>OX101754.1:81039375-82258717 GCA_944452675.1 Tachina lurida
GTTTTGCCGTCGGCATTTGAAAAAAATAATAATCATGTATTGCCGTAGGCATTAGGAAAAATATTCATATATTGCCGTAGGCATTAGGAAAATCATGTATTGCCGTAGGCATTAAGAAAAATATTCATATATTGCCGTAGGCATTAGGAAAATCATGTATTGCCGTAGGCATTAAGAAAAATATTCATATATTGCCGTAGGCATTAGGAAAAATATTCATACATTGCCGTAGGCATTAGGAAAAATTAATTTTCACTATTTCACCCCACTCCCCCTTTGGTATTAAGAAAAATCATTTTCATGATTTTCCCGTCGGCATATATATTTATGAAATATTAATCTTATGAAACCCCTTAATCCACCCCACAAACATACACACATACAAATTCCCACGGTCATAAAAAACCCGGACTTATTGAGCCACCCTCGTATGTATTAAACAAACAAAACCCCTTATGTAAACAAAAAATTCCTTATGTAAACAAAAAGTTGGACGGACTTATTGACCCACCCTCGTAGGGTATCAAATTTCACAAATTTCCAAGAATTTTAAAATTTGGGTAATTAAAATTTTAAAATTTCAAAATTTTAATTGGCGCAGGAGCGGCAGTTCACTACTACTCTTCAACAACGTCTACTAATGCAGTTATGCAACTTCTACCCTTCATAAAGCCAGATTGTTTTGCAGATAACAACTCCTTGCGTGCAAGATATTCGTTCATTTGTTTTGCCATAAGGTTTTCTAATATTTTAGATAAAAAGGGTAGAATGGCAATTGGTCGAAATTCGCTATTAGATTTAGGGATTGGAATGGTCCTTGAAAGCTTCCACTCTTCGGAAAATGTGGATTTCGTAAGAATGGAATTGAACATATATGTTAGAAATGGTAAAAGCGTAGGTGCTAAAATTCTTAAGAAAATGGGACTTATACCATCCATGCCAACTGCATTCGATTTCACGTCAGAGAAACTTTTTTGAACTTCAAGTTGATCAACGCAGCGAAAACTAAATGGATATTTTACCGCAACATAATGTAGATCAGCGTAAGTGTTCCTAGATGGAAAGGGAACGTTTACGTTTACAAATTTGCTATTGATAATATTAATGTCGACATCGTGATCTACAAGAGTAGAGCTTTTGCATCCAATACCAATCTTACGGATTTCCCTCCATTTAGATTTGTTGTCTATGGCGCAAGTGAATTTTGTTTGGTAAAACAAAGACTTTGCATATTTAATACGTTTTGTGACTTCTCTGCGTGCAGATTTATGAATATCCTTTAGATCATCAGTTTTAAACCTCTTCCAACGTGAGTAAGCTTCATCTCGTTTTTTAATCAAGAGCTTGATCTCAGCACTAAACCACGGAGACTGACTGGCTTTGATACGTTTAGTTTTTATTGGAACACACACATCATACAAGTACATAACATTTTCCCGAATAAAAGAAAGTTGATCGTCGACACTCGCAAGAGTATGTATATGGTCCCAGTGGATTATATCGGAGTAATGGTAGAGTGTTGTATAGTCAATGTTATTTAAGTCACGGTATGAAAAACAGGTTTCATCATTTTTTACGGAGAAATCATAAACCAGAAAAAGCATATCGTGCTTCGAGAAGACTGATGCAGAGAGTTGGTCATAAAGGAGAACTCTAGTTTTGTGATTGACAAATATAAGATCAATTAAACTATTAGACGTGGAGTGGAAATGAGTAGGAATATACTTATTTACAGGGTGAAGATCAAGAGTCCTCATTGGCTCAATCAAAGGATTATCATTTGCAAGAGTATTGGTATGGAAGTACAATGCTAAGACTATTTTAGGGTTATTAAATAGTAGCACGGTTTTTGAATATCTTGAGAGCGATGTTGATGTTAACAACTGGAATAAGGGTGAATGTAAAACAGTTCTTACATATGGAGTGTAGAATAAAATATTTAACTATATCGAAAATTAAATATTTGAATCAAATTCTTTATTCGAAAAAACCGAAAGGTCACATTTTAAATTTTATCACAAATCAAACATTTATGTATGTGTCTGTATACTACATATACATACATACGTTGGTGAAGGGTAAATAAGATTCGGCACAGCCGAATATAGCACTCATACTTGTTTTTTTTTTTTGCCTGTAAGGCAAGTCGGTCTACTGTACATACAGTTTGTCCAAAAAATGTTTTCAATGCTCAAAAATTATACGCGGTGTCAAAAAAATGCTTTCAATTTAATAACAATTAACAAATAATCGCTATTTCATTGACATTTTTCCGTCAGCATTTTTTTAAAACATGGTATTGTATGTAAACTACTTTTTTAGGGTACATTCATAAAGTATTTGTTTTACCTACATCAAGTGACGCTCGAAATTCATTTTAAAAAGCTCCCGGAAAACAGGTTAGCAATAATATTATGCAATTAGAGTATTTCAATTATTACAAAGGAAAATCCTGCAAAGTAATTGTTAAAATGATTTCCGTTAATCTCAAGACAGTTTATTGTATCATTAACCGTGCTGAAAAACAAGGTAGACTGGAACCAAAGCATTCTCCAGGCAGACAAAAGAAGATTATTCGGCGTATTGAAACTAAAATAATAAGAGCTATTGTAGATAAACAGCATTCCAGTACTAGAGGACTAGAACAGCATATCAGCAATGACTGCGGGGTAAATGTATCACCCCTACAAACATTTGGAAGATATATTACCCAGAAGATATAAATACAATATCTTATTTTTATCATTTAGAAGAAAATCATCAAAGCAATACTTTTTTGAAAAGAAAATATTTTAATTTTACACCCGTATTCTAAGCTCTGTGACAAAATAAAAATTATAACAAATGACAATTTTTACATTGCTTAAAATACAAAAATTGTCATTTGTTATAATTTTGTCATTTGTCACAAAGTTCAGAATAAGGGGGTTAGTGAAACTTTTTGAAAAAACAGTTCAAAATGTATTGACTATTTATTTTTTCCTTTAGCAAGGTATTTTGTGTTATTAAAATGTTGCATTTTGTTAAGCATGGTGATTTATCACATGCGCAATAAATTTATAATATCAATAGGGTTTTAACTAGAAGATAAAAAAATATTTAGTTTAAAATAAAAACAATCGAAAAATTTTCAAAGCCTTAGCTCAGGAAATTCCTTTTTATACAAAAAATATGATGACTCCTGTGATGATAAATTGAATTTAGTTGACCATAAGAAAACTGCTTTAAATTTAAATTAATGGTAGTTTTATAAACATATATATACATACATATATATATATATATATATATATATATATTCTTCTTCAGACAATTTACCAAATTGTAAAACTTTGGGAGATAATCTATCGTTGTAAATAATTTATCTTCCTAAAAATAATCTAGCAATATCATAAATAATTCAATTAGATGATTATCTGGCAATATCACAGTTTTATCTTCTAGAATTATTGCATTCGTATTTCTTCGAAGTATCGCCTTGGCCGTACAACCTTTCCGAAGGGGGAAACTTCCGCAATACGAATATGATTGTTGCCGCAATAATATTTTTCTTCCAAGCAAAACGATTTCGGAGCATTTTCATATTACTTTGCTTGTAGGGACATGAAAGTGTTCGAAACGTATTGAAAAATCAGGAATATTTCTCCATAATTTCTAGAAAAAAAACTCTGCTGCCAGCTCAAAATATTGCAATCCGACTGAAATAAGCTATTGACCATATTTCTTTTACTTTGGAGCACTGGATAACGTAATTTTTTTGTGATGAGACAAAGCTAATGTCTCACTATCACAATAGACCACAAAAAGTTTGGCAGAATCCTCTGACGGCACTAGAAAATTACATGTCATTGCATTGGACAAGGGAGTTGGCAAAAATAATACAAGAAAGTTTGTCTGCCAGTGCTAGAAGATTCGATTTTTTAAACACATGACAAGGATCCGAAGCAAAAACCGTCTCTCTGCAGGACAGCAGTAAATATATTGGCACTCCAGCACAAAGTACTGACTTGTGCCCCATCGAACATTTGTGAGCTCACCTAAAGAAAAAGCTCTATGAAAAATTAAAATACAGTTAAATAGTTGAAGAATATTATATATAAGCTAAATCATTCGATGTCTCGATGTTTACAAACGGTAATTGATGCTCAAGGACGGTACACAAAGTATTAGGAGGTGAAAAAATATTTACTGTTTATTGAATTTGAAAACATTTATTTGACAGTACGAAACCTGACTATTTTGTTTTTAACTACACGCAAAGAAAAAATATGGTTGAGGTAACCATAATCAAACTGCAACATACTATGATTGAATTATATGGTTGTAGTCAAATCACATTATTGTCAATGGAAACGAAAAGTTTAAATAATATTATTTTCTGAGTTAATAATAATATTATCTATAAAAACAATTAACTTTGTTGTACCTAATCTTATTATTGTAAATAAGACAACACTATTGTTAGATGTGACTAAAATATAATTGAGACTTATCATACCATGTTCTAATATTATACAGCACGAATATACCAGCAAGTTTTATTTCTGAACATAAGAAATAACGTCGGCAGAATGAAATCACAAAAAAGTTTGTGTTCAAACTTATTTTAAGTCGTGGCTAGACGTATAATGTTAAAAATCAAAATTTAAGTTCTCGTTTGCATACAAAGTAGGGATGGGCAAAAAATATCGATATATCGAAATATCGATATTTGCGAAAATAAATATCGATATATATCGCCGATATTTCAAAAACCGATATATCGATACATCGATTCTTATTTACGAGTATCGGGTTTCGATATTTTTAAGAGTTCTACAACTTTTTGCCAGTTTTTAGCTGTACGATATTAGCATCAGTGCTAGTGATGCGAAGAAAAAAACAGAAATTTCATTATAATAAGGCGCATCTATAAGGTGACCTAACTTAACTAAGCTAAATGCCAAATTTGGTTTGTGTGGCTATAAGCCTGAAGACAGAATTATTTTTTACTTTCTGTTCTGTTACGAATCAGCTAACTAAAATTTGTAAAAGTGTTGTAGTTTTGTGTCTCTTTTACTTATAAATTTGTAACTTGTAGGTTTGAGAAACGGGCCCCTGTTCTGTTTCGGTTCAACCTCTGAAAATCAATAAACTGTTAAGTAATTGTAAGTGGCAACATAATTAAAATAAAAACATTTCGAAATAAACTGTGATTGTGCTTTAAGAATTCAAAAAATTTAATTTTTACCACAGTCGACAAGCAGCTCTGGGTTGAAGAACATCATTTCGCGTCATCGTAATTATTTCTTAAGTGCGGTCAGGCTTGTGTCTGTTGTTTGGCCTTCGAGAGTTTTTCGTCTCGCTCGCACTGGGTGACTGATCTGCCACGGATAACCGTATAATCTTGCGATTTTTGTGGAATTTCATTTGTAGGCAAAAATATCGATGTTTTAAAAAAATATATATCGATACCATTCAAAAATATCGATACGATATATATCGATACATTTTTTCCATTTGCCCATCCCTATTACAAAGTGTGCGTTTTAAGTTTTGATTTTTTAATACTTCTGCCACAGAGCATATATTTTGTTCTTCTGCTTGATTTTTTTGTAACAAACTTATTATTATTACGAAAAACGTAGATTTGACAGCTTGTGTTCTAACATAATTATTTCCAAACATGTGTTCGAACACCAACATTTACGGTTTAC
This sequence comes from Tachina lurida, assembly GCA_944452675.1. Taxonomy (NCBI): domain Eukaryota; kingdom Metazoa; phylum Arthropoda; class Insecta; order Diptera; family Tachinidae; genus Tachina; species Tachina lurida. The sequence continues at coordinate 81,045,072 of OX101754.1, forward strand.
GCAATCATTTTTTGTGTTAGCAACAGATTTTGACAATTGCCAACACAAAAATTCCCAAACTTATGTCTCGTGTAATCTCACTGATAATAATATTGTTAAATACGGCCATAGTATTATTTTATGTAATATTAATATTTTGTTCTTTAAAAATATATACATATATATTTGCAAATCTTTTGTTTAACATAAGCTGTTCGGTAAATTCGAAATAAAAATAAATTAATATTGTTGAAATAAAATGTATGTATGTATGTATAGAAATGTATACTTACCAAGGTTGGCAAACGGTATCGTAAAAATACCGATACCGATTCAAATACCGCTAAAATTTGATACCGGTATCAATACCGATACCGAAATCCATTTCGGTTAGAAAATACCGGTATCCCGACTACCGTTTACGTCTATACCGGTACGTACCGGTATACCGATTCCGACCAAAAAATAAATGATAGGTGAATTGTAGTTGCCAAATTTTTGTTATGTATTTTTTGGTATGAATTTTGGTTTTTATTTCGTCTATTGTGTTCGTTTTGCTTTATTATTCCAGACGCCAACCAATCCCATTTGTCAACCAATATTATTGTCATGTTCATAAAACATAGAATCTCAAGAAAAAATAGCAAGGCAAAAACTAAAAGTATTTAAAATGTTTTGTAATGGATACAATGGTTTCAAAAAACATAGCATGTTTTTCGAGCATTAATTCGAAGACAACTAAAATTAGCTGTTATTCAAAATACCAAAAAAACAGTTGTTTAAAAGTTAAGTTGTTTCAGTTTCAATCCAACTTAGTTGTGCTGTAAACCGTAATATGGACAAAATTTGCAAAAATATATTTCAATTAAATTTCTTTCTTTAGTTTTGGTCTTGTTTACACCCTTCACCGTAATAAATAAGGTTGGTAGAGAAAAAACTTCTAAACTTTTATATTTGACGTTAAAGATTCCTGTCTTGAGGTGAAGAAAAGTACCTGCTTTAAGTTTTTTAATGTTAATTGTACAAGAATATTGCTTTCTTTGTTTTTAAGTTGGCTAAAAGAATATTGTTTATTCTTTGAATTGAAATATTCAAATGTTCGTTTCGTCTGAATTTGGCGAGAAAGTTATAAACAATATGGGTCCAGTACAAAAATATTGCCTAAAGTATAAAAATACCGAAAAAATTATATTTGGTGAAAAATACATATATATATTTGAAATTTACTGAAACAATATATATGTATATGGTTCGAAAGGTCTTAGTCTCTTCTTTCTGTATCCGTTTATAAATTTAAAAACTGTTGATATTTAACTTAGTTAGAGGTTGATAAGTGCCTACGGGTACGAAAAAACGGTTTTTTACCCGTAACTCAAGATTTTGGAGGTGTCTGGAAAATTTCTAATACAGATTTTTGTTATACTCGTCCATACCTAGCAGAAAAATAGTAACATGTTCCAGGTATTTCGATTTCATCAAAGTTTGTTTAATTTATCAGTATAGACAAAACTTATATTTTTACTATTTTCTTTAATTAACCAAAATGTATACTTTATATATGTAAAGTTTGAACTGCAGTCTCTTTGTTTCACTTTTTTAATAAATTATTTTTTAATAATAGTATAAAAACATATATAGAAACAAATAAGTATATATGTATGCTTTTATACATATTTTAATGTATCCATTTTTTGAAGTTATTTAATAAAAAAACATTTTTTGCTATGTCCACTGCCTGATATAATAAATTTATCAGTAATATCGGTATACCGGTATTATAAACTCGATAACGGTATGTACCGGTAATACCGATACCGAAATAAAAAAAATACCGATACCGCTACCGATACCGAAATTTAACAAATAATTGTACCGGCATCAATACCGGTTTCGGTTTCCAACCTTGATACTTACATATATGTGTATACACGAAATACAGACACATCTGTATAAACAGATATACATATATTTTAATATATATGTATTTTTTGTGGTACAAAACAATATTTTCCCCAAACTTTGACTTTCTCCAGAAAATCTGCGCGAATGTCCGCATTTATGAAAAAGCTCTCTTAAATTTTAATCAGCAACGTTAAATATTATTTCCGTAATTAAATGTTATATCGTCTATCGTCACAATTTTTTATAAGCGCTTAGGCACAAAAAATATTTTTACATTGCTGAATGTAGGGTACATGCCCAAAACACAAAACAGTTAGCTCTAAGTACGTTATTAATGAATTGCTTTTAGCGCTTTATGGCTAAGAAGTGAATCTGAGAAGCAAATTCATTTAGAAAATTGAAAATAATGAAGATACTGTTTTTTTAGGAAATACATGTTTTTTCAATGAAATTTTAAATTTTTTGATTCTTAGCCTTTTCCCGCTTTCACGAAAGCAGATATTAATAATTTTTTTCATTATATGCTACTGCATATTTGACCCTTTTAACCATGTTGTTGCATATATCAGTCTTACACGCATATTTTTAGAAATTTTTTTAATTTGTATAGATAACTTATGTGTTGGCCAACATTTTTATTATACCCTTTACTAACAAAAATGGTAAAAGGGTATATATAGGTTTGTCATTCCGTTTGTAATTTCTATAATATCAATAAGCGACACATAAAATATATATATTCTGGATCCTTATGCATAGGGAAGACGAATAAGCGATGTCCGTCTGTCCGTCTGTCTGTCTGTCCGTCTGGTGTACGTGAAATCGGTTTTCCGAAGCTCCCAGAAAAGCCAGAGACTTCGTTCTTGCAAAAAAAAAGTAACTACCGAAAACAAATTTTTATTTTTTCTTAATAAATAAACTTATTTTACGCTTCAGTACGACTAAAATTGGTCTTTTAAATTAAAAAATATAAAAAAAATTAAAAAGACTTTTCCAGGGTTGGAAAACTTTAACTTTTAGTGTTATGTAAAATTAACTATGTCTAAAACTATATTAGTATTTTCTCGAGAACCGTAAGAGCTACAGACCTGAAATTTGGACACAGTGTGTAGACCTTTGGCCACTACAACAACAACTACATGAGAATTGGAAATTAAAGGGTGTTCCAAGACGAGCAACGAAAAATTTTAAAATCCCATGTAGTATATATACAATTGTATGTATATACACTTGAAATTTGTAAGGTTAGTGTATTTTTATACAGACTACAAAAATTAACACTAAAATTTCCAAAAATTTAAATTAAAGGGTGTTCCATCAGTTAATGCAATTTTGACTATGCAATTTTGACAACTTGCTGTATCTTGGAAACCGTAAAAGCAAAACTCTTGAAATTTTCAAAAACGGTAAAACAAATTAAAATCAAAAAATTATAAAATCACCAAACCGAAAAAAACGCCAAAAACAAACAAAAATAGCCAAACAAAATAAAGCACCAAATTAAAAAAAAATTTCTGGGACTAAAATAAATCGCAAAAAACGGAAAAATTGTTAAAATTAAAAAAAGTCGCCAAAATGAAAGAAAATCGCCAAAATGAAAAAAAATCTCCAAAATGAAAAAAATCATCTAAACGAAAAAAAACCTAAACACAGAAAAAAAATCGCCAAAATGAAAAAAAATCGCCAAAACGAATAAAACCTCAAAAACAGAAAAAAATCGCCAAATGAAAAAAAATCGCCAAAATGAAAAAAATCACCAAAACGAAAAAAAAACCTAAAAAACAGAAAAAAGTCGCCAAAATAAAAAAAAATCGTCAAAATGAGAAAAATCTCCAAAATGAAGAAACGCCCAACAACAGAAAAAAATAGCTAAAATGAAAAAAACCTCCATAAACAGAAAAAAATCGCCAAAACGAGAAAAAAGCGACAAAACTGAAAAAAATCGTTTTAACTGGAAAAAACTTCAAAAAGCAAAAAACCTTCCTTTCGTGCGCGATTCAAAGTCGCACTTAACTGAATTTTTTAATATTAAAGGAATTAAATGAAACTAAGTTTTTCCTTATTTCGTTTTTGCTTTCTTCACTTAACATATTTGATGTATTTTTTAAAGAACTAGATTGGTATCAATAATCAGAAAAGTCCAAAATTATGACTCCAGGGTTGGAAAACTTACACTTTTTGTGTTATGTAAAATTAAATAGGTCTAAAATTTTTTTTCTTTTTCTTTATAAATTGAATATATTTTATGGTTCTGAAACAAAAGTTTGGCGTATGAAATTTGAAAAATGAAAATTACAGCTCCAAAGATGGAAACTTTAAAAAAATGATAAATTTTTTCACAAAACAAATATGTATGTATGTGTCTGTATACTATATATATGTACGTACGTTGGTAAAGGGTATATACGATTCGGCACAGTCGAATATAACACTCTTATTTGTTTTTATTTTTCGCCATCTAAATCTGATTTCCAATGGTCAATGTGTATATACATTTTCTTATATTTATATTACGCAGTTATTATGAACATAAGTTTCAAAAAAAAAAATTCGGTTTGCTAACTGTGACTAACTCTGCCCCCCGTAGACGATTTTTATTTGAAAATCTAGGTCAATATTTTGTTGTTTATTGCAATAAAATCTTAAATATAAACCTTGTCTTACTTCTATTTATCAAAAATACAGTTTCAAAATTTTAATTCTGATATCGTGATCTCTTTTGAAATCGAAGTTAAGTTTTTGCGAGTATCAAAAAAAATTAATTTGTGTTATTTGCTTTAGTCAAAATTTGTATGACAATTTTGTTTTAACGTGCACTTCAAACCAAAACTATTTTTTTTAATACGGCAGTTATTCTTTTATAATTTTTTTTATTATTTCCTTTCTTTTGTCTTATTTTATATGAAAATGTTGTTGAATTTTTAAATTAAAAATATATTTTCATTTACAAATACACCAATTTATTTTATTTTTAAGAGCATATTTTTTGAGTTATTAGTGCATATTTTCAAGTTTTTAGTGCGTACTGAATGAGCATAAAACACTTTGTAGAGCATATTTTTGGTTTCCCCGGTTATGGCAGACACGGAAACAGATATCAAGTTATGACAGATATGGATACAAATCGGATAATTTTTAAAAAAGGCCTTAGACGTTTTTTTGTCCACTGTAACTCCTGTCCAGCTAAATCCAGAAGGCTGTCAAGACACGTGTTGTAAAGCTGAAGTCCTCCACTAGTAGCCTAGAAGTTCCATATTTATTACCATTTATTTAGCAAAAGTCCCACTGTGGCGATAAGTTAAAGACAACTTTATCCTACCTGGAAATTTTATCGTGATGTTCTGTCATTTGAAACTCTACATTTTCACAAGTTGCAACACTTTCTGCTTTATAAATTGCAGCCAAATTTATTTGAACAAAACAGAGGGAGGATTACTTTCTCTTTCTGTCTTTCTCCCAACTGAATTAAGACTTTGCAAACACCCCTAATCATCGGCGAAGTAAAATAACCAATAAAATGGCTAATAAGCAGAGCTTCAAAATTTAATACACATCGCCAACACTGCATCAAAAAATGTGCAGAGTTGTAAAGAGAAATAAGCTTTCCTCTATTTCTTCCTTCACCACCTGTCTTCACTAACACTATCATTTCCCTATCACCCTCTCTCACTATCTTCTCATCAATTAACAGGTAGTACAAAGGGATCATTGTATTGGACCCAAGTGAGCTGGACTCTAATTTCACTCTTCCTTACCAGCATCCTGCTAACCTAACCTAACCTAAACACCCGTTTTCCACAGGTAAAGCTTACATTGCAACGTCTTAATACAGCTTGGGAGAAAAACGGAATGAGACTGTTCCAATACCTCTGTTTTTCACACAGCTGAATTATGACTTTACAAAGTAAACTTTGCGTGTGAAAAAGAGGTAAAGGTAAATTTGGCGTGTGTAAAAGAGGTGTTCGCAGAGTTGCGTAAGGCAGCATATGCACATTATACCTGCCTTTTACATAGCTGAATTCAGACTTTGCAAAGTAAACTTTGCATGTCTAAAAATTTTTGTTTTTTTATATACTCGTACTAGAGATCGACCGAAGGCGTTTTTTTTTGACCGAAGCCGAACATCGGCCAAAACCGAAGCCGAAGCCGAATGTTTTAAATTTTAAAAATGATACTTACGTTTTATATGAATTAAGAAAAAACTTTGCTTTTTTGAGATAACTGAAATAGCTGTAATATCTATTGGATACATAACAAGAAAAAAAGTATATGGTCGCTATTGCTTTTTCATATTATCACTCACAAGAACATCCAAGTAAAAGAAAATAGAAAGCAACAGGGTTGTATTTCAAAGCAACCCTTTCAAAACGTTAAACACAATATAAACTGTCGGCGAGCAACAATCAAACATAATTTAATTTTTCAAGCTTGGAATGAAAAATATTCGGCTGCGGCTAATCGGCCGATTTTTGCCATAGGCCGAATTATGTAACTGAAATTATGATTTCATCAATTTTTAATTTATTAAATATTTTTAATTAAACAAATCCAGTCAGGCTTGCTGACCTTGAAAACTTTTTTAATCTACAAAATAAAAAAATCATTTCTTTTTTATTTATTCAAAAATTTTAATGCTTTTATAATTAAAAAGCAATATTCAAACGACACATAATTATGATAAACTAATGTTATAAATTTAAATATAAATTAAATATAAATAAAACAACTACCGTTGGACCTTGGTTTGGTTTTATGATTTGTAATCTACAAAACAAGACCACAACATTTATTTAAGGTTTTCCTAAATTTCCTAGTCTTTGCGTGACTTTATAAGAAATTTTTTGTTATTAAAATAACTAAGCAAATCAGTCTGTATTACAGATGGGCGCGTGTCGTGTTTTTTTCGTGACACAAAGTATTCGTGACAAAAACAATCTGATTTCGTGCGTCGTTAAGTCGATTCGTGTTGAGCAAATTTTAGGTGCAAATGAATGAATTTGCAGTAAAGAAAAAAATCTATATTTTCTATTTTGTATCGTCAAACATGTAACACCAGCAAATTTGTTGATAGTGAATGGATCTCTTAAGCTTACAGTTCTGTACGTAAATCCACAGTATCAGCTGTTGTTAGAGCCAACTTGGCGCCACAATTTGAAAATCGACTCTTAAAAAATCAATTAAATTTTGTGGTTTTCAATATTATCCCAATACCATTTCGTGCGTGTTGTGCAGTATCGTGTTGAGAACATTTTTCACGTGCGTGTTTTGTAGTATTCGAGTTCGGGTCATGTCGTGTTGGAAAAATTCGACACGCGTCCGTCTCTAGTGTAGGTCGGGAGGCCACAAAGGAGCTGCAAATTCTCACCATTGGTAGACAGTTTGAAACCTCGAAATTCCCACCAGCTTTCAATATTGGAATAAATATGTTAATCGAATATCTTATCTGATGTAAAAACTTTTTAAAATTTTTAAGTAACCGGTAAACTTTTTTAGAGCTATGTTCTTTATGCTACCGCACGCGATTTTCGTAATAAAAATAATCGACACTATTAATGATCAAACAGAATATGTCCGCAACTTCAGGAAAAATCGTTGTCAAATTAACAAAGCCCATAATAAAATCTACGGCAGTAACTTCAAATGCTCTATAATTTTACTTTTATTTTCTTTTGTGCTTATTTTTCTTTGTAGTTTTGTTCACAAAATGTATGAAATTTATTGAAAGTATGGTAGCATTCTTGAGAGAATGAGTATTTATATATGAGAGCATAAGAAAAAAGGTTGTCAAAATAAAATAAATTCTATCTATCGACTGCTTTGTGGTGCTGATTTTTTGTGTCAATTTGTATGGAAAATGTGTTTATGCCGCAATTCTGTTTGATCATTTACAGTTATAAATTTATTTTTGTTTTGATTTCTTTGAGCTTAAAAGCAGAGTATGAAAATAAACGTTCGTTCTTTGAAGTGAGTGAAAAAAAAACCAAAACTAAAACAATGAAAACGAAAAAGAAAAGAAAACAATAGGAACTAAATGGAAATATTTTGAAATATTTGCGGCGACATCATCATATAATATAGTTTTATTGCATTGTTATTTAACACATGAAATTTTTGTTATATAGCTAAGCAGCATATCTCTAACCGAGTGTCCTAAGGCACCTACATCTGTTCTTTGTTTTTGGCCTTTTTCTTAGCTTTGGCGCTTTTTTCGTTTTTTGGGATTTTTTTCGGTTTTGGGGTTTTTTAGTTTTGGCGTTTTGGTATGTTTTGGTGATTTTTTCGATTTATTTTAGCTCTAGCGATTTTTTTAGCTTTAACCCTTTTTTCGTTCTTAGGATTTTTTTTTGGGTTTTGGCGTTTATTTAGTTTTCCAATTTTTTTTTGTGTTTGGCTTTTGTTTCGGCTATTGGCGATTAATTTTAGTTTTAGAGATGTTTCAGTTTTATCGCTTTTTTCGTTTTGGATTTTTTTTTCTGATTTGGGCGATTTTTTGTTTTGACACTTTTTTTAATTTTGTGATTTTTTAGTTTAGCTTCTTTGAAAATTTCAAGAGTTTGCCTCCTACAGTTTCCAAGATACAGCAAGTTGTTAAAATTACATTCACTTATAGAATACCCTTTAATTTTAATTTTTTTTTAATTTCTAGTGTCAATTAGTGTAGTGTGCATACGAATACACTAACTTTGAAAATTTCAAATGTCTGTATATAATTGTATGTGTATTACATTAGTAATTCAATATTTTTCGCTGCTGGCTTTAGAACATCCTATACTTTTTAAATGTTATATATTTGTTGCTATAGCGCCCAAAGTTTTACATAATCTGTAAAATTTTCAGGGTCGTACCTCTTGCGGTTCTCAAGAAAACACCCTGTGACAGACAGAAGGACAGATGTGCAATGGTTTTCCGTGAGCACCTGCCGTAACGGCCTTATCTCACGGGTGCCAAAGCACCGAGTTTGGGTTAGACGCCAGACCAACGCGCCCATGCACCCTTATAGGAACACACCTATGCGTACACATAGGTGCGCCTTAAAGGCACAAAGGTTGCAAACCTTATATATAGTTATCCCTGTACTATATTTAATTACCTTGCTTAGGTAATTGAGCTATCTAAACTCATATCAGTTGCTATGTTCATGCCATAACAACTTCTGTTGATTGGCAACAGCACCTAGAATAGTGTCTGGCTGACCGCGTCATACCAATCACTAGCATTGATTTAACACTGGGAAGCCAACACTATTCTCCCAGCGATTTTGGTAGCAACCACAGCCACTACGATAATTCTCAGGCTTCCACGCTATAGTGTTGTGTATACACCAATAGCGAGGTCCCCAAGAGAATTCCTCAACCATTGCTGGCACAGCCGAACCACCCATCCAAAATGAACCCATGCCTGTGTCGCCAAATTTCCAGTGCCTACTCCACACTTACCAAAATCAGCCCTTTAACCCCGTGGGGTAGCCCGAACTCGGCATTTCAGCAAAGGAACTGACGACCGCTACATGCACTCAAATCTTCAGAGCAGCCAGACTGTCGGGCAACCGGCACCCGTAGTACCAGAAGTAGCCTCTGGTCAGACCTCGCAGTTCCACCTTTATTAATAAAGGCTTCACTACTACTATCTTTTGAACTCAGGGGCAGTTCTAGGTAATCATGCACCTAACTGACATCAACAGTTACCTGTCTTCCGTTTATAAATATGTGCACATCCTTTGCTCTGTTGCCAGAGATCGGGTAGTAACACATAAGTTCTATGGGTAATGAGCCAAAGGTCCGTCAATGGAAAAAGCCACATTACCCCAGCTGGAGTCCCCGGGATTGCCACACACGTAGTCATTGACTCCCCTGGGGGTAGACAGAAGGACAGATGGACAGCGTAGTGAAAGCAATAGGTTGTTTTTGAATGGTTCCGGAATGTGTGCGGAATCCAAAAAAAATTGCCGCATTTGAAGCCAAGAAAATTATTTTGCCATCGGCTGCATAATGACTGATTTAAGACAAATGAAAATACATTTTCAAAGCACACAAAATTTTACCTTCCTAATAGCAGTGGACTAAACTTTAATGAGGACCGCTTAACTGTAAAATACTTTTTTAACTCTTGGATAGCAAAGTCTAATTTCAAAACTCTTTTTGCTCGGATGAAAAGCACCATCTTGCCATAGGCTTGAATTTTTCCGAAGCTCTAGGCGGTATTGTGGCTCCAAACTTAATTTTAATGTTGCCTTCTCAAATGTTGTGTGAAATTTTATCAGACTGCCTATAAATATGAGACCCCGACTAGTACAAGTTTATATAATTCATAGTATATTGTAGAGATAGGTATTGTGATAAACAAAAACTTGTTCAACATTTTTATCTCACTACTTTTGATTGCCGAAAATGCCAAAGGAACTTGGACTTTTTTCGCATATAATGTTATTGTGAGGATCTCACTACTTTTTGAAAAGATTTATTGAATAAAATGTTTTAAAGTTAAGATTTCTAGTCTGTTATATTTCTAGTACAGTGAGTGCCCCAGTAGAAAAGAGCAGAGTTACATAAAATAATTGGTTAGAGTGTGATGGGATGGGAGTACCCCGCATACTTTTCTAAAATCTGCTTATGCGAAGTACTTTTGAAAACGGTAAATTGTAGCCTTGTGTGGGTGTATTTCCAATTTTGGTACCTTACTCAAGCTTATTTGTCGAAAAAATTTTAGCTCTCTACCGTATAGTATTACGTTAAATTTTTATTGGCCCCACCTCCCTAATGTAATGATCGGTGCTTTAGAATTTTCCCAGTTCATATCTCACGCCTTAACTTAAATTTTCAATTTCGAGTTTACAGTGCATGTCAATGCCCCCTGACTGAAACATCAGTGTTTTTAGATTTTTTTTGGTGATCTCTGACTTAGATTTATTTGTTGATCGAATTTCAAATCTCCAGCGCGAATTTAAGTTTTAAGGGCATTTATCTACACCCTGGACAAAACTTACGGGTTTAAAAAATTTTCGAGTTGCTCACTCATCTACACTTACTTGTGAGCAAAATTTTAGTGCGAATTCTAGCCTTAAATTTTATGGGCGTCACTAAGCCCACTTTTTAAAACCCAAGATTTTATTGTGAGCAGCGCTTATCAATCATGTTGATTTTCGTAGTAAACGGCGGATACGAAATACGTAAGTAATAGATTTACATCTGTTAAGCCGAAAGGATAAAATTTTATGGGCGTAATCACGCCCACTCTTTAAGATGACTGCTGAAAGTCCTGCATACGTGCAACGTGTATGCAAGGTTTAAATAAAATGGCTTGAGTTAAAACCTGTACATGTAGTTTTGAATTCAGATCAATATTATCGTGGCCCCGTCACGCTTGGTTAAGAATTTTGGGTTTTTATATTTTTCTAGTTGTTTTCTCACTTTAACCTTGTTGCTTATAAAATTTCAGTTGTCTAGCGCAAACTAAATTTTTAATTTTTATGGGCGTAACCCCGCCCACTTTTCGAAAGATTTGTCTTTTTCGCCAACGCTTATCATTTGTGTCAAGTTTCGTTGGAAATGGATAATAATAAATATATAAATAGTATATTTAAATGTGCTTAGCTGAAGTACATGAAATAGGAGGATTAAACTTTATAGGCGTATTAAAGCCCACTTTTTTAAAAGAAAATTTATAGCTTTGCATTATCGCAACATGTATGCCGAATTTCAATAAAATCGCTTTCATTAAACGCTTAGATTTGCATAGGGAAGACGACTGAACGATGTCCGCCTGCTCGTCCGTCCGTCTGGTGTACGTGAAATCGGTTTTTCGAAGCTCCTAGAAAAGCTAGAGACTTCGTTTTTTGACTGGTGTGTCAAAAATGGTCCAAAATGGATTGGTATTTAAAATCAGCGAAATCGAGCAGACGGTTTCAGAGCTGGAAGACTTAAACTTGGTTTTGCCATATAAAAAACCAATTTTTATGTTTTTTGTTAAATAGAGTAAGAGTGCTATATTCGGCTGTGACGAATCTTATATACCCTTCACCAACGTGTGCATATGTAGTATATATAGCTAAAACAATAGCTATAAAATAAATTAAGGGCATGATCCATTTCATTTCCCTGAAGCCATTCCTTTCTACTGAACAAAATCGAAAAAATTCTTTAGGAATAAACCGTTTACATAATACCGCGATATATCATTTGCAATGGGGGGATGTTTAAATTGACACACGAAAGAGTATTGGTTTGGAGGTACAATGGTAAGACAATTTTAGGGTTATTATTAAGCACGGTTTTTGAATATCTTGATAGCGAGCAAACAAATTCCAATTTTTTGGTATTGTATTGACGTCACATCAATGCTGACAACTGGAATAAGGGCGAATGTAGGATAAATCATAAATATAGAGTGTAAAATAAAATATTTAACTATATCGAAAATAAAATATTTGAATCAAATTCTTTATTCGAAAAAAAAAACCGAAAGGTCACATTATAAATTTTATCACAAATCAAACATTTATGTATGTGTCTGTATACTACATATACATACATACGTTGGTGAAGGGTATACAAGATTCCGCACAGCCGAATATAGCACTCTTACTCTTGAGCTTTATGGACGTAGCCGCGTCCCCTTGGTTAAAATTTTAGGGTTTTCATATATTTCTAGGTGGTTACTCACCTAGATCTACTTGTGTACCAAATTTCAGTTCTCTGTCGGTATAGCGGAAGTGCTTCATAATATCGATGAGTGAGTCAGTGAGTATATCTTTTTGCACCTTCATATCTCAGGAACCTTTCATTGTAAAACTTTCGCATATGAGGTAACATGAATTTATTCTAATTATGGTTTAAATTTTATAATTTTACGATGAAGGGGAACAAAGTTGTCAGGGGGGTAAAACACGACGAATGGCTTCCTGTAAATATACACACTGCGTGCATTGGGCGGAACTTGGTCCGGCGCTCTACCGTGCGCCTAGATAACGAATCAATTTATTCTTTACATCAATTTTCGGATATTGTTTCTGGTAAATAATATGAAATAATTGTACGATATCATTCATTAACCATTTTGTATTATACTGGCAACACTGCATTTGCTCATTGTAGTCAGAAATATAGAAATTAGTTTAATTGGATTACAACTGCAAAATCAGCATAGACAACAACCTGTCGCCGTGTGATTCTCATATAAACATGTGCAGTTTATCCTTGACATTTGGTAGTTGGTAGCTTGCTGCGGTGATTCTCATCAAACCATATGTGTGAGTTTTTTTTACTACCACTATCAAAGAAAAGCAGAGTTTGACGCGTCAATTTTATTTTGTGGATATTAAGTGGTGACAAACATTTCTGGGGTAGTCTTCAACTAATCTTTTGAGCACTGTTGCCAGATAATTTGATCAAAAATCTGCAACATTTTTCTAAAAAGTCTGAAAAATCTGAAAAATAATTTTAAAAAATCTGCAACAATAAAGACACCTTCATTTTGATCATAAACAGTCACAACCCAAAAATACCATCTCTGAACAGATGCACAAAACTGTTCAAGAAAACTTTGACTGATTATGATTTAGTGCGCGATATGTATATACATATGTACATATGTACATATGTATATATATTTCCACAGATTTATTAGTTTCTTTTTAACACTGTTGATGGTATATGTTTCTGACAGTAACACCATGGTTATTTCTTTTACGGAGTAAAGAAAAACACTAAATATTGATGTTATATTGGGTGTTTTTTATTGAGGTATAGAACTTTAAGTTGGCATCACTTTTTTAACTGGCGGCCATTTTGTCAGCTGCCAAGTGATTAATATTTAGTTTGGTTTGCCATTTCATCATGAACAGGTTGACAAAAGAACAACGCTTGCAAATCGTGCAAATTTATTTCGAAAATAATGGTTCAGTTCGCGAAGTTTACCGCAAGCTCCGTCCATTTTATGGTCGACATAATCGTCCATCAGAGCAATTAATTCGGTTAACCATGGATCGTTTTCGCACTACGTTTACTCTATGTGATAATACGCATCCGCAGAGACGTCGAACAGTGCCCACCGAAGAAACAATTGCCGCTGTAGAGCAAAGTGTTGAAGAGGACCCGAATGAATCGATTCGCCACCGTGCACAGCAATTGGAGCTTTGTCCATCAACTTTATGGAAGATTTTGCGCAAAGATCTTGGCTTGCGACCTTACAAGATCCAGCTTGTGCAAGAATTAAAGCCGATCGCACGTCACAATCGATTTATTGAAGGAAACATTCGATGAGCGCATAATTTCGCGGAATGGACCTGTCAATTGGCCACCAAGATCGTGTGATTTGACACCATTGGATTATTTTCTTTGGGGATATGTGAAGTCGCTCGTCTACGCCAACAAACCAGAAACGTTAGGGGACTTGGAAGCCAACATTCGTGGCGTTATTGCCAACATACGGCCCCATATGCTCGAAAAAGTGGTTGAAAATTGGACCTGTAGAATTGGCTTTATTCGATCCAGCCGCGGCGGCCACATGCCCGAAATCATATTTAAACATTAATGGCATAAAATTATCCTTCCAATAAAGCCAAATTGATGGACATTAAAACGATTTTCTTGTGTTTTATTTCAATTCGAAGTTCTATACCTCTAAAAAAACACCCTGTACAAGTATTTCAGAAAATCTGCAATTTGGCAGTCAAAATCTGCAAATCTCACTTTATAATTTTGCAATGGAAAATCAGCAAAATGCTGAGAAATCTGCAAATATGGCAACAGTGCTTTTGAGTCTAGAGGGTGAATGCCTTAAAGCCCAATAATAATAAATTCATGAGATCAGGGATGCATTTTCTTAAAAGTCGAACTATTATGTAGAATAGTGAACTCCAGCATTGAGTAATACACATGAAAAAGCAAAACCGAATTGGTAACCTCTTCCTTGTCCAAAATCGGTTAAAAATATAAATGAAAGTACGTATATTTGGCATCGCTATACACACTTTTCTTCTTAGGTTTCGTTTCACTTATAAAATGCAATGGAGATGACCCACGTGATGCGTGATCATATTGGGTAATATTTATCCAATCAGTTCAGCAATCGCGCGTAAGTGTGATGGCTGATGACAAAAATTAAGAAACTTTCGTTTAGTTCTGAATGAGTCTGTCGACTATATACTCCATTGAAATAATCATAAACTCTTGACTTTGTTTCGACGTTGGATATGTCTACATTTGTAATGTCTTTAAAGCAAAAAGGCTTCTAAAATCTTACTGCCGTATTCATAAAAAATGTGAATGTATTTTTATTATCTTTTAGTTTTATAAGTTGAGTTAAACTTCATATCTACTAAATTTTTTCCAACTTTAACACCCTTAAATAATTTGTAGTGAAAATTGCATTCATCCTAAATACCTCTCACGCAATTATAAACATAATTTTAAATAATTTGTGATAATATAAGATTAAACCGAACACATACTCAAGCAAACTTTCAAACATTTCATCTGTTCTATATATTCTAAAATATATGTACATATGTATGTATGTATATGGACCATAAAAGTATTTAATTGAAGTACATATTCCTCCTAATAAAAATTTGAGTACGGAAAGAAAAACTTTTTAATTAGAACAAACTGGTTAATAAAACGTACGTATGGTTTTGTTTGAAATGCAATGAAAAGTGAAGTTTTTTATTATTTTTTCGTTGCTGTTTTCTGCACAAGCATGACCTAATTTTTACATCCAAAGCGGCAATCAACGAATACAAGGATATAAAGGCAACGGATTACAGAAAAAGAAAGTTGAATTTTAGTAGTAGGGAAATGGGGATGCTGCGGCAATTAAACTTTTGAAATTTTAAAATTTTAATTACCCAAATTTTAAAATTCTTGGAAATTTGTGAAATTTGATACCCTACGAGGGTAGATCAATAAGTCCGTCCAACTTTTTGTTTACATAAGGAATTTTTTGTTTACATAAGGGGGTTTGTTTGTTTAATACATACGAGGGTGGTTTAATAAGTCCAGTTTTTTATTACCGTGGGAATTTGTATGTGTGTATGTTTGTGGGGTGGATTAAGGGGTTTCATAAGATTAATATTTCATAAGTATATATGCCGACGGGAAAATCATGCAATGATTTTTCCTAATACTAATGGGTGTGAAATAGTGAAAATTAATTTTTCCTAATGCCTACGGGTATGCATTAATAATTTTCCTAATGCCTACGGCAATACATGAATATTTTTTCAAATGCCTACGGCAATATATGAATATTTTTCCTAATGCCTACGGCAATATATGAATATTTTTCCTAATGCCTACGGCAATATATGAATATTTTTCCTAATGCCTACGGCAATACATGATTATTATATTTTTCCTAATGCCTACGGCAATACATGATTTTCCTAATGCCTACGGCAATATATGAATATTTTTCCTAATGCCTACGGCAATACATGAATATTTTTTCAAATGCCTACGGCAATATATGAATATTTTTCCTAATGCCTACGGCAATATATGAATATTTTTCCTAATGCCTACGGCAATATATGAATATTTTTCCTAATGCCTACGGCAATACATGATTATTATATTTTTCCTAATGCCTACGGCAATACATGATTTTCCTAATGCCTACGGCAATATATGAATATTTTTCCTAATGCCTACGGCAATATATGAATATTTTTCCTAATGCCTACGGCAATACATGATTATTATTTTTTTCAAATGCCGACGGCAAAACATGATTGTTATTTTTTCCAAATGCCGACGGCAAAACATGATTATTATTTTTTTCTAATACCAAAGGGAAAATTGCCAGTGTTGCTAGACTGTAGAAATTGGTTATCGTAATACTATATCAGTAATATCAGAGAAAATATTTATTTATGTGTTCACATGTATGTGAACACCCCTAATACTTGTGTGGTGGGGGGTCCAGCTTGATAGTCGCGGGTAATTTAATATTTTGTGTATTTGTTTAAGAAATATGTATGTATGTATGTATGTGTATGTATGTATGTATGTATGTATGTATGTATGTATGTATGTATGTGTGTATATGTATGGATGTATGTATGTATGTATATGTATGTGTGCATGTATGTATGTGTGTATGACTCTGTGATCGTGGGTACTTGTGCGTGGAATATTTTGTAGAATACATATATATTTTGCAACGTAATCATTTTCTTTGTCTACGATTATTTTAAAGCAGAAAACTAAGTACAGTCAGCAGCAGAGAAACAAAAAGTAAAATTTATGAATGCTGCAAGGATACTGCTTCCAATTTTAGTATAAATACGCCAACATTTCTAACCAACACATCAGTACGTTATTGTATTTACAAGAAGTGTCATCAGCAATTGTGTTAAAGTGAAATAATAATAAAATAATTAAAAATGAGTTCATCAGGTTATCAGTGTAATACATGTAATAAGGTATACAAATACCAAAAGTCCTTTTTGGAGCATGTTAAAAACCATAGTGTACAGAATCAAGTGGTCGTAAGCCGGGGCATAAATCAAGAGCTACCGCAGACATCTTTTCAAAATCATCAAAATTCATCATCATCATTCATTCATCAACAATATCCTTCTCTTCAGTATCCTCAATATCAGTTACCATTAAATTTTCAACAATACGGTATGCCATGGAATAATCAGTTTTTGGGATACAATTATAATCCCAATGTGATGCAATGGCAGCCTCTTAATTATCATCAACAAGAGTACAACAACAAGCTCAACAACAGGGTGTGGGTATCCTTGGAGGTAATTTATTCGACGATGCTATGGACATAAGCTTACCGGAAAGTGATGGAGAAGTAGAAGAAAGAAGAGAAGAAACTCTGCCAACTCCAAGGAATACTTCGCATGCTAGAACAGATGAAGTAGAAGAATTGCGATATTATAAAATATCTAAAGCATTCAAAAACCATATTGCCACTTATGCAATTTTAAACAAAAAAGACCAACTTCTGTTGGAAGAATTTGTTAAAGAAAATAAAAATGTTTTTATGGAGAGACTTCAAGTGAATTTAAGTAAGCATGCAATAAATAAATTTCATGTGAGTATTGTGGCAGAATATATCAAAATTGTTGGAGAAGAATTGGAGTTGTGCATAATATCACATGTAGCCAAAATGAGTTTGCTGACGAAGGCAGATAGCATTGAAGAATTATTCCGGAAACAGGTTGCGGAGATTTCAACCAAAATGTCCGAATTTGAAGAGCGAGATTCTGGTTGGACTTTGTCACGCATAGTCCGAGCAGAAATTAACATCAACAAATCTTCGCTCGTCAAAGGATCGAACTGGATATCCACACCTGAAAAATTAGAAAGAAAAAAAGCTTGCATCAACATTGAAAATAATGATGACTACTGCTTCAAGTGGTGCCTAATCGCTGCCATGGATACAACCAAATATAATGATACAAGACGCTGCAGTTCTTATAATATTCAGGACATTGCTGCAGAGACGATTGTTACGCGAAATGGTGTAGCGTTAAATTTCAAAAATTTACGCTTCCCATTAGGATTAAACAAAATAAAAGAGTTTGAGGTGAACAATCCAGCAATAAGTATTAACGTATTCGGCTATGATGAGGGGGCCAATCAGATTATTGGTCCTTATTATCTCACCAAGGACGAAAAAAATAGTCATGTAAACTTGTTGCTTTTGGAAAATGGTGAAGCTCATCACTACATTTTGATAAAGGACATATCAAAGTAAGTTAAAAAATTATACTACACTTTAATTTAATGATACATATACTTGTTTTATATATTTTATAATAGATACATTTTACTTATAATCTTTTATTTTACTTTTTTATCATTCACAGACTTTTATGGAATCAGACTACCACACATAAAGAAAAACTACACTTCTGCAATAGCTGTCTCCAATATACTCATACGGACACCATCATGAGTACTCATAAGGAGGAATGTGGAAAGATAGTCACAACTATGCCATCAGGTGAGGATGCCATTCTTAGTTTTAAGGGACATCAACGAAAAATGGATGTCCCGTTTGTTGTTTACGCGGACTTCGAATGCGTATTAGAGGATATAAGTAATAGTGTAAGTAGTAAAACAAATTTAATAAAAAAGCACACACCTTGTGCCTTTAGTTATTTTATTAAGTGTCTCCATAGTAATAATTTAGATAAGCTTAGAATATATACGGGGGAAGATGCTTCAAAAAAATTTGTAGAATATTTAATTAAGGATTGTGAAGATATATATAATAACTATTTAGTTAACAATAGACAAATGGATACTTTATCCCCTTCAGATACTTATAATTTTTATAGTGCGGTGAATTGCCATATTTGCCAAAAATTTTTAGGCAAAGATCGTGTTAGAGATCACTGCCACATTAGTGGCAAATTTAGAGGCGCAGCCCACAATAAATGTAATTTAAATTACCAAATTCCCAAGTTTATACCAGTTTACTTTCACAATTATTCAAATTATGACTCACATCTTTTTATTAAAGAATTAGGTGAAATTTCATTGCAACTGAAAGTACTCCCTCTCAATAAGGAACTTTATATATCCCTCTCCCAATTCACAGAAATGAGTGATGGCCATAAGCTTGAAATAAGATTTCTTGATACTATACGCTTTATGGCTGAGAGTTTGGAATCATTAGCCTGCAATTTGTCGGATAATGATTTCAGCACTATAAGGTCCTTATTTCAGTCAGAAAAAGAATTTCAGCTTATTAAGAAAAAAGGTATTTTCCCTTATGAGTACCTAAATTCATTCGAAAAATTAGATGAATGTCAGCTGCCTTCACGAAGTGATTTTTTTAATAAGTTGAATAATAAAGAGTGTTCTTTAGAGGAATACTCACATGCTGTAGAGGTATGGAATACTTTTGGTTGTGAAACAATGAAAGATTACATGGAACTTTACTTAAAAACAGACGTCCTCTTACTGACAGATATTTTCGAGAACTTTAGAAAAGTTTGTAAGGGTATTTATGAGCTCGATCCTTGTCAGTATTATACAGCACCTGGCCTTTCCTGGGATGCAATGCTCAAATATACAAAAATTGAATTAGAATTATTGACAGACATAGACATGTACAATTTTATGAAAAAAGGTATACGTGGGGGGATAGTACAGTGTAGTCAAAGATATTCGAAAGCAAATAATAAATATTTGCAAGATTTCGACAAAGAAAAGCCCTCAGAATTTCTCGTCTATTTAGACGCTAACAATTTGTATGGATGGGCGATGTCGGAATATCTTCCTCATGGTGGGTTCAGATGGTTATCACAAGACGAGTTGAATCTGGATCCAAACAGCATAGCTGATAATGGAACAGACGGTTATGTATATGAGGTTACGTTGGATTATCCCTCTCATTTACACGACTTGCATAATGATCTTCCTTTTTGCGCTGAAAATAAGAAACCTATGCAAGCGAAGTATAGCAAGTTGATAACCGATTTCTCTACAAAGCAATCATATGTGATACACTTTAGAGTTCTCAAACAGTGCTTAGAATATGGCTTAGTTTTAAAGAAAACTCATCGTATTCTAGCATTTAAACAATCTCCATGGTTAAAAGGCTATATTGACCTAAATACCAGACATAGAGCCACTGCTAAAAATGCTTTTGAAAAAAATTTTTTCAAACTACTTAATAATGCAGTGTATGGTAAAACCATGGAAAATGTGGATAAGAGGAGAGATGTTAAAATTGTTAATAGTTGGGAAAGGACGAATCGGAATCATTTGGGTGCCCAAGATTGGATATCAAAACCAAATTTTCATAGTTTATCTATATTTTCTGAAGATCTTGTAGCAATCGAAATGACTAGAGTCAAAACCTGCTACAATAAACCAATTTACTTAGGATTTTGTGTACTCGAGCTGTCAAAATGGAAAATGTATAATTTCCATTACGGGTACATGCATCCTAAGTTTAAGACAAACCTCTCATTAAACTATATGGATACTGACTCTTTTATATATTCAATAAAGACTGACGACTTTTACGCTGACATAAAAAATGACATTCATGAACAATTTGACACATCGGACTATCCTACAGACAATATTTATAATTTCCCAATAGTAAATAAAAAAGTAATTGGTATGATGAAGGATGAAAATTGCGGTAAGATAATGACAGAGTTTGTTGGGCTGCGCTCAAAAATGTATTCATTTAGTGTAGAAAACTAAGATGACATTAAAAAATCGAAGGGGGTAAAGAGAGCCATATTAAATAAATATAGTTTAGCTACATATAAGAATTGTCTATTTAATAAGATTAATGTATATGATACTATGTTAACATTTAAATCTAAGCTACATCAATTATATACTAGCGAATTAAATAAGGTAGTATTAAGCTATGGAGATGATAAGAGAAAAATTAGATCAAATAATATAAACACTTATGCATGGTATCATTTTCGTATTAAGGAAACTAACCCTGAATACGAACTTGACATGTTGCTAGATGAGATTGCTAAAATGCAAGAAAATCTTAGTTAATTAGTTAATTTTTAAATTGTATATAAAATCCTATTTATTAAGAAAAAATATTGTATTTGTATCCTATTTAATCAGAAAAATTGATGTATATAAAATCTTATTTAATAAGAAAAATTATTTTATTGTTGTTAAAATGAATGTAAAAAAAGCCTAAGAAATATTATTGTATTTAAATCCTATTTATTAAGAAAAGTTATTGTAAATAAACTATTGAAAAAAGAATGGAAAATGTGAATGGTTTTTTTATTTCTTTATTGGCTTTACTTCGTTGGATCAAAAAAAATTTGTGTTTTTGCTTATTTGCAAATTCTTGTTTTCATGTCGCTTAAACATGCACAGTCTTGTTTTCAGGTTACTTAAACATGCACAGTCTTGTTTTCTTTGAGAGGTTCTGCACAAGAGAAATTGAATTTCACAATATTATGAAATTCAATTAGATATTTTCATAAAGAGAAATAATTTAGATAATCCTCATATTTTTTCACTACATACAAGTTTCTGTTATTTTATATTCGAACAGATGATTCCTAGTTTTCCTTTAGAAAAAAATAATACAAATCAAGGAATATTTTTATAATTCAATTTAATTTTATTTTATTATTTATACAATTTTATTTCATTTTTATTTAATTTATTTATAATGATGGAAACATTTCGTAATAGCCAATTATTAGATGTTCTAGTATATTTTTTCTTAAAAAATATATGGTACATCTGCAAGTATCAGGTCCCTCCTCACACTCAGGATGATACCAAGGACAGCTGGGGAAGTGTCCTTCAGTGTTGTCTTCATCTTCCATGACACCATATTCTTCGTTCTCATCCAGCATATTTTGGAAACATTTTATCATCTCCCAATGATCAAAAAGCCTGAAGCTTTCAAAATCTCTTATAAATTGATTAAGAGTACGTCTAATTTGGCTCATTTTATTTGCTGATGAATGAATGATGATGAATGTTGGAAGGTTCCTTTAAGACTAATTTGTTCTGAAAATTTTTAAAATATCTATATGGTCTTTAAAATATCTATACTATCATCTCTATGTCATATTTCTTTTTAGCAGTCTATCTCTCTCTAACCCTTTTCTCTCTATTCCATATTTCTTTTTTACTACTCTATCTCTCTCTAACCGTTTTCTCTCTATAACTATCTCTTTCTGTCTATCACTATCCCCCACTTATTCACTATTTCACCACAATTATTTTCGATTAGCCTTTTTGAAGTCATCATCACTACTTTTAAGATTATTTCCAGTTAAACATTCAGAGTGACAAGAAGTATCTAAATAAAATATAAAAAATAAAAAAATGGACTCCACAACAAATCTAATTGCAAAATTTAATGCTCTAAATAACAAAACTTTAATCCACGTAAAGGAGCTTGATTCTTCAACGAAATATACAATTCGAAATGTGTTACGTGTAACAACTAAATATGGACCAACCCTAAAAGTTGAAATGAATAAACACATAATGTTCCTGCCGAAACGATATAATATTTTAACTGATGACGATATCAAAGATCTTTCGAGCGGATCATATTGCCTAAGTAGAGAAGGTGAAGAAAACCTAATTGTCGAGAGTGAGCTGAGTGAATTTCTAATTCAAAATTCCCAATTTCCTGTTTGGCAATAATATATTAATTATGTATTTTAAATTATGAATAAAAAGACATTAAAGAGTTTTGTAAAATATAAATTTTTGTGTTTTATTTAATATTTTCAGTTATTTCATAAAGAAATTTAAGACATAAATGTCCACAGGTAAATGTATTGAAATTCTGATGCTGATTATAGTTGTATTTTATATTTGCACCAAGATATTTGACTACTTCCCAAGGAGGTTGTAAGTTTCCAAAGCTGTCGAAATATTCTTTTTCATTGTTGTTTTTATAGTATGCTACCCAATGTGTACCAGGTCCTGTTGATACATCTAAGTTGATTATTCCACATTCAATTTTCTTTGTTCGTTTTGGTAGAGTATTCAACATGAAAACTCCTCTAAAATATGGAATTTTTATAGAGAAACGGTTTAGGTCCACATCAGATAGTGGTCTGTTGGGCAGCATCTTTAAGAGTTTTTTGATTCCTCATTGTGAACTAAACCATAACCTTTTTTATATGGTTTTAAGTAAAGTCCTTTTCCCACTGCTATAGATTCCATCGCTTTATTATGTCTAGTTGCTTCATCAAGTTGATTTTTTGCATTCTTTGTTGCATTTACAACTTTAGCTATGGCAGCACCTCCAGTTGTTAGACTACCAATTGCACCCAGAGCAGTTAAAATCGGTATTAGAGGTAAAAAACCACCGATTTTTGGAACACGTATTACACGTGGAACTACAATTTGAGACTTTCTTCCTTTTAATGATTTGTTAATAGTTTTTCGTGCAATTTTAATAGCTGAGTTAATATCTAATGGTTTTTCCTTCTTTAGTATTTTTGTTGCAGCTCTAATTGATGTTCTAAACAGTTTTTTATCATTTGGCTTGTTCTTTTTAACATTTTTCTTTTTCTCCACACCCATACCAAATTTAGTTTTGGTTTTCATTGCGTTAGTAACCATATATGCAAATGATTTTTCTGCAAGACTACTGTCTTTTGCTAAAACTCGATTCCAAGCTGAATTTTCAAGTATTTTATCAGCTTTATGTCTAGTACTTAAATCCTTATTTTTTGAATACGCAATATCGTGATTTTTACAAGCAGAGTCCAATAAGTTAATACCTTTGTCACCTCGATTTAAACGTTTTTGTAGTTTTGTTCCAGGTCCACAGTACTGATACCCCGGAAGATGAAGCTCAACAGGTAGAGAGTTTATTATTTTATCTACTATACCTCCTCCAACGAAGGTGTTTTTATGACTAAACGTTTTCTGATATCGTATAACCATATTATCTAATTTTTTCTATAATAAGAGGTAACATTTATAAAATGTATTTAGTTACAAAAATGCAGTTAGTGAAACAACATAAAAATATTTTATTTCGTAATATTGACGATTCAGTCAACATCACTTCAAAAATAAAGCATAGCCCCCTCTTACCAAATTCTATTCGTGCTCTAATAGTTGGACCATCAAATTGTGGAAAGACTAATGTTATGATTGGCTTACTAGAAAGTCCTAATGGACTCAAGTTTGAAAACATCTATTTATACTCAAAATCTCTATATCAACCCAAATATGAATACCTGAAGAAACTAATTTCACCAATTAAAGGAATGGGATATTATACATTTACAGATAATGAATCAGTTATTCCACCTGACGAAGCTAAAACTAATTCAATTATGATATTTGATGATGTTGCATGTGAAAAGCAGAATAATATACGTACATATTTTTGTATGGGGCGACATAGGGATGTCGATTCATTCTACTTGTGTCAAACTTATACTAGAATTCCCAAGCATTTAATAAGAGACAATGCCAATGTTATTATAATGTTTAAACAAGATGAGACAAATATGAAGCATGTTTATAGAGATCATGTTGGTGGCGATATGAGTTATGAAAAGTTTCATGAGATTTGTCGAGAGTGTTGGAAGGATAAATATGGATTTTTGGTGATTAGCAAAGATAATGAATTAAATGATGGACGCTACAGAAAGCAATTTGACTATTTCATAACTATATAAACTACTCTTCATAAACATTTACTTTAGTTATTAATCTAACTTTAAGCTTGATACATCTATTTGCTATAACCTCATCTGATACCTGATAAGCTGATCTGAAAACCAGACCAGCTACCTAATAACCTGATTTGATACCTGATAACCTGATCTGAAAACCAGACCAGGTCCTGAAAAGCTGATCTGAAAACCAGACCAGGTCCTGAAAAGCTGATCTGAAAACCAGACCAGGTCCTGAAAAGCTGATCTGAAAACCAGACCAGGTTCTGAAAAGCTGATCTGAAAACCAGACCAGGTCCTGAAAAGCTGATCTGAAAACCAGACCAGGTCCTGAAAAGCTGATCTGAAAACCAGACCAGGTCCTGAAAAGCTGATCTGAAAACCAGACCAGGTCCTAAAAAGCTGATCTGAAAACCAGACCAGGTCCTGAAAAGCTGATCTGAAAACCAGACCAGGTCCTAAAAAGCTAATCTGAAAACCAGACCAGGTGCTAATAAGCTGATCTAATAGCTGATACCTCATCTAATAGCTGATACCTTTTATTTATTAAACATGGATGAGAAAATTTTAAAACAGTTGGTGTTGACAAGAAATGTCTTGAAGAAAAAGCTTCGTAGTATAAAAACTGGTGAAATAGATACACGTGAACAACTAAGAGATACATTTAAACCTATAACAGAACCACTGAAAGAATTCATAAATAGTTCTAAAAAAATTCAAAGAATTCCCATTAAAGAAGAAAATAAAATGAAGACAGAATTTGAAAATAATACAAGTTTAAAGTCTGAAAAACCATCACTCAAGATAGAGACAAGTACACCAAAGAAACTAGCAGAAGGAACAATATCTGATAATACCATATTATTTAACGAAACTAATACTAAAAATGATGATGATGATGATGAAGATGATTTTTACTCACAAACTTCCAATACAGAAGATACTTATACTGATTTATCAGTCTTGGAAGGAAATAATGAATTAGATACAAACTATGGTCCACATAAAGATTTCAATAATGAATGGAAATTCGGTGATAGTAAACTTACACTTAGTGAACATAAAATACAAGTTGGTGGCCAAATATGGGCTCTAACACCTGGACTATTTTCTCTAATGTTTTATAAAATACCAAAAAATTATGATAAATTTGAACTCGAAATCTATAAAAAGATTTTAATTACTACTAATGCATATAGAAGAGACTATAAACCTGATGGTCAAATTAAGGGTACTAGAGGATATAAATATAAACATATTATTAAGAAATTTATTGACGAGAAAAACCAGGATAATTTACCCGAATCAACAGGATCTAAGCCAAAAGGTAGCTACTTAGGTGATGGAATGATGGAATTTAACATCCATAAGCCCAACTATATATACTGGGATGATCCAAATGAGCTAGTAGATCGACTTCGACTACTGCTCGCATCACAAGCTGCAGGTCATAATAATCACAATAACGAGATTATATCAATTATTGAAGAACTACGTGAAGCTAATATAATACATTAAGTTTAATAAAGTATATAAAGCATGTCTGTTGATAAATTTGGACATTATTTAAACGATACTAGCAACATAGTTTCTTTGAAAAATGCACCTAAACTGCTGGGGTTCTTTGTGGATACGAACAACAACATTGATGTCCAAAACAAAAGGATCAAAAATGTTGCAAAAGCTGTGGAGGAAAACGATGTTATCAATAAATTGTTTCTGCAAACTCAAATCGAAAAACTAGAAGAGAAATTATTAGCATACTTTAAGAGAGACAGTACTATAATTCAAGAAAATATTCAAATGCAAATTGAGGATCTACATCGCGAAACAAAATTAGATATAGAAGAAAATTATAAAATTGAAAAAGATATTCTAAAAATTAAAACATCCTTTGAAGAACAAATTGAACAGCTTAATGAAAAAATTTATAGATTAGAAAATTACATGTTTGTATCAATAGCTGAAAGTGCTTCAACTAGATCACAACACTCTCCAAAAAATCTCTAAAAACAACTTAATGTCTTCAAAAAGAAATTTAGTAAACGAACTCCATAAGCAAGCACGAAAACATTTTGTGCGTCGCAGAGTTATAATGAAAGGAATAGATGATCTTTGGCAAGCTGATTTAGTTGAAATGGGGAACTATTCAAAAGAAAATAGAAATTATCGATTTTTGCTGACTGTAATTGACACATTCTCAAAATTTGCATGGGCAGTACCACTAAAAACAAAAACTGCACTTGAAACAACTAACGCAATGGAAAATATTTTTGAATTGGGGCGAATACCAAAAAACATACAAACAGATGATGGTAAAGAATTTTTCAACAAACACTTTGAAAAATTAATGCATAAATACAACATTAATCACTACTCAACATATAGCATTATGAAAGCATCAATAGTAGAACGATTTAATAGAACACTGAAAGGAATGATGTGGAAAGAATTTAGCTATAATGGTTCTTATAAGTGGATTGATATATACAAAGATTTACTTAATACCTACAATAGAAAAGTTCATCGTACCATTAAAATGCCTCCAATTAAAGTCAACTCAACAAATGAGGAAAAGCTGTTAAATACAGTATACAGTCATATGAAAATGTATAAAATGTCAAAATTTAATGTAGGAGATCATGTACGCATAAGCAAATATAAGCATACATTTGAAAAAGGTTATACTCCAAATTGGACTACAGAAATTTTCACAATTACAAGAGTTCAAAATACAAATCCTGCAACATACATATTAGAAGACTATCTTGGTAATCCTATTAAAGGTGGATTCTATACTGACGAACTTTCAAAAAGCAGATTTCCAAATACATATCTAGTTGAAAAGGTGCTTAAAATTAAAGGGAAGGAGGTATATGTTAAATGGCTGGGATTTTCTAATCAACACAATTCTTGGATAAGTAAAGATGAAATATTATAGATGAAAGAAAAACTAAATCAACAAATAATAGCATTAATATTAAGAAACAAATGTTAATTTTAAAATAAGAAAATGAAATAAATATGTAAATTATGCTTATAAACCATACTGTCTACTAAACTTTATTTAATTGTAATCAGTCTGTTATAATGTCAATAACACTTACTCTGAGCTCTAACTCATCAGAATTATCTGCTAGTTACTTTCCTCCTATTGAATTACATGATGCATATGAGTGTGCTCTAACTGATTTTCATTCATACAACAGTATTCCAAATGTAGACACCTACAACAATATGTTTCATATAGGAGAATATACAATAGAAATACCAATTGGATCTTACGAACTAAATGATATAGTTGATTTTATAGAAGAGCAATACAATATACTCTGTCCAGCAAATAAGATTTTTATTGAAGCCAATAACAATACAATGCAAGTTAAAGTTAATAGTTCCAAGGATACTGTATATTTTAATAAATACAATACAATTGGAAAACTTTTAGGATTCAATAGCAAAATCCTAACACCAAACAAATATTATTATTCAGATCTTCCAGTTAATATTTTTAAAGTAAATCTCTTGCGAGTTGAAAGTAGTATCGCTATTAACACATATATGAATAACTCCAAATCGCATACACTTCATGAATTTCCGATTAATGTGCCTCCAGGCTATAAAATAGATGAGGTTCCAAGAAATCTCATCTATTTACCTGTGAACACCAGAGAGATAAGTTCACTAGCGCTGCGCGTAGTTGATCAACACGGTGATTTAATTAATTTCCGAGGAGAGGAAATTACAATACGAATACATTTAAGGCCAACTAAATAATGCTAATATACAACACAAATACATTGAAAAATATAGCAGCAAGAACAACATCAACATTAAAGCGACCAGTACAACAAAAAGCACTAACAACATCAAATAAAAATTTTCTAAAGTCCTTGAATTTTAAATTGAAGACAAAATGAGTTCAATAATAGATGTCTTAGATAAGCCCTTGTCTGATGAGAATATAATCAAAAAGGACTATCATACATATGTACCATACTTACAATCTTACAACAATAATGATGAAATTAGAATTTCAATACAAAATCAAGATTTGTACGTGCTACCCAGTGAAAGCTACATTTATGTAGAAGGTTTTGTTGCTGATGATAATAACTCTAAATCTTCTTCATCATCGGACAACTTTATATTAAAAAACAACTTTGTGACATATCTATTTGATGAAATTCGCTATGAGCTCAATGGAATTGAAATTGATCATACAAGATATTTAGGAGCCACAAGCACCATAAAAAATCTGGTTTCTATGTCACCAACAGAAAGCAATGTGATGCAAAATGCTGGATGGAACAAAATTGACGATGTCACTCTTGTAAATGGCTTTTTCAATTTCTATGTACCTCTAAAAATGCTTCTAGGATTCGCTGAAGACTACAACAAAGTTATACTAAATGGAAAACATGAATTGATACTCTTGCGCAATAAGAACGACGAAGATCTTGTACGCTCGAGTGTTTCTACTAAAAAAGCTAAACTTACAATTTCACTAATCTCATGGAGAATCTCACATGTACAATTATCCGACTTTAGCAAATTGAATATGATTAAAATTATTAACAATGGTGCTTCTATACCTATGGCATTTCGCAGTTGGGATTGTCATGTCAATCCACAATTAAATATGGGAACTAGCCATATTTGGAATGTTAAACTAGCTGCAAATAGAGAACGCCCTCGTTTTGTATTGATTGCTTTTCAACAAGAAAATAAGTTTGTTCATTGTGATTTGACTAATTTAAAAGTACATTTAAATTCAGTCTCATATCCATATGATGACCTTAACATAAAGTTCAAAAATGAACGATATGCAATTCTATATGATATGTATCTAAGATTCCAACAAAGCTACTATATGAAAGAATCTCAACCGCTTCTAACTGCACCAGAGTTTAAGACAAAAGCTCCTATTATTGTAGTAGATGTCAGTCATCAGAATGAATCACTCAATAATGGACCGATTGATATAAAAATAGAATTTGAAACAGCAACTAATATTGGAGCAAAAACATCAGCTTACTGCATTCTTATTCATGATCGTATAATAGAATATGTACCCATCAAAGGACAAGTGCGAAAAGTCTTATGAATTGACTAATATGGAAAACAACATAATTTTCATAGACGTACAAGGTTTCAAAAATAATTCAAATGATTTCATCGCAAAAGAAGTAGCAATTGTTTTCAACAATTATGAATATAACAATTTCATTATAAAACCCCCATTTGATATCAAATGCTTATCAATAGAAAAGCAAAGAGAAGCAAAGTGGCTAACAAAAAACTATCATCACCTAAGCTGGACTGCTGGATCAGTTTCATTTCAAAGCGTTTGCAATTTTATAAAAGCCAACGCAAGATGTTCTAAAATTTATGTAAAAGGTGAAGAAAAAAGATGCTGGTTGGAAAAAATTTTATGTCGAAAAATTTTTAACGTTGAGGATATAGGCTGCATCAACTTTAAACAAATGGAAATCAAGTATCCCGAATATTTTTATTGTAATTATCATAAATTTGGTGCTTGCGCACTAAAAAATGCTATTTTACTAACAAAAGAAATGTCTTGCTTTAATTAAACTTTTTCACTTTTTAAAATATGAATGTATGTATCATTATAAAATTTTTAATAAAATTTTAAACAATAAATGTATCAAAAATAAAATAATATACAAGTGTTTTCTTATTTCAAATACAAACTACATAAAGGAAAGAGAAGGAAGTGAGGGGAAGGAGAAATTAACTTTTTTGCTTACTTGCAAATGTTTGGTTTTTGTTTCTCTGCTGCTGCGTGTACTTGGTTTGCTGCTTTAAAATAATCGTAGACAAAGAAAATGATTACCTTGCAAAATATATATGTATTCTACAAAATATTCCACACACAAGTACCCACGATCACACATTCATACATACACACATACATACATACATACATACACATACATACATACACATACATACATACATACATATACATACATACATACATCCATACATACATACACAAAATATTAAATTACCCGCGACTATCAAGCTGGACCCCCCACACACAAGTATGGGTGTTCACATACATGTGAACACAAGTATGGGTGTTCACATACATGTGAACACATAAATAAATATTTTCTCTGATATTACTCATATATTATTACGATAACCAATTTCTACAGTCTGGCAACACTGGCAATTTTCCCTTTGGTATTAGAAAAAAATAATAATCATGTTTTGCCGTCGGCATTTGGAAAAAATAACAATCATGTTTTGCCGTCGGCATTTGAAAAAAATAATAATCATGTATTGCCGTAGGCATTAGGAAAAATATTCATATATTGCCGTAGGCATTAGGAAAAATATTCATATATTGCCGTAGGCATTTGAAAAAATATTCATGTATTGCCGTAGGCATTAGGAAAATTATTAATGCATACCCGTAGGCATTAGGAAAAATTAATTTTCACTATTTCACACCCATTAGTATTAGGAAAAATCATTGCATGATTTTCCCGTCGGCATATATACTTATGAAATATTAATCTTATGAAACCCCTTAATCCACCCCACAAACATACACACATACAAATTCCCACGGTAATAAAAAACTGGACTTATTAAACCACCCTCGTATGTATTAAACAAACAAACCCCCTTATGTAAACAAAAAATTCCTTATGTAAACAAAAAGTTGGACGGACTTATTGATCCACCCTCGTAGGGTATCAAATTTCACAAATTTCCAAGAATTTTAAAATTTGGGTAATTAAAATTTTAAAATTTCAAAAGTTTAATTGCCGCAGCATCCCCATTTCCCTACTACTAATTTTACTTCTCACTTTTCATGAATGCAATAATGAAAATTAAAATAAATCTAGATGGGGGAAAATTTTTATGTGTCAAAGATAAAAATAGATCTTTGTTGTTCTATCGATTCAATATACAGAATATACCATTTAATTAAAACGGTTCTAATAAAAAAAGAAAATTATAAGGAAATCTTACATAGTTTATTAGCAAAAATTCTATGTTGGTTCTGCGCAAAACAATTTCTATAATAAATACAAATTTAAAAAATTTTCTATTTGGCAAACTTTAATACCTTTTCAATAGCAGTCGCGTGTTAAAGAATCTTTTGAATTAAATATATATGTACATAACTTATAAAATATGAAGAATACAGATAAAAGAAAAAACTATCAGGGCAATTATGTAAAAAATTCCGCAGGGAACAATTCCAACTAATAGCAAGTGATAGGGAAAACAAAAAATTCTAATTGGAAAAGGGAGAAATTTCGGCTCCATGAAAAATCGCCCAAAACCAAATCGCCCAAAAATTAAAATGAAAAATCGCCCCAAATTTCCAAATGAAAAATCACCCAAAAAAAAACGAAAAATCGCCAAAAAAAAAAATGAAATATCGCCCAAAATTAAAAAACGCCAGAAAAAAATTAAAATTATAGTAATTTCCCGGCCGGGCTTAAGGATTTTCTCCACCATGGTGTATCCCGACACTGCGCTGCCTAAAATGTTTTCTGCCTTGCAAACTGTTCCTGCGTAAGAACGTTTTCTTGCACTGCCGGCCTTCGGCCGGGATTAAGGATTTTCTCCACCAAGGTGTTTAAAATTAACAAAAACTTACATGAAGAATAAATTGTTGTCTGGTACCATCGTGTCAATAGTTTTTGCATATGAAGGTATAGGCCAATTTGAAGCAATCAATAAAATGTTGAAAATGAAATATTGGAACTAAAAATTGCAATATATGGCATACGAGTACAGTAATATCTAATTTACATTAAGTATTTTTTCATAAAAGTAGTTGCATGAAAATTTTTTCATTTGTTAACAGGAGTCCTGAAAAAGCAATTCAGATAGAAATAATTTGCTGAAAATGCTTCGGATTCATGTTACGTTATTTTTTATAAATCATTCTCTTCCTTGGCTCTGCAATTAGCGAATAGAAAAAGTTTCGTGCGAAAAATTTCATGTCAAAATGTATAATGTATATTAGTTATAAATATACTAAGTTGTATAAACAGAGTGGCGCAAAATTAGTCATCGTGTCTGAAGGTGCTATAATTTTTTTCAAATGGAGGATAATATCTTTGACATTTGTGGCGTAAAAAGGTGCAGAATATCGAAAAAAGGCATGATTTGATATACTCCTCAAGAGCGCGAAAAAATTTTTTTAGATGTTTTTTCACAACTTTTCATCAAAACTTATTATGAGCGATGAATTGCAATTATTATCATGAATTATAATGAATGCGAATTGGCATATCGCTATCTGGCCTATAAAACAGCAAAATATTGAGGAGAATACTCCTCAGTACGCATTCGTTGCATACGGGTTGGTGGATTAATGTCCAAAAAAAGTGAAACTGGTGCGAAAGAAAGCTTAAAAAGCCTGGCCGATGCGATGGGCCAATTATGACGACAATTTATGTAACACATATTTTGATACCACAAATTTTGATAATAAAGTTCAATGATTTGAAAGTGTTGTTCGTTTGTTAGTGTATTCATGGTCAAATGGAATTGCCACAAGTAACGAATCTTGTTTTTACACTGAAAAAACAAATAGTAAAAAAATCACTCGATATATGTTACCTTCTCCAAGAAAACGGACCTAGTGTGTGAAAATGAAGTTTTGATAAAAACGCATTTAAAAAATAAAATTTTAATGTTTTTCTCATTTTTATCGATTTTGACGCATACCCGTTTTTTGACACACTAGGTCCCTTTTCTCGGAGAAGGTCACATACATATATTCTTTTATAAAAAGCATTACTTATTATCAAACACAAAATTTGTTTTGTGTAATTAAGACATTTTGGATAATTTTGAAGGTTCGTATGCGTAAAATTGAATTTCGATTCCGGCAACACTGCTTCACGCACATTTTAGATTTTTTGAAGATGACGAAATGGAGTCATCTTCAAGGTCTCTGAAATACACAATGATTTCACTTATAGAAACTAGTGAAAGCGAACGTGATACTAATGCCAATTCTCATCTTGGTGTTTCAAATACTGCTCAGTCATCAATACGGAAAACTATAGCAGATTATTTGGCGGAAAAACGGATAGCAAAAAAATAGAAATAAATTTATTTTTTTTAATTATTACAAATTAATATTTGTGATTCATTCATTTAAATTTCGGTTTGGATTTATGAATTTCTTTATATATTTTTATAATCGAATACGAATATCTAGAAATGGCCGAATACGCATCATTAATAGTACATACATACAGTTTAGGAATAACTTCTCCATAAAACCATAATTTTTGGAAAGAAATTTAAAAAATAGTTTTACCAATATATGGAGTACGTTCATAAGTAAGCTTATTTAATATCTGTCTAAGCACTGTGCTAGTCTAACAAATGAATTTAATGCAATGAATTTAATAAAAATATTTTATATAACAACTTTTTAAACTATGTAATTTGTTTTTAACTCATTGTTACGATATTCCCGGGGGGGGGGGGTTCATAGTTTTGTTACGATCTGTTACGGGGTAGGGGGGGTCGAAAATCGGCGAAAACAGCGTTACGTAATATATGGACAGCCTCCAAGCTTATTTTTTCTTTTGTGATTTTTAAAAATATTATTATTTTATGAATTCTCATATGGTTTTTGAAAGTCTGTGCATAAAGTAAGAAGTTTGTGACTGTTCAAAATTTGTGGTTGAGGTCTACTGATGATTTGGTTGAAGCACCAATGAAATGCGTATGTAGACATGTTAAACCAACAGCAAATAATTTTCAATTATTGTATGTAAGCTTCTGACAATATGTCAAATAATAAATTTCTTCATAAATAAATGTAAATATTATTAGCTTTCTTGGAACGTAAGTTCTTTATGGTGTTCCATGCATGTAAAACAAAAATTTTTTGAAAATGAGAAAATATTGGCAAATACTTTTTACCAGTGCATTTTTTTTTGTGGCACGAAAAATGGTTTAAAATGGCTGGCAAAGTGCCACGAAAAAGTATAATAATTGGCATGAAAATGGCAAAAAAATGGCAAAACTGGAAAAAAATAAAATCTTATTTGAGAAAAATTTATTTTATTAAATTTTAATAGCACAGTACAATAACATGTTTCTTCAAGTTGTCAAAAATAAATTATCACCTATTGTTACCGCCACAACTAATATTAAAAAAAATATTGTTAACTTCACGCCTTATGCATAATTTTTCAAATGTCAAACTTTTTAAATACATACAAATTTTTTTAGTGAATTTTTTATAACTTTATAAATGTAAAAGATTATCCCACGTTTTAAAAAGTAAAACGCCATCTTTTCTTTTTCTTAATGATGGCAGTAAGAAAAAATTGCTCTTGGTAGCAAGACAAAACAAGATTTTTAACAAGAGTAAAATTGTAAATTGAAATTAAAAAAAATAATAATAAAATTAAAGTGAAATTTGCTAAATACAATAAACTCTTCGTTTAGAATCCTAAATAGTTACCAGGGGCCACCTATTATCGGATAGAATGGTTGAATAAATGGAAAACACTCGTTCGACATCGCAAGATATAATTGGAGCAAACTTAAATGCCAATACTTCAGATGGAAAGAGGTTTTCAATATACTCATTTGCTTCACTTTCATTAAAAAATATATTATTTCTTATTTTAATTAATGCATGTGATCCGTTATTTCCATCTAACTCTTGTTCAACTTATCTGATTTTTTGAAACTTCAGAGACTTCCTTAAAATTGTCGCAATAATATATTGTAGCTTTAAGCCATGTTCCCCATAGCGTTAGTGCTTGCTGCGTTGAAATTATTTCATAAGTGTCTTCTATACAATCAATAGTTGATACGTAACGTTATATTCGTTACATGACATATTTTTCCATAGAAATGTATTTGAGTAAAATATAAAAAAATGTATATAATTATATATTTAATATGTATATAAAATTAAATTTTAATGGGCGTGCCTCCGCCCATTTTTTAAATGCAAGATTGTGTGTTTTTTAGGGCTTAGGGTGTGTGTTAAGTTTTGTAAAATTGTGTTAAGTAGAACGACGTAAATTAAAATATTAAATTTTAATGGGCGCAACTCCGCCCATTTTTCAAATAAAAGATTTTGTCTATTTTATTTAGAACTCAGTTTATGTGGTAAGTTTCGTAAAAATCGGTTAAGTAGTATCGCGTGAAATATTATAATAAATTTTAATGGGCGTATCTCTGCCCACTCTTTTTACAATAGGCAGCTATACCCTCTCAGAAAACAACACAATTTTTAAAATCGGTCTAGCATGTACCGAGTTACTTAAGGTACGGTCACACTTGACAAACATTTGCCCAAAATAGCGTAACCAGCAAATACTAATGAGAAATCTTTTGATTCAGACGCGTGTTTATTAAGTTCAATAATTTCCAATAATATTGTATTATTTAACTTTGCCTATTTGTTAAATACGAAACTAATTAACTTAATAAATACGTGTTTGAAGCAAAAGATTTCTCATTAGTATTTGCTGGTTACGCTATTTTGGGCAAATGTTTGTCAAGTGTGATCGTACCTTTAGTAACACACCTAAAATAAAAATAGAGACGAATTGTTAACATCCTCCTTTCTTTTGAAGTCGGTTAAAAAAATAAACCAACATATTTTATTTTTGTTATCTTTTAACAACTGCTCCAACTCCATCGAATACTCCTTTTCCATGAGCAGTTGCAAAAAAGTTGCATTCAATATATTTGCAACTTGTTTTTAAACTGCCTTTTTCTATTTTAGCAAATTTTTGGTCAACGTCAACACCCTTTTCCAATGTTTCCGCATTCTTTCTTTATTTTTTGGTCTATATTCTTCTTTCTTCAATAGGTTCTTTTTTAAATTGGTCCAATGACGCTTTCCATTTTCTTTTTTCTTTTCCACCACCGTTTTATCTGCATAAAAAGATATTTTACACTTACAAATTGCATTTACGATTATGACCTCGACAAACTTTGAATACTAAATAAAAATATATTCTCAAAATTTTACTTAAAATGACGAATGCTACACACTTTGCCTACCTCAAAAGGTACTCGTTTTGAAAATATTTGCTAAGTGCAAAATATTTTTAAGTTCTGTTCCTAAAATTTGTTAAAATCCAACTTTTAAGACACCTGGTCCTGACGAGTCAAATGTAACTATAATATATCATCCTTTTTGGAAACGAACGTTACATTAAAACAAAACGGAAAACAAGTGGAAAAGATTAATGTTAAAGGAAATTTGTTTACTCTCTCTTCATTTGTTCCTATTTTTTGCAGTTTTAAGAACATATTTATGGAAAAAGCACCACCAGTACATATTTATTAATGTTTTGAAAGTTAAATATTAAATATGATTAAATATTGCTAAGAGTTGGAAAAATATAAATAAATTTTTGGCTACCTGGTTTTCCCTCACTACAACTGAGATGGCGTATAAATACATTACAATCAAATAATTTGAAGGGTTTTTTTTATGATACTATCGCTCAAGAAAAGCTTTTTAATAACATTTAAATTTTTGGTCATGGTTTACCTTTTGCTGGAAATGCCCATATGTATATTGTTAATGTAACAGAATGATAAAAAATTTTATGAATTATTAATTTCAGCAGGGCGATTCCGGTAAAAGAAAAACTCTGACACATAAAAATTTCTTCAATGTTGCCTAAAAATGGCATTTTATAGCAAGGTGGACTAAAGATGGCTTTTTATGTCAAAAATTTAAGAAATGGCATAAATGGCAAAAAGTGGCATATGCCATAAAAAAACTTGCCCTGCTTTTTACAAATACTGGTAACAACTACATACATAGCATAATGGTGCTGACACTGCGGATGGTTTAGATTTTCAGTGTTGCCGTAATTTGCTAGGTAATTCCTGGAATTTTTGGGGGTTTAAGCCTAGTATTTGGGTATCTCCAATATGGTTTGTGTCTTTCCTAAAAGGTTCATGACTTGAATAAGTGGTTCGTAATAGTGAAAGAATAGTGAAAGAATGTGTCTCTGCTAACTAATATTATAAATCATAGAAATTAAATTTATTGTTTGTTTATTGCGCATTAACCGCTAAACCACAAAACCGATTTTGATGAAATTTAGATCAAAGATAGATCTAAGTCTAGATCATCAAAAAGATTATATGTTTTTGAAAAACTAGGAGCATGAGGGGAGATAGGGAGGAATATCTGAGTCTCAGAAACTATCTAATCGATTCTGAAGAAATTCAATAAATAGATCTGAGTCTAAAAACAAGGCTGTAGATTATTTAAAAAATAGTGCCAAGAGGCGAGGTAAGGGGAAATGTCTTCCTATTTGAAACTTTATATGCGATTTTGATTATATTTAAGAAAATAGGAGCACGAGGGATGGTAAAGGGAAATTCCTTCCTCTTTGAAACTATCTATCCCATTTTTATGAGATTCAAAACATAGATAGATCTGAGTCTAGGAAAGCATATGGCTATACACTTTTTCAAAAATGGAAACACAAGAAGAAGTAGGGGACAATTTCCTCTTCTATGTAACTGGCTAACCGATTTTGATGAAATTCAAAACATAGATAGATCTGAGTCTGGAAGAATACAAACGCTATATATTTAATAAAAAAATTAGCCCACTAGGTGGTAAGGGGCGATTTCTAAGGTAACTAAAATGTAAGGAACTACGTTCTTATACAGTGTTCCATGACGCAGTGCATTCTTTTCTTACCCCTTTGGCTGGTATTCGGCGAAAGGTAAAATGAAAGGCAAAAACATTTAGTTCCATTTTACATGTTGAAAATGAATGGGCCGTGAGACGAAGTTTGTGGAAAAGGCGAAAGTACCAGTAATTTTTTTGCTTTTCTTTTCTACTTTTTTCTTCATAACACATTTGCAACAATTTTACATCCAATTCAACAGCGATTATAGTTGCTCTACTCAAACATATATGCTAGAGTGGGACATCTAATGTACAT
This sequence comes from Tachina lurida, assembly GCA_944452675.1. Taxonomy (NCBI): domain Eukaryota; kingdom Metazoa; phylum Arthropoda; class Insecta; order Diptera; family Tachinidae; genus Tachina; species Tachina lurida. The sequence continues at coordinate 81,084,057 of OX101754.1, forward strand.
ATGTCAAAAATTCCAAAATAATGAATTTTACTAAAAATAATTTATAGTTCGTTCGATTTGTAAAATTAAAAGGTATAAAAGTGATGTGAAAATACTCGTAACGATGTTTGTGAAAAAGTAAGATAAGAAGAATAATTTACAAAAGAAATTTAAAAAAGTTTAATTTAAAATTTGCATACATATGTGTTATTTATATGTATTCGTTTTTTTTTCAATTTTTAGATATGTATTTGGAAAGAGCAAGATGAGTTGGGGGTTAAAGAAGGCGGTATAGAAATAGTTTTTGCTAATTATTTTCTTCGTTTTGTGTTTAAATATTTATTATATTTTTAAAATACTTTTGATAATAAAAAATGTGAAATTTATATAAAAATTATATTTATTATTAGTATATCACTTCGCTTGAGTTGACAGGTATACCAATTTACATCAGTTTAGATCAGTAGGTACTGATTAGTCAGCTCTGGCGATTTTTACATCAGTAGGTACTGATTAGTCAGTTCTGAAGATTTTTACATCAGTACTGATTAGTAATATACTGTGGAGTGAGCAGTTCAGATATATGTTTAACTAGTTCATGAAGCTCACAAGTACGAGAGAGAAACAAAATGACACGTACACGAATGTTTACATCAGTTTTTTCATATTGCCCTTAACAAAATGATAGAAACTTCTGATGTATATACTAGGGATGGGCAAATGAAAAAAATGTATCGATATATATCGTATCGATATTTTTGAATGGTATCGATATATATTTTTTGAAAACATCGATATTTCGATATATCGATATTTTTGCCTACAAATGAAATTGTACAAAAACCGCAAGATTATACGGTTATCCGTGGAAGATAAGTCAACCAGTGCGAGCGAGACGAAAAACTCTCGAAGGCCAAAGAACAGACACAAGCCTGACCGCACTTAAGAAATAATTACGATGACGCGAAATGATGTTCTTCAACCCAGAGCTGCTTATCGATTGTGGTAAAAATTAAATTTTTTTTAATTCTTAAAGCACAATCACAGTTTATTTCGAAATGTTTTTATTTTAATTATGTTGCCACTTACAATTACTTAACAGTTTATTGATTTGCAGAGCTTGAACCGAAACAGAACAGGGGCCCGTTTCTCAAACCTACAAGTAACAAATTTACAAGTAAAATAGACACAAAACTACAACACTTTTACAAATTTTAGTTAGCTGATTCGTAACAGAACAGAAAATAAAAAATAGTTCTGTCTTCAGGCTTATACCCACATAAACCAAATTTGGCATTTAGCTTAGTTAAGTTAGGTCACCTTATAGATGCTCCTTATTATGATGAAATTTCTCTTTTTTTCTTCGCATCACTAGCACTGATGCCAATATCGTACAGCTAAAAACCGGCAAAAAGTTGTAGAGCTCTTAAAAATATCGAAACCCGATACTCGTAAACAAGAATCGATGTATCGAAATATCGGTTTTTGAAATATCGGCGATATATATCGATATTTATTTTCGCAAATATCGATATTTCGATATATCGATATTTTTTGCCCATCCCTAGTATATACCCATCAGCAATTTCCATCAGATGATGCATCAAATGACCGTGATTGTTCTAAAGTTACATGCAAGTTCAAAAGAGAATTAAGAAAATGTCTGCCCGCCAATTTCTAATATGTAAAAAAAGACTTATGGAAAGTGAGATTAATAGAGAAAGAGATTAATAGGAACTCAGGGCAACGTATTACCATACAACAAAAGCAAAATCCTGTGCCTTATCAATGTTTAGTACTAATGTTTTATATATAAGTGTGTGTTTATTTTAGCTAAAATTATAATTACTTGTTCAAAGTTTTGGAAAATCTTGCAACTGAAGCCATAAGTAGTTTGAATGCTCCACATTTTTCAACAGAAGACTTTTGAGATCTTTACATCTAAAGGGTCCGCCATCTAACGTTTTTTTTTCAACTAGTGCTTATTTCGTGGATGGTAGCACTTAGCTCATGTCTGATTTGACAGATAATTATTTTTATCCTTCCGCTGAACGAATATCGTTGTGTATACGCTTGAACAACGCTGGGAAATAATGCTTACAGAAGATGCCGATTTTGCCAAAAAAAATCATCTTTTTAGATGAAGCTCACTCATTTTGATCTTGGCGGGTACGTAAACAAGCATTTGGGGCACAGAAAACCCGCACGCATACATTGAAAAGCCGACGCGCCCAAAACAAGTCACTGTTTGGTGCGGATTTTGGTCCAGAGGCATAATTGGGCCATTTTTCGAAAATGAGCAAGGAGTGGCCGTTACAGTCAATGGCTATCGTTATCGGGCCATCTACGAATTTTTGTTCACAAAAATTGAAGAGAAGGGTATTGGCAACATTTGGTTTCAACAGGACGGCGCTACGTGCCACACAGCCGAAGCTACACTCGATGTTTTGCATAGCATTTAAAAAAAAAAAAGTTATCTGGAGGACCCTTTATTTGTTTCCTAGATGAAATTGTACGTTTTACTTTTTAGTTTTAATACTTCCAATGACAAATAAAATATCGATTAACAATTCTGTTTAAAAAAATTATTTCAACTTGAAGAGCACCTTTGATCTCTTATTCGTTTAATGATTTCTTTTTTCTTTCTTTTTTTCTTTTTTTTTATTATCATGAAACAAACATTATTACATAAGGTATTTCAGTACACACCGTTAAACTGCATTCAAACAAAAAGTGATTGAGTCTGGACAAAATAAATGAAGATGTTCCATTGGGGAGCTTGCGATGATGTGTAATGGCCTTCAAAGCAGAATACTTACAATTATTATCAAGTCATTTATACTCACCTAATAAATGAGTTCGAAAGTAAATTACATCACGTAACGTCACCTCTTCATTGCGATAGAGTATTTGAAAAACACGCGAGGCACCCATCCCATTAATTATACTGGCCGAACTTAAATTGTGCACATTATTGGGTAGTGGTGGTATATCCGAAGGTTGTTGAATATATTGTTGTTCTCTGAGGTCTGCTTCAATTTCGCTGCCACCGTTAACAATACTTGGAATATTGCTGCCATTAGACAAACCAATTATACCTCCACCTCCTCCTCCGCTACAGCCCACACCCAAACTATTACCACCTCGATTACAGGTGTTGTTGGCATTCATAGCATCGCTGCCATTGGCACTTCCATTTGAAATAATTGGGTGTGCTGTCGGCTGGCCATTAGCTGTTGTTTCTGGTATTGTAGTCTCGATTTGTACTGGCAGGCGTGGTGAAACGCGCAGAGTGCATCGTACTTGATATAAACTATAATGAAAATATCGAAATGAAACGTTATAAGCTAATTGTAAATTTTACTCATTAAGGTTAATGGTCACTTTAAAGATTTCCATAAATTATAAGAGGTACAAATTGCTTTTTGTATTGTACATGAATGTCATTGTGATAAATCAAATTCGAATTTTGTTTTTGTTATATACAAATTCAAAAAGAGCCATATGTGCAAATTATTTTTAGAATTGGCTTGAAAATTCTTTGTGTACAACTTTTTTAAGCCAAACCTACAATATAATTATGTATGTACATTAGACTAGTCCTTATTTTTGAAAATTCACTTAATTGTTGCTTTTAGCGAAAGGATTATTGTGTAAACAATTCAATAGGAGCATCGAGGTCAAAGTGTTACGGAGAAAGCGCTAAGAATATAAGAAAAATCTTACAACTAGAAGGTTAAAATATAAGACCGATCCGCATTAATTCTTTCTCAATAATTTTTTTTCAGAATATAGCAACTCCATATCTACACTCGTTAAATGTATTTCCATACAAAAAGTAAATAATTACTTATAATACACAATATGATAAAGCACAGAAAAAAGTATTCACCAATTAATATTTTCAATTAAAATATTAATTAATTCAATTAAATTCTTAATTGTATTTATTAATTTGAGTGGAACAATTTAGTTAATATTATCAAATTGTTTATAGGTGAAAATTTAATTAATTAGTATTACAAAATCATTCATATTACTTTTTTGTGTGAGGATATATGTATGTTTACTTTTATACATGGGGAACAAGGATGGAAAAATACTTTTATAATTTTGTACGAATGATGAAAACAAAATTTACTCTTTAGAGTGATAGTGCCATTCTGTTCGACGATTGCATCCTCTTGTCTATGGAAAAAAAAAAGACGCAGTTGTGATTCTTTAAAACAACTATTATTTATTATCTATGCTAGAAGGTTCGTATATTTTCTTTATGATTTTGTTCCAAACATTATTTCCAACACATATTTTTTCATATATTTTTCAAACTATGTACACTTATCCCTTGATTTACACGATACTTTTTTTACACGATTTCACTTTTACACGATTATTTTGGTTTTCGTGTATATTGAGGGATTTATGAAATACCTCGATTTACACGATTTTTTATGTGTTTTATTGAATATTTTTGAATATTTTATGAATTACATTAATTTTGTTTTTGTTTTATGAATAGCATTTCTAGGGAATTTTTTAAAACAAACCTACGAATTACATAGAAAAAACAGTGCCTAATAAATACCTCATAAAACAGAACAAAATTAATAAGATATTTCTATGGTTTTGCTTTCAATTAGAAAATCTTATTAATTTAATAAGGAAAACATTTTTGAAAAAATCAAGAAGTAATCTTCTAATTTTTATGATTTTTGATTTTTTCAATAAGGTTGTCTTCTTATTTTTATTAGGCGAACTAATAAAAAATAAATTGTGTCTTTATTCTCTGTACTTATGTATTTTCATTTTAATTCTATATATTCTACATATAATATATATATATATATATATATATATATATACATACATATGTAGTATATTGTAGATGTTATTTATTTATACATACATAAATACACATTATGTTCTATTCTTAATTAACTTACTCACCAAGTATTGAACCAGCAAGTTTCTGCCTGATAGACAAGCGCTCTAACCAATATGCTAACAAGCAGCCTGAATTGTTGAATTGAAATTATTCTTATACAAAAATGAAAAAGATCATGATAAAAATGTCTCTATGTCTATTTATAGATATGAAATAACAAGACACCTCATAAAAATCAAGAAGATTTCCTTATTAAAAAAAATCAATAAGATGCCTTACAAATAATCATATAGGAACCTAATAAAATCTAGAAGTAAACCTTATTAATAAAATCAAGAAGAATTTTTTTTTTAAAAGTCAATAAGTTAACCTAATAAAATCAATAAGAAATCCCTATAGTTTACAATTTATAAGAAAACCTAATAGAATCAAGAAATTTTTCTCTATGAATTGTTTTTTTTTTGGTGCCAAAAATAACGGAAATTGTGTAAAAAATGTTGTGAATAATAAGATTTCTTCTTGATTTTATGTGGTTTTCTTCTTGATAAAATTAATAAGACTTACCACATAGGATACCCCTCAGCCTCAGAACGTTTCATAGAGAAACTCTTCTTGATTCTATTAGGCACTTTTTTCACTGTGTACTCCCAAGCAAATATTTTTAATATATAAAGTTATAAACAGTATGGTTCCAGTATAAAAATACTGCCTAAAAACGAGTCCAAAGCAGAAAAGTGTCGAAAAAACCCGAAAAAATTATACGAGTATTTGGTGAAAAAATACAGACATATATCTGAAATTTACTGAAAAAAACTATATGTGGTTTGAAAGGTCTTAGTCTCTTTTTATACCCTTTACCAAAAATGGAAAAGGGTATATATAGGTTTGTCATTCCGTGTGTAATTTCCATAATATTAATTTGCGACCAAAAAAATATATATATTCTGAGTCCTTATGAATAGGGAAGACGAATAAGCGATGTCCGTCTGTCCGTCCGTCCGTCTGGTGTACGTGAAATCGGTTTTACGAAGCTCCCAGAAAAGCTAGAGACTTCGTTCTTGGACTGGTATATCAGAAATGGTCCAACTTAGATTGGCATTGAAAATCAGCAAAATCGAGCAGACTGTTTCAGAGCTGGAAAGCTTAAACTTGATTATGCCATATAAAAGTAACTAGATAACACAAATTTTTTGACTTTTTTGTTAAATAAATTTATTTTATATTTCAGTACGAATAAAATTGGTATTTCAAATTTAAAAAATTAAAAAAAATTAAAAAGACGTTTCCAGGGTTGGAAAACTTTAAGTTTTTTTTTTATATAAAAGTAACTTACTAAGGCTAATTTTTATTTTCTTTTAATAAATAAACTTATTTTATACTTTAGTAAGAATGGTATTTCAAATTAAAAAAAAAAAAATTTAAAAGACGTTGGGTTGGAAAAGTTTTTTGTTATATAAAAGTAACTTACTAAAATTAATTTTAATTTTTTGAGACATTTTTAGATTTAATTGAACTGTAGTGAATTTTAATCAGAAATAATTTCTTAATCAGGCTTGAGTTCAGTAATTTCAATTCTTATTGAATGAAATATTTTTATTAATTAATGTGAGTATCTAAAGAAGAGAAGAAAAATTAAACTAGACTTTATTAGCTGGGGGAAATACCGATATTTTTCTGTGCAGCCACGCACTTCATCAGCACCCATGTCTATCTACTGGGGTAGAGATTATTATTAACATCAGCTATTTAACTTAAATTTCTATGAAATGGAATATGAGAATTGATTGTGTATACAATTATTGATTTACCTTTGGCAAACACATTTTTACTTATTCGATGAACCATCGGTACATACATATAAGTATTATTGTAGTGGCTTTATGTTACTTTGTTTTTGCTTTCTACAGTTGACTTCGCTTTTCAGCATTCTGAAGCAGTGATAGCCAAGTGAACAGTGATCGCTAAATGAACATATTTTTGTCACGTGCGCATGATGAATTAAATGAGACATTTTTAGATTTAATTGAACTGTAGTGAATTTTAATCAGTAATAATTTCTTAATCAGGCTTGAGTTCAGTAATTTCAATTCTTATTGAATGAAATATTTTTATTAATTAATGTGAGTATCTAAAGAAGAGAAGAAAAATTAAACTAGACTTTATTAGCTGGGGGAAATACCGATATTTTTCTGTGCAGCCACGCACTTCATCAGCACCCATGTCTATCTACTGGGGTAGAGATTATTATTAACATCAGCTATTTAACTTAAATTTCTATGAAATGGAATATGAGAATTGATTGTGTATGCAATTATTGATTTACCTTTGGCAAACACATTTGTAAGTATCACTATTCATTTTCTGTTTTTCCATTTACTATTTAGGTTAGCACGAAGTTATATCACTCTACCTATGTATGTTTTAACTATTCTTACTTATCTTTTACGATCATCACATTAATTATTTTTACTTATTCGATGCACCATCGGTACATACATATAAGTATTATTGTAGTGGTTTTATGTTACTTTGTTTTTGCTTTCTACAGTTGACTCCGCTTTCCAGCATTCTGAAGCAGTGATAGCCAAGTGAACAGTGATCGCTAAGTGAACATATTTTTGTCACGTGCCCATGATGAATTAAATGAGACATTTTTAGAATTAATTGAACTGTAGTGAATTTTAATCAGAAATAATTTCTTAATCAGGCTTGAGTTCAGTAATTTCAATTCTTATTGAATGAAATATTTTTATTAATTAATGTGAGTATCTAAAGAAGAGAAGAAAAATTAAACTAGACTTTATTAGCTGGGGGAAACACCGATATTTTTCTGTGCAGCCACGCACTTCATCAGCACCCATGTCTATCTACTGGTGTAGAGATTATTATTAACATCAGCTATTTAACTTAAATTTCTATGAATTGGAATATGAGAATTGATTGTGCATACAATTATTGATTTGCCTTTGGCAAACACATTTGTTTAGTATCACTATTCATTTTCTGTTTTTCCATTTTCTATTTAGGTTAGCACGAAGTTATATCACTCTACCTATGTATGTTTAACTATTCTTACTTATCTTTTACGATCATCACATTAATTATTTTTACTTATTCGATGCACCATCGGTACATACATATAAGTATTATTGTAGTGGCTTTATGTTACTTTGTTTTTGCTTTCTACAGTTGACTCTGCTTTCCAGCATTCTGAAGCAGTGATAGCCAAGTGAACAGTGATCGCTAAGTGAACATATTTAACAGAAAAATATCGGTATTTCCCCCAGCTATAAAGTCTAGTTTAATTTTTCTTCTCTTCTTTAGATACTCACATTAATTAATAAAAATATTTCATTCAATAAGAATTGAAATTACTGAACTCAAGCCTGATTAAGAAATTATTTCTGATTAAAATTTTAATTTTTTTTAATAAATAAACTTATTTTACACTTACGTACGAATAAAATTGGTATGTAAAACTAAAAAAAAAATAAAAAAAAAATTAAAAAGACGTTTCCAGGGTTGGAAAACTTTAACTTTTTTTGTTATATAAAAGTAACTTACTAAACTAATTTTTCCTTTTTTCCTATAAATGAAACGTATCTTATATTCTTAAAAGAACGAGATTTGTGTAAAAGATCAGAAAAATAATTAATGGCATTTCCAGGGTTGGGAAACTTACACTTTTTGTAATATATAAAAACAACTATGTCTAATTAATTTTTTTCTTTTTCTTTATAAATTATATATACTGTACGTTTTGGAAAGAAAAATTTTGTGTAGACAATTATAAAACTAAAAACAACAGCTCCAGAGCTGGAAACTTTAAACTTTTTTTCTAGATATTAAAGTAACTAAATAAGACGATTTTTCCTTTTTTTCTTTGTTCACTTAACATATTTTATATATTTTTTAAAGATCAAGATTGGTATAATGACCCCAAAAAAAAAGGATGATTCCAGGGTTGGGAAAAGTACAGTTTTTTTGTTATATAAAACTAATTAAATAAAACTAGTTATTTCTTTGGTAATTAAATATATTCTATATTTTAGAAAGAAATATATTTTAACTCGTATTAAAACCAGAAAAATTTAAATTATTCCAGAATTGGAAGTTGAAAAAAAGTTTGGGTAAACAAATAACAAAAAATAATTTTTTTCAGTTAAAAATATTTGACGTTTTAGGAAGATCTTTACTCAAACAAATTCTTTAGTCGAAAAAAAAAACCGAGAGTCACTTACTTAAAATTGCACTATAATTATGTATATATATACTTATGTATGTATCTGTATACTACATCTACAGGGTGTTTTTTTAGAGGTATAGAACTTCGAATTGAAATAAAACACAAGAAAATCGTTTTAATGTCCATCAATTTGGCTTTATTGGAAGGATAATTTTATGCCATTAATGTTTAAATATGATTTCGGGCATGTGGCCGCCGCGGCTGGCTCGAATAAAGCCAATTCTACAGGTCCAATTTTCAACCACTTTTTCGAGCATATGGGGCCGTATGTTGGCAATAACGCCACGAATGTTGGCTTCCAAGTCCCCTAACGTTTCTGGTTTGTTGGCGTAGACGAGCGACTTCACATATCACCAAAGAAAATAATTCAATGGTGTCAAATCACACGATCTTCGTGGCCAATTGACAGGTCCCTTCCGCGAAATTATGCGCTCATCGAATGTTTCCTTCAATAAATCGATTGTGACGTGCGCTGTGGGGCATGTAGCGCCGTCTTGTTGGAACCACAACTCATCCACATTCATGCCATCCAATTCGGGAACAAAATAGTCCAATTGCTGTGCACGGTGGCGAATCGATTCATTCGGGTCCTCTTCAACACTTTGCTCTACAGCGGCAATTGTTTCTTCGGTGCGCACTGTTCGACGTCTCTGCGGATGCGTGATAATAATAGAGTAAACGTAGTGCGAAAACGATCCATGGTTAACCGAATTAATTGCTCTGATGGACGATTATGTCGACCATAAAATGGACGGAGCTTGCGGTAAACTTCGCGAACTGAACCATTATTTTCGAAATAAATTTGCACGATTTGCAAGCGTTGTTCTTTTGTCAACCTGTTCATGATGAAATGGCAAACCAAACTAAATATTAATCACTTGACAGCTGACAAAATGGCCGCCAGTTAAAAAAGTGATGCCAACTTAAAGTTCTATACCTCAATAAAAAACACCCACTACATACGTTGGTAAAGGGTATATAAGATTCGACACAGCCGAATATAGCACTCTTACTTGTTATACCCTCTACCAAAAATGGAAAAGGGTATATATAGGTTTGTCATTCCGTGTGTAATTTCAATAATATTAATTTGCGACCAAAAAAATATATATATTCTGGGTCCTTATGAATAGCGAAGACGAATAAGCGATGTCCGTCTGTCCGTCCGTCTGGTGTACGTGAAATCGGTTTTCCGAAGCTCCCAGAAAAGCTAGAGACTTCGTTCTTGAACTGGTGTGTCAGAAATTTTCCAAAATAGATTGGTATTGAAATTCAGCGAAATCGAGCAGACGATTGCAGAGCTGGAAAACTTAAACTTCATTTTGCCATATAAAAGTAACTACCGAAAACAAATTTTTATTTTTTTTAATAAATAAAATTATTTTACACTTCAGTACGACTAAAATTGGAATTTTAAATTAAAAAAATATAAAAAAAATAAAAAGACGTTTCCAGGGTTGAAAAACTTTAACTTTTTGTGTTATGGAAAATTAGCTATGTCTAAAATTATGAAGGGTATTTTCTCGAGAACCGTAAGAGTTAGAGACCTGAAATTTGGACACAGTGTGTAGACCTTTGGCCGCTACAACAACAGATACATGAGAATTAGAAATTAAAGGGTGTTCCAAAACGAGCATCGAAAAATGTTAAAATCCCATGTGATATATGTACATACAATTGTATGTACGTATGTACATATATAATTACAATTGAAATTTGTAAGATTAGTGTATTTTTATACAGACTACAAAAATTAACACTAAAATTTCAAAAAATTTAAATTAAAGGGTGTTCCATCAGTTAATGCAATTTTGACAACTTGCTGTATCTTGGAAACCGTAAGAGCAAAACTCTTGAAATTTTCAAAAACAGTAAAACTAAAAAATCAAAAAATTATAAAATCGAAAAAAATCGCCAGAAACAAAAAAAATCGCCAAAATGAAAAAAGCACCAAATTACAAAAATAATGTCTAAGACTAAAATAAATCGCGAATAACCGGAAAAATTGCTAAAATGAAAAAAATCGCCAAAATTAAAAAAAATCATCAAAATGAAAAAAAGTCCCCAAAATGAAAAAAAGCCAAAATGAAAAAAAATCGCCAAAACCCAAAAAAAAACAGAAAAAATCGCCAAAATGCAAAAAAAAAACCAAAAACAGGAAATAATCGCCAAAATGAAAAAAAATCGCCAAAATGAAAAATATCTCCAAAATGAAAAAAAGCCTTAAAAACAGAAAAAATTCGCCAAAATGAAAAAAACCCAAAATAGGAAAAAAATTGCCATAATGAAAAAAATCGCCAAAATGAAAAAAATCTCCAAAACGGAAAAAACCCAAAAAAAAATAATTGCAAAAATCCAAAAAAAATCGCCAAAATGAAAAAAAGCCCCAAAAAAGAATATAATTGCAAAAATCTAAAAAAAAAATCGCCAAAATGAAAAAATTTCCAAAATAAGAAACGGAAAAAATCCCCAAAATGAAAAAAAAATCGCCAAAATGAAAAAAGAATCGCCAAAATGAAAAACATCTTCAAAATGAAAATAAACCAAAAAAAAAAAAAACAGAAAAAAACGCCAAAATGTGAAAAAATCGACAAAACTGAAAAAATCTTTTTAACTGAAAAAAACTTCAAAAAAGCAAAAAAGCCACATTAAAAAATGCTCAGAACCGAATGTGCGGAACCCTTCGTGTGCGAGTCAAAGTCTCACTTTACTGAATTTATTAATATTAAAGGAATTAAATGAAACTAAGTTTTTTTTTATTTCGTTTTTGCTTCGTTTACTTAACATATTTTATGTATTTTTTAAAAAACTAGATTGGTATCAATAATTAGAAAAATCCAAAATTATGATTCCAGGCTTGGAAAACTTACACTTTTTGTGTTATGTAAAATTAAAAACGTCTAAATAATTAATTTTTCCTTTATAAATTAAATATATATTTTATGCTTCTGAAAGAAAAAATTGGCCTATCCAATTATAAAAATGAAAACCAAGGCTCCAGAGATGGAAAATTTGAACTTTTTTTGATAATAGAGTAACTAAATAAAACAAAGTTTTTTCTTTTTTCCTTTTTGCTTTGTTCACTTAACATATTTTATGTATTTTTTAAAGAACTAGATTGGTACAAGGAGTTAGAAAAATCCTAAATTATGATTCCAGGGTTGGAAAACTTACACTTTTTGTGTTATGTAAAATTAAATAGTTCTAAAATTTTTTTTTCTTTATAAATTTAATATATTTTATGCTTCTGGAAGAAAAGTTTGGCGTATAAAATTTGAAAAATTAAAATTACAGCTCCAAAGATGGAATCTTTGATTTTTTTAAATATTAAAGTATAAAATTAATTTTTTTTATTTCTTTGTTCACTTAACACACTCTATTAATCTAAAAGGTTGATTCCAGGGTTGGTAAATTTATTGTTTTTTTTACAAAAGTAACTAGGTCAAGTTAGTTTTTTCTTTTTGTTTACAAGTTTTATACCTTATGAACTAGAATGAAATAGTTTGTCATAGAAATTAAAAAAATAAAAGACATAGCTCCAGAGCTGGAAAACTTAAATTTTTTCTGGTACATAAAACTAATTATTTCTTCGGTAATTCTATATTTTATAAAGAAATAAATTAGTATTAAGAAACTCAGAAATATGGTTACAGGGTTGGAGCTTAAAAAAAAGTTTCGGTAAGAAAAATAACGAAAAATATTTTTTTTTCAGTTTAACAGATTGCATGTTTTAGGAAAATCATTACCCAAGATTTTTATACATGGTTAATTTTTTTATGGATATCTAAACTAATTGAAGTATAAAGAAAGGTTTGTGCTTATTGTGCTATTAATTTTTAGTAAATGGAGATAAAACTAAGACTTATCGCTAAAGATAAATTAAAGGACATGTTTTTTTTTTTTTTGCAACATCAATGATTATTAAATACGGGAAAATATAAAACAAGTTAGTTTACTTGGTATGGAGGTGCAATACTTAGAATATTTTAGAGTTATTAAATAGCAGCACGGTTTTTGAACATCTCGAGAGCGAGTAAATAAGCTCCATTTTTTTGGTATTGTATTGACGTGACGTCGATGTTGACTGAAATAAGAATGAATTTAAAATATATCTTAACCACAGAGTGTAGAGTAAAATATTTAACTATTGCTAATATCGAAAATAAAATAATTTAATCAAATTCTTTAATCGAAAAATACTGAAAGGTCACTTACTATTAATTGCTTTAGAGAAAAAAATGATAAATTTTATCACAAAACAAATATGTATGTATGTGCCTGTATACTATTTATATGTACGTACGTTGGTAAAGGGTATATAAGATTCGGCACAGCCGAATGTAGCACTCTTACTTGTTTTATATCCGTTTATAAATTTAAAATCGGTTGATATTTAACTTATTTAGAGGTTGATAAGTGGCTACGGGTACGAAAAACGGGTTTTTTACACGTAACTCAAGATTTTGGAGGTGATTGGAAAATTTGAAATAAAGATTGTTGTTATACTCGACAATACCTACAAGAAAAATAGTAACACTTCGCAGGTATTTTTATTTTGTCACACTGTCTTATCAATAGTTTGAAAAATATATGAAGAAATATGTGTTGGATAATTGTTAAATTCATAACCTATTGTAAGTGTAGTAGATCGTCAAGCTGTACAGTAGTTGTAAAAATATTGTTGGTAATTTCCATAGCAACGTTTGCTACGCCACCGACAACATTTTTCCCTATGTTTATTGAATGTCGTAGAATGGCATTAAGAATCCATAAGCTTATAAAAGTGATAATGTTTTTTAATTACATTTGCCTTAATTTTTCTTTATTAAGCTAAAAAAATTAGTGCAATTATACATAATATGTAAATAAATAAAAAAATCGCGAAATTACGAAAATTTGCAAAAAATTACCAACAGCAGGATGACAACAAAGTCTTTTTAAGTAAGGAATGCAAAAAAAGTCGGCCAAAAAGACGAAAATTTGCAAAAACTTGCTAACAGCGGAATGATCAGAAAGTCTAATATTTTTTAAAAATTGGGAAAACTGTTACAATGATGAAAACATGCAAAAAGTCGGTTTTATCGCGAACTTTTCAAAAAATCGCGAAAAGTTGAATAATTTTAAACAAGCCTGATTAAAAATCTTCGCTTTTATCGCGAAATTCGCCTGAAATTGTTTGTTTTAATTTTATTTATTTATTCATTTATTACATATTCTATGCACTAGACTTAAAGTCTTATATTACAGCATAGAATCTACATGTTTGAAGTTAATTACATGAAGACATACGAGTACGAGTACTTAACATAAAAAAATGATATTGTAATTTTCCTTATTTTTTAATCACCCGAAACCACCATTAACATTTCTGCAGTATATTTTTCGCATAATGCAGAATTTTTATACCCTTTACCAAAAATGGAAAAGGGTATATATAGGTTTGTCATTCCGTGTGTAATTTCCATAATATTCATATGTGTGGTGACGACAAATTGTATTAAGTTTGATTTAGGATTTTACAGGCATTATTTTTGTGGGTGTTAGAAATAATACTTTGTACTTAAAAAAAAAAAAAATATAAAAATTTGTTTTAATTGGCTTAGAATTTTATATAATTGGAAAAAATTTGAAAACTTTGAGGCATTGAAAAAAATAATTTGAAGAAAGAGGATCGCAATTTTGAAGACTGAATTTTTTTAATAAATATAATTTGAAAATTTCTGGGGAGAAAAAAATAGAAGAAATATTTGATTGGATTGGAATTGTGTCTATTGTGCCATTGAGTCATCCGAAGTTGTTGTGGATTTATATGATTGTTAGAAGATGTGCTGCAAATAACTTTGTTTTCTTGGAGAGTTTTGAACCAACTATCAACATAATTGGGTGGGAAAACATCCATAAGATTTCCCAATTGGTCAAGTCTGCAAAATTTACACTGGGATCTATATTAGTGATACAACTATAAATTGCTGTTCGTAGTTCTTCCATACAACTTTAATTAAAAGCAAGTCGTAAGGTTCTAAAGTTCCTGCAGAGGTTTCACTTATTGCGAAACTTCTTCTTTGGTCTGATCATCATATACAGTTTGTATTGCCGAATTAAAGAACTTTAATTTGTTTATACCAATTATATAAATCTTTTTATAAATAAGAGTTTTTTTTAAGTTTTTTTTTAATTTAGTTTTGTTAACTTCTAAACTCTAGATGAATTTGATTCGCGGTATCAACACAATTTTTAAAAAAAGATTCTTGTAATATTGATTTTACTTTTACTAATGAGTCATAAAAATGGCTACTTTGATCAATTTTAACTTAACTTAACAATTAATTAAATAATAACAATAAGTACTTATTTACACTATTCACCGACACTAGAGATCAGAAATTACACATACATACTATTAACTCAAAATGTATACTCAAATTAAGTTCAAATCGCAACTATTCTACTGTCATCTGGCGCCTGCTGACAACGTGGGATAATGAAAACGTAAGTTGTGGTAATATTTATTTATACATATGTATGTATATACATACATATTTGAAGTGTTACTCTCTTAAAAGAAAAGAAAATCATTAAGAAAACGTAAAAATAATATCTATTAAATTTTAATTTAGTTTTTGCAAAATTTCTTTTTTTCTTACTCAAAAACTAACAGTGTTAAAATAGCCTAAATTTAATATTTTACGATTAACAAATTCATGTTACATTTTCTTAATTAGCTTACTTACATTGTTGGAATTATTTATAAAAAAAAACAACATAAGAACATCAAATTAATACAAAACTTTTTTTTTACCATAAAATTTCACTAAATATCCTAATTAGTTTCTTTTATTAATTTTTTTTAAATGGTTACCAAACTTTTTTCTAATTAACACTGTCATCACTTACTTTTAATTCTGACTTTTTTTTGTTGACTACTTGGTATATATGTATTGATTGCAAATATGGAATTTTAAATTAATTTTTTTATATTACGAAAGGTGAAGTCCTGTATGGGGGAAATTTAGTTATAATTTTTTTTTTGCTATGGGCTGATAACTAAGCTTTTAATTTTATCAGCATGGAGGGAGGGGTTAGAGCTAGTGTAGTAAATTCTATCATAAGCTACACTCCAACTATCAACCAACATATATTCTTTCACCCCCTTTTTTTCTTTCGTATGGATTAATTCTCTTTATATAGCTACCTAAATTTTAAAATTTATTGTAGCGAGCTATAATTGTTAGTATTATTTGGGAACAACGTAGCCCACCCAACGACGAGCACGGCCGGAAGATTAGGTAGCACCGTTCCCAAAAACAGTTTGCAAAATACATGGAATCGTTACATATGCGACCCATAAAATATATATATTCTGGGTCCTTATGAATAGGGAAGACGAATAAGCGATGTCTGTCCGTCCGTCCGTCTGGTGTACGTGAAATAGGTTTTCCGAAGCTCCCAGAAAAGCTAGAGACTTCGTTCTTAGACTGGTGTGTTAGAAATGGTCCAACTTAGATTGTTATTGAATTCGAGGGTAAAGCAGCTAGGATTACGGCAT
This sequence comes from Tachina lurida, assembly GCA_944452675.1. NCBI lineage: Eukaryota > Metazoa > Arthropoda > Insecta > Diptera > Tachinidae > Tachina > Tachina lurida. The sequence goes on from OX101754.1 coordinate 81,100,713, forward strand.
ATGCGGACGACATAGCCATTATCATAACTGGTAAGTTCCTCGACACAATTAGCTCCATTATGGAGTCCTCCTTAAAGGATATTCATAGATGGGCAGCCAGGGTAGGTATGAACTTGAACCCTGAAAAAACAGATCTCGTACTTTTTACCAGAAGGAAAGTTACGGAATGGAGAACACCAAAATTGGACGGTATATCACTCTCGCCCAAAACACAGACAAAGTACCTGGGAGTTATTTTGGATAGTAAACTGACGTGCAAACCCAATATAGAGGATAGAGTCAAAAAGGCCACCACTGCTCTGTACGCATGTAAAAAGATGCTGGGAAAGACATGGGGACTTTCGCCTAATCTTACATATTGGACCTACACAGCGGTAGCTAGACCAATTCTACTCTACGGAATACTTGTATGGTGGAGGGCGACTGAGACGAAAGCATACCTAAAAAAGTTAGAAAACACCCAGAGACTGGCAGAACTCTGCATCACTGGAGCTCTGAAAAGTACACCTACTGCAGCCTTAGATGTTATGTTTTTTTTTTTCTTTTTTTTTTTTTTTTTTTTTAAAGAGAAGTAACACTCAGGCAATTAATGCCTACTACTATTACTAGGTGTTACCTTCTTTAGGAAAGGGATAGTGAGAGAGAAGACAGGTGGTGAAGGAAGAGATAGAGGAAAGCTTCATTCTTTCACAACTCTGCTTTTTCGCACGTTTTTTTTTTTAATAATGCAGTGTTGCAGCGCCTCTCTGATGTTAAATGAGGCGTATTAATTTTTTGAAGCTGTGTCTTGTAGCTATTTTATTGATTATTTTACTTCGCCAATGATTTTGCTACACAACGAAGGAGGGCGCTCTGATGTTACATTAGGATTAGTATCTGCTGAAGTCGGTATAGTTCAGTGACCAGTGACTATGCCTTCATCACTTGAACTTTCCTACAACAACTGACACAAAGGGACACTAATGCACATCAGAAAAATGCGTGGTGTTGTTATTTAATGACTGTCGGATACAGGGATTGAACCCAGGACCTTCGGTTTTGTAGTCAACGTGCTAACTACTTCAGATGTTATGTTGGACCTTAAACCAATAAAACTAACCGCTTTGAACGCGGCATTCAAGTCCGTAATCCGACTGAGAATAACAGGACAGATGTCGTACAAACCATTTGGTCACGGTAAATTGCTGGAAGACATGGAGTGTAACTCGGACTACATCATTCCAGAAATTAACTTTCTTGAAAAACCACAGATCACTATAAGGGAAGAAGGCTATCTCGAAGGTCTTAACTATAGGGGGCATAGGTTCAATTTATTCACTGATGGTTTAAAGATGGAGGAAGGGGTAGGAGCTGCGGTTTACTGCCCAGAGCTCAGTATAGAGGAATCTTATAAGCTTCCTGATTACTGTAGCATATTCCAGGCGGAAATCTATGCAGCCAAAATGGCTGCAGAATTAGCTTTTACCCCTCAAACCATGAATGCGCGTGTGAATATATATATAGACAGTCAAGCAGCAATTAACTATTTCAGCAGACTGTAACTACTCCTCGGTTGTACTCATGTGTAGGAATGCCCTAAATAGGCTATGTGCTGACAGACAAGTACATGTTCTTTGGGTACGAGGACACATGGGGATTGAGGGAAACGAAATGGCAGATACACTGGCCAAAAGGGGAATCCAATTACCTGTGGAAGAAATTGTATATGTTAGGAAACCAATTCAACACTTGAAAGGGATCTTAGACTCTAATATGAAGGAAGAAGCGGAGAAAAGTTGGCGTGCGACGAAAACTTGTAAAACTTCTAAAATCATGTGGAGTTCCTATGATCCTAAATCGACTAAATTCCTTTTATCACTAACCAGAAGAAACTGTAGACTTCTAGTGGGGATATTAACTGGACACTGTTGGACGGCTTCATATGCCGTCAAAATAGGACAAATACTTGACGGCACCTGCAGGAAATGTAAGGAACATGGGGTAATTGAGACAGTGGAACATCTACTGTGCCACTGTCCAGCTCTAAACCACACTAGATATGACTGCCTTGGTGATCACACTTTTCGTAGTCTTGATCTTGTATCGGGAATAGAAATGTGTAGGCTGCTAAGGTTTGCTATATCTGTGTGGGAGTCATTCGATACAGGCACCGAGAACTATGGCGCCATACTTGCAGATTTCTTGTCATTTTTTGGGTATCGCTAAGAATCAATCTTGGTCTATGCGAGGTCCTTTGACCACCCAGATCAACCTAACCTAACCTAGATTGTTATTGAAAATCAGCAAAATCGAGCAGACGGTTTCAGAGCTGGAAAGCTGAAACTTGATTTTGCCATATAAAACTAACTAGATAACACAATTATATTAATTTTTTTGTTAAATAAACTTATTTTATATTTCAGTACGAATAAAATTTTTAAAAATATGAAAAAAATTAACAAAATCAAAAAGGCGTTTCCAGGGTTGGGAACTTTAACTTTTTTGTTATATTAAAATAGCCTACTAAAACTATATTTTTTTTTTCATTTATAAATTTAAAATATCTTAAATTCTTAAAAGAAAAAGATTGGTGTAAGAAATCAGAAAAATTTTAAATTATGATTCCAGTGTTGGGAAACGTACACTTTTTGTGATATACAAAATTAAGTAGGTGTAATAATTTTTTTTATATTTTTATTTATAAATATATTTTATGTTTTGGAAAGAAAAGTTGGGTATAGAAAATTTTAAAAATAAAAACCACAACTCCACAGCTGGAAAAATTAACCTTTTTAGGGTTCCGTACACCAAAGGTGAAAAGGAACCCTATTATTTTCTATACGATTTACGTCTGTATATGACAGGGTATTTTCTCGAGAACCGTAAGAGCTACGGACACTTGGACACAGTATGTAGACATTTGGCCGCTACAACAACAAATACATGAGAGTTAAAAGTTAAAGGGTGTTCCAAAACGAGCAACGAAAAATGTTAAAATCCCATGTAATAATATACATACAATTGTATGTATGTATGTATGTATGTATGTACACATTAAATTTGTAAGGTTAGTGTATTTTTATACAGACTACAACAATTAACACTAAAATTTAAAAAAATTTAAATTAAAGGGTCTTCCATCAGGTTATGCAATTTTGACTATGTAATTTTGACAACTTGCTGTATCTTGGAAACCGTAAGAGCAAAACTCTTGAAATTTTCAAAAACGGTAAAACTAAAAAATAAAAAAATTATAAAATCACCAAAGGTGGCGTTGGCTGAAGTAGTTAGCACGTTGACTACAAAACCGAAGGTCCTGGGTTCAATCCCTGTATCCAACAGTCATTGAATAACAACACCACGCATTTTTGTGATGTGCATTAGTGTCCCTTTGTATCAGTTGTTGTAGGAAAGTTCAAGTGATGAAGGCATAGTCACTGGTCACTGAACTATACCGACTTCAGCAGATACTAATCCTAATGTAACATCAGAGCGCCCTCCTTCGTTGTGTAGCAGAATCATCGGCGAAGTAAAATAATCAATAAAATGGCTACAAAACACAACTTCAAAAATTTAATACGCCTCATTTGACACCAGATGGCGCAGCAACACTGCATTATCAAAAAACGTGCAAAAAAAAAAAAGCAGTGTTGTAAAAGAATGAAGCTTTCCTCTATCTCTCCCTTCACCACCTGTCTTCTCTATCACTGTCCCTTTCCTAAAGAAGGTAACACCTACTAATAGTAGTAGGCATTAATTGCCTGAGTGTTACTTCTCTTTAAAAAAAAAAAAAAATCATTAAAATAAATGGCAAAAAACCGGAAAAATCGCCAAAATGAAAAAAAATTATTGCCAAAAGGAAAAAAATCGCCAAAATGAAAAAAACTCCAAAACCAGAAAAAAATCGCCAAATGGAAAAAAAATCGCCAAGTTGAAAAAATCGCCAAAATAAAAGAAAAACCCAAAAATAGAAAAAAATCGTCAAAATGAAAAAAAGGCCAAAATGAAAAAAAATCCCCAAAAGCAGAAAAAATTACCAAAACGAGAAAAAAGCGACAAAACTAAAAAAATCGTTTTAACTGAAAAAAACTTCAAAAAAGTCGCACTTTATATTAAAGTTGCTAAATAAAACTAGTATTGTTTTTGTTTCTTTTTTTCTTTGTTCATTTAACATATTTTATATATTTTTTAAAGAACAAAATTGATATAAGGAACCAAAAAAAATCTAAAATGATGATTCCAGGGTTGGGAAAAGTACATTTTTTTTTATATATAAAACTTATTAAATAGAGCTAGTTATTTCTTTGATAATTAAATATATTCTATATTTTAGAAGGAAATAAATTAGTATTCGTTTTTAAAACAGAAAAATTTAAATTATGGTTCCAAGTTGGAAATTGAAAAAATCGGTAAAAAATAACCAAAAATAATTATTTTTTCAGTTAAACATATTTCATATTTTAGGAAGATCTTTACTCAAGCAAATTCTTTAGTCGAAAGAAACCAAGACGTCAATTACTAAAAATTGCACTATAACAAAAAATTATAAATTTTATCACAAAAAAATGTATGTATTTAATTATGTATGTATCTGTATACTACACACATATATGTTGGTAAAGGATGTATAAGATTCGGCACAGCCGAATATAGCACACATACTTGTTTTTGCTTTTATTTATTTCAAACTATTTTCGTTATTTTAATATTTAGGTTATTTTTATTATTTCTCTTCTTCTTTTTAAATGTTCGACATTTTGTAAAAGTCTAGCAACACTTACAAATGCCCACTGTTGCCAGATAATTTTTATCAAAAATCTGCATTTTGAATTGTTTTTCATTTAGTTTTCGAATTAACATAAATTATCTTGCTATACAAAAACATACGAGGGCAGTTCGGAAACTTCTTAGCCTATCAATGAAAGAGAATAGTTAGTTTTTCAAAAATATTTTTATTTTTCAATATAATCTCCTGAAACTTCAATACACTTAGTCCAACGCTTTTCTAGAAATTCTATCCCTTGATTAAAATAGTTTTCCTCAAGGTCTTCAAAATAGTGGTTTACAACTGTAATTGCATCTTCATTTGAGGTAAAACGCTTGCCAGCAAGGAATTTTTTTAGATTTGGGAACAGGTAAAAGTCACTGGGAGCCAAATCAGGAGAATAAGGTGGGTGGTCAAGCAACTCGTACTTTAATTCGTTGATTTTAGCCATTGTTAAAACACTCTTGTGCGCTGGTGCGTTGTCTTGATGAAACATTATTTTTTTGTGTTGTAAGCCAGAACGTTTTTCTCGAATTAGTACATTTAATTGATCCAAAAGGTTGCAATAGTACTCTGAATTTATTGTTTTACCCTTTTGCAGATAGTCAATCAATAAAATACCTTTGAAGTCCCAAAAAACCGTTGCCATAACCTTACCAGCCGATTGAATGGTTTTTCCCTTCTTTGGGGCACTTCGTCCAGCTTCAGTCCATTGTTTGGATTGTTCTTTTGTCTCTGGAGTATAGTGGTGGATCCATGTCTCATCAACAGTTATGAAACGACGCTTAAAATCCATTTTATTTCGCTTAAAACGATCCAAACAAGGTTGAGAAATTTTCATTCTTATGCGTTTTTGGTCGACTGTTAACAAATGCGGCACCCATCTTGCAGAAAGCTTTTTCATCTGTAGTTCTTCATGCAAAATTAAATGGACTCGATCATTTGAGATGTCCATGATATTAGCTATTTCACGCACTTTAATTCGTCGATCATTTAATACTATATCATGCACTTTGGCTACAATTTCTGTAGTTGTTGCTGTTTTTGGATGTCCACTACGTGGTTCATCTTCAATGCTTGTACGACCACGTTTAAATTCAGCAACCGAATTTTTTACTGTTGCATATGAAGAAGCACTTTCACCTAACACATTCACCATATCATTATGAATTTCTTATCCCGATAAACCTTTTTTATGTAAATATTTAATGACACCACGCATTTCTAATTTTTCCATTGTTAAAAAATCGCGGATGCGTCTCTTGTGAACACCTGTTTCTATATGAAGGAGTTGCCAGATCGAAACAAAATTTAACATGTGTTCATAGCAGAGATGGAAGTTCCCAAAACACTTAACTTTTTTCTGTTTATACCGCGCTTTTTGTGCTAGGCTAGGAAGTTTCCGAACCGCCCTCGTAAGCTGATATTAAAAATTGTTTGATAAAAATAAACATTAAGAAAAGGTTAATGACATATACATATATGCTCAAGTTTTCTTTATAACACTTAATGAAAATTGTACATGCACATACAAATCTGTGCAAAGAAGAATACAGATATATCTCCCACTAAATCATGATGTTCAGGAGTTGCAGAAAACTGTCCAAGAAAACTTTGATGCAAATTTGCATCAAAAGAAAAAAGAAATTTTTGCGGTCCATGAAAAAACAAAACCATTTTCATAATTTTGAGTTGTGACTGTTTATGATTAAGTGAGCAGATTTGTTATTTACGGTATCCACCTGACATAAAATTACTAACTTTAACATTAACTTCAAGTTAATGTTCATTGTAGGCTACCCAAGTTAATGCTTTTTTGCAAGTTAAAACATTATTGTTAGTGCATTTGTTTTAACAACTCAGTTATAACTTCAAGTTACAGCTAAATTTCATGTCAGGTGGAGACGTAAAGTTAGTTTCTCTTTAACACTGTTATAATGGTAGTTACTGCAAAATTAAACGTCAAAAAATACTTATTTGTTAGTATTTCTTATGTGTATGTTTCTGACAGTAACACCATGGTTATTTCTTTCACGGAGTGAAGAAAAATACGAAATATTGATGTAACACAATCATTTCAGAAAATCTGCAGTTTGGCAGTGAAATTCTGCAAATCTCACTTTATTATATTTTTGCAATGAAAAATCAGGAAAATGCAGAGAAATCTGCAAATCTGGCAACGGTGCAAAGGCCGTTCACAACTACCATAGTTGTAGCTAATACAATCTACAATCTACAGTAGGTTGTGAATTGGGTAAATAATGTTTGGAACAAAATCATAAAGCAAATACACGAACCTTCTAGCATAGACAATAAATAATAATTGTTTTAAAGAACAGGGGGCAAATTACGGCACTCGTTATCGAACGAAATTACGAAATATTTCAATAGAGTTTATATGGAAATATTTTTAAATTTCGAATCGTATCGAATGACGTAATTTGCCCCCAGAATTTTTTAAAGCAAAGCGTTTGAATAGATAAATTCTTCATTGTATCTTTGGTATACATATGTGTACCTAAGGGTCTACGTAAGTATTAATCGTTGTAGCTTAAAAGTGGATGACCATTAGATTATAGATATTTTTAACGACATAGATTTGGATTTCTCTGCAGAAAATGAGAACGATGAGGACAAGTGGTCCTTCTGAAGTCATTAGAGGTTCTCAGACGCCTGAAGAATATATCGGTGAAGAAGAAATGGGTCAATGTAGTAAATATTAGCGATTACGCTACAAACTCTGCTCGTTTGTTTGGCCACAATAAAGAAATGAATAGATATTACTTATGATGTGCAGATTTTTTAGAGTAGTTATGACATAAAGGAAATTCTAACACTTGCATATGTGCCACTTAATAATTTACTATCGAGGCGCAATGCGTACAATGAAATTGCCTTTGAGGGTATTCTCCTATTTTTGGATCTGATTGTAATAGTAGGGTATTGCACCTAAGCTTTTGTATACAAGTAAGCATACAACGAAAATATAGTTTTTTTTTACTTCATCACAGATTAAATCTAGCTATGGTTCAAAATAAGCCCCCATCTCAAGAAAATTTTTTAGATACATATTTGATCTAGCAAATGATGGCGGTAAGTGTTCAAATATACAACCAGAAATATGTTTGAGAATTTAGGTCCTCTACCTCGATTAGTAGATAGCAAGTTAGCTTATAAATGTTGCCATTAGATGTGTTCTTTACTCTGCCGTTCCATATATGTGAAATGAATGCTACGATATGTTAATGCATTTTAAAATATAACTTTTTTGAAGACTTCCATACTCATAAGTAACCTGACCTGACATCCCGCTATTCAAATCTCGATCCGGCCTCGAATTTCTATCCCGCTTTTTAGAGTTTTAAAAAATTCAATATCTTGTTCGATATTTATTAAAAGGTAACTGACAACAATTAATTCCAAATATTTTTTTAGTGCTTAACTAGCCAAAATCCTGTGTTTCGCTACACCCCATAATCGATTTGAGATGAAAGATTTTTTTTATTAGAAGTGCCACACTTGCGTTTGAATATTCACAATTCTGTAGAAAAAATTCTCATTATTAACATAAATAGCCAGAAAGAGGTACAAAATTCACACTGCATTAGTTTTCAAGATATTTTTTAAGCAAACAAGCTCACTTCTCCAATCCCTATTCTATCATCGGCGGAATATTATGTTGGCGTTTGTGGCATATACCAATATATTAAAAAACTAATATTTAGTTTACTTGGGACGTGACAGTTTTTTGCTCCATTATTGACTTCTTTTCATAATACTATTTTCGTTATTGGCGTTACTGCTTAGGAAAACATTTCTTCTCTCTCTTGTTACTTTTACACCATCAGTAATAATCTGTAAGCAAATCAGCAAGATCGATACGCTGGTACTATTTTTGAAGAAAAACAAAAAAAAAACAAAAAACTTTAGACCATGGTGGTACCATTGTTTTAATATATATTTAAAAGAGAAACTTAACAACAATTTGTGTACACATTTGCAAGTATACCCAGCTAGGTCCCGGAGTGAAGGTATGTTATGGCACCACCCATCCTAACCTAACCTAACGTAACCTACATCCAAAAAGGTACATATGTACAGACATTATATATTTTCCACTATATACAACATCAATTATTACACAAATTTTATTTATGAAATATTTTTAGAATTACAATTCTTCTTCCAACTCTTGAAATATCTATGAACATGAACGAATTTTTCATTATAATACTTTATACCGAAAAGAGGATATACTTGAATCTTTGTGAAATGTGTCTAAGTTCACCCACATGGGCTTGTAGTCTGTATTTATTTTCATTATTTATTGCCTCAAATTTAGTTTGTTCATATCGAACCATTTTCACCAGAAGAGCTGCTATTGAACATGTTTTTCTTAATACTAAAATTTCTGGTGAAATAAAAAAATTATGTTTATAAAATATGTGCATTCGTGTCTCATCTGAGTGCATTTCTAAATTTATGAAATATTTTTAACCGACTTCAAAAAAAGAAGGAGGTTAACAATTCGTCTCTATTTTTTTTTTTTTTTAGGTGTGTAGGTTCATAACTCGGTGCATCTTAGACCGATTGTAAAAGTTTTTTTGTTGTCTGAGAGGGTATAGCTTCCCATTGGTCCCATTTTGAAAAAGTGGGCGGCGTCACGCCCACAATTTTTTAAATTTGATTTTGTGATCTTCTACTCATTTTATTGCTGCGAAACCTAGCAAACGTCTTTGGTTCTTGTAATTACAAAATTTTTGAGTTGAAAAAATGGGCTTGGCTACGCCCATTAATATGTATTATAACATTACACGTGCTTCTACTTAACCGATTTTTACGAAACCTAGCACACACCTTGAGCTCTAAGGTAGACAAAATCTTTTTTTTTTAAATGGGCGGAGTCACGCCCATTAAAATTTTATATTATATTTCACAGGGTTCTATTTCACCGGTTTTTACGAAACTTGGCTCACACCCTAAGCTTTAATAAAGACACAAAATTGCGTTCAAAAAAGTGGGCGGGGCATGCCTATTAAATTTTAGTATAATATTTCATGTGCTTGTACTTAACCAATATTTACGAAACTTGGCACACACTTTGAACTCTTAAAAATACACAATCTTGTTTTTAAAAAAGGGGCGTAGCCACGCCTCATAAAATTTAATACTTAATTTCACGTGCGTTTAATTTATCGATCTGTACGAAACTTGACACACACCTTGAACTCTTAAAAATACACAATCTTGTTTTAAAAAATTAGGCGTAGCCACGCCCCATAAAATTTAATACTATATTTCACGTGTTTTTACCTAATCGATTTTTACGAAACTGGACCATATTTCTAAATAAATAAAACTTAAAAAAAATTAAACCGACTTCAAAAAGAAGCACTAAAAAGGTAAAAATAAAACTTTTTAAAAAAAATCAAACCGACTCCAAAAATAAGCACTAAAAAGCTACAAATAATATAGATCTAGTTAAATAAAAGATTTTTATATATGTTACCTACAGTGCCGTTTGAAGTTGGTGCCAGTAATACTGGTACTAAACACATAGGAACATGCCCGGTAAAAAAAACTGCAAGTAATTTTTATGTACATATGTATGTGCTTAGTTACCAATGTTTCTGGCACCAACTTCAAACGGCACTGTAGGTAACATATATAAAAATCTTTTATTTAACTAGATTGTTACCGCCGATACGCTAGTCAACGCCGGAGAAAGCACTAACACTGTACTGTGAGTGTCAACAAGAATTTTAATTTAACAGACATTCATGGCATTCGCAAGAGGCAAGCCGAGCAGAAATACAAATTTTGAAGCGTCACCATCATCATCATCGTCGTCGTCTTAAACTCCTTTGTATTTGTAACTTTATTTAAAAGAAGGCAACAATAAATGTAATTTTATATGAGTAAGCAATGGTCAGTAGAGTTTTATTAACGTTTAAGTGAATGCTATCAAAGTTTCGATTCGGCTGCAATAACAAATCTTCAAAATTTTTCTGCAAGTATTAAAAAACTTGGTATAGATCAATAATTGGGCAAATCAGTTCTTCAAGAGATTTAGGAAAGAATGTCCCAAGGAAAAGGTAAGACGTACAGCTGTATAATGTGCCAAAAGGAAGACAATGACCGAATGGTTCAGTGTGACACATGCGATCGTTGATGCCACTATAATTGTGCTGGCGTGGGCGATGAAATCAGTGATCTAAGCTGGCACTGCGTTACGTGCAACGATTTACGAGCAAACGCATTAAGCCAATCATTGAACATTCTCGATAGTACATCATCCCCATTAGCAACTTACAGCACACCACCTGAACTACAGTCAGATCCTGCTGCCATGGAAATGCATCAAGGCAGTGGTGGACAAGCGAACATAATTTCAATGTCACCACACGCACCAGCCATGGCACAGGCAGGTTTACGCAGTCCAAGCACTACGCAACAATATGTAACAAACCAAGTATGCCACATTCCAACAGACAAAACGCCTTTGTATACGTTGGCTGCAACAACAAATACAACAGTCTGCAATCAAGTATTGTCAGGCACGCCAATAACAACGAATTCAATGTTGTACAAAAACAACAACGCATACAAAGCCAACAGACATGAATCTACCGGCACGGGTATGTCAACAAATTTTAACGTCGATTCTAATTTGAATTCGGCAACAATGTTTCAGCAACATGCGACACACAATGTTTCTATGTACAATCAGGGCAACAGAGCGCAACATGCTTATATTGAAAATCGCGACGCAAACAGTTTAAAGGCGTATAAGCAAAGAGCATTAGAATTAGAAATGTTAGAAGAAGAACAGCAACTAAAACAGCGTTATTTAATGAAAAGGTATGAAATTTTACATCAGTATTCTGAAGAGCAAAATTATTGTCAACTGAACGGCTCGGGTGAAAATAATTCAACTGGAATTTATCCAACTCAACGAACTAACTTTGCTAATACACCTTTAAACGTCCCTTCACCTCAACAGTTGGCTGCGAGGCAAGTACTTCCGAAGGAATTGCCAACATTCTACGGTGATCCAGAAGAGTGGCCTATATTTATAAGCAGTTTTGAAAATAGTACAACAGTAGGTGGGTATTCTAAAACTGAAAACCTAATTCGTTTGCAACAATGTCTAAAAGGCAAGGCACGAGAAATTGTTCGTCGTAAACTTATGATACCCGATATGGTACCAGAGATACTGCAGACACTAAAAATGTATTTTGGTCGTCCTGAGTTAATCCCGGAATGCATGATCGAAAAGGCCAGACAAATGCCATCTCCTAAGGACAGGTTAGATGCAATTATAGATTTCGCTATGTGTGTACGCAACATTTGTGCAACAATTGAAGCCTGCAAAATGTATGCACACCTTTACAACCCAATGCTTGTAAAGGAGCTATTGGGCAAACTGTCGAATAATTATAAAATGCAGTGGGCAATGCAACCAAAACCAAATGATGTCCCAACTCTGAAATTATTTAGTGAATGGCTCTATACACTAGCCGACGCAGCATCACAGGTAACATCACTAATATTCTCAAAGAAGAGCGGTGTTATCAACACCCACACTGATGTCACGGTAAAAAACGAAATAAAATGCTTTGCGTGTAATAATATTGGTCATAAACTATCTAGTTGTTCAAAATTTTCAAAACTACCCACAGAAAAAAGGTGGGCTATCATAAGACAGAGCCATGTTTGTAGAACATGTTTAAACGTACATCGTCGTAAGTGCCTTATAAACAAAGAGTGTGGAGTTGATGGTTGCAAAGCAAAACATCACCCGCTACTGCACAACACAAGCCTTAATGTGGCGGAAACAAGTTGTGCTGCCAAAGTGAACTCCCATTGTGAGGGGACTAATGCTACGCTTTTCAGAATAATACCAGTGCGTCTTCATGCGGGCAATAAATATGTCGATACGTACGCGTTTTTGGATGAAGGTTCATCAATCACGTTGCTGGAAGAAGAAACGTTCAAGTCGCTAGGTGCGCACGGTACTAAGGAAACATTATGTCTTAAGTGGACTAGTGATACAACACGAGTAGAAGAAGAGTCGTATAAAACATCAATTAGAATATCTAGTCCACAAAATAGTTCATCATACAAGCTACAGGTTGTACGTACCGTTAAAGGTCTTTCACTTCCTGAGCAAACAATTGACGCGGCGGCTATAAAAGCTAAGTATCCATATTTATCGGCGACTCCCATCAGCTCATACGCGAAGGTGAAGCCTACAATATTAATAGGCAGTGACAATTGGAGCTTGGCTGTACCACAGAAAATTTGTGAGGGTCCATGGAACCAACCCATTGCCACGAAAACACGTTTAGGGTGGATGATTCAAGGTAGATCAGGTGACAACGGCCAGGAGCATCAGGTAAATATACGTTTATGCGAGTGTGAAAATAAACTCGATAAGATTCATGCGGCTGTAAAACAAATGTACGCTCTCGAGTCATCTCCTGTCAAAACAATTCAATCCGCTGAAGACAAAAAGGTTATTAATATACTTGAATCAACGTGTAAATACGTAAATGGCAGATTTGAAATTGGACTACCATGGTGAAGTGACAATGTAAATTTACCAGACAGCTTTAATACTGCATACAAACGTTCAATTTGCCTTCAGAAGAGAATGAAAAAAATATGTTGGTCTAAAAACAAGTGTTGAAAAGGAAATTAATAATTTAATTAATAAAGGCTACGCCAAAAAATTAACCGCTCATGAGTTAGCCATTGAAGACATGCCTATATGGTACCTTCCTATTTTTGTAACGAGTAATCCAAACAAGCCTGATAGAATCAGAATGGTATGGGACGCAGCTGCCAAAACAAACGGACTCTCCCTTAACGATTTTCTACTAGGTGGTCATGATTTGTTAACTTCATTGAGTGATATTCTCTTGGCATTCAGAATTGGTCGTATTGCGTTATGTGGTGACATTTCTGAAATGTTTCATCAGATTTTGGTAAGGCAGAAGGACTCCCATTCGCAGAGATTTCTTTGGTGGAACGAGAATGACGTTGAAATACCTTCCGTTTATAAAATGGATGCCTTAACATTTGGTCTTAACTGCTCACCGTGCATGGCACACTTCGTACGTGATAAAAATGCTAGCCGTTTTGAGGTCCAATACCCGAGAGCTGTAAAGGCCATTAAGGAGCACCATTATGTTGATGACCTCATTGATATCGTCGACAGTGAAGAAGAAGCAAAACATCTAGCTGAACAGGTAACGGAAATACACGCCGCTGGTGGATTTCCGATCCGTAATTGGGCATCAAACTCGACTATTGTTTTGAATGATTTATACGGCCACGGATATGGTATGCAGTCCCCTAGAGAGTTAGGCGTAGCGGAAAAGGTCTTGGGTGTTCACTGGGATCCCGCCAAAGACGTTTTTAAATTTATTTATAAATTCCCCAGACTCCAACGTGACGTTTTAAATGAACAAATAGTCCCCACAAAGAGGGAAATCTTGAAAGTTCTAATGTCCATTTATGACCCCATGGGGTTTGTCTCTTGCTACACTATAGGGCTAAAAATATTGCTTCAGGACGTGTGGCGAGCAGGCATTAATTGGGACGACGAATTATCTGCTGACCTGACAAAAAAGTGGCAGCAATGGAAAGAGAATTTAAAGCACATTACCTCACTGGAGCTTCCAAGATGCTACTCACCGCAACTCAAGTCAGCGGATGACATTCAACTAGACACTTTTGTGGATGCGGGAGAGCTCGCATATGCGGCCATATGCTACCTAAGAATTAAATATGACAATAACGTTTCTGTCATTATAGTGATGGCCAAGTCGAAGATAGCACCCCTACAGCCGGTATCGATACCTAGACTAGAGTTGCAGGCAGCTGTAATTGGTGTAAGACTGGCGCTGAAAATAATCAACATTAAACGCATCCCAATTAATTCTTGCCATTGGTGGTCTGATTCGAAAACTGTACTCCAATGGCTACGTATGGATCCTAAGAAACTGCAACAATTTGTTATGCACAGGGTGTGTGAAATCCAAGAGGGATCAACAGTGCAACAATGGAGATGGGTACCATCTAAAATTAACCCAGCTGACCTCGCGTCCAAAGTTACAACAAAAATTAAAACTACGATATGGCTACATGGTCCTGATTTTTTATTATTAGATGAAAGTAGATGGCCACATTGCGATGACCTCGGCACCGTTAATGTGACTGAAATAAGAAGTCATTATCTGCAGATTCATACAACAGTATATAATACGTCCTTCAACACAGAATATTTTTCCGACTGGAAACGTTTGTATCGAGCACTCGCGACATTTCTACTCTACTTAGAGATATTAAAGGCTAAATGCCAGAAGACACATGTGACGTATGAAGTTACTTTCGCAATGTTATGCAAGTCGAAGTGCATACTGTACAAAAGGGCTCAGTATGATGCCTACGCTGAGGAAATCAGCGGTTTGAAAATGGGTAAGAATATTTCTAAAAACTCTCCACTAATTTCCCTGAATGTATTTGTAGACAGTGATGGCCTTTTAAAAGTCCGTGGACGAACGGAAAATCTCGCTTTCCATATAGACGTTACTGTTCTACCTAAAGATCATAACATCCCGCATTTGATTGTTAAATATGCTCACGAGCACAACCACCATCTTTCGCACGAAACGGTGATAAATAACCTTAAGGGCAAATATTACATCCCGAAATTACGAGTAGTCTATCGCAAAATACGAAACAGGTGTCAGAAATGTAAAAATGAAACTACCTTGCCTAGAGTTCCTCAAATGGCTCCGCTACCTCCAGCACGGCTGGGTGTGTTTGAAAGAGCCTTTACATATACCGGTATAGACTATTTTGGCCCTATGACTACAACAGTGGGTAGAAGATCTGAAAAGAGATGGGGAGTAATATTTAGGTGTTTGAGTACACGCGCTTTACACATAGAAGTGGCTCATAGCCTTGATACGGGTTCTTGCATAATGTGCCTGAGAAACTTTATCGGTCGTCGTGGATACCCAAGGCAAATCTATACGGACAACGGTACTAATTTTAAGGCCACTGAAAAGATACTACGCGAGGAACTGCATAAAATGAACAAATCCACTGTCGCCAAAGAATTTGATGAGATCCAGTGGTTCTTTAACCCGCCAGCAGCCCCTCACATGGGTGGTGCCTGGGAAAGACTGGTACGGTCTGTTAAGACAATTCTACACAGTGCATACCCAATGAAATTTAATGACGAAACACTCAGAAGCGCGCTTATAGAGGTGGAATTTATTATAAATTCTAGGCCGTTGACATTTGTCTCGCTTGAGTCGTGCGACGACGAAGCAATTACTCCAAATCACCTTCTACTGGGATCAGCAGCGGGGTACAAACCTGTATGTACCGAAAACTTTAATTTAAGGCGAAGGTGGTATCAAACGCAAGCATTCGCTGATCAGTTTTGGCGCAGGTGGGTAAGAGAATATTCTCCCATGATAACTCGAAGGAGTAAGTGGTTCGATAAACAACCTCCAATATCTAAAGGAGACGTGGTCATGATTGTAGATGAAAATATGCCAAGGAATTTGTGGTTGAAAGGTGTCATCTCAGAAACAATAATTGCACAAGATGGTCAAGTTAGGTGAGCTATAGTTAGGACAAAAAATGGAACACAAATGCGACCAGCAAGTAAGTTAGCAGTCCTGGATGTCGGTACCTCTTATGGTAAGCTTAGCGAGACTTCACTCGGTTACGGAGGGAGTAATGTTACCGCCGATACGCTAGTCAACGCCGGAGAAAGCACTAACACTGTACTGTGAGTGTCAACAAGAATTTTAATTTAACAGACATTCATGGCATTCGCAAGAGGCAAGCCGAGCAGAAATACAAATTTTGAAGCGTCACCATCATCATCATCGTCGTCGTCTTAAACTCCTTTGTATTTGTAACTTTATTTAAAAGAAGGCAACAATAAATGTAATTTTATATGAGTAAGCAATGGTCAGTAGAGTTTTATTAACGTTTAAGTGAATGCTATCAAAGTTTCGATTCGGCTGCAATAACATAGATCTATATTATTTGTAGCTTTTTAGTGCTTATTTTTGAAGTCGGTTTGATTTTTTTTAAAAAGTTTTATTTACTAAGAATATGTTACAGAAATTCAAACGGTTAACTAATAAAAAAAGCTTTTTGGGTCCTTATGAAAGATATGGTAACCTTTCTTTTTTATTTTTAATCAGCCTCAAAATGATACAATGTAATATAGTAATTTAGAGGGTCGCACTGCTCGGCAATTCGTTGAACTACTTGTTCCCGTGGGAGCGATCTTGTTAGTAAATAATTATGCAGAGCCGATTATTATTAATCTTCGAGTTGGTTTAACAAACGAATTTTTTATGTTTTAACTTAAACATTCGTTTTTGCATAAAGGGGTATGTAAATGAATTTGTGTTTCAAAATATTCTTGAAATTTTATAATATCAAATCTCTGATAAATGTACCTATTCTATTAGGAATACAGTATTTAGCACCAGGTAAAGATGCAAAATTTAGTATCATCTATTTGTATACAAATGTTTGACTAAATTCTTGAATCTGGGTTGAATACCACTTAGGGAACTTTTCATTACAGCATAATTGTTGGTGGTAATGCCACTCATATTTTTTATTGATGCATGCACATATGTATACATATGTAATTAGCATTCAGAGATCGTTATATCCTTTCAGAGTAAATCTTTTTATTGAAAAAATAATTAGGGTCGATCATACATTTGACTTCGATAGATACGCCCTAGGGGCAGTTAGAGCCCTGCGAGTAAATTTTATACAAATTTCCCCTTTATATGGGAGCCCCCTTAAGGAGTCGAGATAGGGCATAGATATGTTCGGAGGAAATGTTGGAGATGAAAAATTACTATGGGTGGGTCCTATATTTTACACCCCTGGTAAGCGCCATAAGAGCGGAACAAGAGGATTTCATAAAAAAAAATTATTAAAAAAACTATTTTTTGTATGGGGACCACTTTAATAGTTGAAGATAGAAGATAAGAATGTTTGGAAAAAATCTTTGTATTAAAAAAATATTTGAGGTTGGTCATTTTATTTCGATAGGAACGTCCTAGGGGCAGTTAGAGCCCAGCGAGCAAATTTTATACAATTTTCTCTTTATATGGGACCCCTAAGGAGAGGAGTTAGGCAGTCGGTGTGTTTAAAAAATATGTTGGGTGGAGAAAATTAATGGGTGCTAGTCATACATTTGACCTTTGTAGCGGTGACCCCGGGAAAGTTAAATGAGTTCTTGTAATTTGTGTTGCCTTTACCCTCAATTTTGAGCACGAAGAAGTTTATTTCTAAACCTCATAAGATGAGGGGTTCGTACAAGTCGAAATCGAAAAATTTTCCACTAGCCATACCTTATGTGCATTTATTTATGGATTAAAATATTCTCCTGAAGACGACGGAAAAATTCGATGAAACGTTAAGAACAAAGATGGAATAAATTGTTTTATTTGCGTCTAAAGTAGAGGAAAAATATGGCCTTAAATAGCAAAAATAATAAATAATAAAACACAAAATATAAGATTTTTAGTTTGCACCCAATTTGAGTCCATTATGGCTCAAAATTTTTATAATCGAATGAACTATACAATAAAATGATAGAACTCTGGATTATTTTTATACCCTTTACCAACAAAAATGGTAAAAGGGTATATATAGGTTTGTCATTCCGTTTGTAATTTCTATAATATCAATAAGCGACACATAAAATATATATATTCTGGATCCTTATGCATAGGGAAGACGAATAAGCGATGTCCGTCTGTCCGTCTGTCTGTACGTGAAATTTTTCCAAAGCTCCCAGTAAGGCTAGAGACTTCGTTCTTGGACTGGTGTGTCAGAAATTTTCCAAAATAGATTGGTATTGAAATTCAGCAAAATCAGACAGACGATTGCAGAGCTGGAAAACGTAAACTTCATTTTGCCATATAAAAGTAACTACCGAAAACAAATTTTTATTTTTTTTAATAAATAAACTTATTTTGCACATCAGTACGATTACAACTGGAATTTTAAATTAAAAAAATATAAAAAAATTAAAAAAACGTTTCCAGGGTTGGAAAACTGTAACTTTTTGTGTTATGTAAAATTAACTATGTCTAAAACTATATTAGTATTTTCTCGAGAACCGTACGAGCTACAGACCTGAAATTTGGACACAGTGTGTAGACCTTTGGCCGCTACAACAACAAATACATGAGAATTGGAAATTAAAGGGTGTTCCAAAACGAGCAATGAAAAATGTTAAAATCCCATGTAATATACATACAATTATATGTATATACACTTTTTATACAGACTACAAAAATTAACACTAAAATTTGCAAAAATTTAAATTAAAGGGTGTTCCATCAGTTAATGCACTTTTGACTATGCAATTTTGACAACTGCTGTATCTTGGAAACCATAAGAGCAAAACTCTTGAAATTTTCAAAAACGGTAAAACTAAAAAATCAAAAAATTACAAAATCGCCAAACTGAAAAAAATCGCCAAAAACAAAAAAAAAATCGCCAAAACGGAAAAAAGCACCAAATTAAAAAAAATTTCTAAGACTAAAATAAATCGCATAAAACGGAAAAATTGCTAAAATGAAAAAAAATCGCCAAAATGAAAAAAAATCGCCAAAATGAAAAAAAATCGCCAAAATGAAAAAAAATCGCCAAAATGAAAAAAAATGCCAAAACGAAAAAAAACCTAAAAAACAGACAAAATCGCTAAAATTGAAAAAAAAAATCACCAAAATGAAAAAAAATCGCCGAAATGAAAAAAATCGCCAGAACGAAAAAAACCCCAAAAACAGAAAAAAATCGCCAAAATGAAAAAAACAAAAAAAAAAATCGCTTATATAAAAGAAACCCAAAAACTGAAAAAAAATCGCCAAACTGAAAAAAAATCTCCAAACTGAAAAAAAATCTCCAAAATGAAGAAAAGCCCAAAAACAGAAAAAAATCGCCAAAAAGAAAAAAACCTCCAAAAACAGAAAAAAATCGCCAAAACGAGAAAAAAGCGACAACACTGAAAAAATCGTTTAAACTGAAAAAATTTTCGGAAAAGCAAAATAGCCTGCCTGAATCTTGCGCGATTCAAAGTCGCACTTTACTGAATTTTTTAATATTAAAGGAATTAAATGAAACTAAGTTTTTCCTTATTTCGTTTTTGCTTTGTTCACTTAACATATTTTATGTATTTTTTAAAGAACTAGATTGGTATCAATAATCAGAAAAATCCAAAATTATGACTCTAGGGTTGGAAAACTCACACTTTTTGTGTTATGTAAAATTAAATAGGTCTAAAAATTTTTTTCGTTTTCTTTATAAATTGAATATATTTTATGCTTCTGAAAGAAAAGTTTAGCGTATGAAATTTGAAAAATGAAAATTAAAGCTCCCAAGATGGAAACAAATATGTATGTATGTCTGTATACTATATATGTATATATGTATGTACGTACGTTGGTAAAGGGTATATAAGATTCGGCACAGCCGAATATAGCACTCTTACTTGTTTTTTATTTGTTTATTTGTGGTGCGTCCGAAATGACAACAATTGATGATTTTTTTTTTTTTTTTTATGCATGAATTTTTATTTATTGTATCTTCATATATGAACTAACAATAAGTATTCAAATCTTAAATCTAAAAAATATAATTAGGCCCAACCAATTGATGATGAACTTTAAAAATTTCATAAGATTTAAACTTAGATCCACTATATCTTTGTCACTTTTTATCCGATCAGAGTCACTATTTTACGCGTAATTTAGTAGCCTTTCAAACAATATATAATTCATTTTAATAAATCCAGCCTTTGACTCTGAATAGTTCTTTAAAAAGAAGTAAACACCGAAAAACGAAAATGTACTGCTATATTATTCACAGTGGCCGAAATGAAAAGTTTCTATTGCTTTTATAGCTATTGCTATTTATTTCGCGATACAGGAGTTAGAAAGTGATTTTTCTAACAAAATTAATCGACACTATTACAGTTATACATTTATTTTTGTTTTGATTTCTTTGTACTTAAAAGCAGAGTACACCGAAAGAATTTTGCTTCATAAGTCCAATGAAACAATTTCATTAAAATTTGTTCACAAATCTAATGATAATTTCACAAATCCAATGAAAATTTCATGAATATTGTGAAGGAATTTCATTTGAATTGCTTTGTTGGTATTCTGGTTTCGTAATAATATTTTATTGGATTTATGACAACAATATTTTTTACACCGAAAGAATTTTGCTTCATAAATCCAACGAAATAATTTCATTAAGTTTTTGTCACAAATCTAATGAAAATTTAACAAATTTAATGAAAACTTCACTAATATTGTGAAAGAATTTCATTGGAATTGCTTCGTTGGTATTCAAGTTTCATTTCAATATTTCATTTGATTTATGACAACAATTTTTTCTAATTATTAAGAAACCCCTTTATAGATATTTAAGAAACATTTACAGTTGTTGCTTGAAATAAACATACATACTGTTTAATACATTTGACGTAGTTTTCATTAAAATAATTTTAACGAAACTGGTTTCATTAATCCAACGAAGCGCGACGTTGGTTGAATTTTAATGAATTTTTTCAATGGATTAATGTCGAAATTCATAGAATTTATGAAGAAAATTATTTCAGTGTAATTATTAAGAAACCCCTTTATATTTAAGTAATTTTATGCTTTTAATGAAATAATTTTATTGTTTCGATGAAGTTATAGCACTGTATTAATTACACTGTTAAATAAGTTTGATGAAGTTTTCAATAAAATAATTTTGACGAAACTGGTTTCATTAATCCAACGAAACGTGACGTTGGTTGAATTTTAATGAATTTTTCATTAGATGAATGTCGAAATCATGGAATTTATGCCGAAAATTCTTTCAGTGCACGAAAGTAAACGAAACATATTATTTGATTTTGTTTTGCTTCGTTCTTTGAAGTGAGTGACACAAAAACAAAAACATTGAGAACGATTGTTCAATTTGTTTTTGCCATGAGCATAAACCAGAGAACACACCCGATCGGCTGTAAGCCAGCTAACAGCCGCCACCGGCCACAAAAATAATATTAATCTAATCGTGCGCTAGAAAAAATAATAACGGGAAATAAATGGAAAAGATAATAACGGGAAATAAATGGAAACGTTTTGAAATACTTGCGGCGAATTTGACATCATCATATAATATAATTTTCTTGCATTGTTATTTAACATAAGTGTTATTATTTATAAACAACAAATTTTTTTGTAAGTAATGTATTATATTTTAAGCAATTATTGTGTTCCAAATAATTTGGTTAACGTGCCACCATTTAATAACAACACCAAATTGCCAGAGTTATCAAAAACCCACTGAACATACTCCATTTACGTGTTTATCGATGAGTTTAATTTTAAAACTTGTTATTTGAGATTCTTAACAAAACATCTAATAATTATTGTGAAAAACATCTAATAATTATTGTGTTTAAGCCCTTAAAGACGAAAAGGACGTTAAACACATAAGTGTAAACATAGTATTATATAGCTAAGTAGAAATTGCTGCAACCGGATGTCCTACACCTCACTTCTTTTTTTGTACTTAACATATCATAATTGTTGTAAAAAATGCATTAGAAACTACAAAACTTCCAAAAATAGGAGTAAAATCTCGGTTATATGTAAATTTTGGTGTCAATAATGGCTCCGACAAAAAAAGTACGCGAATGGAAAAATTACAAAAACTTGCAGGTTAATCAAAGCAGCTGAACACTGTAAGGCGTAGTGTTGTAAAATAAGTTTTGTTTTTACTGCCCAGTACAAACATGTTTTTAGTACTTGATGCAATTCATTCTTTTAATTGAAAATTCGTGGCGAAATGTATGTATTAAATAGAACTTCAGAGGAAGATTTTACACTTGTTTGCTTTGTACATAGATTTAAATTTTGTTCTGGTGACATACGAAAATACATAAGTTTTCATATTTAGCATTCGGTACCCTAAATAATATCCAGTAATAAGTACTCATATAACTATAAGCTTTACATTTCTAAAAGATTAAAGTAAGAAAAAAAAAAGAAAAGTTTTGGCCATGGATGCCACGAAAAGAAAACTTTTTATATACATATGCTCTCCTAAAACATACAAAGTGATAAGAAACTTACTCAGGATGTATTTAAAATAGTTATTTTCAGTTTTTGTTGTAATTTTGATTCAGATTTCCATTTTTAAACCCTCTCATTGAAAATTTTATTCATTTTGATTGCTTACTTTTGTTTGATTATTTTATTGAGTCACATGTTTTTCACTACTAATCGATTTTACTCTAATAAATTTGTCCAGTAAAAAATTACAGACTCTCAGTTAAACAACTGATACTTTACGCTCAAAAGTAGTGCTTTCTTTTGAAAATTTATGTGTAAACGAACGCATTTCAGTAAAACCAGTACACATTTTTACAACATTTTTAAAAATGAGTTCTCGTTGTACCTTCATAGTGAACAGACGTAATAGCGGAATTTTTCTTATATACAAACTAAACAAAAAAAAAAAAGCATACAAAAAATATTCGTAGTACATATTAACTTTGATAAATAAGAATTTTTTTGCTTTGATAATATTTTTACATATTGAAATAACAAAAACAAAAAAAAAACCGTAAACAAAAACACATACAAACATACCCTTGAGGAATACTCTTTATGAGTACCCCAGAGGAAAAAAATAGTGAAGTGAGTTCTAACGGCAGAAATGCCTATTTTACTGTGAGTTTTGATGCTCATAATGATAACAATAAAAATAAAAAATCTGATAATAGACTTGCTGTGAGTTCTGAAGCTCTTAATAAAAATCAAAAATCTGATAATAGACTTTTACTAACGGCAAAACCACAGTTTCGTCAGCGATCAACTTCGCTTTGTCCAATGCCAACTAGTGAATCGTTGACATTATTGCCTAGTACTTCTAAATTTAACTCAGCGATATCATCCGCTTCGGGCTCGTGGTCAACAATTAAACAAGTTGTTACTGAAGACAACAGTAGTACAAAACCAAAGGTACAAGTAGGAATGGACAGATATATAACCATTTTAAAGCGCGGGCGAAGCCCAAATTCTACTAAAATTGGATCCGCCCCAAAGATGTCTAGGGATAACAGCACATCTTCTATCAATCGTCAAAATCGTTTTTCATTATTGCAAGACAAAAACGACAAGCCCGCTGCATCATCACAAAAGTCTTTTAAGCCACCACCTATTTATCTGAGAGAAAAAAATTCAAACGCGATTCTAAAAAATCTACTGTCGACCATTGGTGAAAATACTTTTCACATCATTCCAATTAAACGAGGTAATATTGATGAAACTAAAATCCAAATATATGATGAAAAAGATTTCCGAAAAATTGTTAGTGAGTTTGAAAAAAATAAAACAAATTTTTATACATATCAACTTAAGAGTGCTAAAGGCCTACAAATAGTATTAAAGGGCGTAGATTCATATGTTGAGCCTGAAGAAGTAAAATGTGCACTTATCGAACAAGGATTTAAAGTAAAAATTGTTACCAATATAATCAATAGAGAGAAGATTCCCCAGCCTCTATTTCGTGTTGAACTGGAGCCGAATGATATACAGTTAAAGAAAAATGAGACGCACCCAATTTATAGTCTAAAATACCTTTTACACCGAAAAATCACAGTTGAAGAGCCACGTAAGCGTTCAGGTCCCGTACAGTGCCATAATTGCCAAGAATATGGCCACACAAAAACCTACTGCAAATTACCTACAGTTTGTGTTATCTGCGGTGAATTGCATGGTACTGCTAACTGTACCAAGCCAAAAGTACAAGCTGAAAAAAAATGCAGTAATTGTGGAGAAAATCACACCGCTAATTACAGAGGATGCCGTGTATATTCTTTCGTTAAACAGGCTATGGGTCAAAAATCTAAATTAGCTCCAGTTCAATCAGCAAATGCTTACTCCGCCACTCTGCCTCAAACTAGCCAACTAGTTAATTCACGTGTATCGTATGCCGATGCTGCTAAGACTAGTTCTATTCCCACACAAAATGTTCCACCGCCAAGTAATTCAACGAATGCAAACTCTAGCTTTAACTTTAGTCGTCTTGAAGCTACTATTGAGAATCTGCTGCTAACTATAAACAACATTACAACAAATATGACTAGCATGATGCAAGAAATGCTGAGAATGCAGAATACTCTGCTTCAAGCATTAGTCAACATACCATGAACACGTTAAAACTATGTTTCTGGAACGCAAACGGCATTCGCCAACATAAAAACGAACTTGAGCACTTCCTCATGGAAAAAAATATGGATATAATGTTGGTCTCTGAGACTCATTTGACTTCGAGAAGCCTTTTTAAAATTTATGGCTACACCTTATATGATTCAAAGGACCCGAGAGGGAGAGCATGCAGTGGATCAGCAATTCTAATTAAGTCAAGACTCAAGCACTATATCCTTGAGAACGTTAGTGAAGAATATATGCAAGCTACGAATATTTTCGTAGAAAATTTTTGTGCGAACTTCTTGATATCATCAATTTACTCACCTCCCAGATTTTCAGTTACCGAAGATCAGTATGAGAAGTTCTACAAATCGCTTGGATCTTGTTTCGTGGCAGCTGGTGACTACAATGCAAAACATACGTACTGGGGCTCGCGTCTTGTTACACCTAGAGGTAGAGCGTTGTTTAATACAATTTCAAAAATGGGCTTAGATGTCATTTCGAGTGGGGAGCCTACTTACTGGCCTACTGACGTAAGAAAAATTCCAGATGTTATAGATTTTGGCGTCACGAAAAATAT
This sequence comes from Tachina lurida, assembly GCA_944452675.1. Classification (NCBI taxonomy): domain Eukaryota; kingdom Metazoa; phylum Arthropoda; class Insecta; order Diptera; family Tachinidae; genus Tachina; species Tachina lurida. The sequence goes on from OX101754.1 coordinate 81,126,322, forward strand.
CCATAGGGACTTAATTCACGTAGAGGGCTCTGTAGATCTGTCCTCCGATCACTCTCCCACAATAGTTACAATTTTCAACCCACTAAGGAGTGATTTAACTAACTCATATGCGAAAACGATTAACAGGGTCAACTGGCTAGGATTCAAAAAAATATATTAGTAGTCACTGCGTAGAAAACATTCAGCTAAGATCACCTGATGATATTGAATTTAATATTGCCAATCTTAACGAATATATTAAACAGGCTGCTGAACATGCCACTACTTCCTATCCGCAGACTGGCTTTAATAGAATTCATTCTACGGAAATTGAACGTCTTGTATGTGAAAAAAGGAGAGCTAGAAGAGAATGGCAACAACACCGACCACCCCTAAATAAAATCAGACTTAAAGAATGTACTAAATGACTCAAAGAGCTGCTATCGTCGGAAAAGATTGCATTACTGGAAAAGTATTTAGAAGGTCTTGATGTAACGTCAACATCTAATTACTCTTTATGGTGCGCTACTAGAAATCTTAAAAGACCCGTTGATCTCAAATCACCATTGCGTACTTCGACTGGAGGCTGGACAAGAAGCGATAGTGAGAAAGGTAACTTATTTTCTGAGCATTTAAAATCTGTATTCACTCCCAATTCATGTACGGGTGCTGCCGATTTACCGAGTGTAGTCTCTCTACCCCCTCGTCCCTTAAGGTTTAAGATGCGTGAACTACAAAAAATAGTTGCTGAACTCGACCCTAAGAAAGCTCCAGGTATTGATGGCATTAGTAACAAGATGCTGATGAACTTGCCTCATATTGCAATAAGAATTTTGCTATTTATTTTTAATGCCATTTTACGAATGCAGTATTTTCCACATAACTGGAAACTTGCCAAGATTAAAATGATTCCAAAGCCAGGCAAAGATCTTACCAAGGCTGAGTCATATAGGCCTATAAGCTTACTTTCAACAATTTCAGAGCTTTTCGAAAAGCTGCTCATGTCTAAATTGTCCACAATTTTAGCTGATACTGGGTGCATCCCCGACCATCAATTTGGCTTTAGAAGTCAGCATAGCACTATTGAGCAAACGCATAGATTGGTTCAAATTATAAGGAGGACTTTTGAAGAAAAGAAGTATTGTTCTGCCCTTTTTATTGATGTTTCTCAGGCATTTGACAAAGTATGGCACAAAGGCCTAGTTTTAAAATTGAAGACATACCTACCAATAAATATACAAAAGCTTTTGGAAAGTTATATTGTTGATAGGACATTTACCGTTGTGGAAGGAGACTTCATGAGTTTACCCGAATCTATATCTTCTGGTGTGCCACAGGGTAGTATTCTGGGGCCAGTCTTGTATCTAATATATACTTGTGATATGCCTGTGAGCAATAACATCCACACTTCTACATTTGCCGATGATACAGCCTGTTTGAGTATTCACAAAAATCCTGATGAGGCATCCCGCAATCTCCAAGCACACATTACCCAGCTTGAAATATGGTTGAACTTATGGAGAATTAAAGTCAATGAACAAAAGTGTGTTCATATAACGTTTACCCTAAGAAAAGATACCTGTTCCCCCATTCGAATCAACAATCAAAATATTCCTCAACATTCTCAAGTCAAATACCTTGGCATACACCTTGATCGAAGGCTTACATGGAAATATCATATTGACTCTAAGTTAACCCAAATGAAACTTAAATTGACTCAAATATATTGGTTAATTGGCAGAAATTCAACACTCAGCCTAGACTGCAAACTTTTGATATACAAGTCGCTTTTGAAGCCAATATGGTGCTATGGAATTCAGCTGTGGGGCACTGCTTTAGCTTCAAATGTCGAGAGAATCCAACGAAGGCAAAACAAAATTTTACGTTTGATAACATCTGCTCCATGGTACGTTAAAAATTCAAATATTCATCGTGATTTAAATATGCCACTAGTGAGTGAAGAAATTGCAAAATACGCAGGCAAATATTTAACTAAACTCGAGTCACATCCTAATCCGCTTGCCCGTAATATTTTGAGCTTTACTGGACACATCCGCTTAAAAAAGAGGGACACAAGGGCTCTTATACCCAACACTCCAGATGGGACTGCTTAAAAATACTTCCTTTTGATTATCACTACTTATGTATTATTTATAACTATCACTAAGCTTATGTCCGATATTGGTCGGGCCTAATAATTATATTTAGATTTAAGATTTGATTACTTATTGTTAGTTCATTTTTGAAGATACAATAAATAAATTTGTATATGAAAAAAAAAAAAAAATTTTTTAAAATTTTGGGGTAAACAAACACACTTATAGGCAGATTTTGTAAAAAATTTCGTTTCTAAACGTTTCAAATTTGTATGAAAAATAACGAAAATTCGTTTCAAAAAATATTTTTTCCATACAAATTTCAAAACGAAAAAAACGTTTCTATTTACAAAATTTGCCTTTTAATAAAAATTTGTAAAACACTGCTATGAAACGCAATCGATTACACAGTACAACACGAAAAAATATAACCATATACGGACAAAACTATGTGATAAAAGACCCAAAAGAGACCCGTGTTTCGCAGTTTTGCCCCAAGTCATGCACAAATATTTGGAGACTCGGTGTCATTTTTGCCAAAAATTTATGATTTTCTGAAGCTCATATCTGGCAAACCGTTCGGAATTTTAATTTACTCTCTAAAACAAAGTCGTAGCTCTTGTCATAAGCAACAAAACATTTAAAATCAAGAAACCTTCATCTTCAAGATCAAAATCGCAAAATATTTAAAAAAATTCGATTTTTTTACCTTTTTTCCTTGTTTAGGTCCATAGGTAGCAACCCGTTCAAAATTCAAGGAAACAATTAACAACAAAAATGTACCTGAAATCTCAGTAAACAAATTTTTGGAACTTATGAACTTCCTAGGAATGAGTCTTATCACTGTTTGGGTAGCCCTTAGGTAGCCGCAAGAGTGAAAAATTTCCCGAACATTTTTTAATTTCATTTTTTTGGAAACTGACATATGACAAGATCTCCAGCTTTGCCTCAGAGAGTAAGTTAAAATTCCAAGCCCAAAAAAGAAATACACAGTGTTTTTAAATTATTCTGAGTACATATTAGGAAAACCCATAACCGCATTAAAAATAAGAAAAAAAAATTTTGTCTAGCTATGCTAGTGATGACATTACAGTCCGTGCTTTCATGACCAATTACAAGTAGAACACGTGTTTCTGGTAGATTTAAACTTGTGACTACTGAGATTTTTAAATTGTACCAATTATGTCGCGGTGTTACTAAATACTTTACCAACAAGATCTAAATATAAAAGTACAATTGTACAATGAATTTTATCCTTGATGGAGAAAAATGCTGTGAAATTATGACACCCTGTCGTTGACAAATTTATATATATATTGAATACCAGATTGTAGTGACAAGTATTAACGAAACAAAAACGTGGTAAAAATTCTAATCTTAATACATACTTTTGATGGCCAGAATTTTGGATAGGAACTTTGGTTTTTTCACTCCTTTACTTCTAGCATTCAAGTCAAAATAGATGGTGGCCTGATCACAACTAAAAACTATAAAATCGTGCTCAACATTTTTCGTGTGGTTTTTTAAAAACAGATATAATATTTTTAGCACTTGCCGCGGACGTGTAAATTCGTTAATTTTTTTTTGTAGCTATGCTACTTATGGGGCGATACAGGGGTTAGAAAATAATTTTCGTAACATAAATAATCGACACTATTACAGTTATAAATTTATTTTTGTTTTGATTCCTTTGTACTTAAACCAGAGTACGAAAATAAACGAAACAAATTGTTTGATTTTCTTTTGTTTAATTCTTTGGAGTGAGAGAAACAAAAACAGTGAAAACGATTGCTCAATTTGTTCAAGGAAAAAATAAAAAAATTTGTTGCTTTGCATTTGCGTATATACAGTGAATAGCGACAACAAACTAATAAGACAAGGTTGTTTGTGTATTTCGTATTGCTGGTACTGCATGTGTGCATGTGTATTTCGTATTGCTAGGACTGTGTGTGCTGTGAGCAGTGATGGGAAAGTTGGTACGATCGTACTTTTTTGATACTATGTATTTAACATGAAAAAGGACCGTAACACATCCCAGTAAAAAAAGACACTCCAAAAAAGTCATGAAAATGTAGAGTTTGCGATCTGGAAGTAGTGCAAATTTCGATCCGATGTAATGATTTTTACATAGGGTTGTCATTGCAAGAAGTTCTCTTTTTCGATGTCTGGTCACCGAATTGGAAGCGATTTTAGGAAAAATTTAATTTTTTGTGTTCTATGATAATATTGTCATCTAGGAAAAATGGTTAGAGATACCTATTTTAAAGATTACTTTCTTTTTATAGGAACTTAAGCGCGAAACAGTATTTTCATGTAAGTTTAAGCAAATAACTTCAAAATTTTAGAACAAAATTAGTTCATAAGTTTCGTGAAAAAAAATCGATTTTTTTGAAATTCTGGTGAGTAATTTCTAAAACTATAGAGGAATTACAAGGTTTTGTATGACTAAAGTAAACTTCTACTTGGTTTTCTGCTAACTATCGGCAAATTAAAAATATTGATTTTTTGGAAGCAATGAAAATGTACTTCCTCTAGAATGACTTCCAATTTTTTTTACTGGGATTTGATACTCTCACGGACAACTTAGATATGCAGTCAGAAGACGCGCGCATGCATATATTTTTGAAAATAATTATTTTTTTTTCGAAAAATGGAACGAAACTTTATTAGTAATGCTCTTTTAGAAAAGTGTAACCTTTCACAATTAAACATCAACGAAGAACATATTTCACGCAATGATATTTTATGTGGCACAGAAGGTTATCTATTGAAACAACTGTTTTAAATCAGTTTAAAGAAAATTTTAAAATAAAAATTATATTAAGCTCTAAGGGGAAAAGTGGACTTTGACAATGACACGTTAGTTCGGTTTAGTAAGTTTCCCCCTGAAAATATTTAATCTGGTAAAATCAACATCATTATACCACTTTTAATTAAAATGTTCCCAGGGAAAAGAAAAATTTTTAAAATATGGACAATCAATATAGAGCATTGACTGTATGGAAGAACTGAAACCATTACCAACAGAGAATATATGCAGTTTCTGGGGGTTATTATGTAATCCGAATCGAACGGAAATGTGTTCGCATTCCAATGTTAATAAAATACAAATTCGAACAGTTTTCGTTTCGAATCGAATTACATAATAACCCCCCTGGTCTACATTGGCTGAAAATAAAAACGCATTACATGAATACATGTTTCCTGATAAATCATATTTTGTCCGTCGAAATGTCGAAAGGATTTTATCTTACCAAAATCTCATGAAAACAAAATAAAGGAAGAGCCTTCGTAATCTGTAACTCGCTAAACCTAAGTCTCTATAGCTAAAAGTCTATAAAATCAATTTATCGATTTTCAGCTACGAATGCAATTTCCAAACGTGTATTGATAAATCAGGTAATGGCTTAAAAACGTAATTCGCCGAAATTGTATTGTTTTATGTCATCGCCAAAAATTTAAAATTTCCGATTTGTTCAGCATTTTAAGGATCGAATTTAGCTTTGGTGAGCTACGGAATGTGGGGGCAAGCCTTATGTTCCCACAGTATTAAGTCTAATCCAGGCAATACCTATTTGTATATTTGTACTTATATGTTTCCATTTTATTTCTTTGTAAATGAATTTTGTATACTTTTTTGTTAATAAAATTTAAATAAAAAATATAATTTATGGTATTGTCGGGATCAAAAAAGTACTCAAAATATTTTTTTTATTGATACCGAAATGCAAATCTCATTTCCCATCACTGGCTGTGAGTATTGAAACCAGCGTTACCATTTGTCAAGTTTCCCCTTTTCTTTGGAATTTTTTTGATGATGTATGAAAACCCGAAACAAAAATATGTATTTAGTTAAATATCTCAATTAGTAGGTGGCAAGTGGTCAAGTTTTATACCATCGAATGCTGCTTCAAAAATTCTTTTTGATGATACCAAATTTTATTTACATATGTCGTCTTGGAGCAAAGTACAAAAATATTCGAAAAACTGAAAAAAATACCTTTTTTAAAAATGGTACAGCTCACGGATGGTCAAACCTAGAACCAAAATATTTTGGGAATCATCATAAAACATATCAAACTTTATTTTCAGAGGGGTAACAAAAGCACTTTTTCTCTTCCATACAAGTTGAGTCGCTCTAATATTTATTAATGTATGTGATACATACAAGTTGAGTCGCTCTAATATTTATTAATGTATGTGATATTTTTTTAAGATCTCTAAATCTAAAACTAAATATGAATTTTTCATTTTGTTTTTTTATTATATGTTAAGGTTTTGATTTTAATCGGTTTTATATTTTTAAATAAAATTAATTCCAAATACAATTTTATGTTTTCTTTTAAAATTTTGGTACTTTTGTAGAAAAAAGTTTTTGTATATGAAAAAAAGTATTTTTTTCAGATTTAAGAAGTTTTTTAAAAAATATATATGGTAACGCTGATTGAAGCACACAGCCACTGCTGCCAGATGTGACGATTTATCGTCATTTCGACGATTTTTGGTGCCGAAATAGCAAAATGACGATTTGACAATTTTTTCCTTAAAATGGACGATTTTTCAACAGTTGAAATGGGTAGCTTTTTATGAAAAGTATACTTTTAAAATGCATGTGTATATGCATAACCAATAAAAGATTTTGGTGTAATTTTGCAGACTCTTTCTTAATCATTATTGTTTAATTTAAAAATATTTATTTGTTGATGCTTTAGGGTTCAATTCAGAAGAAATTCTGAGCTATTAGTAAAATTTTTGTATGAGTTTGATTTAAAAATAAACAATGATCCATTACAACATACAACAAAATGCAATACCACTATCGATGCAATTTTTTCAAAGCACCTTGAAAAAATCCAATCGCAAACATATGTATCATATTTTAGCTAACACAAACCAATTATTACTACAGTAGATTATAATGATTGAGTTTTTGAAACTTCTATAAATGTAAAAAAAATTTTTATAGCTATTCTAAACACAAAAAAGTAATAGGCATGAATAATTTTATAATATCCATTAAAATATTTGTAATTAAAAAATTAATTAAATGTTTACCTATAAACAATCATTATATAATATAATTTTATTGCATTGTTATTTAACACTTCAGTTTGTTTTATATAACCAAGCAGCATAGCTATGTACAACCGTGTGTCCTAAGACACCTCTCTTCTTTTTTTCACATATATATGGAGTGGTCTAATATATATGTATATTTTGTTTATATAAAGTGTGAGATTTCGATATTATTATACCTGGGACCATTATTGTGACTTTACGATAAAGTTCCGGGTAGTTAGGATAAGTTAGGTTATGAAGGGTGGTGCTATATAGCACCTCCACTCGGAGACCCAATTGAGTCCATTGTGATTCCCTTCTATTGCCCATTATTAGTAATATTTACCCCTCCCATTTACAGCCAAAAGTGACCCTATTATCCGTCATTAAACCACCGAATCCCCATGATGAAGCCCCTGATGTCCTTTAGCTTACACTTCCCGATATCAGTAATGCTTTCATGGAAACGTCTGCTCAGCCCTCTTAGCCTATGACGTTGCAGCTTCGGGCAATGACAGACAATATGTTAAATGGTTTTCGTTCCCTCTTCATCCCCGCACATCCTACAAAAATCTGGAGTGCCAGTTTCCCAAATGCTGGTTCTTGCTCTGACCGAGCATTGACCTGTCAATGCGCCTATCATGATTCTAATCGCCTTCCGATCCATGTCCGATAGCAGTTTCAATCTTCCTAAGTCAAGTGTTGGCCAAAAGCCCTTCGAGACTCTATCCGGATAGTTAATCCTAACTGAATTATAAAGTGACCTTTAAAATTTATCCATTATTACAACTGTCCAATAAAATAACAATTTTTGTTTGGTGGCCAGATTTCTGTGGATATTTTGGATATTAATTGCTAAAAATACTTAGTGGCAACTGGCTTTTATTTATTTGCCAAATTACAAACGTACAAAACCCATTTTTGTAAAATCGTTGATTTTTTTGTATAATGTTATATGTTTGTATTATGTTTTTGTTGTTTTGTGTCATATTCTGTTCAAAGGTTAGGTTAGGTACGGAAGGGTGAAATTTAGAGCCCAGCTCACTTGGGTCCAATACAATGATCCCTTTGTGCTACCTGTTAGTTGAAGAGAAGATAGTGAGAAAGAGTGATAGAAAAGGGATAGTGTGATAGATAGAGTGAAGGAAGTGATAGAGGAAAGCTTCATTATTTATGTTGCAGCGCCATCTGGTGTCAAATGAGGTGTATTAAATTTTGAAACTGTGCTTAGTAGCCACTTTATTGGTTATTTTATTTCGCCGATGATTCTGCTATACATTAGGATTAGTATTTGATGAAGTCGGTATAGTTTTTGGAGTGACCAGTGCATTATGCATGCGTCACTAGAACTTTTCCCACAACAACTGATACAAAAGACACTAATGTATAGCAGAAAAATTCATGGTGTTGTTATTTAATGACCGTCGGAGGCCGGTTTCGAACCCAGAACCTTCGGTTTTGTAGTCAACGTGCTAACTACTTCAGCCAACGCCACCTTCTATAGAGAAAAGTAGAAAGTGTGGCAACGTATAAAAACGTGGCAACTTCAAATGACTAAAGCTCATGATAAAAGTTACAAGTACTTATCGTTCGCTTTTCGTTAAAGTGAAGTTGTAATAATGACAAAGAGTTCATTCATCCAAGATAAGTTATAATAATGGCCCCTATAATTATAATTTGTGTTTTGTTTTATCTGTCCACTTCAAAAACTCTTTAAATTTTAATAAATAAGTATAAGTATTTTTTACTTACCCCCTTTGAAATAAATCGACATTGAAAAATTTATACAATTCCACAGAAAATTCAATTGTTGCTTGTAAATCACCCATTACGTTGATAGTTTGTTAAGTCTTATGTTTAAAAGAAGATATGAATGCTGCAGCCAAAAATAACCAGGACGTTGAATGTAAAGAAGATGAAGAAGATAGAGATATATAAAGAATAAATGCAGAAACCGCAACGGCAATGACATAAATGTGAAATAAAGTTTAACAAATAAATCCAGGCAAAAATAATTCTCACTCGTTGCAGTCAGTCAGTCTTCAATATAATCATGCCAAGTCACTCATTCGTTCAGTCATTCATTCGTACATTTATTCATTTGAATGTGCAGTAGTTTTTACCTTCATCAAGGTTTCTATATATTCATTCACTAAAACATTCAGCAAGTGCAACAGCATACTGACCAGCGTGACCATATTAGCTTATTTTGAGCTAAATTTAGCTTAATTGTTTCAGATTTAGCCTTAAAATTTTCATTTAGCTCTTAGCTTATTTTTTAGCTTTTTTTAAAAACTCATTTAGCTTTTTTAGCCTTTTTTTAGTCTAAATTGCGTGTTCTATAAAAATATATTAAAAACATAAACAACTCATACAAATTATAATTTTTTAGCATGGTAAAATAGTTTACAAAAAATACAAAATGTAAATTATACGACAATTTTATAACAGAAATGGAAAGAAGAAAAATAGTAGATAATGGCAGAATGGTTAGAATTCCAATGGAAAAAGTTAAATTCATATTAGTGGCCAAAACACTTTTTGAGTTTTTTGGGTATAAAATTATTTGACTTGAGTTGAACGTTCATTCAGCGGCATCAATTAACTTAAAACAAAAACCTGAAATAGCCTTAAGCCTGGATAACACTATGTACCGATTTTCGTCGGCCACCTCAATAAAGTCATAAGTAATAAGCCAAAATGGCATTATTAGTCAATTAATTCTGAAATAAGTCTATATGGGCTTATTACCAATGCAGTGTGGCGCAATTGTGTCCTTGTATTTCAAGTAGTCGATAAATTAGAGCAAAATCTTTACTTATGACTTTATTTCACTGATCTGACGAAACTCGGTACATTGTGCAGATAGTGTGATCCATGCTTTACCTGCAATAGCATTAATTCACTTAAAAAGCTTTCGTATTTTAGTATAAATGTTTTTACATTTTTAAAAACTTTTTAAGATTATTTTGGGGAAGTTTTTGTTTTGTTCTTCATTGAATCTAAAATATAATAATTAATAAATAATTTCATTAAGCAAATATTCTATATGTATAATAAAAAAATATGTTTGTGTAATATTTAACGTTAGTTTAGCAATAAGAAACTATTGAAAAGTGATCAAAGAAGTGGAAAAAAGTTTAGCTTTATTTTCTAGCCTAAAATGTGACTTTTTAGCTTATTTTAGCTTTTTTTCAAACGTGATTTAGCTTAATATTATTTTAAAATCTGGTCACACTGATACTGACTATTACAATATTTTACTTGTTTCTATAGTGACGCTCTCGTTTCTCTCGTTGCTTATTTTGTCTTTATTTTTGTCTAGGGCTTAGTATGTATGTACTTATGAATATAACGACATAATGGCATCCAAATAGCAAATAAGGTATGATTGTGTGTGTTTGTAAGAGTCGTTTATGGATCAAGTGGGTGATTCAACACACACACACATATACTTAAACGTTCACACACTGCAGCAATATTAACAGCTACAACAGCTTAAGTGTTGTTAGTGTTTGTTGCCGTTTTATTAAAGGGTCTTCGAAACCATTTCCTTTTAATCTTGATTTTAATGTTTGACATTTGACTTTGTGTATTTGTTTCGTGAACTAAATCTTGCAACGGCAATAGCAGAAGTTCAAAGTGGTTGCTTGCTGTACCAGCCGCTGAAGTTTATTGTTTTCTCAACATATATTTACTATTTTCTTTGCTGTATTTTTTGTAAATAAAATTCACGTATTCTCTCTCTTTGTAGCTCCTCTGGCTTTTTCATTTTAACAAAAATTATGATTACAATGTTTACTTAACATAAGAGGATTAAATGACGACTATGATGATTTTGTAAAAATTCGTTTTGTAGTCTTTCTTTTAAAGGATTTTTCTCATTAAATGTTAACTGTCGTTAATTCTGCCTCCATTTACCGTATAGACGTTTTATGCTGTATGCCTTTCTGCTTCAATGGAACTAAAAAGAAGAAAGGAAACGGAAATGTTATAAAATACATAATTAGATATATCTTCTACAAATTTTAATCAGTCATTACATACATATACATACATATGTCTGGCTGTGTGTGCGCTCATGCGTGCAAATTTTCATCTTTAAACAGAAAGGGAGTTGATTTTTCTTTTTAAATAAAGTCATTATTTCATCAAGAATAGTTTAAGGAAATCTATAATATTTCCTTCTACTGCCCATTAAAAATAATATTTACGCCTCATTTGTGCCCAGAAGTGACCCTATTATCCGTCGTAAAGCTACTAAATTCCCATGATGATGAAGCCTCCGATATGATCTAGCTTACATTTCCCGATACCAGAAATGCTTTCATGGAAACATCTGCTCAGCCATCTAAGCCTATGACGTTGCAGCTTTTGATAGTGACAGATAATATGTTCAATGGTTTCTGGTTCCTCTTTATCCCTACACATTCTACAGAAATCTGGACTACCAGTTTCCCAAATGCTGGTTCTTGCTCTGAATGAGCAGTGGCCAGTCAATCCGGTTATCATGATTTGCATCGCCTTTCTATCCATGTCAAGTAGCAGTTTCGATCTTCCGGACTCAAGTTTTGTCCACATAGCCCTCGAGACTCTACAATCGTCCCTACTTTTCCATTAACTGTTGAACAGGTCTCTACCCAATTACTGAGTTCCTTATAGTAATGACTTATCGGCCATTATTGTCACACATTCCCTCATCTAACGCTGACCCTATTCTTGTCATCTCATTGGCGATTTAATTTTCCTCAACACTGCTGTGGCCAGGGACCCAACATATTTGTCCATAAGTAAGTTGAAGGCTCTCCTACTGTCACTAACAAGTTTCGATTTGACATTGTGTCCCTTCAAAGCTTTTGGCGTTGCTTGGCTGCCAACCTAGAAGGTTACCTTCTCACCTTCAGCTTCATTCGTGGCCACCAGTTCCGTTGACCTGAGGCTAGCCAAGATCTCAGCTTGGGAAACGCTGTATTCACGAATGTTTGTTCCCAAGATATAGTCACCAGCCCCTGTGCCTTCCCAAATTTTTGACCTGTCTGTAAATACCACACAACCCTGATATAGCTTATCGGATCTGACCCAATAGTCCCTATCCAGAATTACCAGTGAGGGTAATCAATCAATCTCAGTGACCTTATAGTCCGTAAGCCTAGAGGTTACGAATCCCTGATCCCTGATCTGCAGCAACAATCCATTATTTCTAATAGGCCGTTTTCAATGAAATGAACTATAATTACTGTGATAGAAAAGTGGACGGTGTCACAACGATAAAAATTTTATGTTATATTTAGCACTAGAGAGCTGAAATTAGATAGATAAATATGGTTAGGTGAGTTACCGACTAGAAATGTAAAAAAAAGATTTAATCAAAAACTAAACAATGTTTCGAATATGTACTAATTTGCACAAAATAAAACATCCGCCTTATTTATAAAAATTACTAATTAAAGGCTTAATAAGCAAAATATTTTATGGAAATCTGTTTCAAAAACCTTTATAAGGCCTTAACAATTTTTATAAATAAGAGTCTAAACACAATGTTTGCGTTGCGGTGCGATTTATCGTTGCGGGAGAAAACAATAAACATAATACAACAGAAGACGGCTACGGCAATACTTGTCAGTGTTTGTTTAAATTTCTATTAATTTTTTTGTGCATACATTTTTATAAAATTTTCTAAAAAATTGCTATTTGTTTAATATTTTGTAATGGAGGACCTATGCTCCTTATGGGAACGACGGAAACATATATATGTATATAATAATTTGTAATGGCAGTAACTAAAAACAAGAAATTATTAACATTTTATACATTGGCAGATATATTTGTTATATTTTTTAAACTTTTATATTTTATGACAAAAGTTTTTGATTTCCTAAAACGGATATTTAAATTTTTTTTTGAGTATTTGAAAAGGCAAGGCTGACTACAATATTTATAATTGTACATTATGACGGGTTACTCACAGCAGTCACATTTTTTTGTGTTAGTACTTTAAAACATATTAATTTATGTGTACTATATGTAAACCCCAATTTTTATACCCTTTACCAAAAATGGAAAAGGGTATATATAGGTTTGTCATTCCGTGTGTAATTTCCATAATATTCATATGCGACCCATAAAATATATATATTACGGGTCCTTATAAATAGGGAAGACGAATAAGCGATGTCCGTCTGTCCGTCTGTCCGTCTGTCCGTCCGTCCATCCGTCCATCCGTCCATCCGTCTGGTGTACGTGAAATCGGGTTTCCGAACCTCCCAGAGAAGCTAGAGACTTCGTTTTTGGACTGGTGTGTTACAAATGGTCTAACTTAAATTGGTATTGAAAATCAGTAAAATCGAGCAGACGGTTTCAGAGCTGGAAAACTTAAACTTGATTTTGCTAACTAACTAACTAGATAACACAATTTTTTTTATTTTTTAAATTTTTTTGTTAAATAAACTTATTTTATATTTCAGTATTCATACTTTGTAGTAAAAATATGAAAAAATTCAAAAAGGCGTTTCCAAGGTTCGGAACTTTAAGTTTTTTGTTATATTAAAATATCCTACTAAAACTAATTTTTCCTTTTTATCTATAATTTAAAATATCTTAAATTCTTAAAACAAAACGATTGGTGTACGAAATCAGAAAAATTTTAAATTATGATTCCAGGGTTGGGAAACGTACAGTTTTTGTGATATATAAAATTAACTAGGTCTAATAATTCTTTTTATATTTTCATTTATAAATATATTTTATGTTTTGGACAGAAAAGTTGGGTATAAAAAATTTGAAAAATAATAACCACAGCTCCACAGCTGGAAAATTAAACTTTATAGGATTTCGTACACCAAAGGTGAAAAGGAACCCTATTATTTTCGCTTCTCTGTCCGTCTGTCCATCTGTCTATCACAGGGTATTTTCTCGAGAACCGTAAGAGAAATTAGGACACAGTGTGTAAACCTTTAGCCGCTACAACAACAAATATATTAGAATTGGAAATTAAAGGGTGTTCCAAAACGAGCAACGAAAATCGTTAAAATCCCATGTAATATACATACAATTGTATGTATATACTTTTGAAATTTGTAAGGTTAGTGTATTTTTATACAGACTACGACAATTAACAATAAAATTTAAAAAATTTTAATTAAAGGGTGTTCCACTAGTTTATGCAATTTTGACTATGTAATTTTGACAACTTGCTGTATCTTGGAAACCGTAAGAGCAAAACTCTTAAAATTTTCAAAAACGGTAAAACTAAAAGATCAAAAAATTATAAAATCGCCAAGCCGAAAAAAATCGCCAAAAACAAAAAAACCATCGCCAAAACAAACAAAAAAGCACCAAATTAAAAAAAATTTCTAAAAAAAAATCGCTAAAATGAAAAAAAACCCAAAAACAGAAACAAATCGCCAAAATGAAAAAAACCCAAAAACAGAAAAAAATCGCCAAAAAAACTCTAATACGAAAAAAATCGTTAAAATAAAAATATCGCCTAAATAAAAAAACCCCTAAAACAGAAAAAAAAATCGTTAAAATGAAAAATAAATCCCTAAAAAGAGAAAAAAAATCGCCAAAACGAGAAAAAAGCGACAAAATTAAAAAAATCGTTTAAACTGAAAAAAACTTAAGAAAAGCAAAAACGCCACGTTAAAAAAATCGTGCGCGAGTCAAAGTCGCACTTTACTGAATTAATTTTGATATTAAAGTAACTAAATAAAACTAGTATTTTCCTTATTTATTTTTTTCTTTGTTCACTTGACATAATTTATATATTTTCTAAAGAACAAGATTGGCATGAGTAACCAAAAAAAATCTAACAAGATGATTCCAGGATTGGGAAAAGTACACTTTTTTATATTTAAAACTAATTAAATAAATCTAGTTATTTCTTTGGTAATTAAATATATTCATATATATATATACTAGTATTAAACCCAGAAAAATTTAAATTATGGTTCCAGGGTTGGAAATTAAAAAAAATTATTGGGTAAAAAAATAATCAAAAATATTTATTTTTTCAGTTAAACATATTTCATATTTTAGGAAGATATTTATCAAGCAAATTCTTTAGTCGAAAAAAAAACCAAAAAGCCACTTACTAAAAATTGCTATAAATTCTAAAAATTATAAATTCTATCACAAAACATATACATACGTTGGTAAAGGGTATATAAAATTCGGCACAGCCGAATATAGCACCCTTACTTGTTTTTAAATAAAAAGATAATTTTGGAAATGGTACGTATGAGTTATACTGATGAAAAATAATGTATTACTCATACGTAATTAAAACAAAAGTATTGTTACGTTTTTATTTTCTATTAAAAACGCTTTTCCGTAGATTCGAAGATTTGCAATAAATAAAAGACCCCAGTGTACTAATTAGGGTAAATAATGATACAACCTTTATTAATCAATAAATACCACTTATCCAAATCTAGTTCAAGAGCTTAAATACAAACACATATATTACTCAAATGTTCACAACTGGTTACCACTACGCCTTCCACGCTGTTGTATATGCACGTCTCAGACAACTGGCTGCGCTAGTGTTGACGCAATTCTGCTTTCTCTGCTGCTCGTCACACACAAGACTCACTCTGCCGACACTCACAGTTGATACACCAATAACAACTCTATGGCAGACTCTCACAGTTGATACACTAATCAGGACTCGCTGGCTTCACTTACACGTCTATCAGCTTTGCTGCTCCCTTACTCTTCACTCAAGGGACTCCACAATAAACTCAAATCACGACAGACTCTAATTGTCACTATAGACTGTACTATAGTCTCTTCAATTTCCAACTCACGTATTGTAAAGCACAGACTCAAATATCAACTCACTGTTGTATCACAAATCACGGACTGCGCACAACTTAATTGTCAACTCACTTGATTAACAACAGACTTCTTATTAGCAACTGCACTTATTCGCAACTGAGTTTCTTCGCAACTGAGCTTCTTCGCAACTGACTTATTCCCAACTAACTTTTGATCGCGACTGAACTGCTGTTGGATGCGTCAACCCCTTTTTATACTTCGCACAACAACCACTAGAATTTTCATGCAAAGTCTAGACCGAATCATCATTATCTTCAATGTTGTTTACAAAGCGCGTAATTAAGTTCATGTGGTAACTATGTACATACGTGTGTATATGCATACATCATTAAGTGGTTGTTTACTTTTATTTCTGCCTTTAGTTGGAATTGTCAGGCATGTATGTATGTATGCATGTAGCTATGTCTATCTTCATAACAAGCAGAAGCTTGTAGTTGTTGTTGGTTGTTTACGCTTAATCACGTATGTATGTGCTACGCATGTGTATATAGTTGTTTGCTATAGTGCTTGTATGTGAATACGAGTGTACGTTTAGTTATCTATTTAAATACTTCTGGATGTTTCTTTATATTGGCCCTGTTCGAATATTCTTGCGTAACACTTATTAATCTTGTCGACGGCCATTTCCGTAACAGTATTATTAAACATATTAGGTCTGTTCATTTACTTTCCAGCAGAAACTAGCAACGAAAGAGTAAGGCAGAAATTTATAAAATTGCTCTCCCAAATAAGAAAAAGTAAATGAACGCTTTACTTGAATAAACATGCAAGAAAATTTTATTCATATTATAACCATAGATGAAAATTATGATACAATTGTACTTTTTCTGATGTATTTTGTTTGATAATATTTTAAATTGCAATTTTTTTTAAATTGACATTTGAGATGAAATTCTTTACACAGTTTCACGTATTTTTACTATTTTTATGGTATTTTCATAGCTTTTTAATTTTATTCATTAACAAATACAAAAATGCCTCTTTCCATCTCTGATCAAATATGAGAAACAAACAAAATTATTTGCCATTAAAATTTAATTTATGTGGCATAATGAAAGAAAAATAATACATTAAGAAAACATCCCTTTTTTACATACGTATACATGTTTTTTTAACATAGAAATGCACATTTTTCAGTTTTCCTTTTTCAAATATTTTTTTAATAATTAATTTGAAAACAAAACAATCAACAGGTGGTTAGATAATTCTTGCAAGTAAACATTTTACTAGTAATAATTTGTAGGAATTTTCTTGTTTCTCAATTTTTTTCTCTCCTTTGATGCTCTCTTCTTGCAAACTTTTTGAGTTAATGGACTTTCCAGTAATAATTGTTCCAAATTCGTAACAATTTTTAGTAAATGAACAAACCTTTTGTCATAAATTTGTTTTAATTTGAAATTTATTTGAAAAATTATAATAGAAAATAACTAGAATATGCTCATATCAAATATAAATTACTTGCTGGGTGTTGTATAAGTTTCTAAGCCTACTAAGCTTATTTTCTTTTGTGATTTTTAAAAGTTCTATTACACTGTAATACAATTTTTATGAAATCGAAATACCTGGGACGTGCTACTATTTTTCTGGTAGGTATTGTCGAGTATAACAACAATCTGTATTTGAACTTTTCCAAACACCTCCAAAATCTTGAGTTACGGGGAAAAGCCGGCTCTTATCAACCTCTAACTAAGTTAAATATCAACCGATTTAGAATTTATGAACGTATTTAGAAAGAAGAGACTAAAGCCATAAATAATTTTTTCTGTTTTTTCGCCATTTTTCTACTTTGGACCAGAATATATATATTTTATGGGTCGCATATGAATATTATGGAAATTACACACGGAATGACAAACCTATATATGTACACCCTTTTTCATTTTTGGTAAAGGGTATAAAAAAAATATATAAATACTAAAGGTCTGCATGAGGCCATATAAAATAGCTTTCAAGACATGTTTGTTAATTTTTTCTATTTGTTTTTTTTACAGTTTTCATGACAGGTTGCCTCATAAGCCTTTAGCATAGTATAATCTCCAACATTACTGTTATTCTACAAAGCTATCGCAGACAAACATTTTACACGGTGATATACAATTTTAGGTTCGACTACGCCAACGCAAGTCGTAGAAAAATGCCTACGCCTACGCCAACCACGATAAAGGTAACTATTGATTTTTAATCACCCCTATTCAGCTTTTCAATTACGATTCCGCATTCATTTATTCATGGATCAAAAAAGAGTATTCTGCAAAAGAAAACTGAAATTGAAAGAAAAATAAGGAGAGTAGATTATGTATGTTAAAACCTGCTGTTTTGCTATGAAACGTGTAAAAAATATGTCGAAGATTATATTTTATCTTTTTTTTACATAAGTGTAGCACAAAAATAAAGTTTCCTTGTTTTCATTTAATTTAATTGCCAGACAATATCGTCCTTTGTTGCTGCTAAATTTGACATTATTGTTTTATACCTTAACATATGTATTATGTTATTATGTTGATCATAAATTAAACCTTCTATTGCATTTAAGACTTACATTATATTTTTAATTGATCACATTTTGAAGATAAACAAACAAAATCCGGAAGACGTATCGTCACTAAAATAACAACTTACAATAACGAAGTTACGATCATAATGTATGATACGTACAACTGAAAGAGAATCAAAGAACGGAACGTGGAATACCAAAATTTCCAAACGTAGAAAACTTTGAGTCGAATTGAAATGCAGAATAGGAATGTATTATTATTTCAGATACCACACAGAAAAAAATATGCAAGAATTATTTTCAACAAACAATGTTATTGAATAAAATTTTTAAATTCAATAATATTTGTCATTAACTTGAATATTATGTTTATCAATACCGCGCATTTTAAAATATCATTTAATTTAATTTGTTTGTGTTGGTGTTTATCTTGCTTGTTGGTTGACCCAACGTGGCCATGTGCTATTGTTGTTGTTTATATTGATTGCTCGGCTTGTATACGTGTGAATTACAACAAGTAGCCGAAAAACGTCGTGGCTTGTTTTTTTCTTAACAAAGCTATTTTTAGATTATATCATAACGCAATGCGCAAATGTAGAAGAAACATAAGAAATCATGTTTTGCGTGTATTCATTATTTGCGTATATAAAGCGGTTTGCTCTTTAGCTGAGTGGTAAGTATGTTAAACTATTAGTCAAGAGACTCCCGGTTCGACTCATCCCAAACACATTTAGTTTTAATCGCAGCCAAGCAAAAACAAACCAAAAGGGGTTAAAAAAATGCGACATTCATCCACACACACACACACACACTAAAACAAATATCACTGAAAATAAAATTTCAGCCAACAATTTTTTTCTTTGATTCATTAAATCGCTTTATTGACTTTATATCCAATAAACATGCTTACAATTTTATTTATCAATATTGTAAAAATCGTCATCACAGAAAATTTAAAAATTTTTTTATTGAATCAAAGATTTTCGCATTCAAATATGAAAATCATTTTTTTCTGTGCAGTGAGAAACGAAACTTTTTATTCTTTGACTGCCCAATCCGAACATATTAAAAGCATTTATTCTAGCTCAAGTACAAAAAGCATTTAAATCGCAAAATAGTTCGCCAATATATATAAGCTGTTACAAATTAAATTAAAATAAACACTAAGGATTTCGTTTATTTGAGAGGCGATTCTGATTCTGTATTGAATGATTTTAGTTATTTAGGATATAACATCGAAGAAAAAATATTATAAAATATGAAAAAGAGTTACACAGAAAAAAATGATTTTAATATTTGAATACGAAAACCGCTGATTTAATAAAAAAATCTTTCGAATTTTCTGTGATGACGATTTTTACAATATTGATAAATAAAATTGTAAGCATGTTTATTGGATATAAAGTCAATATAGCGATTTAATGAATAAAAAAAAAAATTGTTGGCTTAAATTTTATTTTCAGTGATATTTGTTTTAGTGTGTGTGTGTGTGTGTGTGGATGAATGTCGCATTTTTTTAACCCCTTTTTGTTTGTTTTTGCTTGGCTGCGATTATTAAAACTAAATGTGTTTGGGATGAGTCGAACCGGGAGTCTCTTGACTAATAGTTTAACATACTTACCACTCAGCTAAAGAGCAAATCGCTTTACATACGCAAATAATGAATACACGCAAACCATGATTTCTTGTTTCTTCTACATTTGCGCATTGCGTTATGATATAATCTAAAAATAACTTTGATGAGAAAAAAAACAAGCCACGACGTTTTTCGGCTACTTGTTGTAATTCACACGTATACAAGCCGAGCAATCAAAATAAACAACAACAATAGCACATGACCACGTTGGATCAATCAACAAGCAAGATAAACACCAACACAAACAAATTAAATTAAATGATATTTTAAAATGCGCGGTATTGATAAACATAATATTCAAGTTAATGACAAATATTATTGAATTTAAAAATTTTATTCAATAACATTGTTTGTTGAAAATAATTCTTGCATATTTTTTTCTGTGTACTAAAAAAATTCAATTGTTTTTACTAATACATACATATATTGACTTTTATTAAAATTTAATTTAGCGCGTAGGAAAATATCGCGTTTTGGCTATAAATAGTTAACAATGCTGTAACCTAGCGCACTCTAGGTCATTCTGAGAAATGGAATAGCGTTTGAGATATACATAAATAGCTGGCGTCGCTGCGAAGAGCTCCATCTATCGATATGTTCGTACAGTTTTTGATTTGACTGACTGCTGCTTTCGGCGTTGTCAACTTTTAAATTTCAAAAGGCACTGAAAGCAAGAAAAGGTCAACCAAAAACATTTTTTTTGGCTCAAAAATTTTTGTTTTGATTTTAATAATAGAGCTGAAAGGTCCTCTACCTTAAAATGTAAAAGCATTTTTAATTTTTTTAATTTTTTGACCGAAATATGCGACTGTAAAAAAACTTTTTTTGCTGAGCTTTTTTAGCGATTATTATTATTAAAGAAATTTATTATTTGACATATTGTCAGAAGTATACATACAATAATTGAAATGTATTTGCTGGTAGTTTAGCATGTCTAAATACGTATTTCATTGGCGCTTGAACCAAATCATCAGTAGACTTCAACCACAAGGATGTAGAAAAATAAAATGAGTTCACCTGAATATAAATTATTTGCTGGGTTTTGTATCAGTTTCAAAGCCTACTAAGCTTATTTTTTCTTTTGTGATTTTTAAAAAATATTATTATTTTATGAATTCTCATATAGTTTTTGAAAGTCTGTGCATAAAGTAAGAGGTTTGGGACTGTTTAAAATTTGTTGTTGAAGTCTACTGATGATTTGGTTCAAGCGCCAATGAAATACGTTTATAGACATGCTAAACTGCCAGCAAATACATTTCAATTATTTTATGATTATCATTATTAATATTATTTTTTTTTTTAATTTTCAAATTTTCTACTAACAATAACCCTATGCATTAGCTCAAAAGAAGGAGAACGGATTTCTAGTAACGGAAGTTGTTTGAGTTTGCTTCCACTTAAGCCCTTATGACACTTCATCTTTTCTTCATTGATTTGATATTGAATTGATAGAAGGAAACAATACATTTTAGAAAGGATAAACTATATAAAACGGCAACAAAATGTTTAAATGTTGTAAAATTTTCATAATTTGAAACAGCTAGTATTGAGACAAAACAGACTAAAAATCGTTATGTTTGACCATAAGCCGCTAATTAGCGAACACTTTTATGTTTCCAGCTTGAAATGTCAATTTTAATAGTACCTGCTTCGCTCTCGATTCATGCTTCTCACCCCAATCATGACCGAATCAACTTGTTTCGCTATACAAAATTATGAGAGCGAATCAAGTAGATTCAATATGAATCTACCTGCGAAGCACGTAAAATTGGTATCGTCTCTAACTTTTATCGCAGTAATCGCCGCTTTATCTGAACTAGCTATCAAAACAAAATAAGTATATGTGTATGTTTGTGTTTGTAAACAAATAAAAACAAACCAAAAAAACATAGATGTGAGTTTAATATAAATAAATTTAATTAAGTTATGGATAATATAAGAAGGAAAAATAAAAATAAAATATGGGGATGCCTTCAAAAACAAGATTTTGAATGAGTCGAATATATGTAAGTATGTATGCTTATGTGTATGTGTCAATATACATGAAAAGATGCCACACGAACAGTGATGCCAACTTTTTCAGAGCAAAAAGCACTGTGCGTTCATAATAAAGCATTAAATGGAATAAGTATATTTGTATGTACATAAATATATATTCTTTTATACTTATTTATTTATTTTCAATACATGGCTAATTATATACGTATTGAATGAGTATAATTTAGAAATTTAAGTTAACTAAAATTTTAAATTTACTACATTTCACAGGTTTTTGTAATAATTTCAATTATATCGAGCTATATTTCGATTTTGCTTATAAGTATAATATGATTAGGAAAATAATTGAAGTTTATTTGGCAAAACACTCCAATCATGGTATATTATTTTAACAAAAGAGCGATCAACGAGAATTATAATCCTCGTTTCAGGAAATGTCGTTTCATCATTTTCCATCTGAATTAATTTTTACATGAACATGGTTCAGTATGTTACATTCTGAACATCATAAGTATTTTCTTTCTAGACCTTATTTTATATGAATGAAACAATTTGATGTATAAAAATCATTATTGTATTTCTAACTTACTTTTAAAATAGTTATTAACGCTAAAAGTTTTTTCTACTTTAACATTGGACCATGGTAATGTTGATAGTCCTATAGCAAATATTGACAGTATTAGAAACGGATTATTATTAGTTGAATTTCTATAATTATAAACTTCAACCCAAAATTTATCAGTTTTGAGCAAATTTTTCCAGCAATGCATTCAGTTTCCAGAAAGCCATTAATTTTTTGCCTAACTAACTCGTTTCACAGAAGTAAAAATGTATAGTTTTTGTGTACTCATATGTAACTTTATTTGTTAAATTTTTTTTACTTTTGTCCACTTTCTTAGAGAGCCTTAGGTTAGTACTTTTCAGAAGCATTTTTAAAAGCTTTCGTTATCAAGAAAGCACTATATTGCTTCCCTCAGTGGTTATTACATTAGATTATTGTAATTAAGTTATTTTATAACGTGTAGGATATCCTCTGTAATTTCTAGAAATATCGTGCCATAACCGCCAAAATAGCTTAAGCGACATAATTTTCGAACTTCATTTTTTGACCAAAATCGATTATTTGCGATCGTAAATAGTAGATTTTTGTCAAAAAAAAGAAGTCCAAAAAATGTGTCGCTTAAGCTATTTTAGCGGTTATGGCTCGATATGTTCTTTTTTCTCACTGTGAAAAATAAAGTTTTTCTTCCTTTGTATTTCAGAATTAACATTCTGCAAGGAAAACTTTGCGTGTCTAAAAGGGGTGAAAAGTGAAAAATTCTTATTTGGTGTTTATTTATAACCACCACACTTTCATAAATTAATATTTAGTAGATTTGTAAAACGCACTAAATGGACTAAAATCAAAGGTGAAAAGCACCAATTAGCGTATTTTTTTAAAAAGCAACAAGTTGTAAAATTCCGCACTGTTATAAATTAAAAAACACTAAATCTAGTACGAAATCACTAAATTGGCACGCTGCACACGAAGCACGAATGCGTAGTCTAAACAGCATGATTCATAAACATGATTCAGAGAGCGAAGCAGGTGATTCAACTTGTCGTCTAAACATAGCATAAGTTGAAAAATGTAAAATTTTTTGTGACAGACCTTCATTTGTTATCGATAACTTTAGTCAAGTTTTTGACAGTACTTAATTTTTCTTAATATAGCTGAACCCTTTGCACCTGTTGAATTTTCCTATTACAATATGTTTGTACTTTTCTCTAAAACTTGATAAATGAAAGATAAATGAAGTGTCATATGGGCTTTATACCTTAATGTCGCATCCGTCGTATAAAATAAATATTTTGTTCAGCAGTAAATAAGCATTTGTTATTGTTTAATTTATTTTGAATTAAAGTTCAATCAATATTAGCAAAGTTAATGCGTTTAGTTCTCTCGGAAAAAAAATTAAAACAAAATTTTCATATAAGCGATATCCCCTCACCTTCAATTCCACATTGATAAAAAAAATTCTTCATCAAATTTCGCTGAATTATGTATATTTCTATAAGTGCACAAAAATAACTTCTATTTTTGTCGTGTCCGTTTCTCGCTGACATTTGCTTTTATATTTTTACAACAATATTGATATCGTCCAAAATTTTTTCTTAAATATACTACTCCTTCATTGTTTTAAGAAACTTAAGATATATATATATGTATATGTACTAGTTGAGCCCAGCAAACGTTTCCTTACTCACAATTATTTTTTAAACTACAAATTACTCCACACAATGCTCACTTTTTTGGTCAAAAATAAAATAAAAACCTACCGGGTATTAAACCGAACCTGTGTTGCAAGTTTCAGCTCCAAAGCTCATATAGTTCCAGAGATCATGCGTTAGGAACAAACACACACTACGATTTTATATATATATAGATATATATAGTATAGTATATTAGGGATGTAACGAGTGTTCGCATTCGCTTTCGCATTCGCAAATATTTCGCTTGATCTTGCTATTTGCATTCGCTTTTGCATTCGCTAAAATGTATGCGAATATTTCAAGCGAATACTAAAGACAAAAAAAATTTATTTCTTTTACGAAAATAGTTTTTGATTTTAAATTTAAAGAAGAAAATTATTTTAAACCAGCATGAAAAAGATACATATACTTACATGTAAAGCATTAATCTTTTAGCGGAAAACTTTTCTATCAATAAGTTCTCATAAGTATCAAAATGAAACCCAAATCCAGCGGTGTTTGGAAATATTTTTCAGTTTTGAAAAAGAAAAGACAGTGTTTGATTTGCGCGAAAATATTTTCTGCTTAAGACAAATTACAACAAATTTCAAATCCAAACAATATTAAATAGTCCTTGTTTGATGTAAATTCCACGCGAAACAAGTGCCACTCATATTATTTCTCATGAAAACTTAAAATGTTGAAGATATATTTCATATGTTTTTCCCAAGATGAACAGAGTACTACTTCGGCAAGATTTTTCCATGAAAAATTCATTCCAAGTTTTTTTCATATGTATTTAACAGCATTTCACATGAAATTTTGAACAGAGTACCAGGGGCCTAATTCCTGCACTCGTGAACGAAATTGCATTCGAGTAAAAATTAATTTCGCAAGCAAGAAATTTTCCGATGATGTCACTCGCTACCAAGCGAATAGAGTTTTTGTTTTAGTGTTGGGAAAAGGCAAATAAATTTATTTCCCAACACTGAATAAATTGTAAGCAAAAACATGTGTTTGTATATAAGTATGTGTGCAAAAACATACGTATGTACGTACGTACATACATACACACGTATGTATATGCAAAAAACGAAACGAATATACATAAATGGTATTTTCATTTTTATTTAATTATTAACTTAATAATAATTAATTAGTGTAAAGTTAGAGAATAAAGCACTAGCCACATTTTCGATTCTTTTATTGCTTGACCAGAAGCAGCTTATTTGTTATTTAGATGCTCCCAGAGTTGGTTGATTATTTTATTTTCCCTGATGACAACTGTTGGACAGATCATTATTCGCCAAATCAGTGTGATTTGTTATATTTAAACTCAACTAGAAATTCTTTACATTTGTATTTTTTTATCCGTACATTTGTGCATACATTCATATATAAATAAATAAGTAAAATATTGGACATACATTTTCTTTTCCTTCGCTTTTTCTATGTTCAACGTTATTTCGAATGCCTTTTTGCTTGCGAGTAAAAACACGAACGGTTGTACTCGTACGGCTGCACGTGATCGAATGCTGTCATTAGAAATTTCGTTATGTGTTATTCGAAATCGAATGAGAAAATTCCAAAAGTTAAAAAACTCGCACGTTCGAGTAATAACTCGCTGGCATTCGAATGGGGGAATTAGGCCCCAGGATTTAGGGCTAAAGTACGAATGGGTGGATTGCCTAACATTGTGTAAACTTATTTTTAATTATTATATATACTTGCTCTTTTATAAATTTATTTGCATGTGATATTTTAACGAATTGTAATATTTGCATTCGCTTTCGCATTCGCATTCGCTTTCGCAAAAATTAAAATGTATTATTCGCTTTCGCATTCGCATTCGCTAAACTGGTATTCGTTACATCCCTAGTATATATATGTTGGATCTTTACATTACCTCCTTGTAAAAAACTGTACGAATGACGCGTTCGTCGCTTGGGAACTGCATATATATATATTTATATAAAAATAAATTTTATTTATTAAAGGAATAATAACTAAAATAAAAAAAATTTTCTATAAAATAAACAGTTTCTATACGAAAACATATATTAGTAAAATGAAGGTTAATGAAAAAAATTTTATATTACTCTTATATCAAAAACGAACAAAATAAGTTTAAAGCGTACTAGAGGTACACATATGCCTGTTTAAAATGTATTTAGTTCAACGCGTGTATACATATCGACGAAGGCTCAATTTCGATAAATTGTGCCTCGATTTTTATATTTTCAATGTGTTTAAGTTATAAATTTTCAAGAATAGGTTTTAAAGTTGAAAGAATCAAAAAAAGGAAATAGCGCCAAATAAGAAATGAAATAAGCTAAAATCCAAAAACCTTAATAAGGCCTAAGAGAAAATTTAAATGAAATAAACTCCAACATTATTTTAACGTGGTCATAATACAGTTTTTATTTCCAATTGGGAAGTTTTATACACGTGAATGCTGTTTACAGTTATGAAAGTGGTATAAGTCATATATTTCTTGTGTCGAGATATTTGATAGATTACATTTAAATAAATTAAGAAATATTTTTAAATTATGCAACATTTAAATTTAAAATTGTACTAGTCTTTAATTATATAAATTTATTTAATATTTATTACAGGTTTAATAAAGTTTTTTTGAAGACTTATTTAATATTTTGAAGCAAAAATTCATTGACTTAGACCACTTTTATAATTAAGGGCACATACATACACATAAGGGTATTTCATAGGTTTCACAACACGAATTTTCTCGTTGAAGATCGGTTTTTATGCAGAGCAGTGTAAGGACATCTCGTTATGCGTTTTAGACTTCTGCCCCAAATTCGATAGTGCACTCAATTTTTCTGCATTGCATTAATGGACATTGGACTATTTGGGTATTATGTTTTTTTTCTCGTGTAACAAAACCTTTTAACTTAACTATGCTTATTTTGCTCAAAATGTTACTTTGAGGGTAATTTAGTGCATATTATTAAAATTTTTTGAAATGCTAAATTGAATTTCAGAGCTTGTTTTTTAAATGACAGGCTTCTTCGAAGGAAAATATACAAGCAAACTTATTTTTAAATTTTGAGCTCAGTGCCACTGCCAGGAAACAAAAAGCACCAAAAATGAATTTCAGAAAGCACTGAGCACTAACTTCTAAATTTTTCTCGTCGAAAAGTTCGAAAAGCACTAAAACAGTGCGAAAAGCAGCGATTTGACAACGCTGGCTGCTTTAAATAAATACGAAATTAACGAAGCAGAAATGTTTATGTGTATGTGTGTTTGAGTGTGTGTTTTGTGTATGTGTGAGTGTTTTTTCCTGTATGTACAAATATAATAGTAAAATAAAAAACATCAGCATTTCTTCCAGCAAGCATAACTTTCGAATTTATTTAAAGCAGCATTGAGACAAAACAGAAAACTTGCCGAACATGTCGACATCTGAAGCTCTTCGTTGTGTACAGCTATTCGTTTATTGTGTTAACTTACACCAGTGATGCAAAATGTGGCACAATTGGGCCATTTGTGGCACTTTTGGGTGTTTGATGGCACTGTGGTACCTTCTAAGCTATTTTGGCCCTTTCACCTCAAAGTTCATCCCTGTTTCGAGATTTATTTTATTTAAACTGGTTACCGAAATTTGCATCAGATCATGTTTGAAGTGGGAGAGCCAATGGTATTGTGCCAATAGACAATATTAAACAAATAAATAATAAATATACGGCAATGTCGGAAGTTCTAGGATTTTAAAAGTTCAAATATTTAAGTATAAGTAAATTTTGGAAAAAGATTTCTACAATGAAAAATCGTTTAGATAAACATTTGTATACAAATTTAAAGAAAATTGTTCAAGCAATTCTTCAGAGATTCATGTTAAGACATTTTTTTATATCACTCTTTTTTATCACTGCTCTATTAGCAAATAAAAATTGTTTCGTGCCATAAATTTCATGAAATTTTATTTACAAAATGCTTAATGCAAATTATGTAATACATATAAAAAAATATTTTCATTACTTCAACAAAGAATACTTCTAAAATATTTAAATTTGTGTCGCTAATGTTTGCTTTTGTTTTAAACAAAATAAAACGCATGTATTGTATTACTATTACATACTTTTGTTTTTATATAAATATAATAACAAAAATTAAAAATTTTAAAAACCCTGGAATTATCTAGAAAATATGTGACATCTTCTAAACGGCTGGACCGATTTTCTTCAAACATGGTTAAGAACCATCTCGATCAAGTCACCTTTCCAACAGAGAAAACTAAATCAAAACCGGTCCAGCCATTTGTGCTGTACGTGGACACGGACAGACACACAGATACACAGACACACACTACAAACTTATAACACCCCTCTTTTCGGTCGCGGGTTAAAAAGATTGTAATCAAATACAACAAAAATTGTTTTGGCCCTATCAAAGGTATTTTGGCCCTTTTAAATCGTTAATTTGGCCCTAAACCAAAAAGCTCAAAATGCATCACTGACTTACACTGCGATTCTAGAATTTTCTGCAGCCGAAGCAATTTTACGACTAAATAGACAAATGAGCCGTTTTTAAACGCTGCACAGTGTGGTAGATCGGAAATCTAACTGGAAAAAATTAATAAGTCGTGTTGGGTTTACTTTTCACTTATAAATTAAATAAAAAATGAGTTGAAATATATAAATGATTATAAAAAAATATTTTTTTAAAGAAGACTTTTTTTAATAAAATGATTAAACAAATAAAACAAGAAAGTACACATTTTTAAGATACAAAATTGGTTTCTTAAATACATCCTCTGAGATTATTTGTAGTCATATAAGTACGAGTATTTAGGTTGAATATATTTAAGATTCATGATTAACATTAGGTGAGTTTTTACGTAAGGAGTCAGAGATAATAATTTTTAATATTAATATATATTTGATAATAATTTTTTTATTTACTTGTTTTTATTTTATTACATTAATAATACAGATAATAAGTCATAAATAGGCGTAGAGATTTTTAATTTATTCACTTTGATATGCATCGTTAAAATATTCCTCCTCCTCAAAAGCATCAACAGATAATAATGAAAGAACTTATTTTGTTATCAAACCTCGAACTCGAAAAGGAGTGCAAAGTAAACTTGCAATAATGAAATTAAGAGTCTACTGGAAAGATCTAAATTTGTGTCTATTATCGATGTTTTTCTCGTAAGCAACTCTCTTAATTTCCTCGTGTCCTTATTTCTTGTTTCTTGAGCTTCTTTTGATAGTTGTAGAGGAAAAATGCAAGACCTTATTATGTCGTTTCCATGAAAAATGATTTTATTGACCCAAACTGGCATAATGTACCATGGGTATTCGTTTAAATATAAACTTCGTGTGACAACAGTAAAACTTTCAAAAGCCACTTCATCAATAGGCTCACCACTACCTAAAGTTTTCAAAATAATACGAAACCGTTAAATTAATTCTTTATTGACACCAGTGATTTCTGAACTCTTTTCTGTTGCTCAAAGTTTTTCGGTTTTCCTACAGCCTTCTACCAATTTTTCAATTGTGTACTTTACATACGGTTCATCAAGTCAAATTGAATTTGATGTTAAGAAACAGTTTGGATGTCTTACACTTTTCATAAATTTTTCGGCTAGCTTAAATCAAGTAATATTTATATTTGCCTTAAGATTTGTTTTCACGTCTTTTGGTATACATATCTTGAAGACCATATCTAACCATTATTATTGCAATATATTTTGTGAGTTTTAACCAATTCTTCGAAAATTTCATTTCACGAAAGAGTGGAAGTCCAACTGGAAAAGTGAAAAAAAAATTATGGCGGTCGCAAAAAGCGCAATATTTTTTTTTCTAGGACCAGCACTCAGGGGATAACCCCTACTCATGCAATGCATTGTGCTAGAACAAGGAAAATAGGTTATAAAGAAGGAGGATAGAGGGAGTAGTGTCTGTGGACATTTGATTTAAACCTTCCCACGCTGGTAGTGCCAGGAAAGACCTCCGCAGGTAGTTGACTCCACATACGTACAGTTCGGCTAAAAAATGAATTCTCTCTGTAATGCGTAGTGCGATTCATTGTCCAATCCACCACAAAGGGATGTGCTCTGAATGAGGCACGGGTTGTACGTATAAATGTGCGGGTTTCAGGAACAAGTTCCCTAATTTCATTAGAACACATTCCGTTGTAGTAACGATAGAACAATGAAATGCACAATATGTTTTTAATTTACCTTAAAGTACACACTTTAAATGTATTTATATATTTATTGCCGTCGTTCCAAAGTGGAACATAGGGCCGTATGGTTTCATTAATTGGGTTGTTTTGAGATGTCTATACTACGAGTATTGGGGATGCCTTCAGATAGGCACACTTGAAAGATTAACCAAAATATAGTTTTACACCGGAACAATCCGGTACACACATTTATGTGCATATCGTCCCTACAACGTCAAACTATCCAATATGCAAAATTCTTTTTTAGATGCGTCATCTTGGTGTCTTAATTTATACTATATGCGTCGTTGCAAAATGCTGAAATTCTCATGAACGATAGATAACTCAATAAGAAATGTTTTAAGCCAGGCACTTTTAGGAATACAATGTCTTTAAATTCACAGTTGACGGGTCTTCCCGCTCTTCTGAAAATTACAAATTTGCATATTGGATAGTTTGACATGGTAGGGACGATACATGAGTAGCGCACTGAAAATATTTTACAGTATAATAAGAACACACTAAGCTGGTTAAGAAATAAAGAGAAAAAAATGTCGAAATTTTTAAAAATTGTAGTATGAATTTATTTCAGGTCTTGCATGTAAAACATTTTTTTCTAATATAAAATATTAGATTTACATATTTAATTTTTTTTTATTTTACAACAACAATATTCAAAACGGCAATATTTCAGCACCAAATAACTCGACAAAAATACTTCATAAAAAAAATATTTGGCATATCTCTTCATATCTACTAGAAGTATAATTATGCCAAGTATCAAGGGATTTCGGCAAAAAACAAAATATATTGCTTCGTCCGCCTCACGAATAATGCCCCATATGTATGTACGTACATGCCTTTATATGACATAGCAATTCCAATTACATGTATGGAATAAATTCATTTGACTTACTGACATACATACACCACACTAAAGAAAGTCGTATAACTTTACTAAGCAAGTAAAATTTTTAAACCCATTTTATTTTTACACCTTGAAACATCTGCATATACTTACAACAAAAATCAAACAACTTTTGCATGTCTTAAACCATCCCGCTCCCCCCTTTAATTTCTGTAAATGACGGAATGAGGTCAGCAACAATCTCATCGTGAATAGCAAAAACAGCAATTAAACAATAAATACAACGGATAAAAAGTTTCAATCGCCTGCGAATAAAAACAACAAGAACATTAAAAGCATGCCGTGTGATAATTTTTTTTTGCAAAATTATAGTACACACCAACATAGTATAGTAAAATCAAAATCAAAGTAGAACGAACGAACCTAGAGACGTTGTTAACCATTACCAATCTCTACTTAACATATTTCTGGTTGTGCTCATTGGTATAATGAACTATGAACTACCATAACCCAAATTGAAGCCCACCCACTACTTGTGCTCATTGCTGGTACTGTGTGTGTGTGTGCGTCTTTCTGTGTATGCATGTATGTATATGCACCCTCTAGTCAGCCTAGAAGCATACATATGTCCTTACGTCAACACTCTTTTCTAAAGCGACAATTGCACTAGTTAAAATGTCGACAACTTTCCTTTTATGCGCGAGTAAAGATACGAGGGTGGATCAATAAATCCGTGACTTTTTGAATGAAACACAGTTTTTTTTTTTGCAAAACGAAATTTTATTTTTCAACATAATGTCCTTTTAACTTAATACACTTAGACCACTTAATTCCAGTTTTTGTATCCCTCCCAAAAATAGGATTTTTCTAGGTTTTTAAAATAGGCATTTGTTCGGTCAATAATATCATCGTTGGAACTAACTTTCTTTCCACCAAGCCATTTCTTTAGGTTTGGAAAAAGGAAGTAGCCACTAGGGGAAAATCTGGTGAATAGGGTGGATGAGGGAGCAATTTGAAGCCTAATTCATGTATTTTTGCCATGGAAACTGCACATGCGTTTGTGGTCGATTTTGAGCAAACGTGGCACCCACCTTGCGGAAATCTTTATCACACCCAAGTAATCATTCAAAATAGAAACCACTGAGCCATATGCGATGTCTATGGCATCAACAAACTCACACAATTTCACACTTCGATCGGCCAACACCATATTGTGGATTTTTTCAACATTTCCGGGTATACTGACCCCAATTGGCTGTCCAGAACGCTCAGCGTCATTTGTACTTGTGCGACCACAACGAAAGTCAGTAAACCATTGTTTTACGATTGATATCGATGGTGCAACGTCCCCATATTATTTATTGAGTTTTTCGCAAAAAGTAATATTTAATGAGCACTCGAAATTCACTTTTTTCGTTAAAAAAAATATACACGAGGTTGTGTGTTTTGAACAGCTGTTAAACGCAAATTAAATGACGATACTTGCTCAAAATTTGACAGTGTCTACTAACACTTTGTAGTAAATGGTAACAGTGTTGCATTTCATATAACTACGAGTGAAGTTCGAAAAGTCACAGAATTATTGATCCACCCTCGTATGTTAGAGACAACAGTTCTAGTGTATTTCTGGGGACATTGTCAACGAACGCATCAATAGTTTGTTTCCTTTTTATACCCTTTACCAAAAAAATTGTAAAAGGGTATATATAGGTTTGTCATTCCGTTTGTAATTTCTATAATATCAATAAGCGACCCATAAAATATATACATTCTGGATCCTTATGCATAGGGGAGACGAATAAGCGATATCCGTCTGTCCGTCTGTCTGTACGTGAAATCGGTTTTCCGAAGCTCCAAGAAAAGCTAGAGACTTCGTTTTTGAACTTGTCTGTCAGAAATTTTCCAAAATAGATTGATGTTGAAATTCAGCAAAATCGAGCAGACGATTGCAGAGCTGGAAAACTTAAACTTTATTTTGCCGTATAAAAGTAACTACCGAAAACAAATTTTTATTTTTTTTAATAAATAAACTTATTTTACACTTCAGTACGACTAAAATTGGTATTTTACATTAAAAAAAATATATAAAAAAATTTAAAAGACGTTTCCAGGGTTGGAAAACTTTAACTTTTTGTGTTATGTAAAATTAACTATGTCGGTAACAGGGTATTTTCTCGAGAGCCGTAAGAGCTTCAGACCTGAAATTTGGAGTGTGTACACCTTTGGCCGCTACAACAGCAAATACATGAGAGTTAAAAATTAAAGGGTGTTCCAAAACGAGCAACGAAAAATCTTAAAATCCCATGTAATATATATACAATTGTATGTACATACACTTGAAATTTGTAAGATTAGTGTATTTTTATACAGGCTACAAAAATTAGCACTAAGATTTCAAAAAATTTTAATTAAAGGGTGTTCCATCATTTAATGCAATTTTGACTATGCTGACAACTTGCTGTATCTTGGAAACCGTAAGAGCAAAACTCTTGAAATTTTCAAAAACGGTAAAACTAAAAAATCAAAAAATTATAAAATCGCCAAACCGAAAAAAATTGCCAAAAACAAAAAAAATCGCCAATTCGAAAAAAAAGCACAAAATTAAAAATAAAAATGTCTAAGACTAAAATAAATCGCGAAAAACCGGAAAAATTGCTTAAATGAAAAAAAATCGCCAAAATGAAAGAAAATCTCCAAAATGAAAAAAAAATCGTCAAAATGAACAAAAAAATCGCCAAAACGAAAAAAACCCAAAAAACAGAAAAAAAATCGCCAAAATGAAAAAACCCCAAAACAGGAAAAAATCGCCAATATGAAAAAAACCCATCAACAGAAAAAAATCGCCAAAATGAAAAAAAGCCCTAAAAACAGAAAAAAATCGCCAAAATTAAAAAAAAACCTCCAAAATCAGAAAAAATCGCCAAAACGAGAAAAAAAGCGACAAAACTGAAAAAATCGTTATAATGAAAAAAACTTCAAAAAAACTACATTAAAAAAATGCTCAAAACCGAATGTGCGCGATTTAAAGTCGCACGTTACTGAACTTTTTAATATTGAAGGAATTAAATGAAACTAAGTTTTTGCTTATTTCGTGTTTGCTTTGTTCACTTAACATATTATATGTATTTTTTAAAGAACTAGATTGGTATCAATAATCAGAAAAATCCAAAATTATGACTCCACGGTTGGAAAACTTACACTTTTTGTGTTATGTGAAATAAAATAGGTCTAAAATTTTGTTTTCCTTTATAAATTGAATATATTTTATGCTTCTGAAAGAAAAGTTTGGCGTATAAAATTTGAAAAATGAAAATTAGAGCTCGAAAGATGGAAACTTTGAATTTTATTTGATATTGAAGTATAAAATAATTTTTTTTTATTTCTTTGTTCACTTAACACACTTTATTAATTTTTTAAATCAGAAAAATCTAAAAGGTTGATTCCAGGGTTGGTACTATATATATGTACGTACGTTGGTAAAGGGTATATAAGATTCGGCACAGCCAATATAGCACTCTTACTTGTTTTATTATACTGTGCAGTCAGTAGCAGAGTTGCAAGCCGATCGTCTGCTAGCCGCCACCGCTTCTTTTAACTGTTTCAATTTTCAACAAATGTTCTTAGTAGAATAATATATATTGTTTTGTAGACAAGGGTTACTAAAATCTACTAAAAAATGTTTGGTTCAAATGATAGTAAAAGAACTACCTCATCAATAGTGCTAAAGTTTACAGGTAAATTTTCAATGACATCCCCATGGTATATTTCAATGTCACTAGTAAATCACTACAATTTCACTATTCGCATTTCCTGAAGGGAATATTTTCGTATACTTATACATATACATGAACATATGTATGTATATATATGGTTTCGTATGTGTATGCTGTTCACTGGAATATTTGCTGCCTAACGAATGAGGAATTTTTGCATAGTATTTTCTAGACTTTAACAAGTAAGAGTGTTATATTCGGCTGTGCCGAATCTTATATACCCTTCACCAAAGTGCGTATATGTAGTATAGTGATACATACATAAGCATATACATACATATTTGTTTTGTAAAAAAATTTATCACATTTTGATCTACTCTTAGTGCAATTTTTAGTAAATGACCTCTCGGTATTTTTCGGTTAAATATTTATTTTCGATATTAGCAATTAGTTGAATATTTAATTCTACGCTCTGTATTTAAGAAATACAGAAATTCCAGTTGTCAAAAACAATGTCACATCATAATATATCAAAAAGGATTATTCCTAAAGAATTTTTTCAAATTTCTTCAGCACAAAGGAACGTATTCAAGGAAATGAAACGGAACATGTACTTTAATTAATTTTAGCGATAAATTTTATTTTTATCTCTATTTACTAAAAATGCTGAGAGCATAACAAGCAACATGGCACAAACCTTCATTTATACATAAATAAAAATTGAACATGTATAAAAAAATTCGGTAAAGTGCGACTTTGACTCGCGCACGGAGGGTTCCGGACGTACGGTTTTGAGCGTTTTTTAAATATGGAGTTTTTTACTTTTGGCGTTTTTCAGTTTAAACGTTTTTTATTAGTTTTGTCGCTCTTTTCTTGTTCTGGCGATTTTTTTTGTTTTTAGCGTCTATTTTCGTATTGGCGATTTTTTTTTGTCAGTTTGTCGTTTTTTTCTTGTTTTGGCGATTTTTCCGCTTTTCGCGATTTATAAGTTTCCAGCTCTGGAGCTGTGGTTTTAATTTTTATAATTTTCTACTCTAAATTTTTTTTCTAAAACGAAATATACATATATATAATTTATAAAGAAAAAGAAAAAAATTAATTAAAAATATATCACAAAAAGTGTAAGTTTCCCAACCCTGGATTCATACTTTTTTATTTTTCTGTTCTCTTACACCAATCTATTTCTTTTAAGAATGTAAGATATGTTTAATTTATAGAAAAAAAAGTAACAATTAGTTTAGTAAGTTACTTTTATTTAACAAAAAAAAAATAAAATTTTCCAACCCTGGAAACGATTTTTTTTTATTATTTTTTTAATTAGAAATACCAATTTTATTCGTACTGAAGTATAAAATAACTTTATTTATTAAAAAAATAAAAATTAGTTTTCGGTAGTTACTTTAATATGGCAAAATAAAGTTTAAGTTTTCAAGCTCTGCAATTGTCTGCTTGATTTTGATGATTTTCAATACCAATCTTTACCGTGATACCATTTCTGATACATCAGTCCACGACCAAAGTCTCTAGCTTTTCTGGGAGCTTCGGAAAACCGATTTCACGTACACCAGACGACAGGGCATTTCTCGGGAAACATAAGAGCTACGGACCTGAAATTTGGACGTAGTGTGTACACCTTTGGCCGCTACAACAGCAAATACATGAGAGTTAAAAATTAAAGGGTATTCCAAAACGAGCAACGAAAAATCTTAAAATCCCATGTAATATATAAACATATATAAAATTAAAAAAAAATCTAATTAAAGGGTGTTCCATCAGCTTATGCAATTTTGACTGAGTAATTTTGACAACTTGCTGTATTTTGGAAACCGTAAGAGCAAAACTCTTGAAATTTGCAAAAACGGTAAGCCTAAAAAATCAAAAAATTATAAAATCGCCAAACCGAAAAAATCCCCAAAAACAAAAAAAAAATCGTCAAAGCAAAAAAAAATTCTAAGACTAAAATAAATCGCGAAAAACCGGAAAAATTGCCAAAATAAAATAAATCGTCAAAATGAAAAAAATCCCAAAAACAGAAAAAAGTCGCCAAAATTAAAAAAAATCGCCAAAATTAAAAAAACCCCAAAAACAGAAAAAAAACCTCCAAATGAAAAAAAATCTCCAAATGAAAAAAAATCGCCAAAATGAAAAAAATTGCCAAAAAAACAACCCCAAAAACAGAAAAAATTACTAAAATGAAAAAAATTGCCAAAAGAAAAAAACCCCAAAAACAGAATAAAAGTCGTTAAATGAAAAAAATCGCCAAAATGAAAAATAAATCCCCAAAAACAGAAAAAATCGCCAAAAGACGAAAAAATCTACAAAATTAGAAAAAAGGTTTAAACTGAAAAAAACACTTTAAAAAAGCAAAAAGCCACATTAAAAAAAATTCTCAAAACCGAATGTACGGAACCCTCTATTCGCGATTCAAAGTCGCACTTTACTGAATTTAATTTGATATTAAAGTAACTAAATAAAACTATTATTTTCCTTATTTCCTTTTTTCTTTGTTCACTTAACATATTTTATATACTTTTCAAAGAACAAGATTGATATAAAGAATTAAAAAAAAGTAAAATGATGATTCCAGGGTTGGGAAAAGTACACTTTTTTATATATATAAAACTAATTAAATAAATAGAGTTTTTCTTTGATAATTAAATTCTATATTTTAGAAAGAAATAAATTAGTACTCATATTAAAACCTGAAAAATTTAAATTATGGTTTCAGGGTTGGAAATTTAAAAAAATTGGGTAAAAATATAACAAAAAATAATTATTTTTTCAGTTAAACATATTTCATATTTTAGGAAGATCTTTACTCAAGCAAATTCTTTACTCGAAAAAAACCAAGAGGTCACTTACTAAAAATTGCACAATAACAAAAAATTATAAATTTTATCACAAAAGAAATATGTATGTACATATGTACTTATGTATGCATCTGTATACTGCATATACATACTCTGTTAAAGGGTATATAGGATTCCGAATATAGCACTCTTACTTGTTTTTTAAACTTCTTGAATTTTAGAAAATTTTGTTTGGGATAAAGTGTTACGAGTATTACAACATTAAAATTTTTTTGCATGAAATATTTTACGTTGTAAAAAAATTTCCTTACATAAAAAATTTCATATTTTTATCATTATTCAATTTAAATATACAGGCAAATCCCGGTATAACGAGCGATATAATGTCAGGCACATTCTTTGTACCGAAAAATTCGATATATCTCAAAGTTTTTGAAGTGTTATTTTAGCTTTTATTAGTGTAGGCATGATACAATACAATAAAAAGAATGAGGGCAATTTTTTTTGAAATAAGCTACCAAACGAACTAACGGTACCACATTTTTTTTTTGCGAAAATGCTTCTGTAGATTTTGTTCAATATTTCTTTTCTGTCGTGCGTTATACAGAGCACGCCTTTATCAAAACATTCGTTATATAAAGTAGAATTAAATGTTAGAAATATGATTGCTAGCAAGTTTTTATTTTTTATTTTGCGATTTTTTCCTTATCATTCGTTATATCCAGTATAAAATTAGGATATTATTTGCTAAATAAGGTTGTTAATGTTAAATATTTGGACGATAGTTATATCGGATTTTCGTTAAAGCGAGATTCGTTATACCGAAATTTGCCTGTATAGCCAAAAATATCTCTAGGGAGTTCAAATATCGTCAAATAAACTGTCAATCGCCATTTTAAAAATTTCATCGCCAAAAACAAATATTTGTCGCCACTTTGGGGGAGATATCGCCATATCTGACAACACTGCCCCTCTGTTATAACATTATACTGTACTATATTTTAAATTTTTTTTAGAATGCTTCGAAAACATAATTTTTAAATCTAAAAAAAATTAAATCTAAATTAAAATTAAAATTAAAAACTTCGATTACTCCATGTTTTTGTACAGTAAAATTTGGTACCTTTCAAAAAACACGATCGTAGATTTCCACAAGTTATTTTTCATAGTTAATGCTATGTTTAGACGACGAGTTGAATCACCTGCTTCGCTCTCTGAATCATGTTTATGAATCATGCTGTTTAGACTATGCATTCGTGCTTCGTGTGCAGCGTGCCAATTTAGTGGCTTTTCGTACTAGATTTAGAGTTTTTTAATTCATAACAGTGCGGAATTTTTCAAATTGTTGATTAAAAAAAAGGCACTTAATTTGTGCTTTTCACCTTTGATTTTAGTGCGTTTTACATATCTACTAAATATTAATTTGTGAAAGTGTGGTGGCCTTATAAGAAACACCAAATAATTTCCTTTGAAGAATGTTAATTCAGCTGGGTGAAATACGAAGGCAGAAAAACTTTATCTTTCATAGTGAGAAAAAAGAATATATTTCTAGAAATTACAGTTATAAAATAACTTAATTGCAACAATAATCTAATTACTAACAACTGAGGGAAGCAATGTATTGCTTTTTTGATAACGAAAGCTTTCAAAAATGCTTCTGAAAAGTACTAACGTAAGGCTCTCTAACAAAGTGGACAAAAGTAAAAAAAATGTAAACCAGTAACTTTTGCATCTGAGTACACGAAAACTACACATTATTACTTCTGTAAAATGAATTAGTAAAGCAAAAAATGAATGGCTTTTTGGAAACTGAATGCATTGCTTCTAGCTGGCTTACAAAAATTCTTCTGGGAAGCGGTAATTTTTGCTGGGATGGCGAAATTGAAGAAATAGAACGAAGTATCAGAAATTTAAGGATACATAAATGGACAAATTTTCTCAGAGCTGATTAATTTTGGATTGAAGTTTATAATTATAGAAATTCAAATAATCATAATCCATTTCTAATACTGCCAATATTTTCTCTAAGACTATTAACATTACCATGTTCAAATGTTGAAGTAGAAATAACTTTTAGCACTTATAAGTTTTTTAAAAGTAAGTTAAAAATACAATAATGATTTTATAAATCAAATTGTTTCATTCATATAAAATACGGTCTAAAAGGAAAAGGCTTATGTTGTTCAGTAACTCGTTTCTCTAATTCTCGCATCGTAAAATTTCTCACATGAGGTGTGAAACACAAAATTCCATCGTTTCTCGATTTGTGAAGAAAAGTGTTTCTGTATTTGAATGTGAAAACAGACAACACTGAATCTGTTTTTACTGGAATATTTACAGTAATCGAGTGTCAAATGAAAACAAAAGTCACAAAAAAATATTATTTCAATAACAAAAAAATAATAATTTTCAAGAAAAATAAAATTGAATAATTAACATGAATATAAAGTGAATGTAAAATGCTTGAAATAAGTATTTTCTAGCAACTGTCTCTATTATAGAAAATTCCAAAAAAAATTCTAAATAAATATAATCATATCGAATCGTTAATAATAATTTTAGTTCAACAATTCGTTGCATATCTTTTCAACTAGTTTATTTTTCATATTTTCACACACAAATTCAAAAATTCACATGTTTTTGTACAATTTAAAATCCGAGAATTGCGAGAAACTATTCACAAAATATTGTTACAGAAACACTTTTTCTCACATCGTTCCAATAATTGCTGGAAATTTGTTTAAATGACAGATAGTTCTCGCAAAGTAACGATACAGAAACACTTATGTGAGAAAAGCCATTATGTGTTTCAATTTACACTGTTTCCACGATTCCCTTGTTTCATGCGGGAAATTTTACGATGCGAGAAATACAGAAACGAGCTACAGAATATAACATACTGAACTATGTTCATGTAAAAATTAATTCAGATGAAACACCTAAAATCTAATTGTTTTTTTTAATACACCATAATTGCAGTGTCTTGCGAAATGAGCTTCAATTATTTTCCTACTCATGTTCTACTTATACGCAAAATCGAAATATGGCTTGATATAATTGAAATTATTACAAAAACCTATGAAATGTAGTAAATTTAAAATTGTAGTTAACTTAAATTTTTAATTTCTACTCATTCAATACATATATAATTAGCCATGTGGGCTTTCTCTGTATTGAAAATAAATAGATAAATATAAAAATATAAATAAAAAATATATTACATTTAGTGCTTTTTTATGAACACACAGTGATTTTTGCTCTGAAAAAGTTGGCATCACTGTTCGCGTGGCATTTTTTTATGTATATTCACACATTCATACGTATCATACGCACGTGTATACATGCATACATACTTACATAAATTCGATTCATTCAAAATCTTGTTTTTGAAGGCATCTCTATATTTTCTTCTTATTTTTCCTTTTTATATTATTCATAACTTAATTAAATTTATTTATATTAAACTCACATCTATGTTTTTTTGGCTTATTTTCATTTGTTTACAAACGCACACATACACATATACCTATTTTGTTTTGATAGCTAGTTCAGATAAAGTGGCGATTAACTGCGATAAAAAATAGAGAAGATACCAATTTTACGTGCTTCGCAAGTAGATTCATATTGAATCTACTAGATTCGCTCTCATAATTTTGTATGGCGAAGCAAGTTGATTCGGTTATGATTGGGGCGTGAAGCATGAATAGAGAGCGAAGCACGCACCGTCTAAACATACTATAATACGTAGTGGGATATCTCTTAAGACGAAAAACGATTTGGTCCTGAATGCACAAGTTTTTTTGTGTAAATAGGAGGTATTGGTAGCCAATTAGCCATGAGCAAGTTAATCAATGCTATTTCTTATTTTTGTTTAAGTAAATTCATGCTGCAAAATGCACGTAAAACTTCCGTATTATGTAAACGCAAAAAACCCATAACAAAGGACGAAAACTCTTTAAAGAGTTTTCATTCATTGCATTTTTTTACCCAAAAACGTGAGTCCAAAACTGTATGGAAGACTTTTGATTTGGCAAATCAAAACTTTTGCAATTGTAACTATTGAAGTGTAATGTAATGTAATGCAATTTTTCTATAAAATTGTCGTAAAGTTTGCATTTTATGTTTTTTTTATTGGGTCATTTAGCATATTTTTTGTGAACAGGCACTTGAGATTAAAGAAAAGGCTAATGAAGCTAAATCAATTTTAAGAAAATGCTAAACAATAAGCTAAATGAAATTTTTAAAGCCAAATCCAACAAAAATAAACTAAATTTAGCTCAATATAAGCAAGATATGTTCACGTTGGAAACAATAAATATGTCTGCATGTATGTATGTATGTATCTAATTTTTTTCCATTTCTTGGTTATACTTCTAAGTACTTGTTGACATCATAACAAAGGAACGATAAGAAACTTGCAAGTGAAAGCTATTACATACAATTTATAATTTAACTTAGTGAGTTAGAGAGTCATAATCATAAACGTCATTGTGCTCATATAAATTAGAAGAAGATTCTCATAATGATGTTTAAATGAATATTTGGAAATGTGATGTAGGTTAACAAGCGTCCTTAATGAAAAGAAACACACAAAACTACTCAAAAAGGAATTGCTGTTACGAAGAAATTGTGACATTAACCATTTTATATAAAAAGAAAACGAAAGTGTGAGAGAGGTGGTGAAGAGGTGAGGTAGATGAAGAGAAAGGGAAATAAAAATAAACTTTTCTCGAGGGGAAGGGAGCCACTAATATGTGTGTATGCATGTTATTCATTTTCCTTTCATTTGTCGTTTCCCAGCTAGCATTTGGGTGATCATTTTTTGCAGAAATATCTTATATGATTCTCTACAGATCGCTTTTGATGATTAAAAAGTGATTTATCACTTGGGCGATTGAAAGAGGATTCACTTATGATTCATCTATATGATCAAATAATGATTTCTTGAAAATAGAGGAACATCATGCAAACCGCAAAAACGTGATTTAAATGATTTAATATGAAAATTGCTCAAAAATAATCAGCAAATCGTATCATAACTGATTCTTTGGTATGATTCATCTGTAGGGTACCATTTTCTCACAACGGGAGTATCATTTATGATCGAAAAATGAGCTCATATACGGTTATTTTTCCCGTCAAGCTGATTCGAAAACGATTGGATTATGATACAAAATGCTACCTGGGTTGCAGGATGTAATGGAAAAAAACAATAACAATTTATAGTTTTTAAAAAATGTTGTTGTTGGTATTGTGTGACGTACAACTACATATGTGTGTATGTATGGATTTATGTATGTTTGTGTAGTAAGTAAAAAAAAAAAGATTTTACAATGGAATTGGGGAAGGAGGCAGCGAGGAAAAAAAGTCGATGGTATTTGTGTCACTGACAATCGTAAGTTTAACGAATGCATGCATGGATGGATGAATGATTGTGTATCAATAGTGAAAGTGACGTGATAAATTTTTACACAACATTGCGTTACATTCCTGTTTATTTAATTTATTTGTTGTAGTATTTTTTTTATCTGTATGTATGTATGTATGTAAGTATGCATATGTGTTGCTGTAATTAACACTTGATTGACATTTTTGTTGCTGATTTACGGAAAAAGAAACCATGCTCGGCATGCTGATTGTTTTTTAAGTGACTTGCACTTGGTTTATTACACTATGCAACAACTGAAGAGTTTTAGGAAAAAAACGGACTGTACATTATAGGTTAGATAGTACTACCAAAGGGTAGTAAGACCCTATACTATCAGTTTGGCAATTTTGGTAACCAATTTTTTATGTCAAAAATCAGTGCGCCCCTAAAAATGCTGTCATCAGTTTCTATCCAACAGCTAATTAAGATTTTGTGATAGCGCTTAACTACATACATATGCATATGTATGTATATGACAATAAAAGTTTAATTTATTTTAC
The DNA here is from genome assembly GCA_944452675.1 of Tachina lurida. NCBI lineage: Eukaryota > Metazoa > Arthropoda > Insecta > Diptera > Tachinidae > Tachina > Tachina lurida. The sequence goes on from OX101754.1 coordinate 81,170,167, forward strand.
CTCAAAAAAATAATTTCTTCGTGCACTTTTTTTTGCAAAATTGAAGGACATTTTTTTCACTCTTTGCAGAATAAGTAGCAAACAATATTTGGAAAAGTTGTAGTTAATTTGTGATTATATCAATACAATCTGAATGTGTCTAGGCATCCTAATACTAGTACATGCAGACCACCTTTTATCTCAAAAATGTTCGTTTTTACCACTTCGATGCTAAAACTTCTTTTGTTTCGAAAATCATATAATCAAATGCACACTTTTCTGTTGAGTTTCAGTAACACTTTGTGCAAAAAAATAAAATTTCCCGTCCTTTTTGTAATAGAGGAAAGAATATTTTGCTTTCACTTTTTTCACCATAACTTACCATTACTATTAATTTTTCGCTAACAGTACTTGGCAAAGCAATCACTTAACCTTAAAACAGTAAATACTAAAATTTTCAACGCCGAAAATGCAAAAATAATAGAGAAAGTACAAAAAATGCAATAAAACTACAGTTTGACTAGTAAAAACCAGACAATTTCAAGGTACAACGTGATCTTAATGACGCGTTTAGGGTGCCTAGACACGTTCAGATTATATATGCATACTCTAAAAAAAAAAATTAACTAAAACTTAGAAAAATTTTCTAAATTTGAATAAAAAAAGTTGTCGTATGGCGCCAAAGCTGTTTTTTACTTGAAACCAGTAAAATATTTACTAAATTTCTAGTTCATTAATGAACTAGTTTATAATAATTATATTTTCATATTTAAGTAAAATTTTCCTAAAATTAAGTAAAATTTTCCCATAAAATTCGGAGCTTTGCAAAAAATTTTTTTCGTCTTTGATCTCAAATATAGTAAATTTTCTTTTTTTTTTGTCTTTAATTCTGGTACTCATTTTTATTTTTAATTAAATTCTATACCAAATGATATTTTATTTATTATATCTGCATATTATATTCTTAATTAATTCACCATACATACATATTAATTCCTTGAGAGGAGACAAGTATTGAACCAGCAACCTTCTGATTGATAGGCAAGAACTCTTACCAATTGCCTAACAAGGCAGCCTGAATAAGCATTGAATTTATTGAGTTTTAAAATTTCATTTCATTTACAAAAACATAAATTTCAAGTTCAAATATTCCTCGAAAATATGAAAAATTTACTTAGATTTTTAGCTAAATGCAAATTAATAATAAATTACATAATTCAAAGAAAAAATACTTTAAACTGGTAAATATTTTCCTAAAATTTAGAATAACATTTTACATCTTTTAAGTAAGTCAAATTTCATGAACTAATCAGGAGTAATTCATTTCCTAAAATTTATTTTTTGATTTTAGACGAAATTTACTAGTCCTTAGTATAAAATTTCCTTCAGTTTATAACCATTTTCCTACTCTTAGTAAATATTTACTTTAAGTTAGTAAACATTTCCTTAAATATAAGAAATTTTTTGTGTATTTTTATGAACTATTTTTGAGGATATGAACTTTTTATTTTTTACTCATATTAAGTAAGTTTTACTAGATTTTTGTAAAAATTTACTTAAACTTAGAAAAAATTACTTAAACTTAGAAATTTTTTTTAATTGAATTTAGGAAAAAAAATTTCTTAATATTAGTACATGTCTTTTTTTTTGAGTGTATACTTACATATATGTATTTACAAAGTTTCTTCAGCTTTACCGTAGCTACAATTTTGCAAATATTGTTTCAAACAATTGGGAGTCCCTGTAATTTATTCTGAAAATGTCAAAACAATTTTTTCCCCTTAATTTTTGCAAAAAACAAAATTATTTCTTGGGCATGGGATGTTAAAAATATTTATTTTGTAGACTCTTAGCTGTATTATTGATACATATAGTTTAGAATTATTACCAAGTCTGAATTGGCCAAAGACTGATGACACCAATATTTAGGTGCGCACTGATTTTTGAAATTTTTGGAGGTCCATAAACAATTGGTTACCAAAATTGCCAAACTGAGTATAAGGTTTTACTACCCTTTAGTACGAGTAGTACTATGGAATCTATACTGTCAAGACCGTATAGAGGTTTCCCTGTTGCACGGTGTTATTGTTTTTTTTATTTTAATAAATCCTTGTTATCCTTCATTACTGTATGTACTTTGTTATACCCTTTACCAAAAAAATGGTAAAAGGGTATATATAGGTTTGTCATTAGTAGTAGGGAACTGCCACTCCGGCACCAATTAAAATTTGAAATTTGGGTAATTAAAATTTTATGTATGTATGTGTATGTATGTATGTGTATGTATGTGTATGTATGTATGTATGTATGTGTATGTCTGTATGTATGTGTATGTATGTATGTATGTGTATGTATGTATGTATGTATGTATGTGTGCATGTATGAATGTGTGATCGTGGGTACTTGTGCGTGGAATATTTTGTAGAATACATATATATTTTACAACGTAATCATTTTCTTTGTCTACGATTATTTTAAAGCAGCAAAGTAAGTACAGTCAGCAGCAGAGAAACAAAAAGTAAAATTTATGAATGCTGCAAGGATACTGCTTCTAATTTTAGTATAAATACGCCAATATTTCTAACCAACACATCAGTACGTTATTGTATTTACAAGAAGTGTCATCAGCAATTGTGTTAAAGTGAAATAATAATAAAATAATTAAAAATGAGTCATACAGGTTATCAGTGTAATACATGCAATAAGGTATACAAATACCAAAAGTCCTTTTTGGAGCATGTTAAAAACCATAGTGTGCAGGATCAAGTGGTTGTAAGCCGGGGCATAAATCAAGAGCTACCGCAGACATCTCTTCAAAATCACCAAACTTCATCATCATCATTCATTCATCAACAATATCCTTCTCTACAGTATCCTCAATATCATTTACCATTAAATTTTCAACAATACGGTATGCCATGGAATAATCAGTTTTTGGGATACAATTATAATCCCAATGTGATGCAATGGCAGCCTCTTAATTATCATCAACAAGAGCACCAACATCAACAACAAGCTCAACAACAACAAGCTCAACAGCAACAAGCTCAACAACAGGGTGTGGATATCCTTGGAGGTAATTTATTCGACGATGCTATGGACATAAGCTTACCGGAAAGTGATGGAGAAGTAGAAGAAAGAAGAGAAAAAACTCTGCCAACTCCAATGAATACTTCGCATGCTAGAACAGATGAAGTAGAAGCGAATGTGCGATATTATAAAATATCTAAAGCATTCAAAAACCATATTGCCACTTATGCAATTTTAAACAAAAAAGACCAACTTCTGTTGGAAGAATTTGTTGACGAAAATAAAAATGTTTTTATGGAGAGACTTCAAGTGAATTTAAGTAAGCATTCAATAATTAAATTTCATGTGAGTATTGTGGCGGAGTATATCAAAATTGTTGGAGAAGAATTGGAGTTGTGCATAATATCACATGTAGCCAAAATGAGTTTGCTGACGAAGGCAGATAGTATTGAAGAATTATTCCGGAAGCAGGTTGCAGAGATTTCAACCAAAATGTCTGAATTTGAAGAGCGAGATTCTGGTTGGACTTTGTCACGCATAGTCCGAGCAGAAATTAACATCAACAAATCTTCGCTCGTCAAAGGATCGAACTGGATATCCACACATCAAAAATTAGCAAGAAAAAGAGCTTGTATCAACATTGAAAATAATGATGACTACTGCTTCAAGTGGTGCCTAATCGCTGCCATGGATACAACCAAATATGATGATACAAAACGTTGCAGTTCTTATAATATTCAAGACATTGCTGCAGAGACGATTATTACGCGAAATGGTGTAGCGTTAAATTTCAAAAATTTAAGCTTCCCATTAGGATTAAACAAAATAAAAGAGTTTGAGGTGAACAATCCAGCAATAAGTGTTAATGTATTTGGCTATGATGAGGGGGCCAATCAGATTATTGGTCCTTATTATGTCACCAAGGACGAGAAAATTAGCCATGTAAACGTGTTGCTTTTGGAAAATGGTGAAGTTCATCACTACATATTGATAAAGGACATATCAAAGTAAGTTAAAAAATTATACTGCACTTTAATTTAATGATACATATACTTGTTTTATATATTTTATAATATATACGTTTTACTTATAAACTTTTATTTTACTTTTTTATCATTCACAGACTTTTATGGAATCAGACTACCACATATAAACAAAAACTACACTTCTGCAACAGCTGTCTCCAGTATACTCATACGGAGGCAATCATGAGTACTCATAAGGAGGAATGTGGAAAAATAGTCACAACTATGCCATCAGGTCCTGATGCCATTCTTAGTTTTAAGGGGCATAAACGAAAAATGGATGTCCCTTTTGTTGTTTATGCGGACTTCGAATGCATCTTAGAGGATATAAGTGATAGTGTAAGTAGTAAAACAAATTTAATAAAAAGGCACACACCTTGTGCCTTTAGTTATTATATTAAGTGTATGCATAGTAATAATTTAGATAAGTTTAGGATATATACGGGGGAAGATGCTTCAAAAAAATTTGTAGCATATTTAATTAAGGATTGTGAAGAAATATATATTAACCACTTAGTTAACAATAGACAAATGGATACTTTATCCCCTTCGTATACTTATAATTTTTATAGTGCGGTGAATTGCCATATTTGCCAAAAATTTCTAGGCAAAGATCGTGTTAGAGATCACTGCCACATTAGTGGCAAATTTAGAGGTGCAGCCCACAACAACTGTAATTTAAATTACCAAATTCCCAAGTTTATACCAGTTTACTTCCACAATTATTCAAATTATGACTCACATCTTTTTATTAAAGAATTAGGTGAAATTTCATTGCAACTGAAAGTACTCCCTCTCAATAAGGAACTTTATATATCCCTCTCCCAATTCACAGAAATGAGTGATGGCCATAAGCTTGAAATAAGATTTTTTGATACTATACGGTTTATGGCTGAGAGTTTGGAATCATTAGCCTGCAATTTGTCGGATAATGATTTCAGCACTATAAGGTCCTTATTTCAGTCAGAAAAAGAATTTCAGCTTATTAAGAAAAAATTTATTTTCCCGTATGAGTACCTAAATTCATTCCAAAAATTAGATGAATGCCAGCTGCCTTCACGAAGTGATTTTTTTAATAAGTTGAATAATAAAGAGTGTTCTTTAGAGGAATACTCACATGCTGTAGAGGTATGGAATACTTTTGGTTGTGAAACAATGAAAGATTACATGGAACTTTACTTAAAAACAGACGTCCTCTTACTGACATATATTTTCGAGAACTTTAGAAAAGTTTGTAAAGGTATTTATGAGCTCGATCCTTGTCAGTATTATACAGCACCTGGCCTTTCCTGGGATGCAATGCTCAAATATACAAAAATTGAATTAGAATTATTGACAGACATAGACATGTACAATTTTATGAAAAAAAGGTATACGTGGGGGGATAGTACAGTGTAGTCAAAGATATTCGAAAGCAAATAATAAATATTTGCAAGATTTCGACAAAGAAAAGCCCTCAGAATTTCTCGTCTATTTAGACGCTAACAATTTGTATGGATGGGCGATGTCGGAATATCTTCCTCATGGTGGGTTCAGATGGTTATCACAAGACGAGTTGAATCTGGATCCTAACAGCATAGCTGATAATGGAACAGACGGTTATGTATATGAGGTTACGTTGGATTATCCCTCTCATTTACACGACTTGCATAATGATCTTCCTTTTTGCGCTGAAAATAAGAAACCTATGCAAGCGAAGTATAGCAAGTTGATAACCGATTTCTCTACAAAGCAATCATATGTGATACACTTTAGAGTTCTAAAACAGTGCTTAGAATATGGCTTAGTTTTAAAGAAAACTCATCGTATTCTAGCATTTAAAAAATCTCCATGGTTAAAAAGCTATATTGACCTAAATACCAGACATAGAGCCACTGCTAAAAATGCTTTTGAAAAAATTTTTTTCAAACTACTTAATAATGCAGTTATGGTAGAACCATGGAAAATGTGGATAAGAGGAGAGATGTTAAAATTGTTAATAGTTGGGAGAGGACGATTCGGAATCATTTGGGTGCCCAAGATTGGATATCAAAACCAAATTTTCATAGTTTATCTATATTTTCCGAAGATCTTGTAGCAATCGAAATGACTAGAGTCAAAACCTGCTACAATAAACCAATTTATTTAGGATTTTGTGTACTCGAGCTGTCCAAATGGAAAATGTATGATTTCCATTACGGTTACATGCAACCTAAGTTTAAGACAAACCTCTCATTAAACTATATGGATACTGACTCTTTTATATATTCAATAAACACTGACGACTTTTACGCTGACATAAAAAATGACATACATGAACAATTTGACACATCGGACTATCCTACAGACAATATTTATAATTTCCCAATAGTAAATAAAAAAGTAATTGGTATGATGAAGGATGAAAATTGCGGTAAGATAATGACAGAGTTTGTTGGGCTGCGCTCAAAAATGTATTCATTTAGTGTAGAAAACTAAGATGACATTAAAAAATCGAAGGGGGTAAAGAGAGCCATATTAAATAAATATAGTTTAGCTACATATAAGAATTGTCTATTTAATAAGATTAATGTATATGATACTATGTTAACATTTAAATCTAAGCTACATCAATTATATACTAGCGAATTAAATAAGGTAGTATTAAGCTATGGAGATGATAAGAGAAAAATTAGATCAAATAATATAAACACTTATGCATGGTATCATTTTCGTATTAAGGAAACTAACCCTGAATACGAACTTGACATGTTGCTAGATGAGATTGCTAAAATGCAAGAAAATCTTAGTTAATTAGTTAATTTTTAAATTGTATATAAAATGCTATTTATTAAGAAAAAATATTGTATTTGTACCCTATTTATTAAGAAAAATTTTTGTATATAAAATCTTAGTTAATAAGAAAAAAAATATTGTATTTGTATCCTATTTATTAAGAAAAATTGTTGTATATAAAATCTTATTTATTAAGAAAAATTCTTTTATTATTGTCAAAATGAATGTAAAAAAAGTCTAAGAAATATTATTGTATTTAAATCCTATTTATTAAGAAAAGTTATTGTAAATAAAATATTGAAAAAAGAATGAAAAATGTGAATGGTTTTTTTATTTCTTTATTGGCTTTACTTCGTTGAATCAAAAAAATTTTGTTTTTGCTTATTTACAAATTCTTATTTTCATGTGGCTTAAGCATGCACAGTCTTGTTTTCAGGTTACTTAAACATGCACAGTCTTGTTTTTTTTGAGAGGTTCTGCACAAGAGAAATTGAATTTCACAATATTATGAAATTCCATTAGATATTTTCATAAAGAGAAATAATTTAGATAATCGGATAAATCCTCATATTTTTCACTACATACAAGTTTCTGTTATTTTATATTCGAACAGATGATTCCTAGTTTTCCTTTAGAAAAAAATAATACAAAACAAGGAATATTTTTATAATTCAATTTTATTTTATTTTATTATTTATACAATTTAATTTCATTTTTATTTTATTATTTATACAATTCAATTTCATTTTTATTTAATTTATTTATAATGATGGAAACATTTCGTAATATCCAATTATTAGATGTTCAAGTATATTTTTTCGTAAAAAATATATGGTACATCTACAAGTATCAGGTCCTTCCTCACACTCAGGATGATACCAAGGACAGCTTGGGAAGTGTCCTTCAGTGTTGTCTTCATCTTCCATGACACCATATTCTTCGTTCTCATCCAGCATATTTTGGAAACATTTTATCATCTCCCAATGATCAAAAAGCCTGAAGCTTTCAAAATCTATTATAAATTGGTTAAAAGTACGTCTAATTTGACTCATTTTATTTGCTGATGAATGAATGGTGATGAATGTTGGAAGGTTCCTTTAAGACTAATTTGTTCTGTAAATTTTTAAAATATATATATGGTCTTTAAAATATCCATACTATCATCTCTATACCATATTTCTTTTTAGCACTCTATCTCTCTCTAACCCTTTTCTCTTTATTCCATATTTATTTTTAGCACTATATCTCTCTCTAACCCTTTTTTCTCTATAACTATCTCTTTCTGTCTATCACTATCCCCCACTTATTCACTATTTCACCATAATTATTTTCGATTAGCCTTTTTGAAGTCATCATCGCTACTTTTAAGATCATTTCCAGTTAAACATTCAAAGTGATAAGAAGTAAATAAAAAATAAAAAAAAATTGACTCCACAACAAATCTAATTGCAAAATTTAATGCTCTAAATAACAAAACTTTAATCCATGTAAAGGAGCTTGAATCTTCAACGAAATATACTATTGGAAATGTGTTACGTGTAACAACTAAATATGGACCAACACTAAAATTTGAAATGAATAAACACATAATGTTCCTGCCGAAACGATAAAATATTTTAACCGATGAGGATATTAAAGATCTATCAAGCGGATCATATTGCCTAAGTAGAGAAGGTGAAGAAAACCTAATTGTCGAGAGTGAGCTGAGTAAATTTCTAATTCAAAATTCCCAATTTCCTGTTTGGCAATAATATATTAATTATATATTTTAAATTATGAATAAAAAGACATTAAAGAGGTTTGTAAAATATAAATGTTTGTGTTTTATTTAATATTTTCAGTTATTTCATAAAGAAATTTAAGACATAAATGTCCACAGGTAAATGTATTAAAATTCTGATGTTGGTTATAGTTGTATTTTATATTTGCACCAAGATATTTGACTACTTCCCAAGGAGGTTGTAAGTTTCCAAGGCTGTCGAAATATTCTTTTTCATTGTTGTTTTTATAGTATGCTACCCAATGTGTACCAGGTCCTGTTGATACATCTAAGTTGATTATTCCACATTCAATTTTCTTTGTTCGTTTTGGTAGAGTATTCAACATGAAAACTCCTCTAAAATATGGAATTTTTATAGAGAAACGGTTTAGGTCCACATCAGATAGTGGTCTGTTGGGCAGCATCTTTAAGAGTTTTTTGATTCCTCTTTGTGAACTAAACCATAACCTTTTTTATATGGTTTTAAGTAAAGTCCTTTTCCAACTGCTATAGATTCCATAGCTTTATTATGTCTAGTTGCTTCATCAAGTTGATTTTTTGCATTCTTTGTTGCATTTACAGCTTTAGCTATGGCAGCACCTCCAGTTGTTAGACTACCAATTGCACCCAGAGCAGTTAAAATCGGTATTAGAAGTAAAAACCCACCGATTTTTGGAACACGTATTACACGTGGTACTACAATTTGAGACTTTCTTCCTTTTAATGATTTGTTGATAGTTTTTCGTGCAATTTTAATAGCTGAGTTACTATCTAATGGATTTTCCTTCTTTAGTATTTTTGTTGCAGCTCTAATTGATGTTCTAAACAGTTTTTTATCATTTGGCTTGTTCTTTTTAACATTTTTCTTTTTCTCCGCACCCATACCAAATTTAGTTTTGGCTTTCATTGCGTTAGTAACCATATATGCAAATGATTTTTCTGCCAGACTACTGTCTTTTGATAAAACTCGATTCCAAGCTGAATTTTCAAGTATTTTAAATCCTTATTTTTTGAATACGCAATATCGTGATTTTTACAAGCAGAGTCCAATAAATTAATACCTTGGTCACCTCGATTTAAACGTTTTTGTAGTTTTGTTCCAGGTCCACAGTACTGATACCCCGGAAGATGAAGCTCAACAGGTAGAGAGTTTATTATTTTATCTACTATACCTCCTCCAACGAAGGTGTTTTTATGACTAAACGTTTTCTGATATCGTATAACCATATTATCTAATTTTTTCTATAATAAGAGGTAACATTTATAAAATGTATTTAGTTACAAAAATGCAGTTAGTGAAACAACATAAAAATATTTTAGTTCGTAATATTGACGATTCAGTGAACATCACTTCAAAAATAAAGCATAGTCCCCTCTTACCAAATTCTATTCGTGCTCTAATAGTGGGACCATCAAATTGTTGAAAGACTAATGTTATGATTGGCTTACTAGAAAGTCCTAATGGACTCAAGTTTGAAAACATCTATTTATACTCAAAATCTCTATATCAACCTAAATATGAATACCTGAAAAAACTAATTTCACCAATTAAAGGAATGGGATATTATACATATACAGATAATGAATCAGTTATTCCACCTGACGAAGCTAAAACTAATTCAATTATGATATTTGATGATGTTGCATGTGAGAAGCAGAATAATATACGTACATATTTTTGTATGGGACGACATAGGGATGTTGATTCATTCTACTTGTGTCAAACTTATACTAGAATTCCCAAGCATTTAATAAGAGATAATGCCAATGTTATTATAATGTTTAAACAAGATGAGACAAATATTAAGCATGTTTATAGAGATCATGTTGGTGGCGATATGAGTTATGAAAAGTTTCATGAAATTTGTCGAGAGTGTTGGAAGGATAAATATGGATTTTTGGTGATTAGTAAAGATAATGAATTAAATGATGGACGCTACAGAAAGCAATTTGACTATTTCATAACTATATAAACTACTCTTCACAAACATTTACTTTAGTTATTAATCTAACTTTAAGCTTGATACATCTATTTGCTATAACCTGATTTGATACCTGAAAAACTGATCTGAAAACCAGACCAGGTCCTAAAAAGCTGATCTGAAAACCAGACCAGGTCCTGAAAAGCTGATCTGAAAACCAGACCAGCTCCTGATAAGCTGGTCTAATAGCTGATACCTGATCTAATAGCTGATACCTGATCTAATAGCTGATACCTTTTATTTATTAAACATGGATGAGAAAATTTTAAAACAGTTGGTGTTGACAAGAAATGTCTTGAAGAAAAAGCTTCGTAGTATAAAAACTGGTGAAATAGATACACGTGAACAACTAAGAGATACATTTAAACCTATAACAGATCCACTGAAAGAATTCATAAATAGTTCTAAAAAAATTAAAAGAATTCCCATTAAAGAAGAAAATAAAATGAAGACAGAATTTGAAAATAATACAAGTTTAAAGTCTGAAAAACCATCACTCAAGATAGAGACAAGTACACCAAAGAAACTAGCAGAAGGAACAATATTTGATAATACCACCTTATTTAACGAAACTAATACTAAAAATGATGATGATGATGATGATGAAGATGATTTTTACTCACAAACTTCCAATACAGAAGATACTTATACTGATTTATCAGTCTTGGAAGAAAGAAATGAATTAGATACAAACTATGGTCCACATAAAAATTTCAATAATGAATGGAAATTTGGTGATAGTAAACTTACACTTAGTGAACATAAAATACAAGTTGGTGGCCAAATATGGGCTCTAACACCTGGACTATTTTCTCTAATGTTTTATAAAATACCAAAAAATTATGATAAATTTGAACTCGAAATATATAAAAAGATTTTAATTACTACTAATGCATATAGAAGAGACTATAAACCTGATGGTCAAATTAAGGGTACTAGAGGATATAAATATAAACATATTATTAAGAAATTTATTGACGAGAAAAACCAGGATAATTTACCCGAATCAACAGGATCTAAGCCAAAAGGTAGCTACTTAGGTGATGGAATGATGGAATTTAACATCCATAAGCCCAACTATATATACTGGGATGATCCAAATGAGCTAGTAGATCGACTTCGACTCTTGCTCGCATCACAAGCTGCAGGTCATAATAATCACAATAACGAGATTATATCAATTATTGAAGAACTACGTGAAGCTAATATAATACATTAACTTTAATAAAGTATATAAAGCATGTCTGTTGATAAATTTGGACATTATTTAAACGATACTAGCAACATAGTTTCTTTGAAAAATGCACATAAACTGCTGGGGTTCTTTGTGGATACGAACAACAACATTGATGTCCAAAACAAAAGGATCAAAAATGTTGCAAAAGCTGTGGAGGAAAACGATGTTATCAATAAATTGTTTCTGCAAACTCAAATCGAAAAACTAGAAGAGAAATTATTAGCATACTTTAAGAGAGACAGTACTATAATTCAAGAAAATATTCAAATACAAATTGAGGATCTACATCGCGAAACAAAATTAGATATAGAAGAAAATTATAAAATTGAAAAAGATATTCTAAAAATTAAAACATCCTTTGAAGAACAAATTGAATAGCTTAATGAGAAAATTTATAGATTAGAAAATTACATGTTTGTATCAATAGCTGAAAGTGCTTCAACTAGATCACAACACTCTCCAAAAAATCTCTAAAAACAACTTAATGTCTTCAAAAAGAAATTTAGTAAACGAACTCCATAAGCAAGCACGAAAACATTTTGTGCGTCGCAGAGTTATAATGAAAGGAATAGATGACCTTTGGCAAGCTGATTTAGTTGAAATGGGGAACTATTCAAAAGAAAATAGAAATTATCGATTTTTGCTGACTGTAATTGACACATTCTCAAAATTTGCATGGGCAGTACCACTAAAAACAAAAACTGCACTTGAAACAACTAACGCAATGGAAAATATTTTTGAATTGGGGCGAATACCAAAAAACATACAAACAGATGATGGTAAAGAATTTTTCAACAAACACTTTGAAAAATTAATGCATAAATACAACATTAATCACTACTCAACATATAGCATTATGAAAGCATCAATAGTAGAACGATTTAATAGAACATTGAAAGGAATGATGTGGAAAGAATTTAGCTATAATGGTTCTTATAAGTGGATTGATATATACAAAGATTTACTTAATACCTACAATAGAAAAATTCATCGTACCATTAAAATGCCTCCAATTAAAGTCAACTCAACAAATGAGGAAAAGCTGCTAAATACAGTATACAGTCATATGAAAATGTATAAAATGTCAAAATTTAATGTAGGAGATCATGTACGCATAAGCAAATATAAGCATACATTTGAAAAAGGTTATACTCCAAATTGGACTACAGAAATTTTTACAATTACAAGAGTTCAAAATACAAATCCTGCAACATACATATTAGAAGACTATCTTGGTAATACTATTAAAGGTGGATTCTATACTGACGAACTTTCAAAAACCAGATTTCCAAATACATATCTAGTTGAAAAGGTGCTTAAAATTAAAGGGAAGGAGGTATATGTTAAATGGCTGGGATTTTCTAATCAACATAATTCTTGGATAAGTAAAGATGAAATATTATAGATGAAAGAAAAACTAAATCAACAAATAATAGCATTAATATTAAGAAACTAATGTTAATTTTAAAATAAGAAAATGAAATAAATATGTAAATTATGCTTATAAACCATACTGTCTACTAAACTTTATTTAATTGTAATCAGTCTGTTATAATGTCAATAACACTTACTCTGAGCTCTAACTCATCAGAATTATCTGCTAGTTACTTTCCTCCTATTGAATTACATGGTGCATATGAGTGTGCTCTAACTGATTTTCATTCATACAACAGTATTCCAAATGTAGACACCTACAACAATATGTTTCATATAGGAGAACATACAATAGAAATACCAATTGGATCTTACGAACTAAATGATATAGTTGATTTTATAGAAGAGCAATACAAACTACTCTGTCCAGCAAATAAGATTTTTATTCAAGCCAATAACAATACAATGCAAGTTAAAGTTAATAGTTCCAAGGATACTGTATATTTTAATAAAGACAATACAATTGGAAAACTTTTAGGATTCAATAGCAAAATCCTAACACCAAACAAATATTATTATTCAGATCTTCCAGTTAATATTTTTAAAGTAAATCTCTTGCGAGTTGAAAGTAGTATCGCTATTAACACATATATGAATAGCTCCAAATCGCATACACTTCATGAATTTCCGATTAATGTGCCTCCAGGCTATAAAATAGATGAGGTTCCAAGAAATCTCATCTATTTACCTGTGAACACCAGAGAGATAAGTTCACTAGCGCTGCGCGTAGTTGATCAACACGGAGATTTAATTAATTTCCGAGGAGAGGAAATTACAATACGAATACATTTAAGGCCAACTAAATAATGCTAATAAAAATTTTCTAAAGTCCTTGAATTTTAAATTGAAGACAAAATGAGTTCAATAATAGATGTCTTAGATAAGCCCTTGTCTAATGAGAATATAATCAAAAAGGACTATCATACATATGTACCATACTAACAATCTTACAACAATAATGATGAAATTAGAATTTCAATACAAAATCAAGATTTGTACATGCTACCCAGTGAAAGCTACATTTATGTAGAAGGTTTTGTTGCTGATGATAATAACTCTAAATCTTCTTCATCATCGGACAACTTTATATTAAAAAACAACTTTGTGGCATATCTATTTGATGAAATTCGCTATGAGCTCAATGGAATTGAAATTGATCATACAAGATATTTAGGAGCCACAAGCACCATAAAAAATTTGGTTTCTATGTCACCAACAGAAAGCAATGTGATGCAAAATGCTGGATGGAACAAAATTGACGATGTCACTCTTGTAAATGGATTTTTCAATTTCTATGTACCTCTAAAAATGCTTCTAGGATTCGCTGAAGACTACAACAAAGTTATACTAAATGGAAAAAAAGAATTGATACTCTTGCGCAATAAGAACGATGAAGATCTTGTACGCTCGAGTGTTTCTACTAAAAAAGCTAAACTTACAATTTCACTAATCTCATGGAGAATCCCACATGTACAATTATCTGACTTTAGCAAATTGAATATGATTAAAATTATTAACAATGGTGCTTCTATACCTATGGCATTTCGCAGTTGGGATTGTCATGTCAATCCACAATTAAATATGGGAACTAGCCACATTTGGAATGTTAAACTGGCTGCAAATAGAGAACGCCCTCGTTTTGTATTGATTGCTTTTCAACAAGAAAATAAGTTTGTTCATTGTGATTTGACTAATTTAAAAGTACATTTAAATTCAGTCTCATATCCATATGATGACCTTAACATAAAGTTCAAAAATGAACGATATGCAATTCTATATGATATGTATCTAAGATTCCAACAAAGCTACTATATGAAAGAATCTCAACCGCTTCTAACTGCATCAGAGTTTAAAACAAAAGCTCCTATTATTGTAGTAGATGTCAGTCATCAGAATGAATCACTCAATAATGGACCGATTGATATAAAAATAGAATTTGAAACAGCAACTAATATTGGAGCAAAAACATCAGCTTACTGCATTCTTATTCATGATCGTATAATAGAATATGTACCCATCAAAGGACAAGTGCGAAAAGTCTTATGAATTGACTAATATGGAAAACAACATAATTTTCATAGACGTACAAGGTTTCAAAAATAATTCAAATGATTTCATCGCAAAAGAAGTAGCAATTGTTTTCAACAATTATGAATATAACAATTTCATTATAAAACCCCCATTTGATATCAAATGCTTATCAATAGAAAAGCAAAGAGAAGCAAAGTGGCTAACAAAAAACTATCATCACCTAAGCTGGACTGCTGGATCAGTTTCATTTCAAAGCGTTTGCAATTTTATAAAAGCTAACGCAAGAAGTTCTAAAATTTTTGTGAAAGGTGAAGAAAAAAGACGATAGTTGGAAAAAATTTTATGCCGAAAAATTTCTAACGTTGAGGATATAGGCTGCATCAACTTTAAACAAATGGAAATCAAGTATCCAGAATATTTTTATTGTAATTATCATAAATTTGGTTCTTGCGCATTAAAAAATGCTATTTTACTAACAAAAGAAATGTCTTGCTTTAATTAAACTTTTTCACTTTTTAAAATATGAATGTATGTATTAAATCTAATAATGTCTCATTATTATAAAATTTTATAAAATTTTAAACAATAAGGGTCGTATGCAAAAAAAGTTAACAAAGCAATGTTAAGTAAAGTTGTATTCTAAAAAAATTATTATATCAAAATTCTAAAGTAGGCACCTACGTTTGTTAAGGGTCCTTTAAGTTGATATTTCCAAAATGTGTATTTTGTTCTTCAAATATTTTTGTTAATATAGCACATATTGATCCATGATACATCTAAAAATTAAGCTAGAAGTGTTAGCTCTTATCTTAAATTTATTATTTCTGTTATATTATGGAAAACATTACCAAATTATCCAACTGATTCGAAATACATAGCAAAATCCATAAAAAAATATTAAAATAAATTCAATTATACAAAAATGTTTTAGTGATGTACATACAGTCAAAACGAATGGAAAATATCTGGATATTCAAATACTCATTTCATTCCAATAAAATAAATTCTGATAATTTTTCTTTGTTCATCATATTATTTTTACTTTTACTTCATAAAAATGTTTATCTATTTTCCTTCCATGCCAGAAGCTCATACTTTTTAAATTAGGTTGCTTTACTTCAAGATAATACAAATTTATTTAATAAAATAAAAAATTATTTGAATACTCGAATTAATTTGTATTCGATGTTGTACATCATAAGCCGTGAAGTGGTTGTTGAACACGGTGGTGTTACCAGTATTTATTATTAAATTACAAAATAATTAAAGTTGCTTTTTGCATACAATTTCTTAACAAAGCAATGTTAGCCTTAAAGTGCTTGGTAACTACTATGAACTTTAAAGCTCAAGTAAAATATTTTTTTTGCATACGACCCTAAATGTATAAAAAATAAAATAATATACAAGTGTTTTCTTATTTCAAATACAAACTACATAAAGGAAAGAGAAGGAAGTGGGGAGGAGGAGAAGTTAACTTTTTTGCTTACTTGCAAATGCTTGTTTTTTGTTTCTCTGCTGCTGACTGTACTTAGTTTGCTGCTCTAAAATAATCGTAGACAAAGAAAATGATTACGTTGCAAAATATATATGTATTCTACAAAATATACCACGCACAAGTACCCGCGATCGTACATTCATACATGCACACATACATATACATACATACATACACATACATACATACATACACATACATACACATACATACACACATACATACACATACATACATACATACATACATATTTCTTAAACAAATACACAAAATATTAAATTACCAACGACAATAAAGCTGGACCCCCCACACACAAGTATTAGGGGTGTTCACATACATGTGAACACATAAATAAAATAATTAAATAACTTAATTTAATTTATTTTGTAATTATTATTTTTGGCCAATCGAAATTTTATGTTTTGTTGTGTTATATACTTCAGCTATTAGGCCTACCATATTTTATGTAAATAAAAATGCAAATATTTATTCCATATTTCCCGACGTTTCGTGAATTGTATGTTCACTTTTTCAAGGGATGTTGTCTATTTAGTTAAATAAAGAAAAAACAACAACAATATTCTAAATATATGTACATGAAACATTTTTTAACAAATATAAAAGAAACTTACTATGTCTTAAAATATCACATTAACATTTCTTCATGATACGTATACATATAAATATGTCACATTAACACTTTTTTATAAATATAATAAGAATTTTAATTTTAAAAAACATTTTTTCCCAATTAGATTGATTGTTTTATTGCCAGTTTATAATTCGCGCTCAAATTATCAGTGTCTTCTTTGATGTTCATCGTTTTATTTATTTTTTGTTGAATTCGTAAGCTTTCTGTCACATATCTTTTTCTACCACTGTTTACTTTGTCCAGTATTTTTATATCCCTTTCAGACATTAAATAGAAAAAAGTGAGATAAAAATCTGAAATTTTCAATGTAAGCAAACTTGAGGCTGCTGATTAAGAATCTGAAGTCAAATTTTAGGTAGATTGTCTCACTTGGCGGTCAGGTGATGTCCAATATATTGGACAAAGTTACTTAGTGGAAATATTTCTAATGAATAAATTTTAAGACAATGAGTGTAATTAAACGAAAATAATGTAATAGAAAAATTTATTTTGAGTGATAATTTAAAAAGCAATTACTTCCGTGTTTTACACAGAGATAAACGTTACATTTTTTGCAAACAATAAACGTTTTTTTCGAGCAACCGTCCATTTTGCAGCGACCAGGGTTAGCATTTTCCAAAAATTCTGGCAAGTGGTTGTGACTATCATGTCGAACTTCCTTAGGAGGGGCACTTTGGTTTAGTTTTTTTCGTGTGAGTGCAGTTTGCAATGACTCATAATGAGTCGTTGACATGCTGCTTTCTGGTGCATTTTTGGTGGAGATGTAAAAGTTCGAGATGGTCTACCTTTACGAGGTATATCAACATCATTACCCGTTGTTTGTAATTTAATTAGAATATTGGCCACATCAGCGCGAAAGTTTAGAGAATCTAATATATCCTTTTGTGGAACTCCATTTACTTCGCAAGCTTTTTTATACTCCATCCAGGAAGCAGTGAGAGCCAAATCAACAAAATGCATTATTACACGCACAGTCTATTTTGAAGTACGAATGTTGATTCTGTAGTACTGCAGCATTTGATCTAGGAGGTCCACTCCACCCATATTTTCGTTGTATAAGCGCACAACTTCGGGACGATTTACTTCTACATATTTGGACGTTTTCTTGTCCCACCTTTTCGCCCACGCTTACTCAAAACTTTTTGATCCGGCAAAGGCGGGTTGCTGAATCTATTGCTTCGCACAGTTCCTGCTGCGTAAATACCTCTATCCAGTAAAATTTCAAATAATTGAAAAGAGGGAAAGTAATTATCAAAATATAATTTATGACCCAAATTTTGCATTGGAATACGCTTTGCCAATTGTAGTACAACTGCAGATCCACTTCCTACGGTCTTAACTAATATTTGGCTGAGTGGTGTTGTAGAGCCTTGGTAAATAATGAAATCATAGGGCATACCACTTTTTCCGCATAAAAAAAACACTTTGATACCCCATGGACATGGTTTGGCCTTGATATACTGCAGGCCAGTAAATTTTCCTTTGAATGGAATAACTTGCTCGTCAATGCAAAGATTCTCCTCCAAGGGCAGTTGGTGAAGCCGAAGACGCACCTGTTCAATTACGGGCCTTACTTTGTACATTCTATCTTGACATTCTTTTGGCCGTGCTGAAATATCTGACACATGTATATTGTTTCGCAATAAAAAAAGCGATTAACAGTCATATTTTCATGAAATAATGGCATTCCCCAACGTTTATCAAAGTACATACGCACTCGGGGGAATTTTAAACAACTCATCATAATATGAAGACCAAAAAATATACGCATTTCATCTGCGTTGGATTGTTTAAAAGTTGACTTGCCTTGCTGAACGGTATATAAATTCGTATAGTATGCTGCTTTGTCAAAAAATTCATCATTGAAGTATTTCTGGAAATATTGAAATGGCGTTTCTACAACATTATTATCATTAGGCGAAATAAATGCAACAAGTTCTTGATTTCGCACAAGCCTATTCTTCCATATAATATTCTTTTTTTGCGTAAATTGGATTTTCGTGTTCTTATGATCATAGCCAGGACTTTGTGGAACTAAATCTACCAAGTGGCTGAGTTCAATTCCTAGAGTCGAAAGTTCCATTTCTGAAAGATTGGGCACCTCAATCTCATCTAAGACTTCTTCATCTTAAATTTCTGTTATCAAGGCTTCGTGGCAAGTAACTTTCACCTGGTCAGGAAACTGACCAGGAGGAAACTGTTGGTCAACCTCATCATCTTCTTCTGCATAGCTTAGGTCTGAAGTTTCCTCTAAATGTTTCAAGATTTCCTCTTCACTTAGTTGTCGTTTTGAAGCCATTTTATGAAATAAAGCAGCAATATTCCTAAATAAACGTTTCCTTGCCAATACCAAAAACTACACCCACAAAGTAAATTTGTCCATTATATGGACGAGAAATTAATTACGTCTTATGACTGCAATATTATGAAAATTTTTTGAATTAGTACAAAAATAGCTCAACAAATATTCAATTAATACTTACTAATTTTTTTAGAGCTTAAAATAATGTTATTATCACATTAAATTAGCATTGAATATTACAATGTCCGACAGCGCTAGTGCAGTTATGAAAACAGCTTAATTTAACAAAGAGCAATGAAAAATTATATGTTTCAATCACATGTGTATATAATATAATAAACACTCGTTTCATAACGGTATTCAATGTAGAATTCTGTTTGTTTACGTTTAAGATACGCGACATCAAAAAGAGTTCTCTTTCCCTGTAGATGTAAAATTAGCTGAATTAAAACTGAAAAATATAAGTATAAAATACATAACAAAATATGTAGATGACATCTTAGCGGTTACAAACATTAATGACAAAGATGATATTTTAAAAACGTTCAACGAATATCATCCGAAAATTAAATTCACAATGGAAACGGAAGAAAATAAACAAATCGCATATCTCGATACCAAATTATACAGAGGTAATAGCAAAATAATATTTGATTGGTATACAAAAGATACATCATCAGGAAGAATAATAAATTTTAATGCGACGCAACCAAGAAGCCAAATAATAAATACAGCGAAAAATTTCGTCCACAGGGTCTTGGATATTAGTGACAAGCAATTCCACGCGAATAATATCAAAAAAATTACTACAATTCTTAAAAATAATAGTTTCCCCCAAAAACTAATAGAATCCTGCATATCATCCTATAAACCCGAACATAATAACAGATCTGAAAACCCTATCACAGACAAACGGTTTTGCAGTATTAAATATTTACCCGGCCTTACAGACAGCAGAAATATAAAAACAACAATAGACAACATTAACATATGTTTTGCTTACAAACCAAATAAAATCCTAAACACAATTTTCACTAAAACAAAAACATCAATAGAAAAACTACAACAAAGCAATGTTGTATATGAGATACCTTTCAAAGGTAATGATCAAAATGTCTGTAATCTTGTTTACATTGGAACAACAAAGAGAAACTTAATAACTAGAGTTAATGAACATCAAGCTGATATTAATAAAAACAAGGAAAGTACTGCACTATCACAGCATATACTTAATACTAAACACAAACCTGATTTTGACAATATAAAAATACTGGACAAAGTAAACAGTGGTAGAAAAAGATATGTGACAGAAAGCTTACGAATTCAACAAAAAATAAATAAAACGATGAACATCAAAGAAGACACTGATAATTTGAGCGCGAATTATAAACTGGCAATAAAACAATCAATCTAATTGGGAAAAAATGTTTTTTAAAATTAAAATTCTTATTATATTTATAAAAAAGTGTTAATGTGACATATTTATATGTATACGTATCATGAAGAAATGTTAATGTGATATTTTAAGACATAGTAAGTTTCTTTTATACTTGTTAAAAAATGTTTCATGTACATATATTTAGAATATTGTTGTTGTTTTTTCTTTATTTAACTAAATAGACAACATCCCTTGAAAAAGTGAACATACAATTCACGAAACGTCGGGAAATATGGAATAAATATTTGCATTTTTATTTACATAAAATATGGTAGGCCTAATAGCTGAAGTATATAACACAACACAACATTAATTTAATTTATTTAATTATTTTATTTATAAACAATTTATTAGAGTGAGGAAATCACACATACACACGATTCATATGAGAATCGCCTAGTAGTCATCAAATCTATATTCTCTGATATTACTGATATAGTATTACGATAACAAATTTCTATAGTCTGGCAACACTGGCAATTTTCCCTTTGGTATTAGAAAATAATAATCATGTTTTGCCGTCGGCGTTTGAAAAAATAATCATGCATTGCCGTCGGCATTAGGAAAAATAATCATGCATTGCCGTAGGCATTTGAAAAAATAATCATGCATTGCCGTCGGCATTACGAAAAATAATCATGCATTGCCGTAGGCATTTGAAAAAATAATCATGCATTGCCGTCGGGATTAGGAAAAATAATCATGCATTGCCGTAGGCATTTGAAAAAATAATCATGCATTGCCGTCGGCATTAGGAAAAATAATCATGCATTGCCGTAGGCATTAGGAAAAATTAATTTTCACTATTTCGCACCCATTAGTATTAGGAAAAATCATTGCATGATTTTCCCGTTGGTACTAGGAAAATCATCTCATGATTTTCCCGTCGGCATATATACTTATGAAATCTTAATCTTATGAAACCCCTTAATCCACCCCCACAAACATACACACATACAAATTCCCACGGTCATAAAAAACCGGACTTATTGAACCACCCTCGTATGCATTAAACAAACAAAACCCCTTATGTAAACAAAAAATTCCTTATGTAAACAAAAAGTTGGACGGACTTATTGATCCACCCTCGTAGGTATCAAATTTCACAAATTTCCAAGAATTTTAAAATTTGGGTAATTAAAATTTTAAAATTTCAAAAGTTTAATTGGGGTGGGAGGAACAGTTCCCTACTACTAGCGTGTTAGGAGTAAAAAAGAGTAAAATTTTGATATTTTTGTAATTTTGTACCTTTGATTTTGAACTTTTTTTAAATTTCAAATATTATATATATTATCTGTTTATATCACATTTTCAAATTTTTTTATTAATTATGATCATCATTATAGGTGATTTGTAAAAAACTAAACAACATAAAAACTTGCGGTTCTTTTTCTATAAGAATCACTCAAAAAGTAAAACAAAATTTTTTCGGCGCAGAGGTCACTTTTCGTGCAGCAGGTCACATATACATATAATTCCACTAATTTTTATTAATTTAATACAGACAAATTAAGGCAAATCTTATTAAAAACATTAGCACTTTTATAAGCTTATGCATTCCTGATGTCATTCTACGACATTCAACAAACATAAGGAAAAATCTTGTAGCTGTCGCAGCAAACTTTTCTATGGAAATTGCCTACAACATTTTTACAACTATTGTACAGCTTGACGACCTAACACAATCAGGGTTACCGCCAGGAATTTTAGAAAACTTGCACAAATGGTCGTTTTGTGAAAATAAAGTCGCACAAAAAAGTCGTTTGAGAAAATAAAAGAAGCACCTCTTTTTTAACATTTTTTTATTAATAAAAATCATAACAAAACAAAAAAAAATTGAAACAAAACAAAAAGCTTATTGCAGAATTCATTTTTATCATATTTCACAACACATGCAGTTGCATTATACATGTTTATATATGTACCCAGCAAAAAATTACACATTACCATATAATGACTTACTTTTCTGATTACCAAATTTCATTACTTGCTTACAAATCACATTGCCAAAAATTTAAAATAATTATATACAAGTTGCTAAATGAGGAGAATCTTTTTTTTAGATTAAATAGATTACGTGAACAAGATGCCAAATAAAAAAAGTAAGTACTTCTCAAGAATCGATTATTTTAGTCTCACGCCTTGTTAAAATCATTAAGTTGGTAATCCAGTAAGGAATAGCTTCCACCAAAAATGCTTCATTCCAAACCCGATTACCTTTTTTGAACTTTTTTGCTGGGTATGTACATGTTTTCATGTACCCTGAAGATTTTAGCTAAAACTATTCTTTGCAACTTCTACTGAAAATTTATGAAACATTTCTTGAATACATTTTATACATGACATGCATGTTGCAAAAAAGTGATAAAAGTGTTTCCAAATGAACAATAATCTGTGAATTGCTTTTAAATTTTGCCGACGTTATTTTGACGATTTTATTTAAAAAAAAAATGATTAAAAATCTTTTAATTTACTGCAAATTAACTCTTTTTTGAGAAGTTTCACAAAAAAGGGTAAAAAGTCGCAACAAAATAAAAAAAGTTGGAAAATTAGGTGACAAATAAAGTCTCACAAAAAGTCGCAGACCGCTAAAAAAGGGTCAAATTGCGAGTTTATTCGGGTGAACGGTAACCCTAACTACACTTACAATAGGAATTGAGCAATTATATCTACACTTAAGATTTTAATACTGATTGTTAGTTCATTTTTAAAGATAAAATAAATAAATATACGTATTAAAAAAAATATAAAAATAACACGGTTATAACGACTGATTCTGGTAGAGGAGACAAAAAACACATGTAAAATCGCTATGCATAATGCTTTGTCCCCATATAGTGATTCGACAAAAGTTGAGTGTTTTCGTAGATATCTGAAATTTCGTATACTTATACTCAATAGCTATGCTACAAAAATGTTAAGGTTTGAGAAAAATCTAGGCATGAACACGCCCACCTCCCGCGCATTCTGAGTCTTAAAATTTTATTTTTAGTTGCAGTCATTGCAACATGACTAGAGTTTTTCTTTTCCCGGGAAAGCGGGAAAGATTTTCCGATTTCCCGGGAAATCCCGGGAATTCCCGCCCAGTACAAAACAATACAAAATATTTTTAAATTTAATATATTTCAACAAAAACAAATTATAATTCATTAGATCGATTAAATAATAACGTTTTATACACACATTAGTCAAAAAATAATACCGTTCCCGTTCTTTATATAATAGTAATACATAGATACCAATATTATAAAAAGAAATTGTACCAGTATTATTAAAAAAAATATTACAAAATATCCTTTATGAAAAAATCATTGTTAAACTTAAAGTTGGTTTAACAAACGAATTTTGTATGGCAAAATCAGTTTCAACGCATGCTTTAACTTTAACAATCGTTTTTGCATAATGTCATATTTCTTTGGAAATAGGACTTTAGTACAGAATAAGCTGTTGATGCTGTTAACCGTACTATTTACCAAAGAGAATCTGTAATTATTTGTATTTTTTTTTTTTATTTCCTTGCTCATTTCTGTTTTTTTACTTTTATGAATTGTTATAGAATTAAATTTTGATCGTCGCGTTCTTATTTTTCCAAATAAAGGCATCCAAGGCCCAGAACGCATGCGTGTCAGATGTAAACTCGGCCTTAGTTGTTGTACAGCTTTAGCTATTGTGATATTGCCATCACCTTATTATTGCACAATCGCATTCATAAAGTGAATAACGAGGAATGTGTAAATACAAATCAAGTTGCCATAACAAAATAAAAAAATTCCGGGAATTCCCGCACAAACTTCACGGAAAAATTTCCCGGGAAATCCCGTATGAAAAACACTAAACATGACTCTTAACATTTAATTTTATTCTATTTGGTGGAAGTATATGACTACCTCCCATGTATCATTTTCCATGAAAAAATATGTTTTAGCTGCATTTATGATTAGAATGCTACAAAAGCTTAAAGACATATATTTTTAAAACTAAACATCTAAACTCTCTTGTGAATTCTGTTAGACAAGGCTCAGCAACATGTCTACCTCTCAAATATCATTTTCTTAAAAAATAAACAAACTTCATATAAATTTTTAGAATTATGCATCTAAGCTCTGTTATAAGTTTTGTTTCATTCGGTGCAAGGACATAACCACGTCCAACACATCCTTTTTCTAAAATAATCTATATATTAGTCATTATTATTATTAGTATAAAACTGTGCTTTTTAATTCATTAGAAATTAAATTTGTTCATTTCATTTTCATTTGTACAAGGACATGTCTACCTCCTAAGGAACCTTTTATATTTCATCAGAAATGTTTAATTTAACTTCTATTTAAAACTTTTAGAATTTTTAGGGGTTTTTCGGCAATTGTTGCAATTTAAATTTAACATTTGTTAGCGCACTAAGGGCCAATATTATAACTTGCCATTAGTTAAAGATAGAATTTTATTGGATGGATAAGCACTTTTTCATTATTACAACTTCTCTTTAACCAAAAGTGAGCAATAAGTCAAAGGCAAGTTCACCCTACTTGTAACTTTTATCGTGAGGCTTAGTCATTTGTAGCTGCCACATTTTCATAAGTTGCCACACATTCTATTTTATACATTACAGCCAAATTTATTTTAACAAAATATGACAGAAAACAAAAACACAATAAAACAAAAAAAAAAAAAAACAAAAGAATTGAAAAAATGGTTTCATTATGTTTGTAATCTGGAAAATAAATAAAAGCAAGTTGCCACTAAGTGTTTTTAACAATCAATATCCTAAGTTGTAATAATGGAAAAATTTTAAAATCACTTTATAGTTCAGTTTTGCTAAACTTAGTATTTACTATCCGGAACTTTAGCGTGAAGTCATAATAATTGCCCTAAAATTCTCAAATTATTATTTTACTTATTCAGCTAAATATTTTTTTTTTTAAATTAAAAATACTTTGAAATTTATTATTGAGGGGTTAGCTGGATGCTAACGTGGATCATTAGGGAACATTTACCCTTCGAACAACTAGAGTTATTATGTTAAACTTTAATTTAAAAAAATGTTCAACAAAATCAAAGTAGAAACAAGTACTCAATAATCAACATGTTTTTATTTTCTTACTTTACCATTGCTACATTGGCTGACTTAGTTCAGCTCGAATTCTTGCAAGAAGTAAGTGAAGTTGTAAGAAAGTATATGAAGAAAATGAATGCAAAAAAACAACTGCTACTCCAGAAAATATTGTTGTTACACAAGTATTTTTTCCCGGGTGCATTCAAGTTAATAATTAGGGTTTTTCGGATTTGTTACAATTTAAGTATGTTCGCCTGTCCGTCCTCCCGTCTGTCTGTCTGTACGTAAATAAGTTTTCCGAAGCTCCCAAAATAGTCAGAGACTTCAAGCTTGAACTGGTGTGACAGACAGATATGGTCCAAAAGATATTGTTATTGAAACTCAGCAAAATCAAAAAGGCAGTTTCAGGGCTGAAAAATTTAAATTTTTTGGTAAATAAAATTAACTATCTAAAACTACTTTTTGCTCCTTTGTTAAGTAAACCTATTTTATATTTCAGTAAAAATTAAATTGGTATTCAAAATAAAAAAAAGATGTACCTGGGATATTTTTACTTTTTTTTTGTATATACATATGTAGTAGAAACCTGTGAGTAAAAATAAAGATCTTTGATAATAAGTTTATAACTTTTATTAATTGGAAATTTCTAAGATTTTCTGGATAAGGAATAAAAAAATGTTTATATTGATATATGTATGTTTATAGTTTAAAAGTTTCCAAACATACGCGCAAAGAAAAGATATGGTTGTAAAATGGTTGGGAAAACAATATTATGTTCTCTGAAACAAATGTGTGGTCGTTGAAAACTAGTTATTGTTATTTTAAACATTAATTTCGTTACGATAAACACAGTAATGTTTGAATTTAATAATTACATTATTATATTCATAGGAAGTGCGATATGGTTAGAGTTTAACAATATAGTTTTGTTAAAAATTTATGACTACAATATAATTTGTATTATTCTGTAAAAATAATATGATGTAAATAACAATATAATGCTATGCAAAACCATACTATGTTAAGTTTAAAAAAAAATCTTTTTCAGAAATATCTTCTGTCAGTTAAGTGTTTCGTTTGTAAGCTATCGGTAGTGCACGCGTAGTGTTAAATAAATAGAAAAAGTATAAACAAAAGGGTAGATAAATAAAAATAATATGTACATACATATGTATATATGTATATCTCTTTATACAGATATGTCTGTATTTCGTGTACACACATATATGTAAGTATACATTTCTATAGATACATACATACATTTTCTTTCAACAATATTAATTTATTTTTATTTCGGATTTACCGCATAGCTGTTTTAACCAAAAGATTTCCCAACAAATATATGATTAAAAAACAAAATATTATTATTACATAAAATAATACTATGGTCGTATTTAACAATATTATTATAATATTAGAACATGGTATTGTAAGTATCAATTATATTTTAGTCACATCTAACAATATTGTTGTCTTATTTACAATAATAACATTAGGTATAACAAAATTAATTGTTTTTGTAGATAATATTATTATTAACTCAGAAAATAATATTATTTAAACTTTGCTTTTCCATTGACAGCAATATGAATTGACTGCAACCATATAATTCAATCATAGTATGTTGCTGTTTGATTATGGTTACCTCAACCATATTTTTTCTTTGCGTGTACATACATACATACAAATTCATTGAATGAAAAATGTTCTACTATCTTCATTAGTTAATAATTTATTTGTTTTACAAGTAAATATTATTGCCAATGTTTTAAAATGTAATGTTAAGTATGTGTATATGCGTTTCATTGTTGCTTTGCCAAATCATCAATTAACTTCAACCACACATTTTGAATAGTCACAAACCTCTTATCTTATGCACAGATCAGTGATCAGCAATGCGTTGTAAAAAAATTAGTAGAGTTGAATCATGACTTATAATTTCTTATACCTATGCTCACTCATACTTATTACAATGTTGTCCAACTTTATATCCACTAGAAAGTTTGAAGTGCCCATCCAACTCATACTTAGCAACATCTTTGATGTTTATTTAAATGGGTTTGTTCATTGGCTTGTGGCAAAAATGAACTAGTGAACGAGTTCGACCCAAGTCTAATTTATTTCGACACTCCTTGACTCAATGTCTACGACGCGGCAAAATAGGTATGATTCGCAATGCGAACTTCGCACACGAACATTAAAATACTTATTATGATGATATGTGTTTGCTCTGTTGATTTTTTGTTGTTTTTTTTTTTTGCCCGAATTGAAAAACAACGCTATTTACTGCTATTATATACGAGTTGCATACTGTTAAATAACTACTGCCGAATTCATAAAAAATATTTCAGGTTTATTAAGCGCTTATTTGACGTATTTCTATGGGAAATTTGTCAAATAAACCTGTAATAAACCTAAACATTTTTTATGAATACGGCGGCTAAACTTTCAAATATATGTACGTATATGGATGAGTTGAGTGAGCCGAATCAATGTAAGTAGTATAAGTATTTTTCTGAAATTAGAAATAAAACTGAGGTGATTTATGAGTGTGAGTGTGGTATAAGTATGATGTTGACGTCGCATTCATATTTATTTCAACCTATAAATCAGATTAGTTGAGTTTAAATGATGTCTCCTCACTTATATTTAAAATTTCACGAGTCAGTATGAATAGCGAAAAAACGTTTCATTACCGATCACTGGCACATACTTTCAAAAACCATTTGCGAATTGACAAATAATAAAAATTGTATAAAAGTGTGGGAAAACAAAATAGCTTCATATCGAATATAAATTATTTGCTGAGTTTCGTATAACTTTCTAAGCTTACTACGCTTATTTTCCTTTTGTGTTTTTCAAAAATATTATTAATTGTGAACTCAAATGGTTTTTGAAAGTATGTGCATAAGATCAGAGGCTTGTGACTATTTACAATGTGGGGTTAAAAATGGAAATGAAATATGTGGATTGTTTTGATTCATCATATTCAATTTGCTGAAAGCTTTATTGTAATAAAAGCTCAATTTTACCATATCTAACAACTATTTAGTTTTTTCAGCTGCTACGTCATTTTCTGTTTTTATTTTTTTCATGTAGCAGCAGTGAAGAAAAAGGTAAAGCTATAAAACCAGACAATTGCTCCTACTGCCACTGGTTGTAGTTGTATGGTTAACTCGTTTTAGTAATATTAAACAAAAATTCAGGTTATTTAGTTTTTAATACAGAGCAGCTTTTGAAAGCTTCCCATTTGTGCCTTTTCTTTTGCTTGTGCTAATGCTCCTGCTTCTGAAAATTCAAGAGACGCACTAGAAGTTAACACAATAAATGAATAGCTATACAAAACGAAAAGCTTCAGCACTCGACATGCACAAAAAGCTTTCTGTTTGTCTGACTGTTTTTTTTTTTAATAAATTCGGAAGTTATCGTAGTAGAGATGTTGTGTGTTTTTTCTTTTCTTTTTATTTTGCAGTTTCAATTGCGTATTTAATCAATTGCTGGAGGAAATGTTGTTATTGTTTGTTTTACTATTATATTCGTACATAGAGGAAAAACACTCATATATACATATTTAAACACATACACACAAATATTTCTGCTACGTTAACTTAGTATTTATTTAAAGCAGTAGTCAGTCAAACCGAAAACTGTACGAACATGACGATACCCAGGTAGCATTTTGTATCATAATCCAATCGTTTCCGAATCAGCTTGACGGGAAAAATAACCGTATATGAGCTCATTTTTCGATCATAAATGATACTCCCGTTGTGAGAAAATGGTACCCTACAGATGAATCATACCAAAGAATCAGTTATGATACGATTTGCTGATTATTTTTGAGCAATTTTCATATTAAATCATTTAAATCACCTTTTTGCGGTTTGCATGATGTTCCTCTATTTTCAAGAAATCATTATTTGATCATACAGATGAATCATAAGTGAATCCTCTTTCAATCGCCCAAGTGATAAATCACTTTTTAACCATCAAAAGCGATCTGTAGAGAATCATATAAGATATTTCTGCCAAAAATGATCACCCAAATGCTAGCTGGGTAGCTGGAGCTGTTCGTTGTGTATATCTATTCGTTTATTGTGTTTATTTCAACTACGAGTCTTTGAATTTCAGTAGCAGAAGTATGAGCAACAGGTTGTAATTGGGCAGTCAAAAAATAAAAAGGTTGAGAAAATATCACAATTTTACGACTTTTGCTATTTGGACTGCAGTTTTTTTAACACTGATACAGACAGTAAAATGTAATCTTCAACTATTGCTAATATCGAATATAAAAAACCCATATGTCACTTATTATAAATTGAACTAGAGCAAAAAATAAATGATACATTTTTTCACAAAACAAATGTGTACATACATACATATCTACTTACGTATTAAAGTCCTGCACAAGACTATTTTTAAGACCTTTCAAGATATGCGACATTTTTTAAAAGCTTTACTACAGCGAAATATTCTATAACAAACGCTAAAAAACACTGTTGACAAGACAAATAACTAAAAAAAAAAAAATCTTGCCAACAGTGTTGTTTAGCGTCTGTTTTAGAATATTTCGCTGTAGTAAAGCGTTTAAACAATGTCGCATGTCTTGAAAGGTCTTATAAATGGTCTTGTGCAGGTCAATATTAAGTATGTAGATGTGTATGAAGATGCTAGATATATGTATGTATGTAGTTCGGTGAAGGGTATATAAGAATCGGCACAGCCAAATATAGCACTTTAACTTTTTGTTTTATTTTTTTTATAATTGATTAAATTTATTGTAATTATTTTTCGCTTTAAAATGATAGATAGCAAATGGGTCATTGTGCAGCGAAATTTTCTTGCAATATAAATAATATGGCATCGTACACCGGTTGAGAAAAGTTATGTTTTTTTTTTTTAAATATGTTACCAGAGATTGGTGCGCAATAAGAAATATTTCGTATTTTTTTCGAGCTTATTAGTGCATATGTTGCATGCATTTTTTTCAGTGTAGTTATAAAAACAGGCTGTATAAGTTTAATATAAAATTTCTAACATATTTACAAAGTTCACATATCCGGCAGAAAATCTTACCTTTTGCCACCGATGCTTAGAGCACCTAATGAAATATCCAAATCAACAATTAAAAATAGCACGTTTGTATTTATACATACATACAACAACTCATCAGGAGACTGCAACTCAATTGCAATGCAATTATTTAAATGCTTTTCATATATTAGAAATTTTTTTTTGTGTTTTATATATTGTTGCATTTTTAATGCATGTTTGCCATGTGTGAACTTTATTTCTATATCGCATTTCAACCTTAAATTAATTTTACACTTCTGTTTGCATTTTAATAATGATTGAACGTCGGTGAAACTGGATTCTTATTATTTTCACTTGGCTTGCCATTTGCATGAGTGAGCATGACAAAATAGAATTACATATTTGAAATTTTTCATATAAAAATTTAATAAATGCATGTATTAATGTGTTTGATATGTTATGCTAGTTTGGCGTGTGGTTTGAAGATCCTTCGGTTGAAAAAGGTATTGCTTGGAATTAACAACGAACGCATGAAATTTGTCTAAAAATTATTTAGAGCGATTAGGAGATAAAAGTATGATTAATATTGGTTTTAAAATAAATAATATCAATCATACGTTCGCGATACATAAATTAAATTTTTGCATGTAAACAGCGCACAGTGGCGTGAAATAAAAATAAAGTTGTTGTTGAGAACAAAAGCCTTTTTTTGTCCTTTAGTGCAATGCAAAATACGACGATTCTTGTTAAATAAAAAAATCAACTATTATAGATTTACTCAGTTTAATTATAAATTTATTGATTTCAAGTTAACTAATAAACTCCTCTTATTCACTTAAGACTTAAAAAACAAGTGAAGTAAGTCAATGATAACAAAGAAAAAAAATCTCTTCAATAATAAATTTTGTAGTGTGTTTGCATGAAACATGGTTCACAAAACTGCGTTTTTTTTACATAGAGTTTTAATGCTTGTCGCGCGTAGCGGTATGTACATATTTTTTTGTGGCTGCATGTTTAACTGCATTTGATAATGATTTTTTGTAAAAATGCAATTATACTTTTGCGAATGACCCAGTAGGAATATTTGCGGTCGAGATCTCAACAGTTGTAATAAGTCCGCAACTTTTGAACTAGTGCACTAGTTTCGATGAAACTAACTGTTTTGGAAAGAAGAAGTGTAGAACTTTTGATAAAGTATATTTGGATATACAATACCCCCAGTACTTATATATACATTTAAGTTCTGATGTGTTCAATGTTATTATTTCAGTTATAGCTATCATGGAGATAAAAATTAATTGTACCAATTAAGAGCGACTGCACCGATTTTGCTACTTTTTTTAATGTGACACCTACCATACAATTTTTTATTTTGAAATATCTTTCAGCGAGAAACGTGAAATTGTGTGAGAGTAACGATTTTTAGAATATTCGTTGTCTTACAGGAAAATAATGGGTGGTAAAATTTTAAGGGCCGATGTTGAATGTGAACCACACCTAAGCGTCAAGTTTTTTTCTGCATTTCATTTGAGATTTCTCAATTTCATCCTAACTCAATTTTAACCTTGGAAAGATACACAAGCAAGCAACGCGTTAAAGTTATCCAGGCTCATGAAAATAGGCGTTCAAATAAAAATGCATATCGTGCACTTCGTGATTTTTTCGGTCAATCACAATCACCTCAGTGGATTCGTCAATAAGCAGAATTGCCGCATTTGGGCGAATGATAACCCAAGAGTGATTGTCAAATAACAAATGCACTCACAAAGATTGACTGTTTCGTGTGGCTTATGGGCTGGTGGCATCATCGGGCCGTATTTTTTCCAAAGTGAGGCCGGTCAGGCAGTTACTGTGAATGATGTTCGTTATCGCGAGATGATAAAGACTTTTTATGGCCCGAATTGGAAGATATGAATGTGGACGATATGTGATTTCAACAGGTCGGTGCCACTTGCCACACAGCTAACGAAACAATGGCTCTTTTGCGCGACACATTCAATGGCTGTGTTATCTCACATGGTGGCGATGTCAATTGGCCGCCAAGATCATGGAAGAGATAATTCGGCACATTAACGTCATAGAACCTTAATTATGCCTCAGCGTCATCGAAAATTTGGACCATCAGATAGAGGTGTGCCGCCGAGGTCGCGGCGGCCATTTGGCCATACATAATTGAACCATACCATATTATCATAATAAAAAGAAATAACAATAATTTCCTAAATAATTTGTGTTTTATTCAAAATCAACATCGGACCTTAAAATTTAACCACCCTTTAGTTCGAGTTAGACATGTTGGGTGTGAAACCTGCCATAAAGATGAAATATTTACTGTGGGATATCTGAAAAACTAATATAGTGAGAAGCTTGAAATATTGTGTGGATAATTCTGCTGATATTCTGCATAACCCCAATAATGAGAATAGTATTATGAAAATGGAGCAAAAAGTATGTCATGTCCCAAGTAAACTAAATATTTGTTTTTTTTATCTCTTGGTATCTGCCACAAACATAATCTTGAAATTCCGTTGATTCTGCCGATAATAGAAAATAATAGAGATTAGTCAAGTGAGCTTGTTTACTTAAAAAATATCTTGAAAAGTAAAAAGCAGTGAGAATTTTGAAACTATTTGTGACTATTTATGTTAATAATGAGAATTGTATTGCGGTTCAACCGCAAGAGTGGAACTTCTAATAAAAAAATCTTTTCATCTCAAATCGTTTATGGGGTGTAGCGAAGCACACAGAGTTAAGAGTTAATTTTTTACAGTAACTATTTAAGTTATTCATAGTCGATTACTTGCAGCAGTTTACACTTAATTATGAGTAAAGCTGTAACAAAATGCCAACTAACTAATACTTTCAAATAACAGCTGATTGATTTCATTTACAATTTTATTTATTTTATTTGAAAAGTAAAATCAATTAGTGGCTCTACAAAATGGACAAAATAACAAATACTATTTATTTCCTGTATAAAAAGCTTACCTTATTATTTTTAGTTATTGCATTAATTATACCCTTTGCCAAAAAAATGGTAAAAGGGTATATATAGGTTTGTCATTCCGTTTGTAATTTCTACAATATCAATAATAATAAAATATATATATATTCTGGATCCTTATGCATAGGGAAGACGAATAAGCGATGTCCTTCTGTCCGTCCGTCCGTCTGTCCGTCTGTCTGTACGTGAAATCGGTTTTCCGAAGCTCCCAGAAAAGCTAGAGACTTCGTTCTTGGACTGGTGTGTCAGAAATTTTCCAAAATAGATTGGAATTGAAATTCAGCAAAATCGGGTAGACGATTGCAGAGCTGAAAACCGTAAACTTTATTTTGCCATATAAAAGTAACTACCGAAAACAAATTTTTTTTTAATACATAAACTTATTTTATTTACACTTCAGTACGACTAAAAAAATTAAAAAAATATAAAATAAAAAATTAAAAAGACGTTTCCAGGGTTGGAAAACTTTAACTTTTTGTGTTATGTAAAATTAACTATGTCTAAAACTATGTCTGTCACAGGGACACAGTGTGTAGACCTTTGGCCGCTACAACAAAAAATACATGAGAATTGGAAACTAAAGGGTGTTCCAAAACGAGCAAAGAGAAATATTAAAATCCCATGTAATATACATACAATTGCATGTATATATGTAAGGTTAGTGTATTTTTATACAGCCTAAAAAAATTAACACTAAAATTTCAAAAAATTTAAATTAAGGGGTGTTCCATCAGTTAATGCAATTTTGACTATGCAATTTTGACAACTTGCTGTATCTTGGAAACCGTAAGAGTAAAATAAATCGCGAAAAACCGGAAAAATTTCTACAATGAAAAAAAATCGCCAAAAATAAAAAAATCGCCAAAATGAAAAAAATCGCCAAAATTAAAAAAATCACCAAAACGAAAAAAACCCCAAAAAAAGAAAAAAATGGCCAAAATGAAAAAAAACCCAACAACAGAAAAAAATCGCCAAAATGAAAAAACCCCAAAAACAGGAAAAAATCGCCAAAACGAAAAAAAATTCGCCAAAATGAAAAAAAACCCCAAAACAGGAACAAAATCGCCAAAATGAAAAAAAATCGCTAAAATGGAAAAAAATCACCAAATTGAAAAAAAAATCGCCAATATGAAAAAAATCGCCAAAATGAAAAAAAACCCAAAATAGGAAAAAAACGCCAAAATGAAAAAACCACCCAAAAACAGAAAAAATCGCAAAAATGAAAAAAAATCGCCAAAATGAGAAAAATCTCCAAAATAAAACAAAGCTTCAAAAACAGAAAAAAATCGCCAAAATGAAAAAAGCCTTCAAAAACAAAAAAAAAATGCCAAAACGAGAAAAAAAGCGACATAACTGAAAAAATCGTTTAAACTGAAAAAACTCAAGAAAAGCCAAATTTTTTAATATTAAAGGAATTAAATTCTTATTTTGTTTTTGCTTTGTTCACTTAAAATATTTTATGTATTTTTTAAAGAACTAGATTGGTATCAATAATCAGATAAATCCTAAATTATGATTCCAGGGTTGGAAAACTTACACTTTGTGTGTAATGTAAAATTAAATAGGTATTTTTTCTTTATAAATTGAATATATTTTATGCTACTGAAAGAAAAGTTTAGCGTATAAAATTTGAAAAATGAAAATTAGAGCTCCAAAGATGGAAACTTTGAATGTTATTTGATATTAAAGTATAAAATTATTATTTTTTATTTCTTTGTTTACTTAACACACTTTATTAATTTTTTATATCAGAAAAATCTTAAAATTTATTGTTTTTTTGACAAAAGTAACTAAGTTAAGTTAGTTTTTCTTTTTGTTTACAAGTTTTATATACCTTATGTGCAATACCAAGAATATTTTGGAGTTGTTAAATAGCAGCACGGTTTTTAAACATCTCGAGAGTGAGTAAATAAGCTCCATTTTTTGGTATTGTATTGACGTGACGACGATGTTGACTGGAATAAGAGTGAATGTAAAATATATATTAACCACAGAGTGTAGAGTAAAATATTCAACTATTGCTAATATCGAAAATAAAATAATTGAATCGAATTCTTTAATCGAAAAATACTGAAAGGTCACTTAATTGCTTTAGAGAAAAAAATTATGAATTTTTTCACAAAACATATACAGTAAGGGACAAAATTGTTCACAGAATAGTAGTTATTAAGAATATGTTGAATTATATTATTGTAGATATTATTTTATTTGAATATTATATACTTTTTGTAATTCATAGGCAATGATATGATAGAAAACAATTTAACTTAAAAATATTTTATTTCATAAAAAACAAAAAAAAAATTTTTTTGGAGTGTAGGTGTGAACAATTATGACTCTCGTAGAAGCAACATACTAATTTAGCTGTTAATACTTTGTATGTTTACCACGAGCGGCTTCAACAGTGTTTATCCTTCTGGGCATACTTTCCACAAGATTTGTAAGAACAGCTTTAACAATATCTTCCCAAGCTTCAATGGCGTAATCACAAAGCTCATCCAAAGTACTAGGTGGTTCTTTTTTAGAAAATATTCTCCTCTTTAATATTGACCGCAGGTGTTCAATCGGGTTCAAATCAAGCGATTGAGGAGGCCAATCTAAAGTCTTAATCCCATTGCTAACAAGCCACTCCTTACTAATTTTAGCCGTGTGCTTAGGGTCGTTATCTTGCATAAAGATGTCGCTCTGACCAGGTCCCAAACCAAATATATCCAGACTTGGGAGATATGAATCTTTCGGAATGGTTGTGTAGTCAGTAGCACAAGTTTTACCTTTTATTCGTCGAAGAATTTCAAGCTCATTACCACGAAAACAACCCCAAGATATCATTGAACCACCTCCAAGTTTCAATGTGCTGCATATGTTGCGCCCTTTAACACCAACACTTTTATCTACCCATGTCCACTGCCGTCCGTCTGATCCTATTTTGTTGATTTTGAACTCATCTGACCACGTAACGCGTTTCCAGTCTTCTACGGTAAAATTTTCATATTTTTTGCAAAGGCTAATCTTTTTTTCGATTTTTTTTGTTGCTTAAGATATTGAAATCACTTTATTTTTCTATTTTATTTACTAATCCAATTAAAATTTTATAATTTTGGGCAGTTGTATGATATGTGAACCCTTCAGTTAAATCTTTGACAATATTTTTCTTCAAAGAAGCTTTCACAGGGATTGGCATTATAAAAATTTTAAATCTAAGCACACTATTATTTAAGATTTAGTTTAAAAACAATTTTAGACATATTTTATTTACTTAAGACCAAATCCACAGAAAATCAATTAAGAGTAATTAAAAAGTTACTAATTTTATGTATACCTTATTTTATAAGGGACAAAATTGTTCACAAACGTGTTTTCTTTTTTAACTTTATAATAAATACAAACATAACGGTATTTCCGAAACAGATATGTCATACAACATTAAACAACATGGCACTCAATATGTACAATTTTAAGAGTTGACAAATGTATTATGAACAAAAATTTTTTGTATAGAATATATTTTCCTTTTTTCTGTGAACAATTTTGTCCCTTACTGTATGTATGTACTATGTGTCTGTATACTATATACATATATGTACGTATGTTGGTAAAGGGTATACAAGATTCGGCACAGCCGAATATAGCACTCTTACTTGTTTTTATTGTATCAAAAAAAAAAAAAAACATTCATATAAAGCAGCTACCTCGAAACACACATGCATACATATATAAAGCAACAAAAATAAATTAGAGGTGTGATTTTAGTTAACAAAATTCTATTGAATAACCTTCTTTTTTCAAGTCCTTATTTTAATTGATTTACATACAAACTATAACCAGCAAATTAGTTTAACGGAATTTGTGTAATTATTTTAAGAAAAAACCTATTTTTAATACTTCATAAGCTTTTTAATTAGTTACAGATCTTATCGTTCAAAATTATATCAAAATTTTATGTTCTCTACATCCCAATATGCAAGGTTGCATTTCATTTACTAGCCGAAAGCAGTTGCTGCGCTTGTTATGAATTGTGAATAAGAGCTATAATTATCTATGAAAGAGTTTTTAGTTCCTGTTTTATTAGTTTAGACTTTGGTTACGATTTTACATGCATATCTGGTTATGTTTCAAATTTTATCAAAATCGGCTGAACAGTTTCGGAGAGTCAAAAATTGCCACATGCTCTTCTCTTGGTCAAAGTTTTAAAAATGTATAAAGCGGTGCTATTTAAAACGCACATGTATCTATGTTATGAATTATAATTTTTTTTAATAACATGTTATTAGTTCTATAAGAATTCGTTCTATAGTTTCGCAGAGACAGAAGTTTTCCTCTTGATTTCATAATAATCGTAGTAGTGAGGTAGACATTACCCCCTTTACCACCTTTACCCCTTTTTTTCTTTAATTTTAACATAAAAAAATATATATATATATAAATCTTAATTTCATAAAAATTGGTTGGAGAGATTCAGTGAGATATAAATTCCCTTCTGCCCCCTTCGGTTCAAATTTTCTTTAAATAGAAAAAAAATCTATGTTCTTTCTTATGCTTTGGATTGCATAATATTTGGGTTGAGTAGTGCCTGTGAAACAAAAACTGATCCTCTGATCCACCCTCTTGATTTTTTTTAAATATTAAGCCCGTGTGGCCTTTTAGATGCAGATGTATCTAAATATGTCTTGAGTTTCATAAAAAATTGTTGAATAGTTTCACAGATGTAGAAATCGACCCTCTGGTTCTGTCTTGGTTCCAGTTTTTCAAAAATATGAAACCTGTGTAGCCATTTAGATGTTGATGTATCCATGTTATGAATTTTTAAAAAATCGGTTAGTTAGTTTTGGATAGTCACAAAGAGTACCCCTGCCCCTCTTTGGACTAACTAAAAAAAAATATAGGCTTTGTGTTCTTTTATATGCAAAACTGTAGTTTCAGTTGGCAGAATGCAATATCTGCTGCAGCTCCTCTTTTTTTAAAGGAAGATAAAGCCTGCGTGTGTATGTTTTAAATATCTTCGAAATCGCTTTAAGCGCTTAGCCGATAAACAAAGTAACATTTTCATCCGGTCAGGGGATGAACCGGTGGGCAGACGCACTGGACGGTCGACAGATGAACTCAAGGGTAGACAGACGAACTCATGTCATTAGGGTTTAGTTTTTCGATTGAGAAATATTAAGTAAGCCCTGAATAATTTTGCTTTAATAAGTATCTGCGAAAACAATAAAAAATTATTTTTAGTCCACCTTGCCATAAAATGCCATTTTTTGGCAACCTTGAAGAAATATTTATGTCTGAGTTTTTCTTTTACCGGAATCGCCCTGCTGAAATTAATAATTCATAAAATTTTTGATCAATCTGTTGTATTAACAATATACATATGCGTACTTTTATCCCTATACACTATTTATATTTGATCATTTATTTTCGAAATATTATAAAATCTACAATCAAATTGCATGAAACTAACGTATTATTAAAATAAATTCAGTAAATTGCGACTTTGACTCGCGCACGAAGGGTTCCGTAGATTCGATTTTGAGCATTTTTTTAATTGCGTTTTTGAAGTTTTTTTTCATTTAAACGATTTTTTCAGTTTTGTTGCTTTTTTCTCGATTTGGCGATTTATTCTGTTTCTGGGTTTTTTTTCATGTAAACGATTTTTTTCATTTGGCGATTTATTTTCATTTTGGCGATTTTTTTTTTCATTTTGGCGATTTTTTCTTCTTTTGGGGTTTTTTTAATTTTGGCGATTTTTTTTAATTTGGCGATTTTTTTCTGCTTTTGGGATTTTTTTTTCATTTTTGGCGAATTCTTTTTGTTTTTGGTTTTTTTCATTTTGGTCACTTTTTTGTCATCTTGACGATTTTTTTTTTCATTTTTATGAAAACTAGAAATTTTTTTTAATGTGGTGCTATTTTCGTTTTGTCGATTTTTTTTCGGTTAAGCGATTTTATAATTTTTTAATTTTTTA
Source organism: Tachina lurida (assembly GCA_944452675.1). Taxonomy (NCBI): domain Eukaryota; kingdom Metazoa; phylum Arthropoda; class Insecta; order Diptera; family Tachinidae; genus Tachina; species Tachina lurida. The sequence goes on from OX101754.1 coordinate 81,210,332, forward strand.
GTTTTACCGTTTTTTGAAAATTTCAAGAGTTTTGCTCTTACGGTTTCCAAGATACAGGAAGTTGTTAAAATTACATAGTCAAAATTGCATTAACTGATGGAACACCCTTTAATTAATTTATTTTTTTTAATTTTAGTGTTACTTTAGTTATAAAAATACACTAACCTTACAGATTTCAAGTGTATATACATACAATTGTACATACAATTGTATGTATATTACATGGGATTTTAAAATTTTTCGTTATGTTTCGGTGCAACCTGTGATAATCAAAAAACTGTAAAGTAATTGTAAGTGACAGCATAATTTAAATAAAAACATTTTGAAATAAATTGTGATTGTGCTTTTAGAATTTAAAAAATTTAATTTTTAAAAGAAAAAAATAAAATTTTATTGAAACTTAATAATGGTCGAAGCAAAAGTCATCACTTCAGTGGATAACTGCGACTCTTCTGGTGAGAAATAACTGATACGTTACTACAGAAAATGTAAGTTCTCAAATTTTCCATCCCCTTGTGTCACACTATGGGGAACATGGGTTAACGCTACAATATATTTTTGCGACAATTTTAAAGAAGTATCTTACTACGTTTATACGCATGGCTTATTTGCAAATCAAACCGTAAATTGTTGGCATATTATTGTTTTTTTTGCGACTTACTAATTCTGAAAATTATTCACGATTATTTGCACTATTTGCAAATAAAATACTTGAGGTTGCCACGCTTTTAAATGTTTGATAACAAAAAACAATAATTGCATAAATATTGCACAAAAAACATTGATAAAAGCAAACAATGACAATTAAATCAAATAACTATTTGATATTTTGTGCATTTACACAAATTTTTTGTCAACATAAGTAACTTTTCTATAGAAGTGCTACCAAGTTTGTGTACTTTTGCTGCGCCGTATAAACAGTGAGTTAGATTTTTTGCAAATAGTACGCGTATAAACGTAGTATCTGAAGTTTTAAAAAATCAGATAAGTTGAAAAAAGTTTTAGATCCAAATACCGGATTACATGCATTAATTAAAATAAGAAATAATATAGTTTTTAATGAAAGTAAAGCAGATGAATATATTGAAAACCTCTCTCCATCTGAAGTATTGGCATTTAAGTTTTATCCAATTATATTTTGCGTGCCACTTTGCCAGCCATTTTGAACCATTTTTCGTGCCACAAAAGACTTGCCCTGGTTAGGACTGTTCAGTGCCTCATGACCCTTTCCCAAGGATTTTAACGGGACAATAGATATCATATTTCTTGTAGATTTCGGTATGATGATTCCGGGGATTACCTCTCACAAACAAACAACCTTTACCTCTCAATGAACGCGCATGTTATTTAAATTTAATTTACACATTTAACAATTAAAAAAAAAATACATATTTAGCGGCGCATGTCGGGCATTACTATTTTTCATAATTGTTTGTAATCTAGATATTTTCAATAAATCAAAAACTTATTTTTGAAATCAATTAACTTCTCTCCGTATGATCTACATCCTCACAAACATGGGACTAAAAAAAAATTTAATTTTTTGTATACATTATTTTTATACCCTTTTCCAAAAATGCAAAAGGGTATATATAGGTTTGTCATTCCGTGTGTAATTTCCATAATATTCATATGCGACCCATAAAATATATATTATCCGTCCGTCCGTCCGTCTAGTGTAGGTGAAATCGTTTTTCCGAAGCTCCCAGAAAAGCTAGAGACTTCGTTCTTGAACTGGTGTATCAGAAATGGTCCAAAATAGATTGGTGTTAAAAATAAGCGAAACCGACAAGACGGTTTCAGAGCTGGAAAACTTAAACTTGATTTTGCCATGTAAAAATAGCTAGATAATACACATTTTTTGATTTTTTTTTTGTTAAATAAACTTATTTTATATTTCAGTATGAATAAATTTTGTATTAAAAATATATAAAAAAAATTAAAAAAGGCGTTCCCAGGGTTGGGAACTTTAACTTTTATGTTATATAAAAATAACCTACTACAACTAATTTTTCCTTTTTATCTATGAATTTAAAATATCTTACATTCTCAAAAGAAATAGATTGGTATAAGAGATCAGAAAAATAAAGAAGGATGAATCCAGGGTTGGGAAACTTGAACTTTTTGTGATATATAAAAGTAAATAGGTCGAATTAATTTTTTTCTTTTGTTTTATAAATTATATATGTATATTTTACGTTTTAGAAAGAATAATTTGGTGTAGAAAATTTTAAAACTAAGAACCACAACTCCAGATCTGGAAACTTTTAACTTTTTTCGGGATATTAAAATAACTAAATAAAACAATACTTTTTTTAATTTCCTTTTTTCCTTTGTTTACTTACTTATATTGGTACAAGGAATCGGAAACTATTTTTTTTGTATGTAAAAGTAACTAGGTCAAATTATTTTTTTTCTTTGTGTTAAACTGTAAGGGCTACGGACCTGAAAGTTGGACAGAGTGTATAAAACTTTTGCCGCTACAACAACAAATACATGAGAGTTAAAAATTAAAGGATGTTCCAAAACGAGCAACGCAAAATGTTGAAATCCCATGCAATATACACACACTTGCATGTATGTATATGAACTTGAAATTTGTAAAGTTAGTGTATTTTTATACAGACTACAACAATTAACAATAACAATTGAAAAAAATCTAAATTAAATGGTGTTCTATCATTTAATGTAATTTTGACTATGTAATTTTGACAACTTGCTGTATCTTGGAAACCATAAGAGCCAAACTCTTGAAATTTTCAAAAGCGGTAAAATTAAAAAATTCCGAAATTAAAAAATCGCTAAACCGAAAAAGAATCGCCAAAAACCAAAAAAAAGTCGCCGAAAAAAAGCGCCAAATTAAAAAATAAACTAAAATAAATTGCGAAAAACCGAAAAATTCACCAAAATGAAAAAAATCCCCAAATTGAAAAAATAAAATCGCCAAAATGAAAACAAACGCCAAAAACCGAAAAAAATCGCCATAACGAGAAAAAAGCGACAAAACTAAAAAAATCGTTTAAACTGAAAAACCGTCATATTAAAAAACTCTCAAGACCGAACGTGCGGAAGCTTTCGTGCGCGAGTCAAAATCGCACTTTATTGCACTTTTTTACACATGCTAAACTTTTATTTAAGTATAAATGAAGGTTTGTGCCATGTTGCTAGTTATGCTCTCAGCACACTTGTGTTTTAAATTGATGGTATTTCGTTGACAGCTTGTAACGAGCTTCTTTAATTTTTAGTACGTAGAGATAAAAATAAAATTTATCGGTAAAGAACAGTCCTAACTATAAAATTAATTAAAGGACATGTTCCGTTTCATTTCCCTGAAACCGTTCCTTTGTTCTGAGCAAATTTGAAAAACGTTGTTTTTGACAACTGGAATAAGGGCGAATGTAAAATATATCTTAAATACAGAGCGTATAATAAAATATTCAACTCAGTGCTAATATCGAAAAAAAATATTTAATCGAAAAATACCGAGAGGTCATTTACTAAAAATTGCACTAGAGCAAAAAGTGATAAATTTTTTTACAAAACAAATATGTATGTATATGCTTATGTATGTATCTTTATAATATATATACGCACGTTGGTAAAGGGTATATAAGATTCAGTATAGCCGAATATAGCAGTCCTACTTGTTTGGTTTTCTTGTGTACTAAATTATTTTTCGTTTGTTAATAAAAAAAATTGAACTAATACACATGCAGGTCGATTTTTATAACATTTCTTAAAATTATTCGAATACATTTTTTTTCTATGTTTGTTTGAATATTCGGACAAAAATTCAAAATTATTCGTCAGTTCGAACAAGAAAATAATCATGAAATCTTATTCGAACAAATATAAAAGACGAATAATTAACAGCACTATTAAACAGGTAGTTAGGACGACAGTTAGTATATGCATATAGCCAAGCAAGACAATGAATTTAGGATGTTTTATAATATAATAAAATATGTTAAAATGTATAAATATAGGTATGCTTATTATAAATGTGTATATAAAGGTTTACTTTTTAAAACTAAGTAGATCCGATGTTTTTATTGTTTAGACATTCGTAGTAGCCCAGCAAAAAACTTTGCCTACTAGAATGCAAATAAAACTTTTTAAAAAAAAATTAAACCGACTTCAAAAATAAGCACTAAAAAGCAACAAATAACATAGATCTAGTTAAATAAAAGATTTTTATATATGTTACCTACAGTGCCGTTTGAAGTTGGTGCCAGCAACATTGGTAACTAAGCAGATACATATGTACATAAAAATTACTTGCAGTTTTTTTACCGGGCATGTTCCTATGTGCTTAGTACCAGTATTACTGGCACCAACTTCAAACGGCACTGTAGGTAACATATATAAAAATCTTTTATTTAACTAGATCTATGTTATTTGTTGCTTTTTAGTGCTTATTTTTGAAGTCGGTTTAATTTTTTTTTAAAAAGTTTTATTTTTACCTTTTTAGTGAATACTTTTAAACTCTGGTCAATTCAAAAAAAATTTATTTGTAAGTATCTTTCTTTATTTGGAAATATGGTCCAGTTTCGTAAAAATCGATGAAGTAAAAGCACGTGAAATTAAGTGTTAAATTTTAAGGGGCGTGGCTACGCCCCTTTTTTTAAAACAAGATTGTGTATTTTTAAGAGTTCAAGGTGTGTGCTAAGTTTCGTAAAAATCGGTTAAGTAGAACCACGTGTAATGTTATAATACATTTTAATGGGCGTAGCCCCACCCATTTTTTCAACTTAAAAATTTTGTAATTACAAAAACCAAAGATGTTTGCTAGGTTTCGCAGCAATCAAATGAGTAGAAGATCACAAAATCAAATTTAAAAAATTGTAGGCGTGACCCCGCCCACTTTTTTAACGCAATTTTATGGCTTTATTAAAGCTTAGGGTGTGTGCCAAGTTTCGTCAATATTGGTTAAATACAAGCACATGAAATATTATACTAAAGTTTAATAGGCGTGCCTCGCCCACTTTTTTAACGCAATTTTGTGTCTTGATTAAAGCTTAGGGTGTGTGCCAAGTTTCGTAAAAATCGGTGAAATAGAACCCTGTGAAATATAATATAAAATTTTAGTGGGCGTAACCCCGCCCATTTTTTTAAAAGAAAATTTTGTCTATTTTAGAGTTCAAGGTGTGTGCTAAGTTTTGTAAAAATCGGTTAAGTAGAACCACGTGTAATGTTATAATACATTTGAATGGGCGTAGCCCCGCCCATTTTTTCAACTCAAGAATTTTCTAATTACAAGAACCAAAGATGTTTGCTAGGTTTCGCAGCAATCAAATAAGTAGAAGATCAATAAATCAAATTTAAAAAATTGTGGGCGTGACCCCGCCCACTTTTTTCAAATGGGACCAATGGGAAGCTATACCCTCTCAGACAACAAAAAAATTTTTACAATCGGTCTAAAATGCACCGAGTTATGGACCTACATACCTAAAAAAAAATAGTGACGAATTGTTAACCTCCTTCTTTTTTTGAAGTCGGTTAAAAAGTGTATGTACTCCTCAGTCGTAAGTACTTACAATTTGACTGAATAACCCATTATTTTTGTTTGAGTAGTTCAAAAAGTATGCGGTACCCTATACTTTTTGCCTACAAACATACAAAAGTTAATAGATTACTGATTGCCTAAAAGTACTCAAAATTTAATGGGTTATTTTTAGCGTACAAATATGCAAAATAATATAGATTAATTTTTGCTTAAACTTATTCAAAATTAATTTGCTATATTTTCTAATTTTTTTATTTTAAATGAATAAAATTTTGTAACAAATTTCTCTAGATATACATACATATTTCCTTATTAACTGGAAAGTACTACAATAAGTACTTTCACGTAGTGATATAAATAAGTTCTTATTTTATTCATTACACGACAGTCATTATTATGCAAATAAAATAATTACTCGTTACTCTGTAAGCCATTAAAAGAGTACTACCCATTACAAAATTTTGAAAATTTTTTGCTGGGAGGTTTTACTTTAATTTTTTTCGTTAGTTTGCAAATATCATTTTACGATTACTTGAGCTTAGAATACACGTTGTAAGTAAGGGTTTTTTTATTTAAATTTACTTAGTCCAAAACTAAAAAAATGTTCTGTGTAGCTCTTGAGCTTATTTCTAGAAGTAGGATAAATAAACGTATATTTATTTGCTCTTTTTTTTACATTTATAAAATATACCATAAATATGTATGTATGTAGACAACGTGTGTATGTTATGTTACCATACAGAACACGTGAGCTGTGGTAGTACTTATGGTGCCTTTACACGGGAATACAAAATATTACGACTTTGTAGAATCAAAATATTATGAATTCATCTCTGTGTTAAAAGAAAAAAAGAGAACAAGTGTCTTTTGTAGGTATTTTTCATGTTTCCACTGATACTATAAGTAAAATGCAAGCAAATATATTGAGCTGTTGAGTTAATAATAAAAATTGCAAAGTTGCAAAAAAAGATGTGTATTAATAAAACTGAATATTTGAGAAAACATTTTATTATTTCAATGCAAAATAAATTTTTTTTATATGTTTGTTTGGTTCTGCTGCACCATCAGCTACTTGATGGTTGCAGTTGTACAATATTTACAAAAACAACATGAAAATTTCTTGAGTTGACTTTGGTTGCTTCTGCAAAAGTGTTAACACCTTCAATAAATACAATTAGTGCTGCCAATGTTTACTTTGAAATACACCTCTGGTGTGATGAGAATACTGAAGTTTCTGAAATGGTTTAGAAAACAAAACATTTACCGACCGCTTGTCAAATTTTCTATCCGTATTCTCTCCGTATTCCCTCCTACTCGATACATTTTGCTTTTACATGATAAGATTTTGTACATTCTACAGCATTTTTTGACATGTCGAAATACATTGTATTACCATGTAAACACAGTTTTACCTGATTTGGTGACTTGGAATGTAGCTAGGTGGTGATTTATCTATGGTTGAGAAGTTCTCAGACAAAAGGGATTTGCTTCACACAAGCGCTGTTTCCCTTCTTTTTATTTCAATTGCACGGGTACGTGGACCTTGGGCCAAGAGAAAGTCGTGGATTCTTTGCTTGTATTTAATTTAATAATCTTTGTCTTGATTGTATTACTTTTCTTCCTTTTTTTTTAATTTTCACAGTTCAAATTCTTTTCTACTTGTAATTTTTTTTTTCGTTTGTACAGAAGCTTCAAGATCTCTCTTTTGCACTAGGCTGTTTTTTTTAGTACTTGGATCACAACTTCTAGTTTTCAACTTTGTGACGGCAAAAGTCAATTGTTCGTTTTTGCCACAACAGTCCTGCATTATTTTTGTTTCGTATACTGAAAGTAATTATTTAAGTTGTTGTTTATTTTTTTATATACCTAATGTACATACATATGTAGGTATATATATATATATATATACCGTTTGAATTATAATTAATTTTTAGAATATATATTTTTTTGTTACTTTGTATTCTCTTTCGTTACCAGTAGTAATTTGGTATCAATGTATGTACATTCATACATAAGTATTTCTGTACGGGATTATTATCATTTTCCTTTTATTTTATTTTTACAATAAATCAAATAAATTGCCCTTACTCTTTATGTAAAGCATAATAACATTTATTTATTGTCATAATTCTGTTATCATGTAAATCTAACAGCCTCTCTACTGATGTTGTAGATATGTAACCGATCTCATAGACATGCGCACTCGCACACAAACTACCAGCACTGTTAATATTCTCAGTGCTTTATACATGTATGCCTGTGTGTGTATCACTTTTCGTACGCCGCCAACAGTATAAAAATCGAGCAATTGCCAAACAATTGGCTGGCAGCTTGTCATGCGATAAGAGCTAGTTTATTAAGTAGAGGGATCGCCGTACTTAATAAACATCTTGTAGTATACAGCAGCTAGAATCGTTCCAACTACTGGGAGGGAGTAGTCTTTGCGTGAGGGTCGCCGGCTCAGTAACTATTTGCTCTTGAGTGAAGGTTTGGAAGACGGAATTTGTATTCAGGGCTCTCCCGTTGCAACTTTCGTTCCTGGACATATCACTGTCATTTTTTTTATTTTTTTTAATGATAAAAAAAGTAAAATCTACATTAATATTTTGTAGTTACTGCGTGAGGGTCGCCGGCTCAGTAACTACTTGCTCTTGAGTGAAGGTCTGGAAGACGGAACTTGTATTCAGGGCTCACCCGTTGCAACTTTCGTTCCTGGACATATCACTGCCATTCTTTTTATCTTTCTTAATGATAAAAATAAACTTTATATTCGGGTCTGTTCTGTAAACCGAATCGTTTTTCAAAACGAAAAATTTTCAAAAACGAGTAAATGTTAATTTGGTGTTCTACAAAGTGCTCGATTTGGTGACATTCAAAATTAAGTTGAATAAAATATTTGAACGTTAAAGTCAGTTGTTAATAAAAGAAAACACATTTTAAATAAAAAATAAGCATTTAAAATGCCCGGCTCTAAATATTTGACAGAAAAAGTGTTTTTCTGCCTACAAATAATTTTTCTTCATTCTTGCAGTAAAACTGGAAACAAACGTTGGGGTCTTTTTAAACCCAATTTTGTACAATTAAATGTATCAAACTGCATGTGATTTGGTTATAATATGGTATTAAAGACCTCAAATTGTTAATGCTAATTGTTTTTTTGATGTTTTATCAGTGATTTATTGGAATAATACCACATTCGATTTAATTTCGACCAGGTATATTTACTCGATTTAAAAACGAGTAAAACCATGTGAATTCGGTTTAGAGAACACCAAAACTTTTTTCTCGTTTTGCTCGGATTCGGTTTACAGAACAGAGCCGATTAATATTTCAAGTACTAATTATTAAGTCTTTAAAATAAATAAACATTTGGATTTACATTTTATAACGAAATAAGAACCACCCGTGTTTCTTTTAAATAAAAAACATCATTGTCAACGACCACTGGACTCCGCTGAGCCTACCCCAGCAACCAGCGAAAAACGTGTAGTTACAACTTGCTTCGTTCACTGCTATAAAATTTCTGTCTCTTTTTTTTTTGTCTTTTGCCTTTTTTCATCTCTTTCAATGACACTTGGGTCACCTTGTCGATTTAAGTCCTTGACATAAGATCGTCTCTTTCACTCTTGAATAAATCTTTTTACTTATATTTAAGCCGACGACCAAAGTAAAATTAACAAAGTGGCGTCGAAAACACATCTGTTCATTTCGCCAAATCGGTCGTGCTTACAACGAATTTGCCTTGCTCCTTCAATCATGTGTTATCGCCAATAAGAACAATTGCAAATAAATTAACTCACTGTTTACACGACATAGCGAAACTACAAGCACTTGGTAGCACTTCTATAGAGACTTATTTATGTTGACAAGGTTCCCGTGACCGTCACAAAACAGCTCGATTTTCACACATAAAAATAAAAGTTACATTATTTACATACAATTAATATGTCATAATTGTTAACAATTTCATAGTATTCTGAGTTAAGCTCTGTTGATAACACTTTTTTGATAAAGCTGTAAATTCAACTAATATAAACATATATTCAATTAAAATATTGATCAACAAGTAAGAGTGCTATATTCGGCTGTGCCGAATCTTATATACCCTTTACCAACGTACGTACATACATATATATAGTATACAGACACATACATACATATTTGTTTCCATCTTGGGAGCTTTAATTTTCATTTTTCAAATTTCATACGCTAAACTTTTCTTTCAGAAGCATAAAATATATTAAATTTATAAAGAAAACGAAAAAAATTTTTAGACCTATTTAATTTTACATAACACAAAAAGTGTGAGTTTTCCAACCCTGGAGTCATAATTTTGGATTTTTCTGATTATTGATACCAATCTAGTTCTTTAAAAAATACATAAAATATGTTAAGTGAACAAAGCAAAAACGAAATAAGGAAAAACTTAGTTTCATTTAATTCCTTTAATATTAAAAAATTCAGTAAAGTGCGACTTTAAATCGCGCACGAAAGGCAGGCTATTTTGCTTTTTCGAAGATTTTTTCAGTTTAAACGATTTTTTCAGTGTTGTCGCTTTTTTCTCGTTTCGGCGATTTTTTTCTGTTTTTGGAGGTTTTTTTCTTTTTGGCGATTTTTTTCTGTTTTTGGGCTTTTCTTCATTTTGGAGATTTTTTTTCAGTTTGGAGATTTTTTTTTCAGTTTGGCGATTTTTTTCAGTTTTTGGGTTTCTTTTATATAAGCGATTTTTTTGGTTTTTTTTTCATTTTGGCGATTTTTTTCTGTTTTTTTGGGGTTTTTTTCGTTTTTGGCGATTTTTTTCATTTTGGCGATTTTTTTTTTCATTTTGGCGATTTTTTCTGTTTTTTAGGTTTTTTTTTCGTTTTGGCATTTTTTTTCATTTTGGCGATTTTTTTTTCATTTTGGCGTTTTTTTTTCATTTTGGCGATTTTTTTTTCATTTTGGCGATTTTTTTTCATTTTAGCAATTTTTCCGTTTTATGCGATTTATTTTAGTCTTAGAAATTTTTTTAATTTGGTGCTTTTTTTCGTTTTGGCGATTTTTTTTTTGTTTTTGGTGTTTTTTTTTCAGTTTGGCGATTTTGTAATTTTATGATTTTTAGTTTTACCGTTTTTGAAAATTTCAAGAGTTTTGCTCTTATGGTTTCCAAGATACAGCAGTTGTCAAAATTGCATAGTCAAAAGTGCATTAACTGATGAAACACCCTTTAATTTAAATTTTTGGAAATTTTAGTGTTAATTTTTGTAGTCTGTATAAAAAGTGTATATACATACAATTGTATGTATATTACATGGGATTTTAACATTTTTCGTTGCTCGTTTTGGAACACCCTTTAATTTCCAATTCTCATGTATTTGTTGTTGTAGCGGCCAAAGGTTTACACACTGTGTCCAAATTTCAGGTCTGTAGCTCGTACGGTTCTCGAGAAAATACTAATATAGTTTTAGACATAGTTAATTTTACATAACACAAAAAGTTACAGTTTTCCAACCCTGGAAACGTTTTTTTAATTTTTTTTAAATTTTTTTAATTTAAAATACCAGTTGTAATCGTACTGATGTGTAAAATAAGTTTATTTATTAAAAAAAAATAAAAATTTGTTTTCGGTAGTTACTTTTATATGGCAAAATGAAGTTTACGTTTTCCAGCTCTGCAATCGTCTGTCCGATTTTGCTGAATTTCAATACCAATCTATTTTGGAAAATTTCTGACACACCAATCCAAGAACGAAGTCTCTAGCTTTTCTGGGAGCTTCGGAAAACCGATTTCACGTACAGACAGACGGACAGACGGACAGACGGACATCGCTTATTCGTCTTCCCTATGCATAAGGATCCAGAATATATATATTTTATGTGTCGCTTATTGATATTATAGAAATTACAAACGGAATGACAAACCTATATATACCCTTTTACCATTTTTGTTGGTAAAGGGTATAAAAATATTATTTTTTCTAAACAATCACTTAATTGAAAAAAATTCAACAATAATATTTTCTGTGTATGTTCGCGAAAGTGATTATACTTGTATATATTGGGTACGACTAATAATAATCTACGTTTAGATCCGTGACTTTTCGACACACGATTTTCTGACTGATTTTTAAAACCTCTTGGTTCACTTATTTGTTGTAATTTATTTAAATTTTTTGCAAATACAGTTTTGTTGTAATTGTTAACCGGGGAGTTTGTAACTGTTTTGTCTGGAAACTTAAACAATTTGTATACATATTATGTATTTACACATTTGTACGAGTAGTTAGTATCCAATGTAAGCAGGACAAATTGTAGCCAAGCATGTAAAATTGAGTGGGGGAGGGTTGCAGGAGAGTTCAGGATACATAATGCTATAAAATATTTTAATAGAACATTTTGTTTGATGACGTTATGACTCATACAAATGTCGCTGTTGCTGCCACGCCATGTTTTTCTATTTCGCTTCCGTTTGTTTTCAACTGCGAGGCAGGAGAAGGAAGTCTTGTCTGGTTTTTTTTTTTGAAAGCTGAAGAACAAATAAGTGTTGGCAGGAGTATGAGAACCTGTGCTAGACAGCTGCTGCTACTCATTCATTATTCCTCCCCAAAGTATAGAACTAAAGCCTTCATTGCGGAGTGTTTTATTATTTTTTTTTTTGTGATTTAACTTCATCCTCTTTTGTCGTCTGCCCCTGCTGCAGACACCCACACGTTTTTCATTATTGGTAGAAGTAATAGCAACTACAAGTAACAATCTTTTCATTACGAATGCAAGAAAATGCATGAGTTGTATCAAATAAAATTTACATTCAAATGAAACGAAAAATAGGAAAACTAAATGTAAAAATCAACCTCATACTCGTACACACTCTTAACTCAAGAGTCTTTATTCCTCTGTACGTATTCAAATTTATCTGTCCGCAGCAGGGTTACCGCTAGGAATTTTAGAAAAGTCGCACAAAAGGTCGTTTTGTGAAAATAAAGTCGCACAAAAAAGTCGTTTGAGAAAATAAAAGTTGCATCTCTTTTTTTTAACGTTTTTTATTAATAAAAAGCATAACAAAACAAAAAAACAATTGAAACAAAACAAAAATCTTATTGCAGAATCCATTTCTATCATATTTCACAACACATGCAGTTGCATTATACATGCTTATATATGTACCCAGCAAAAAATTACGCAATACCATATAATGAACTACTTTTCTGATTACCAAATTTCATTACTCGCTTACAAATCACATTACCTAAAATTTAAAAAAATTATATACAAGTTGCTAAATGATGAGAATAATTTTTATACCCTTTACCAACAAAAATGGTAAAAGGGTATATATAGGTTTGTCATTCCGTTTGTAATTTCTATAATATCAATAAGCGACACATAAAATATATATATTCTGGATCCTTATGCATAGGGAAGACGAATAAGCGATGTCCGTCTGTCCGTCTGTCCGTCTGTCCGTCTGTCTGTACGTGAAATCGGTTTTCCGAAGCTCCGAGAAAAGCTAGAGACTTCGTTCTTGGACTGGTGTGTCAGAAATTTTCCAAAATAGATTGGTATTGAAATTCAGCAAAATCGGACAGACGATTGCAGAGCTGGAAAACGTAAACTTCATTTTGCCATATAAAAGTAACTACCGAAAACAAATTTTTATTTTTTTTTAATAAATAAACTTATTTTACACATCAGTACGATTACAACTGGTATTTTAAATTAAAAAAATTTAAAAAAATTAAAAAAACGTTTCCAGGGTTGGAAAACTGTAACTTTTTGTGTTATGTAAAATTAACTATGTCTAAAACTATATTAGTATTTTCTCGAGAACCGTACGAGCTACAGACCTGAAATTTGGACACAGTGTGTAAACCTTTGGCCGCTACAACAACAAATACATGAGAATTGGAAATTAAAGGGTGTTCCAAAACGAGCAACGAAAAATGTTAAAATCCCATGTAATATACATACAATTGTATGTATATACACTTTTTATACAGACTACAAAAATTAACACTAAAATTTCCAAAAATTTAAATTAAAGGGTGTTTCATCAGTTAATGCACTTTTGACTATGCAATTTTGACAACTGCTGTATCTTGGAAACCATAAGAGCAAAACTCTTGAAATTTTCAAAAACGGTAAAACTAAAAAATCATAAAATTACAAAATCGCCAAACTGAAAAAAAACACCAAAAACAAAAAAAAATCGCCAAAACGAAAAAAAGCACCAAATTAAAAAAATTTCTAAGACTAAAATAAATCGCATAAAACGGAAAAATTGCTAAAATGAAAAAAAATCGCCAAAATGAAAAAAAAATCGCCAAAATGAAAAAAAAACGCCGAAATGAAAAAAAAATCGCCAAAATGAAAAAAAATGCCAAAACGAAAAAAAAACCTAAAAAACAGAAAAAATCGCCAAAATGAAAAAAAAAATCGCCAAAATAAAAAAAAACGCCAAAAACGAAAAAAACCCCAAAAAAACAGAAAAAAATCGCCAAAATGAAAAAAAAACCAAAAAAAAATCGCTTATATAAAAGAAACCCAAAAACTGAAAAAAATCGCCAAACTGAAAAAAAAAATCTCCAAACTGAAAAAAAATCTCCAAAAAGAAGAAAAGCCCAAAAACAGAAAAAAATCGCCAAAAAGAAAAAAACCTCCAAAAACAGAAAAAAATCGCCGAAACGAGAAAAAAGCGACAACACTGAAAAAATCGTTTAAACTGAAAAAATCTTCGAAAAAGCAAAATAGCCTGCCTTTCGTGCGCGATTTAAAGTCGCACTTTACTGAATTTTTTAATATTAAAGGAATTAAATGAAACTAAGTTTTTCCTTATTTCGTTTTTGCTTTGTTCACTTAACATATTTTATGTATTTTTTAAAGAACTAGATTGGTATCAATAATCAGAAAAATCCAAAATTATGACTCCAGGGTTGGAAAACTCACACTTTTTGTGTTATGTAAAATTAAATAGGTCTAAAAATTTTTTTCGTTTTCTTTATAAATTTAATATATTTTATGCTTCTGAAAGAAAAGTTTAGCGTATGAAATTTGAAAAATGAAAATTAAAGCTCCCAAGATGGAAACAAATATGTATGTATGTGTCTGTATACTATATATATGTATGTACGTACGTTGGTAAAGGGTATATAAGATTCGGCACAGCCGAATATAGCACTCTTACTTGTTTTAGATTAAATAGATTACGTGAACAAGTTGCCAAATAAAATAAGTAAGTACTTCTCAAGAATCGATTATTTTAGTCTCATTCTAATCATTAAGTTGGTGATCCAGTAAGGAATAGCTTCCACCAAAAATGCGTCATTCCAAATCCGATTACCTTTTTTGAAATTTTTTGCTGGGTATGTACATGTTTTCATGTACCCTGGAGATTTTAGCTAAAACTATTCTTTGCAGTTCTACTGAAAATTTATGAAACATTTCTTGAATACATTTTATACATGATATGCATGTTGCAAAAAAGTGGTAAAAGTGTTTCCAAATGAACAATAATCTGTGAATTGATTTTAAATTTTGCCGACGTTATTTTGACGATTTTTTTGATAAAAATAATCAAAAAACTTTTAGTTAATTATTATTTTTCGAACTTTATTTTGTTTCTATATTCTTATGAATTGAACAGGCTAATGTTCGTAACGCTTTTTAAGCCAAATTACATGTGATAATTATTAATGAACAAATAACATCAATGTGTTGTTGTCAGAATATTTACAACTAACTTTGATGTGATTTGTTCATTAATAATTATCACATGTAATTTGGCTTAAAAAGCGTTACGGACATAAGCCTGTTCAAAAAAAAACTTTTAATTTACTGCAAATTAACTGTTTTTTGAGAAGTTTCACAAAAAAGGGTAAAAAGTCGCAATAAAATTAAAAAAAGTCGGAAAAGTCGGTGACAAAAAAAGTCTCACAAAAAGTCGCAGACCGCTAAAAAGGGGTCAAATTGCGACTTTAGTCGGGTGAACGGTAACCCTGGTCCGCAGTTGATACGAGAGAAACCTAACTGGATTCAAAGTACCCAGTCAAAGTAGGTAGAAAAAATATATATTCAACTACACGTTTTTGTCATTAAAAAAGGTAACCCTTTTTGACGGCAAGATGGAAGTATTTATGTAAATAAACATTTTTTATTTAAAAAAGAAATCTTTAACTTTATACACATATACAAATAATGAAATACCATAAAATGAGCAATTATCTTGCAAGAAAAGAAAATGAATTTCCAAAAATGATAACTGCACGGCTGTTGTCAATTTTATGCTGTAATTGCCACTTATAATAATAAAAATAAAACAAATAAAAATATACTATTTGTAGCAACACTCACTTTTTAGTGGAAATAACAATTTTATTTTATTTATTTTTTATAAAATTTGTAATTTTTTCCACCGACGAATGTAATTTTCCATTCGTGCACTTTTTTTTTTGTTTTGACAGCAGAAAACGCGTTACACAGGCCCAAACAAACTGTCACTTCCCAGCAAAAAATTTCAAAAAAGGTAATCGGGTTTGGAATTAAGCATTTTTGGTGGAAGCTGTTCCTTACTGGATTACCAACTTAATGATTTTAACAAGGCGTGAGACTAAAATAATCGATTCTTGAGGAGTACTTACTTTTTTTATTTGGCAACTTGTTCACGTAATCTATTTAGTCTAAAAAAAAAAAAAGATTCTCCTCATTTAGCAACTTGTATATAATTTTTTTAAATTTTAGGTAATGTGATTTGTAAGCGAGAAATGAAATTTGGTAATCAGAAAAGTAACTCATTATATGGCAAGTAGTTCTGATGGTAATGTGTAATTTTTTGCTGGATTGTTACATTTTTTACAAAAATAAAATGACATTCGCGTTATACAACCGCAAACTTGATGAACGTCAGGTTTTATACGCGTATTTTAGACATATTGGGTTCTATAAACATGCTGTTAATTTTCATATGGACAAACGTGTTTTACTTTCTATGACGAAAGTTCGTCCCAATTGTGTTCCCAGTTGCAAAATATGTACGTATGTATGTGTATGTGATGTATGAGGAATACACTGGCTGTAACAATTCCCCTCAAATTATAGTTTTCTTTTCATAATTATTGCAACCGCCAATTCCAAAAATCACAGATTATAAAATAAAATATTTTTTTGCCGATTTTTATATTATAAAGATTTTAATTTTTTAAATTTTAAAATTTCGTATATAACACAAAATTGCATTTCATGATTTACGAATTTATTTTGTAATATAAACATTGTGTTTCGTAAATTTACGAGAAAAATTTTGTAAAAATACAAAATTTTGTTATTTGCAGACAAAAAGTATTTCGTAAAATAAACAAATATCATTTCTACTATGTACCAAGCATTTCCTACCGTAAAAACAACGAATGCACTACATTTTTCAATTTAATTATTATTTTTCGATTCATAAGAATATACTACATTTTTCGTTTATTTTACTTATGCAATATTTTGAGTGTACATTATGTGTGTACACACGAAATACAGACACGTCTGCATAAAGAAATATACATATGTATATTAGGGTGTCCCTTATTTTTTTGACGTCACTTTTTTTTGCGCATACCCACTAAAAAGTTTCGAAATTACCTAAAAAGCCACCAAAAAAAATTTTACTTTGATCTAAGAAAGGTAACCTGTGGCGACTTGCGATTTACTTCAGTGTGCCAGTAAGACGCATAACACAGTGTGACAAAACAGAAATACCTGCAAAGTGTTACTATTTTTCTGGTAGGTATTGTTGAGTATAACAACAATCTGTATTTTAAATTTTCCAAACACCTCCAAAATCTGGAGATACGGGTAAAAACCGGTTTTTCGACTCCTTAAGCACTTATCAACCTCTAACTAAGTTAAATATCAACCGATTTTAAATGTATAAACGGATATAGAAAGAAAAGACTAAAACCATTCAAACCATATTCATCTCGTTTCAGTGAAGCTCAGATGTATGTCTGTATTTTTGCACCAAATATAATTTTTTTCGGCTTTTTTCGACATTTTTCTACTTTAGACTTGTTTTTAGGCAGTATTTTTGTACTGAAACCATACTGTTTATAACTTTATTTATAAAATATAATTTGTTTTAAAAAATTCCCTCGAAATTGACTGAGTTATTAAACATTTTATTAGAAGTGTTATTAGGTGATATTGTTATTGTCTGAAGTATAATAGATGTGAGTGGCTACAGAGAGACTGAGTAATGCTAGGAATAAAACTGGGACGAACGACGAATTTCGTCCACCTCGACGAATTCGTCAATAAGAGTTCACTGCGTACATTCATCGTGTGAAGCAGAACAATGACGAATTTACTCAGCGAATTCCTCTCTTATATAAGGAAAAATTTTTTTCAGTTGTTTGTCTTGCCAACAGTGTTTTTTTAGCGTTTGTTTTATAATATATCGCTGTAGTAAAGCATTTCAAAAATCTCTCATGTCTTGAAAGGTCTTATAAATTGTATTGTGCAGGACATTAATATAAATATATTTTTATTGATATTCTCTCTTGTTTCTACTTTATTTATTTATTTAACACTACGCGTGCACTACCGATAGTTTACAAACGAAACACTAAACTGACAGAAGATGTTTCTAAAGAAAAGTATTTTTAAAAACTTAATATACAGCCATGTCACAGAGTTCAATTTCGTTCGGAAACGGAATTCAATCCACCCCTATTTTGTAGGAGATGGGGTCTAAAAGAGACCTAAAACTAAAATACGGGAATTTGTCAGGTGTGTCCCGACCGTTGGAAACGCTGATATGCTGGGTTATACTCGGGCTAGTGCTTGACATTTTGAGGTGGATTCAATTCCGTATCTGAACTAAATTGAACTCTGTGACATGGCTGTATATTAAGTTTTTAAAAATACTTTTCTTTAGAAACATCTTCTGTCAGTTTAGTGTTTCGTTTGTAAACTATCGGTAGTGCACGCGTAGTGTTAAATAAATAAATAAAGTAGAAACAAGAGAGAATATCAATAAAAATATATTTATATTAATGTCCTGCACAATACAATTTATGAGACCTTTCAAGACATGAGAGATTTTTGAAATGCTTTACTACAGCGATATATTATAAAACAAACGCTAAAAAAACACTGTTGGTACATAGTAGAAATGATATTTGTTTATTTTACGAAATACTTTTTGTCTGCAAATAACAAAATTTTGTATTTATACAAACTTTTTCTCGTAAATTTACGAAACACAATGTTTATATTACAAAATAAATTCGTAAATCATGAAATGCAATTTTGTGTTATATACGAAATTTTAAAATTTAAAAAATTAAAATCTTTATGATATAAAAATCGGCAAAAAAAATATTTTATTTTATAATCTGTGATTTTTGGAATTGGCGGTTGCAATAATTATGAAAAGAAAACTATAATTTGAGGGGAATTGTTACAGCCAGTGTATTCCTCATACATCACATACACATACATACGTACATATTTTGCAACTGGGAACACAATTGGGACGAACTTTCGTCATAGAAAGTAAAACACGTTTGTCCATATGAAAATTAACAGCATGTTTATAGAACCCAATATGTCTAAAATACGCGTATAAAACCTGACGTTCATCAAGTTTGCGGTTGTATAACGCGAATGTCATTTTATTTTTGTAAAAAATGTAACAATCCAGCAAAAAATTACACATTACCATCAGAACTACTTGCCATATAATGAGTTACTTTTCTGATTACCAAATTTCATTACTCGCTTACAAATCACATTACCTAAAATTTAAAAAAATTATATACAAGTTGCTAAATGAGGAGAATCTTTTTTTTTTTTAGACTAAATAGATTACGTGAACAAGTTGCCAAATAAAAAAAGTAAGTACTCCTCAAGAATCGATTATTTTAGTCTCACACCTTGTTAAAATCATTAAGTTGGTAATCCAGTAAGGAACAGCTTCCACCAAAAATGCTTAATTCCAAACCCGATTACCTTTTTTGAAAATTTTTGCTGGGAAGTGACAGTTTGTTTGGGCCTGTGTAACGCGTTTTCTGCTGTCAAAACAAAAAAAAAAGTGCACGAATGGAAAATTACATTCGTCGGTGGAAAAAATTACAAATTTTATAAAAAATAAATAAAATAAAATTGTTATTTCCACTAAAAAGTGAGTGTTGCTACAAATAGTATATTTTTATTTGTTTTATTTTTATTATTATAAGTGGCAATTACAGCATAAAATTGACAACAGCCGTGCAGTTATCATTTTTGGAAATTCATTTTCTTTTCTTGCAAGATAATTGCTCATTTTATGGAATTTCATTATTTGTATATGTGTATAAAGTTAAAGATTTCTTTTTTAAATAAAAAATGTTTATTTACATAAATACTTCCATCTTGCCGTCAAAAAGGGTTACCTTTTTTAATGACAAAAATAAAAATGTTACATGAAAAAATGTAAACAAATAAAAATTATTTACAGAAAGGCAACACTGTGACACTAAATTGCTAAGTGCGCCACACGACGTAAGACGTAAGAAAAAAAATTATCGTGTTCTACAAATGCAAATTCTTACGTATTCGTGCGTGTGCCATTCGTGCGTGTCTTGATTGTAGACTTGGGTCGAACTCATTCACTTAATTCAGTTTTGCCACAAACCAATGATCAAACCCATTTAAATTACATGGGTTTGATCATTGGTTTGTGGCAAAACTGAATTAAGTGAATGAGTTCGACCAAAGAATATAAATTATATAGAATGCGCATCTGAGCTAAAAAATTAAACATTTTTTGATTTCGTTACTGATGCGGGGGGAAAGTATAAAGCGCAAGCAAACACGCAGAGAGAGAGCATTTGCTTCCAGGGTGACCGATGACACTTTTCAAAAAGTTGCACCAAATAGGGGAGGATTTATACAAAAAAAGGGGCAACATTAAAAAAATCGACACAACTACATTAAAGTTCTTGTTTTTAACGTATTATTATATAATTTACTTTAGAAAAAGGGGGACAAAAAGAGGGAAGGCAATCGAAAAAGTGGCAATTTGCCACTGTAGTCGATCAAACGGTCACACTGTACGATACAGTGACAGAGCTTCGAGTTCTGCTACAGCTTGTCGTCACTGTTGCCAGTTTTGCAGATTTCTCTGCATTTTGCTGATTTTTCATTGAAAAAATTATAAAATGAAATTTGCAAATTTTCTGAAATGCTTGTGTAACATCAATATTTCATGTTTTTCTTTACTCCGTAACAGAAATAACCATGATGTCACTGTCAGAAATATACACATAAGAAACACTAACAAATAAGTAGTGTTTGACGTTTAATTTTGCAGTAACCATACCACCAACATAACAATGGTAAAAAGAAACTAGCTAATCTGTGCAAAGATGTATGAATATACATATATATAAACATATCGCACTCTAAATCATAAACAGTCACGCATATGTGCCATTATTTTAAAGAATTTGTAATATCGTTATATGTTTTTATACAGCAAGATAATTTATCTTAATTCGCAAATTAAATAAAAAATGCATACATGACAAACATCTAACCTCCTCCTTAATTGAAGACGGTTAATAATTCGAAAACAAAATGAAAAACAGTTCTAAATATAGGTGTTTTTATTGTTGCAGATTTTTTTTCCGATTTTTTAAAATAATTTTGCAGCTTTTTCAGATTTGTTAGCCAATTTTTCCAGATTTTTTGTAAAATTTTCTGGCACCAGTGCTTGACGTTGTAAACATTCACCCCTATCGTGAATAAAATGTGAAATTTTTGAACCCATGAAATTTTCATTCCCCATGAGGGGAAATTTGCTATCGGGAACTTCATGGGAACGTTTGTTCCCGCTATTGATTCGCAGTGAATGTAAAAAACGGGAAGAAAATTAAACAAATTTATGTTTGATAGTGAGAAATACACACATTTTTTGTTTAGGATGCAATGTTTTTAAGCTATTACATTTAAATTTGTAATTCAGTTTCATATTTGTATTGAGCTTTATTTTCGATATTTATCGTAAGTGAGATTTAATTGAAAATAGACCTTTTTATTTAAATTTAAATTTTATGGGCCTATCCATAGTTAAGAATTATCAAAATGCCATATATTTTATAACTGTTAAGATACGAGTACGGGCTGTAAAATTTTATCGTAAGCGAAAATTAATTATGTGAAACAAATTTGAATATTATAAAAATAATCTTCTCTTCTAATTTAAATACCATATAAAAATTTTTAATTTTGTGTTAAAAAGTAACCAAAATGGAAAAAAGTACACAAGTACACATTGGAATAAAAGTAACCAATTTTGGTTACAAGTAACTAAAACGGCAACGCTGATCATTGCATACGCTGTCTACGAGACTGTAAAAAAGCAAAATAATAAAAATCAAACATAAATACACACATGCTTTCGCTCTCACCAATGCGAGCGCAGCATACACTGCAGAAAAAAATGAGAGCTAGACTTGGGTCGAACTCGTTCACTAGTTAATTTTTGCCACAAACCAATGATCAAACCCATGTAATTTAAATGGGTTTGATCATTGGTTTGTGGCAAAAATGAACTAGTGAACGAGTTCGACCCAAGTCTAATGAGAGCACGTATGCTGACGGGTTCTACTGGAAATACCCGCATAGAAAATTTTAGCTTGTATGAGATGCGCATTCTATATGATTTATATTCTTTGGTTCGACCCAAGTCTACTTGATTGTGACTTGTTCTATAAACATGCTGTAACACAACACCACCATCGAACGAAATCCGTCGTGCAAGACGAAATCTGTGATAGATTTATTTATATCTTTACGCCGATGAACGACGGAAAAAACAATTTTATCTCTTTCTCTCTCTTTGCACAAACAATAACCAATTATCAATTCTAAGATACGTTAAGCACCCCATACACGTTTCAATTCAATTTTCAATTGAGTCATTCAATTGAATTTATTCTTGGCCACACACTTCATAAACTGAATTGAAAGATTTTCATTCAATTGTCAAATTTATATTTTTTTCACAATTACAAATTTAAAACTTCTATTGCATTCATTCATTAATTTTTATATTTTTTATATAAAATTAAATGAAATTAAATACAATTTTAAAAATGCATAGCTTTTTCTATACAAAACAAAGCTACAAACATAAATTTTGACAGCTAATAAAGAGACGCGAGCATACACAGCACAATCGAATTGAAAAATCAAAATCAAAAGATTGTCGTTCGTCCCAGTTGTCTATCTATCATAAGCCGAAAACTAATTTTTTATTACAATAATTTTTTATTTTAATTGAAATTTGTTGAATAATTTTTTATAGAATATATTCAATGATAGGAAAATAAATGGGGAAAATATTAAAAAATAAAACATTATTTTTATATTTCAAATTTTTTTCGTAAAATTAAAGAATAATTTTGTACTGTAAGTCCTCGTCCATACAGTGAAACATTTGCTTGTTGACGAGAGGAGAAGAGGAATGGCAAATTGTACTATGTTTCATGTACACGAAGTTTTTGTTGAGTACGTCATTCTCGCCTCATTCTCATGAGAAATATACATATGAGAAAATGTGTTAAGCTGCAATCCAAAAACTTCACAGTGTGGACACGAATGCAGTTTCAAAAGAGAAATCAAAAATGTTTCGCAGCAAATGTTTCACTATATGGCATAGGACTAAACAAAATGATAACAAAACACAATTTGCTTATTTTACGAAATTTCCAGTTTTATAAAAATGTTTTATGTTATCCTAAGTTCAATAAAATAAACGAAAAATACGGTACGAAAATAATTGTACGAAATAATTTTTGTAACTTAACGAAATTCATAAAATTATAAAATCAGTTTTCCTGCACAAACTACAAATATTTTCGTAAAATGTACAAAATTTTTGATTATTGGACAAAAATTAAATTACGAAAAACTGTTTTGTATTTTTAAGCATGAAATATATTGAGTGTAAGTACCCTGCAGGAGAGTAGGCAATAGTTGCCTAAAAGCTACTAGTATAATTACTAGAATAGGAAGAACTAGTGCAAAAAGTGTTGAAGTTGTGTAAAATTACTAGTGCTGATGAGTCGATGAAGTAGTTTCAAGCACCACATTGCAAAATAAATTTTGACTGTCTAATAGAGCCCTTGTACTGCATGAAAATTGGTATAATAAAATAATATTAAAATTTTAGGTTCATCTAAAAATAATTATAATTATCCTTTTATATTAACTAAGGAATACAACCACGAATTTCATAGAATTTTTCTTTACAAAAGAACTGGTAATAATAGACTAGTCCTAGACTAGTAGCAATGGTACTAGTAGTTTCATAAACACACTCAATTTAAATTTGAGCATTATGATGGTGTAGGAAAGTTTACAGTTGGGAACTAGTGGTGGTGATTGCTGTACTAGTAAAATACTAATTGTACACTAGTTCGATCTCCTGCAAGGTATACATGTACATATACTGAAATGAAACCCTTCATTCAGACAATGAAATTCTTCATTGTATTAATGCAATCTGTTATTAAAAGTCAGCTAATTAAGCCCTTTATTGAATCAATGAAGAATGATTCATTGTATTTATGAAGTTAAATTTGACGGAACCTATCAAAAACTTCTTGAGAATGTGGAATGCGAATTACTCTTTTAATGGCTTACAAAGTAAGCTCCTCAAGAATCGATTATTTTAGTCTCACGCCTTGTTAAAATCATTAAGTTGGTAATCCAGTAAGGAACAGCTTCCACCAAAAATGCTTAATTCCAAACCCGATTACCTTTTTTGAAAATTTTTGCTGGGAAGTAACAGTTTGTTTGGGCCTGTGTAACGCGTTTTCTGCTGTCAAAACAAAAAAAAAAGTGCACGAATGGAAAATTACATTCGTCGGTGGAAAAAATTAAAAATTTTATAAAAAATAAATAAAATAAAATTGTTATTTCCACTAAAAAGTGAGTGTTGCTACAAATAGTATATTTTTATTTGTTTTATTTTTATTATTATAAGTGGCAATTACAGCATAAAATTGACAACAGCCGTGCAGTTATCATTTTTGGAAATTCATTTTCTTTTCTTGCAAGATAATTGCTCATTTTATGGAATTTCATTATTTGTATATGTGTATAAAGTTAAAGATTTCTTTTTTAAATAAAAAATGTTTATTTACATAAATACTTCCATCTTGCCGTCAAAAAGGGTTACCTTTTTTAATGACAAAAATAAAAATGTTACATGAAAAAATGTAAACAAATAAAAATTATTTACAGAAAGGCAACACTGTGACACTAAATTGCTAAGTGCGCCACACGACGTAAGACGTAAGAAAAAAAATTATCGTGTTCTACAAATGCAAATTCTTACGTATTCGTGCGTGTGCCATTCGTGCGTGTCTTGATTGTAGACTTGGGTCGAACTCATTCACTTAATTCAGTTTTGCCACAAACCAATGATCAAACCCATTTAAATTACATGGGCTTGATCATTGGTTTGTGGCAAAACTGAATTAAGTGAATGAGTTCGACCAAAGAATATAAATTATATAGAATGCGCATCTGAGCTAAAAAATTAAACATTTTTTGATTTCGTTACTGATGCGGGGGGAAAGTATAAAGCGCAAGCAAACACGCAGAGAGAGAGCATTTGCTTCCAGGGTGACCGATGACACTTTTCAAAAAGTTGCACCAAATAGGGGAGGATTTATACAAAAAAAGGGGCAACATTAAAAAAATCGACACAACTACATTAAAGTTCTTGTTTTTAACGTATTATTATATAATTTACTTTAGAAAAAGGGGGACAAAAAGAGGGAAGGCAATCGAAAAAGTGGCAATTTGCCACTGTAGTCGATCAAACGGTCACACTGTACGATACAGTGACAGAGCTTCGAGTTCTGCTACAGCTTGTCGTCACTGTTGCCAGTTTTGCAGATTTCTCTGCATTTTGCTGATTTTTCATTGAAAAAATTATAAAATGAAATTTGCAGATTTTCTGAAATGCTTGTGTAACATCAATATTTCATGTTTTTCTTTACTCCGTAACAGAAATAACCATGGTGTCACTGTCAGAAATATACACATAAGAAACACTAACAAATAAGTAGTGTTTGACGTTTAATTTTGCAGTAACCATACCACCAACATAACAATGGTAAAAAGAAACTAGCTAATCTGTGCAAAGATGTATGAATATACATATATATAAACATATCGCACTCTAAATCATAAACAGTCACGCATATGTGCCATTATTTTAAAGAATTTGTAATATCGTTATATGTTTTTATACAGCAAGATAATTTATCTTAATTCGCAAATTAAATAAAAAATGCATACATGACAAACATCTAACCTCCTCCTTAATTGAAGACGGTTAATAATTCGAAAACAAAATGAAAAACAGTTCTAAATATAGGTGTTTTTATTGTTGCAGATTTTTTTTCCGATTTTTTAAAATAATTTTGCAGCTTTTTCAGATTTGTTAGCCAATTTTTCCAGATTTTTTGTAAAATTTTCTGGCACCAGTGCTTGACGTTGTAAACATTCACCCCTATCGTGAATAAAATATGAAATTTTTGAACCCATGAAATTTTCATTCCCCATGAGGGGAAATTTGCTATCGGGAACTTCATGGGAACGTTTGTTCCCGCTATTGATTCGCAGTGAATGTAAAAAACGGGAAGAAAATTAAACAAATTTATGTTTGATAGTGAGAAAAAATGTGTGTAACATTTTTTGTTTAGGATGCAATGTTTTTAAGCTATTACATTTAAATTTGTAATTCAGTTTCATATTTGTATTGAGCTTTATTTTCGATATTTATCGTAAGTGAGATTTAATTGAAAATAGACCTTTTTATTTAAATTTAAATTTTATGGGCCTATCCATAGTTAAGAATTATCAAAATGCCATATATTTTATAACTGTTAAGATACGAGTACGGGCTGTAAAATTTTATCGTAAGCGAAAATTAATTATGTGAAACAAATTTGAATATTATAAAAATAATCTTCTCTTCTAATTTAAATACCATATAAAAATTTTTAATTTTGTGTTAAAAAGTAACCAAAATGGAAAAAAGTACACAAGTACACATTGGAATAAAAGTAACCAATTTTGGTTACAAGTAACTAAAACGGCAACGCTGATCATTGCATACGCTGTCTACGAGACTGTAAAAAAGCAAAATAATAAAAATCAAACATAAATACACACATGCTTTCGCTCTCACCAATGCGAGCGCAGCATACACTGCAGAAAAAAATGAGAGCTAGACTTGGGTCGAACTCGTTCACTAGTTAATTTTTGCCACAAACCAATGATCAAACCCATGTAATTTAAATGGGTTTGATCATTGGTTTGTGGCAAAAATGAACTAGTGAACGAGTTCGACCCAAGTCTAATGAGAGCACGTATGCTGACGGGTTCTACTGGAAATACCCGCATAGAAAATTTTAGCTTGTATGAGATGCGCATTCTATATGATTTATATTCTTTGGTTCGACCCAAGTCTACTTGATTGTGACTTGTTCTATAAACATGCTGTAACACAACACCACCATCGAACGAAATCCGTCGTGCAAGACGAAATCTGTGATAGATTTATTTATATCTTTACGCCGATGAACGACGGAAAAAACAATTTTATCTCTTTCTCTCTCTTTGCACAAACAATAACCAATTATCAATTCTAAGATACGTTAAGCACCCCATACACGTTTCAATTCAATTTTCAATTGAGTCATTCAATTGAATTTATTCTTGGCCACACACTTCATAAACTGAATTGAAAGATTTTCATTCAATTGTCAAATTTATATTTTTTTCACAATTACAAATTTAAAACTTCTATTGCATTCATTCATTAATTTTTATATTTTT
Organism: Tachina lurida; assembly: GCA_944452675.1. Lineage (NCBI taxonomy): Eukaryota > Metazoa > Arthropoda > Insecta > Diptera > Tachinidae > Tachina > Tachina lurida. The sequence goes on from OX101754.1 coordinate 81,237,701, forward strand.
TATATAAAATTAAATGAAATTAAATACAATTTTAAAAATGCATAGCTTTTTGTTTACAAAACAAAGCTACAAACATAAATTTTGACAGCTAATAAAGAGACGCGAGCATACACAGCACAATCGAATTGAAAAATCAAAATCAAAAGATTGTCGTTCGTCCCAGTTGTCTATCTATCATAAGCCGAAAACTAATTTTTTATTACAATAATTTTTTATTTTAATTGAAATTTGTTGAATAATTTTTTATAGAATATATTCAATGATAGGAAAATAAATGGGGAAAATATTAAAAAATAAAACATTATTTTTATATTTCAAATTTTTTTCGTAAAATTAAAGAATAATTTTGTACTGTAAGTCCTCGTCCATACAGTGAAACATTTGCTTGTTGACGAGAGGAGAAGAGGAATGGCAAATTGTACTATGTTTCATGTACACGAAGTTTTTGTTGAGTACGTCATTCTCGCCTCATTCTCATGAGAAATATACATATGAGAAAATGTGTTAAGCTGCAATCCAAAAACTTCACAGTGTGGACACGAATGCAGTTTCAAAAGAGAAATCAAAAATGTTTCGCAGCAAATGTTTCACTATATGGCATAGGACTAAACAAAATGATAACAAAACACAATTTGCTTATTTTACGAAATTTCCAGTTTTATAAAAATGTTTTATGTTATCCTAAGTTCAATAAAATAAACGAAAAATACGGTACGAAAATAATTGTACGAAATAATTTTTGTAACTTAACGAAATTCATAAAATTATAAAATCAGTTTTCCTGCACAAACTACAAATATTTTCGTAAAATGTACAAAATTTTTGATTATTGGACAAAAATTAAATTACGAAAAACTGTTTTATATTTTTAAGCATGAAATATATTGAGTGTAAGTACCCTGCAGGAGAGTAGGCAATAGTTGCCTAAAAGCTACTAGTATAATTACTAGAATAGGAAGAACTAGTGCAAAAAGTGTTGAAGTTGTGTAAAATTACTAGTGCTGATGAGTCGATGAAGTAGTTTCAAGCACCACATTGCAAAATAAATTTTGACTGTCTAATAGAGCCCTTGTACTGCATGAAAATTGGTATAATAAAATAATATTAAAATTTTAGGTTCATCTAAAAATAATTATAATTATCCTTTTATATTAACTAAGGAATACAACCACGAATTTCATAGAATTTTTCTTTACAAAAGAACTGGTAATAATAGACTAGTCCTAGACTAGTAGCAATGGTACTAGTAGTTTCATAAACACACTCAATTTAAATTTGAGCATTATGATGGTGTAGGAAAGTTTACAGTTGGGAACTAGTGGTGGTGATTGCTGTACTAGTAAAATACTAATTGTACACTAGTTCGATCTCCTGCAAGGTATACATGTACATATACTGAAATGAAACCCTTCATTCAGACAATGAAATTCTTCATTGTATTAATGCAATCTGTTATTAAAAGTCAGCTAATTAAGCCCTTTATTGAATCAATGAAGAATGATTCATTGTATTTATGAAGTTAAATTTGACGGAACCTATCAAAAACTTCTTGAGAATGTGGAATGCGAATTACTCTTTTAATGGCTTACAAAGTAAGCTCCTCAAGAATCGATTATTTTAGTCTCACGCCTTGTTAAAATCATTAAGTTGGTAATCCAGTAAGGAACAGCTTCCACCAAAAATGCTTAATTCCAAACCCGATTACCTTTTTTGAAAATTTTTGCTGGGAAGTAACAGTTTGTTTGGGCCTGTGTAACGCGTTTTCTGCTGTCAAAACAAAAAAAAAAGTGCACGAATGGAAAATTACATTCGTCGGTGGAAAAAATTACAAATTTTATAAAAAATAAATAAAATAAAATTGTTATTTCCACTAAAAAGTGAGTGTTGCTACAAATAGTATATTTTTATTTGTTTTATTTTTATTATTATAAGTGGCAATTACAGCATAAAATTGACAACAGCCGTGCAGTTATCATTTTTGGAAATTCATTTTCTTTTCTTGCAAGATAATTGCTCATTTTATGGAATTTCATTATTTGTATATGTGTATAAAGTTAAAGATTTCTTTTTTAAATAAAAAATGTTTATTTACATAAATACTTCCATCTTGCCGTCAAAAAGGGTTACCTTTTTTAATGACAAAAATAAAAATGTTACATGAAAAAATGTAAACAAATAAAAATTATTTACAGAAAGGCAACACTGTGACACTAAATTGCTAAGTGCGCCACACGACGTAAGACGTAAGAAAAAAAATTATCGTGTTCTACAAATGCAAATTCTTACGTATTCGTGCGTGTGCCATTCGTGCGTGTCTTGATTGTAGACTTGGGTCGAACTCATTCACTTAATTCAGTTTTGCCACAAACCAATGATCAAACCCATTTAAATTACATGGGTTTGATCATTGGTTTGTGGCAAAACTGAATTAAGTGAATGAGTTCGACCAAAGAATATAAATTATATAGAATGCGCATCTGAGCTAAAAAATTAAACATTTTTTGATTTCGGTACTGATGCGGGGGGAAAGTATAAAGCGCAAGCAAACACGCAGAGAGAGAGCATTTGCTTCCAGGGTGACCGATGACACTTTTCAAAAAGTTGCACCAAATAGGGGAGGATTTATACAAAAAAAGGGGCAACATTAAAAAAATCGACACAACTACATTAAAGTTCTTGTTTTTAACGTATTATTATATAATTTACTTTAGAAAAAGGGGGACAAAAAGAGGGAAGGCAATCGAAAAAGTGGCAATTTGCCACTGTAGTCGATCAAACGGTCACACTGTACGATACAGTGACAGAGCTTCGAGTTCTGCTACAGCTTGTCGTCACTGTTGCCAGTTTTGCAGATTTCTCTGCATTTTGCTGATTTTTCATTGAAAAAATTATAAAATGAAATTTGCAGATTTTCTGAAATGCTTGTGTAACATCAATATTTCATGTTTTTCTTTACTCCGTAACAGAAATAACCATGGTGTCACTGTCAGAAATATACACATAAGAAACACTAACAAATAAGTAGTGTTTGACGTTTAATTTTGCAGTAACCATACCACCAACATAACAATGGTAAAAAGAAACTAGCTAATCTGTGCAAAGATGTATGAATATACATATATATAAACATATCGCACTCTAAATCATAAACAGTCACGCATATGTGCCATTATTTTAAAGAATTTTTAATATCGGTATATGTTTTTATACAGCAAGATAATTTATCTTAATTCGCAAATTAAATAAAAAATGCATACATGACAAACATCTAACCTCCTCCTTAATTGAAGACGGTTAATAATTCGAAAACAAAATGAAAAACAGTTCTAAATATAGGTGTTTTTATTGTTGCAGATTTTTTTTCCGATTTTTTAAAATAATTTTGCAGATTTTTCAGATTTGTTAGCCAATTTTTCCAGATTTTTTGTAAAATTTTCTGGCACCAGTGCTTGACGTTGTAAACATTCACCCCTATCGTGAATAAAATGTGAAATTTTTGAACCCATGAAATTTTCATTCCCCATGAGGGGAAATTTGCTATCGGGAACTTCATGGGAACGTTTGTTCCCGCTATTGATTCGCAGTGAATGTAAAAAACGGGAAGAAAATTAAACAAATTTATGTTTGATAGTGAGAAATACACACATTTTTTGTTTAGGATGCAATGTTTTTAAGGTATTACATTTAAATTTGTAATTCAGTTTCATATTTGTATTGAGCTTTATTTTCGATATTTATCGTAAGTGAGATTTAATTGAAAATAGACCTTTTTATTTAAATTTAAATTTTATGGGCCTATCCATAGTTAAGAATTATCAAAATGCCATATATTTTATAACTGTTAAGATACGAGTACGGGCTGTAAAATTTTATCGTAAGCGAAAATTAATTATGTGAAACAAATTTGAATATTATAAAAATAATCTTCTCTTCTAATTTAAATACCATATAAAAATTTTTAATTTTGTGTTAAAAAGTAACCAAAATGGAAAAAAGTACACAAGTACACATTGGAATAAAAGTAACCAATTTTGGTTACAAGTAACTAAAACGGCAACGCTGACCATTGCATACGCTGTCTACGAGACTGTAAAAAAGCAAAATAATAAAAATCAAACATAAATACACACATGCTTTCGCTCTCACCAATGCGAGCGCAGCATACACTGCAGAAAAAAATGAGAGCTAGACTTGGGTCGAACTCGTTCACTAGTTAATTTTTGCCACAAACTAATGATCAAACCCATGTAATTTAAATGGGTTTGATCATTGGTTTGTGGCAAAAATGAACTAGTGAACGAGTTCGACCCAAGTCTAATGAGAGCACGTATGCTGACGGGTTCTACTGGAAATACCCGCATAGAAAATTTTAGCTTGTATGAGATGCGCATTCTATATGATTTATATTCTTTGGTTCGACCCAAGTCTACTTGATTGTGACTTGTTCTATAAACATGCTGTAACACAACACCACCATCGAACGAAATCCGTCGTGCAAGACGAAATCTGTGATAGATTTATTTATATCTTTACGCCGATGAACGACGGAAAAACAATTTTATCTCTTTCTCTCTCTTTGCACAAACAATAACCAATTATCAATTCTAAGATACGTTAAGCACCCCATACACGTTTCAATTCAATTTTCAATTGAGTCATTCAATTGAATTTATTCTTGGCCACACACTTCATAAACTGAATTGAAAGATTTTCATTCAATTGTCAAATTTATATTTTTTTCACAATTACAAATTTAAAACTTCTATTGCATTCATTCATTAATTTTTATATTTTTTATATAAAATTAAATGAAATTAAATACAATTTTAAAAATGCATAGCTTTTTCTATACAAAACAAAGCTACAAACATAAATTTTGACAGCTAATAAAGAGACGCGAGCATACACAGCACAATCGAATTGAAAAATCAAAATCAAAAGATTGTCGTTCGTCCCAGTTGTCTATCTATCATAAGCCGAAAACTAATTTTTTATTACAATAATTTTTTATTTTAATTGAAATTTGTTGAATAATTTTTTATAGAATATATTCAATGATAGGAAAATAAATGGGGAAAATATTAAAAAATAAAACATTATTTTTATATTTCAAATTTTTTTCGTAAAATTAAAGAATAATTTTGTACTGTAAGTCCTCGTCCATACAGTGAAACATTTGCTTGTTGACGAGAGGAGAAGAGGAATGGCAAATTGTACTATGTTTCATGTACACGAAGTTTTTGTTGAGTACGTCATTCTCGCCTCATTCTCATGAGAAATATTCATATGAGAAAATGTGTTAAGCTGCAATCCAAAAACTTCACAGTGTGGACACGAATGCAGTTTCAAAAGAGAAATCAAAAATGTTTCGCAGCAAATGTTTCACTATATGGCATAGGACTAAACAAAATGATAACAAAACACAATTTGCTTATTTTACGAAATTTCCAGTTTTATAAAAATGTTTTATGTTATCCTAAGTTCAATAAAATAAACGAAAAATACGGTACGAAAATAATTGTACGAAATAATTTTTGTAACTTAACGAAATTCATAAAATTATAAAATCAGTTTTCCTGCACAAACTACAAATATTTTCGTAAAATGTACAAAATTTTTGATTATTGGACAAAAATTAAATTACGAAAAACTGTTTTGTATTTTTAAGCATGAAATATATTGAGTGTAAGTACCCTGCAGGAGAGTAGGCAATAGTTGCCTAAAAGCTACTAGTATAATTACTAGAATAGGAAGAACTAGTGCAAAAAGTGTTGAAGTTGTGTAAAATTACTAGTGCTGATGAGTCGATGAAGTAGTTTCAAGCACCACATTGCAAAATAAATTTTGACTGTCTAATAGAGCCCTTGTACTGCATGAAAATTGGTATAATAAAATAATATTAAAATTTTAGGTTCATCTAAAAATAATTATAATTATCCTTTTATATTAACTAAGGAATACAACCACGAATTTCATAGAATTTTTCTTTACAAAAGAACTGGTAATAATAGACTAGTCCTAGACTAGTAGCAATGGTACTAGTAGTTTCATAAACACACTCAATTTAAATTTGAGCATTATGATGGTGTAGGAAAGTTTACAGTTGGGAACTAGTGGTGGTGATTGCTGTACTAGTAAAATACTAATTGTACACTAGTTCGATCTCCTGCAAGGTATACATGTACATATACTGAAATGAAACCCTTCATTCAGACAATGAAATTCTTCATTGTATTAATGCAATCTGTTATTAAAAGTCAGCTAATTAAGCCCTTTATTGAATCAATGAAGAATGATTCATTGTATTTATGAAGTTAAATTTGACGGAACCTATCAAAAACTTCTTGAGAATGTGGAATGCGAATTACTCTTTTAATGGCTTACAAAGTAAGCTCCTCAAGAATCGATTATTTTAGTCTCACGCCTTGTTAAAATCATTAAGTTGGTAATCCAGTAAGGAACAGCTTCCACCAAAAATGCTTAATTCCAAACCCGATTACCTTTTTTGAAAATTTTTGCTGGGAAGTAACAGTTTGTTTGGGCCTGTGTAACGCGTTTTCTGCTGTCAAAACAAAAAAAAAGTGCACGAATGGAAAATTACATTCGTCGGTGGAAAAAATTACAAATTTTATAAAAAATAAATAAAATAAAATTGTTATTTCCACTAAAAAGTGAGTGTTGCTACAAATAGTATATTTTTATTTGTTTTATTTTTATTATTATAAGTGGCAATTACAGCATAAAATTGACAACAGCCGTGCAGTTATCATTTTTGGAAATTCATTTTCTTTTCTTGCAAGATAATTGCTCATTTTATGGAATTTCATTATTTGTATATGTGTATAAAGTTAAAGATTTCTTTTTTAAATAAAAAATGTTTATTTACATAAATACTTCCATCTTGCCGTCAAAAAGGGTTACCTTTTTTAATGACAAAAATAAAAATGTTACATGAAAAAATGTAAACAAATAAAAATTATTTACAGAAAGGCAACACTGTGACACTAAATTGCTAAGTGCGCCACACGACGTAAGACGTAAGAAAAAAAATTATCGTGTTCTACAAATGCAAATTCTTACGTATTCGTGCGTGTGCCATTCGTGCGTGTCTTGATTGTAGACTTGGGTCGAACTCATTCACTTAATTCAGTTTTGCCACAAACCAATGATCAAGCCCATGTAATATAAATTATATAGAATGCGCATCTGAGCTAAAAAATTAAACATTTTTTGATTTCGTTACTGATGCGGGGGGAAAGTATAAAGCGCAAGCAAACACGCAGAGAGAGAGCATTTGCTTCCAGGGTGACCGATGACACTTTTCAAAAAGTTGCACCAAATAGGGGAGGATTTATACAAAAAAAGGGGCAACATTAAAAAAATCGACACAACTACATTAAAGTTCTTGTTTTTAACGTATTATTATATAATTTACTTTAGAAAAAGGGGGACAAAAAGAGGGAAGGCAATCGAAAAAGTGGCAATTTGCCACTGTAGTCGATCAAACGGTCACACTGTACGATACAGTGACAGAGCTTCGAGTTCTGCTACAGCTTGTCGTCACTGTTGCCAGTTTTGCAGATTTCTCTGCATTTTGCTGATTTTTCATTGAAAAAATTATAAAATGAAATTTGCAGATTTTCTGAAATGCTTGTGTAACATCAATATTTCATGTTTTTCTTTACTCCGTAACAGAAATAACCATGGTGTCACTGTCAGAAATATACACATAAGAAACACTAACAAATAAGTAGTGTTTGACGTTTAATTTTGCAGTAACCATACCACCAACATAACAATGGTAAAAAGAAACTAGCTAATCTGTGCAAAGATGTATGAATATACATATATATAAACATATCGCACTCTAAATCATAAACAGTCACGCATATGTGCCATTATTTTAAAGAATTTGTAATATCGTTATATGTTTTTATACAGCAAGATAATTTATCTTAATTCGCAAATTAAATAAAAAATGCATACATGACAAACATCTAACCTCCTCCTTAATTGAAGACGGTTAATAATTCGAAAACAAAATGAAAAACAGTTCTAAATATAGGTGTTTTTATTGTTGCAGATTTTTTTTCCGATTTTTTAAAATAATTTTGCAGCTTTTTCAGATTTGTTAGCCAATTTTTCCAGATTTTTTGTAAAATTTTCTGGCACCAGTGCTTGACGTTGTAAACATTCACCCCTATCGTGAATAAAATGTGAAATTTTTGAACCCATGAAATTTTCATTCCCCATGAGGGGAAATTTGCTATCGGGAACTTCATGGGAACGTTTGTTCCCGCTATTGATTCGCAGTGAATGTAAAAAACGGGAAGAAAATTAAACAAATTTATGTTTGATAGTGAGAAATACACACATTTTTTGTTTAGGATGCAATGTTTTTAAGCTATTACATTTAAATTTGTAATTCAGTTTCATATTTGTATTGAGCTTTATTTTCGATATTTATCGTAAGTGAGATTTAATTGAAAATAGACCTTTTTATTTAAATTTAAATTTTATGGGCCTATCCATAGTTAAGAATTATCAAAATGCCATATATTTTATAACTTTTAAGATACGAGTACGGGCTGTAAAATTTTATCGTAAGCGAAAATTAATTATGTGAAACAAATTTGAATATTATAAAAATAATCTTCTCTTCTAATTTAAATACCATATAAAAATTTTTAATTTTGTGTTAAAAAGTAACCAAAATGGAAAAAAGTACACAAGTACACATTGGAATAAAAGTAACCAATTTTGGTTACAAGTAACTAAAACGGCAACGCTGATCATTGCATACGCTGTCTACGAGACTGTAGAAAAGCAAAATAATAAAAATCAAACATAAATACACACATGCTTTCGCTCTCACCAATGCGAGCGCAGCATACACTGCAGAAAAAAATGAGAGCTAGACTTGGGTCGAACTCGTTCACTAGTTAATTTTTGCCACAAACCAATGATCAAACCCATGTAATTTAAATGGGTTTGATCATTGGTTTGTGGCAAAAATGAACTAGTGAACGAGTTCGACCCAAGTCTAATGAGAGCACGTATGCTGACGGGTTCTACTGGAAATACCCGCATAGAAAATTTTAGCTTGTATGAGATGCGCATTCTATATGATTTATATTCTTTGGTTCGACCCAAGTCTACTTGATTGTGACTTGTTCTATAAACATGCTGTAACACAACACCACCATCGAACGAAATCCGTCGTGCAAGACGAAATCTGTGATAGATTTATTTATATCTTTACGCCGATGAACGACGGAAAAAACAATTTTATCTCTTTCTCTCTCTTTGCACAAACAATAACCAATTATCAATTCTAAGATACGTTAAGCACCCCATACACGTTTCAATTCAATTTTCAATTGAGTCATTCAATTGAATTTATTCTTGGCCACACACTTCATAAACTGAATTGAAAGATTTTCATTCAATTGTCAAATTTATATTTTTTTCACAATTACAAATTTAAAACTTCTATTGCATTCATTCATTAATTTTTATATTTTTTATATAAAATTAAATGAAATTAAATACAATTTTAAAAATGCATAGCTTTTTCTATACAAAACAAAGCTACAAACATAAATTTTGACAGCTAATAAAGAGACGCGAGCATACACAGCACAATCGAATTGAAAAATCAAAATCAAAAGATTGTCGTTCGTCCCAGTTGTCTATCTATCATAAGCCGAAAACTAATTTTTTATTACAATAATTTTTTATTTTAATTGAAATTTGTTGAATAATTTTTTATAGAATATATTCAATGATAGGAAAATAAATGGGGAAAATATTAAAAAATAAAACATTATTTTTATATTTCAAATTTTTTTCGTAAAATTAAAGAATAATTTTGTACTGTAAGTCCTCGTCCATACAGTGAAACATTTGCTTGTTGACGAGAGGAGAAGAGGAATGGCAAATTGTACTATGTTTCATGTACACGAAGTTTTTGTTGAGTACGTCATTCTCGCCTCATTCTCATGAGAAATATTCATATGAGAAAATGTGTTAAGCTGCAATCCAAAAACTTCACAGTGTGGACACGAATGCAGTTTCAAAAGAGAAATCAAAAATGTTTCGCAGCAAATGTTTCACTATATGGCATAGGACTAAACAAAATGATAACAAAACACAATTTGCTTATTTTACGAAATTTCCAGTTTTATAAAAATGTTTTATGTTATCCTAAGTTCAATAAAATAAACGAAAAATACGGTACGAAAATAATTGTACGAAATAATTTTTGTAACTTAACGAAATTCATAAAATTATAAAATCAGTTTTCCTGCACAAACTACAAATATTTTCGTAAAATGTACAAAATTTTTGATTATTGGACAAAAATTAAATTACGAAAAACTGTTTTGTATTTTTAAGCATGAAATATATTGAGTGTAAGTACCCTGCAGGAGAGTAGGCAATAGTTGCCTAAAAGCTACTAGTATAATTACTAGAATAGGAAGAACTAGTGCAAAAAGTGTTGAAGTTGTGTAAAATTACTAGTGCTGATGAGTCGATGAAGTAGTTTCAAGCACCACATTGCAAAATAAATTTTGACTGTCTAATAGAGCCCTTGTACTGCATGAAAATTGGTATAATAAAATAATATTAAAATTTTAGGTTCATCTAAAAATAATTATAATTATCCTTTTATATTAACTAAGGAATACAACCACGAATTTCATAGAATTTTTCTTTACAAAAGAACTGGTAATAATATACTAGTCCTAGACTAGTAGCAATGGTACTAGTAGTTTCATAAACACACTCAATTTAAATTTGAGCATTATGATGGTGTAGGAAAGTTTACAGTTGGGAACTAGTGGTGGTGATTGCTGTACTAGTAAAATACTAATTGTACACTAGTTCGATCTCCTGCAAGGTATACATGTACATATACTGAAATGAAACCCTTCATTCAGACAATGAAATTCTTCATTGTATTAATGCAATCTGTTATTAAAAGTCAGCTAATTAAGCCCTTTATTGAATCAATGAAGAATGATTCATTGTATTTATGAAGTTAAATTTGACGGAACCTATCAAAAACTTCTTGAGAATGTGGAATGCGAATTACTCTTTTAATGGCTTACAAAGTAAGCTCCTCAAGAATCGATTATTTTAGTCTCACGCCTTGTTAAAATCATTAAGTTGGTAATCCAGTAAGGAACAGCTTCCACCAAAAATGCTTAATTCCAAACCCGATTACCTTTTTTGAAAATTTTTTCTGGGAAGTAACAGTTTGTTTGGGCCTGTGTAACGCGTTTTCTGCTGTCAAAACAAAAAAAAAAGTGCACGAATGGAAAATTACATTCGTCGGTGGAAAAAATTACAAATTTTATAAAAAATAAATAAAATAAAATTGTTATTTCCACTAAAAAGTGAGTGTTGCTACAAATAGTATATTTTTATTTGTTTTATTTTTATTATTATAAGTGGCAATTACAGCATAAAATTGACAACAGCCGTGCAGTTATCATTTTTGGAAATTCATTTTCTTTTCTTGCAAGATAATTGCTCATTTTATGGAATTTCATTATTTGTATATGTGTATAAAGTTAAAGATTTCTTTTTTAAATAAAAAATGTTTATTTACATAAATACTTCCATCTTGCCGTCAAAAAGGGTTACCTTTTTTAATGACAAAAATAAAAATGTTACATGAAAAAATGTAAACAAATAAAAATTATTTACAGAAAGGCAACACTGTGACACTAAATTGCTAAGTGCGCCACACGACGTAAGACGTAAGAAAAAAAATTATCGTGTTCTACAAATGCAAATTCTTACGTATTCGTGCGTGTGCCATTCGTGCGTGTCTTGATTGTAGACTTGGGTCGAACTCATTCACTTAATTCAGTTTTGCCACAAACCAATGATCAAACCCATTTAAATTACATGGGTTTGATCATTGGTTTGTGGCAAAACTGAATTAAGTGAATGAGTTCGACCAAAGAATATAAATTATATAGAATGCGCATCTGAGCTAAAAAATTAAACATTTTTTGATTTCGGTACTGATGCGGGGGGAAAGTATAAAGCGCAAGCAAACACGCAGAGAGAGAGCATTTGCTTCCAGGGTGACCGATGACACTTTTCAAAAAGTTGCACCAAATAGGGGAGGATTTATACAAAAAAAGGGGCAACATTAAAAAAATCGACACAACTACATTAAAGTTCTTGTTTTTAACGTATTATTATATAATTTACTTTAGAAAAAGGGGGACAAAAAGAGGGAAGGCAATCGAAAAAGTGGCAATTTGCCACTGTAGTCGATCAAACGGTCACACTGTACGATACAGTGACAGAGCTTCGAGTTCTGCTACAGCTTGTCGTCACTGTTGCCAGTTTTGCAGATTTCTCTGCATTTTGCTGATTTTTCATTGAAAAAATTATAAAATGAAATTTGCAGATTTTCTGAAATGCTTGTGTAACATCAATATTTCATGTTTTTCTTTACTCCGTAACAGAAATAACCATGGTGTCACTGTCAGAAATATACACATAAGAAACACTAACAAATAAGTAGTGTTTGACGTTTAATTTTGCAGTAACCATACCACCAACATAACAATGGTAAAAAGAAACTAGCTAATCTGTGCAAAGATGTATGAATATACATATATATAAACATATCGCACTCTAAATCATAAGCAGTCACGCATATGTGCCATTATTTTAAAGAATTTTTAATATCGGTATATGTTTTTATACAGCAAGATAATTTATCTTAATTCGCAAATTAAATAAAAAATGCATACATGACAAACATCTAACCTCCTCCTTAATTGAAGACGGTTAATAATTCGAAAACAAAATGAAAAACAGTTCTAAATATAGGTGTTTTTATTGTTGCAGATTTTTTTTCCGATTTTTTAAAATAATTTTGCAGATTTTTCAGATTTGTTAGCCAATTTTTCCAGATTTTTTGTAAAATTTTCTGGCACCAGTGCTTGACGTTGTAAACATTCACCCCTATCGTGAATAAAATGTGAAATTTTTGAACCCATGAAATTTTCATTCCCCATGAGGGGAAATTTGCTATCGGGAACTTCATGGGAACGTTTGTTCCCGCTATTGATTCGCAGTGAATGTAAAAAACGGGAAGAAAATTAAACAAATTTATGTTTGATAGTGAGAAATACACACATTTTTTGTTTAGGATGCAATGTTTTTAAGCTATTACATTTAAATTTGTAATTCAGTTTCATATTTGTATTGAGCTTTATTTTCGATATTTATCGTAAGTGAGATTTAATTGAAAATAGACCTTTTTATTTAAATTTAAATTTTATGGGCCTATCCATAGTTAAGAATTATCAAAATGCCATATATTTTATAACTGTTAAGATACGAGTACGGGCTGTAAAATTTTATCGTAAGCGAAAATTAATTATGTGAAACAAATTTGAATATTATAAAAATAATCTTCTCTTCTAATTTAAATACCATATAAAAATTTTTAATTTTGTGTTAAAAAGTAACCAAAATGGAAAAAAGTACACAAGTACACATTGGAATAAAAGTAACCAATTTTGGTTACAAGTAACTAAAACGGCAACGCTGATCATTGCATACGCTGTCTACGAGACTGTAAAAAAGCAAAATAATAAAAATCAAACATAAATACACACATGCTTTCGCTCTCACCAATGCGAGCGCAGCATACACTGCAGAAAAAAATGAGAGCTAGACTTGGGTCGAACTCGTTCACTAGTTAATTTTTGCCACAAACCAATGATCAAACCCATGTAATTTAAATGGGTTTGATCATTGGTTTGTGGCAAAAATGAACTAGTGAACGAGTTCGACCCAAGTCTAATGAGAGCACGTATGCTGACGGGTTCTACTGGAAATACCCGCATAGAAAATTTTAGCTTGTATGAGATGCGCATTCTATATGATTTATATTCTTTGGTTCGACCCAAGTCTACTTGATTGTGACTTGTTCTATAAACATGCTGTAACACAACACCACCATCGAACGAAATCCGTCGTGCAAGACGAAATCTGTGATAGATTTATTTATATCTTTACGCCGATGAACGACGGAAAAAACAATTTTATCTCTTTCTCTCTCTTTGCACAAACAATAACCAATTATCAATTCTAAGATACGTTAAGCACCCCATACACGTTTCAATTCAATTTTCAATTGAGTCATTCAATTGAATTTATTCTTGGCCACACACTTCATAAACTGAATTGAAAGATTTTCATTCAATTGTCAAATTTATATTTTTTTCACAATTACAAATTTAAAACTTCTATTGCATTCATTCATTAATTTTTATATTTTTTATATAAAATTAAATGAAATTAAATACAATTTTAAAAATGCATAGCTTTTTCTATACAAAACAAAGCTACAAACATAAATTTTGACAGCTAATAAAGAGACGCGAGCATACACAGCACAATCGAATTGAAAAATCAAAATCAAAAGATTGTCGTTCGTCCCAGTTGTCTATCTATCATAAGCCGAAAACTAATTTTTTATTACAATAATTTTTTATTTTAATTGAAATTTGTTGAATAATTTTTTATAGAATATATTCAATGATAGGAAAATAAATGGGGAAAATATTAAAAAATAAAACATTATTTTTATATTTCAAATTTTTTTCGTAAAATTAAAGAATACTTTTGTACTGTAAGTCCTCGTCCATACAGTGAAACATTTGCTTGTTGACGAGAGGAGAAGAGGAATGGCAAATTGTACTATGTTTCATGTACACGAAGTTTTTGTTGAGTACGTCATTCTCGCCTCATTCTCATGAGAAATATTCATATGAGAAAATGTGTTAAGCTGCAATCCAAAAACTTCACAGTGTGGACACGAATGCAGTTTCAAAAGAGAAATCAAAAATGTTTCGCAGCAAATGTTTCACTATATGGCATAGGACTAAACAAAATGATAACAAAACACAATTTGCTTATTTTACGAAATTTCCAGTTTTATAAAAATGTTTTATGTTATCCTAAGTTCAATAAAATAAACGAAAAATACGGTACGAAAATAATTGTACGAAATAATTTTTGTAACTTAACGAAATTCATAAAATTATAAAATCAGTTTTCCTGCACAAACTACAAATATTTTCGTAAAATGTACAAAATTTTTGATTATTGGACAAAAATTAAATTACGAAAAACTGTTTTGTATTTTTAAGCATGAAATATATTGAGTGTAAGTACCCTGCAGGAGAGTAGGCAATAGTTGCCTAAAAGCTACTAGTATAATTACTAGAATAGGAAGAACTAGTGCAAAAAGTGTTGAAGTTGTGTAAAATTACTAGTGCTGATGAGTCGATGAAGTAGTTTCAAGCACCACATTGCAAAATAAATTTTGACTGTCTAATAGAGCCCTTGTACTGCATGAAAATTGGTATAATAAAATAATATTAAAATTTTAGGTTCATCTAAAAATAATTATAATTATCCTTTTATATTAACTAAGGAATACAACCACGAATTTCATAGAATTTTTCTTTACAAAAGAACTGGTAATAATAGACTAGTCCTAGACTAGTAGCAATGGTACTAGTAGTTTCATAAACACACTCAATTTAAATTTGAGCATTATGATGGTGTAGGAAAGTTTACAGTTGGGAACTAGTGGTGGTGATTGCTGTACTAGTAAAATACTAATTGTACACTAGTTCGATCTCCTGCAAGGTATACATGTACATATACTGAAATGAAACCCTTCATTCAGACAATGAAATTCTTCATTGTATTAATGCAATCTGTTATTAAAAGTCAGCTAATTAAGCCCTTTATTGAATCAATGAAGAATGATTCATTGTATTTATGAAGTTAAATTTGACGGAACCTATCAAAAACTTCTTGAGAATGTGGAATGCGAATTACTCTTTTAATGGCTTACAAAGTAAGCTCCTCAAGAATCGATTATTTTAGTCTCACGCCTTGTTAAAATCATTAAGTTGGTAATCCAGTAAGGAACAGCTTCCACCAAAAATGCTTAATTCCAAACCCGATTACCTTTTTTGAAAATTTTTGCTGGGAAGTAACAGTTTGTTTGGGCCTGTGTAACGCGTTTTCTGCTGTCAAAACAAAAAAAAAAGTGCACGAATGGAAAATTACATTCGTCGGTGGAAAAAATTACAAATTTTATAAAAAATAAATAAAATAAAATTGTTATTTCCACTAAAAAGTGAGTGTTGCTACAAATAGTATATTTTTATTTGTTTTATTTTTATTATTATAAGTGGCAATTACAGCATAAAATTGACAACAGCCGTGCAGTTATCATTTTTGGAAATTCATTTTCTTTTCTTGCAAGATAATTGCTCATTTTATGGAATTTCATTATTTGTATATGTGTATAAAGTTAAAGATTTCTTTTTTAAATAAAAAATGTTTATTTACATAAATACTTCCATCTTGCCGTCAAAAAGGGTTACCTTTTTTAATGACAAAAATAAAAATGTTACATGAAAAAATGTAAACAAATAAAAATTATTTACAGAAAGGCAACACTGTGACACTAAATTGCTAAGTGCGCCACACGACGTAAGACGTAAGAAAAAAAATTATCGTGTTCTACAAATGCAAATTCTTACGTATTCGTGCGTGTGCCATTCGTGCGTGTCTTGATTGTAGACTTGGGTCGAACTCATTCACTTAATTCAGTTTTGCCACAAACCAATGATCAAACCCATTTAAATTACATGGGTTTGATCATTGGTTTGTGGCAAAACTGAATTAAGTGAATGAGTTCGACCAAAGAATATAAATTATATAGAATGCGCATCTGAGCTAAAAAATTAAACATTTTTTGATTTCGTTACTGATGCGGGGGGAAAGTATAAAGCGCAAGCAAACACGCAGAGAGAGAGCATTTGCTTCCAGGGTGACCGATGACACTTTTCAAAAAGTTGCACCAAATAGGGGAGGATTTATACAAAAAAAGGGGCAACATTAAAAAAATCGACACAACTACATTAAAGTTCTTGTTTTTAACGAATTATTATATAATTTACTTTAGAAAAAGGGGGACAAAAAGAGGGAAGGCAATCGAAAAAGTGGCAATTTGCCACTGTAGTCGATCAAACGGTCACACTGTACGATACAGTGACAGAGCTTCGAGTTCTGCTACAGCTTGTCGTCACTGTTGCCAGTTTTGCAGATTTCTCTGCATTTTGCTGATTTTTCATTGAAAAAATTATAAAATGAAATTTGCAGATTTTCTGAAATGCTTGTGTAACATCAATATTTCATGTTTTTCTTTACTCCGTAACAGAAATAACCATGGTGTCACTGTCAGAAATATACACATAAGAAACACTAACAAATAAGTAGTGTTTGACGTTTAATTTTGCAGTAACCATACCACCAACATAACAATGGTAAAAAGAAACTAGCTAATCTGTGCAAAGATGTATGAATATACATATATATAAACATATCGCACTCTAAATCATAAGCAGTCACGCATATGTGCCATTATTTTAAAGAATTTTTAATATCGGTATATGTTTTTATACAGCAAGATAATTTATCTTAATTCGCAAATTAAATAAAAAATGCATACATGACAAACATCTAACCTCCTCCTTAATTGAAGACGGTTAATAATTCGAAAACAAAATGAAAAACAGTTCTAAATATAGGTGTTTTTATTGTTGCAGATTTTTTTTCCGATTTTTTAAAATAATTTTGCAGATTTTTCAGATTTGTTAGCCAATTTTTCCAGATTTTTTGTAAAATTTTCTGGCACCAGTGCTTGACGTTGTAAACATTCACCCCTATCGTGAATAAAATGTGAAATTTTTGAACCCATGAAATTTTCATTCCCCATGAGGGGAAATTTGCTATCGGGAACTTCATGGGAACGTTTGTTCCCGCTATTGATTCGCAGTGAATGTAAAAAACGGGAAGAAAATTAAACAAATTTATGTTTGATAGTGAGAAATACACACATTTTTTGTTTAGGATGCAATGTTTTTAAGCTATTACATTTAAATTTGTAATTCAGTTTCATATTTGTATTGAGCTTTATTTTCGATATTTATCGTAAGTGAGATTTAATTGAAAATAGACCTTTTTATTTAAATTTAAATTTTATGGGCCTATCCATAGTTAAGAATTATCAAAATGCCATATATTTTATAACTGTTAAGATACGAGTACGGGCTGTAAAATTTTATCGTAAGCGAAAATTAATTATGTGAAACAAATTTGAATATTATAAAAATAATCTTCTCTTCTAATTTAAATACCATATAAAAATTTTTAATTTTGTGTTAAAAAGTAACCAAAATGGAAAAAAGTACACAAGTACACATTGGAATAAAAGTAACCAATTTTGGTTACAAGTAACTAAAACGGCAACGCTGATCATTGCATACGCTGTCTACGAGACTGTAAAAAAGCAAAATAATAAAAATCAAACATAAATACACACATGCTTTCGCTCTCACCAATGCGAGCGCAGCATACACTGCAGAAAAAAATGAGAGCTAGACTTGGGTCGAACTCGTTCACTAGTTAATTTTTGCCACAAACCAATGATCAAACCCATGTAATTTAAATGGGTTTGATCATTGGTTTGTGGCAAAAATGAACTAGTGAACGAGTTCGACCCAAGTCTAATGAGAGCACGTATGCTGACGGGTTCTACTGGAAATACCCGCATAGAAAATTTTAGCTTGTATGAGATGCGCATTCTATATGATTTATATTCTTTGGTTCGACCCAAGTCTACTTGATTGTGACTTGTTCTATAAACATGCTGTAACACAACACCACCATCGAACGAAATCCGTCGTGCAAGACGAAATCTGTGATAGATTTATTTATATCTTTACGCCGATGAACGACGGAAAAAACAATTTTATCTCTTTCTCTCTCTTTGCACAAACAATAACCAATTATCAATTCTAAGATACGTTAAGCACCCCATACACGTTTCAATTCAATTTTCAATTGAGTCATTCAATTGAATTTATTCTTGGCCACACACTTCATAAACTGAATTGAAAGATTTTCATTCAATTGTCAAATTTATATTTTTTTCACAATTACAAATTTAAAACTTCTATTGCATTCATTCATTAATTTTTATATTTTTTATATAAAATTAAATGAAATTAAATACAATTTTAAAAATGCATAGCTTTTTCTATACAAAACAAAGCTACAAACATAAATTTTGACAGCTAATAAAGAGACGCGAGCATACACAGCACAATCGAATTGAAAAATCAAAATCAAAAGATTGTCGTTCGTCCCAGTTGTCTATCTATCATAAGCCGAAAACTAATTTTTTATTACAATAATTTTTTATTTTAATTGAAATTTGTTGAATAATTTTTTATAGAATATATTCAATGATAGGAAAATAAATGGGGAAAATATTAAAAAATAAAACATTATTTTTATATTTCAAATTTTTTTCGTAAAATTAAAGAATAATTTTGTACTGTAAGTCCTCGTCCATACAGTGAAACATTTGCTTGTTGACGAGAGGAGAAGAGGAATGGCAAATTGTACTATGTTTCATGTACACGAAGTTTTTGTTGAGTACGTCATTCTCGCCTCATTCTCATGAGAAATATACATATGAGAAAATGTGTTAAGCTGCAATCCAAAAACTTCACAGTGTGGACACGAATGCAGTTTCAAAAGAGAAATCAAAAATGTTTCGCAGCAAATGTTTCACTATATGGCATAGGACTAAACAAAATGATAACAAAACACAATTTGCTTATTTTACGAAATTTCCAGTTTTATAAAAATGTTTTATGTTATCCTAAGTTCAATAAAATAAACGAAAAATACGGTACGAAAATAATTGTACGAAATAATTTTTGTAACTTAACGAAATTCATAAAATTATAAAATCAGTTTTCCTGCACAAACTACAAATATTTTCGTAAAATGTACAAAATTTTTGATTATTGGACAAAAATTAAATTACGAAAAACTGTTTTGTATTTTTAAGCATGAAATATATTGAGTGTAAGTACCCTGCAGGAGAGTAGGCAATAGTTGCCTAAAAGCTACTAGTATAATTACTAGAATAGGAAGAACTAGTGCAAAAAGTGTTGAAGTTGTGTAAAATTACTAGTGCTGATGAGTCGATGAAGTAGTTTCAAGCACCACATTGCAAAATAAATTTTGACTGTCTAATAGAGCCCTTGTACTGCATGAAAATTGGTATAATAAAATAATATTAAAATTTTAGGTTCATCTAAAAATAATTATAATTATCCTTTTATATTAACTAAGGAATACAACCACGAATTTCATAGAATTTTTCTTTACAAAAGAACTGGTAATAATAGACTAGTCCTAGACTAGTAGCAATGGTACTAGTAGTTTCATAAACACACTCAATTTAAATTTGAGCATTATGATGGTGTAGGAAAGTTTACAGTTGGGAACTAGTGGTGGTGATTGCTGTACTAGTAAAATACTAATTGTACACTAGTTCGATCTCCTGCAAGGTATACATGTACATATACTGAAATGAAACCCTTCATTCAGACAATGAAATTCTTCATTGTATTAATGCAATCTGTTATTAAAAGTCAGCTAATTAAGCCCTTTATTGAATCAATGAAGAATGATTCATTGTATTTATGAAGTTAAATTTGACGGAACCTATCAAAAACTTCTTGAGAATGTGGAATGCGAATTACTCTTTTAATGGCTTACAAAGTAATTAATGCTGCTTATTTATATAATTCTTTTATATAGTATGTATGTATGTAATAATGACTGTACCGCAATGAATAAAATTAGTACTTATTTATATCATTATGTTAAAGTACTCATATTAGTTATTTACACTTGTTAATGAAAAATATAAAGACAATAATTTATTATTTGTGAAAATGAGCTTCAAAAACAGAGAAGATTCGGTACTTTAAGTCCCAATAAATTAATTTTTGGGTTACGTTCACCAGACTATTATTTCTGTTACAAAATTTTAATATTTTTGCATGTCGTGAAATTTGTTTAAGAATTCATTGTAACTATAGATATATGTGTATTTCTAGCAAAGAAATATCCCATTAACTTTAGAATTCTATTAGAGAAACAGTAATCTATTTACTTTTGGATGCTTGTAGACAAAGAGTACTCCATTCATTTTTGAATATTTGTATGCAATGTATCTAATAACTTTTTGGAATTTGTAGGCAAAACCCATTACGGCTGGAGAGTACATACACATTCTAGTTAGCAAATTTATTTGCTTTTAGTTTTCGCAGGACTTTATGCAATACACCATTTATTTAGTATATTCTCTATCGGATCCCCCTGCTCGTTTGTGTTAGTCAAAAGTTAGTCAAAAGTTGACGTATGTAAGTGACGCTTTCTAGCCAAAGTTTAATATTTTCGTAATTACTGATTTTTTATACAGTGATATGGAAATGGACAAATGATGCACATACAAATATCTTGAGTACACTTTGCTGACCCACCCATCTCTTTATAATAAAATGCAGGAACAAAACTTTATGAGTTCTGAAAAAAAACTTAAAATTTCGTCTAGCTAAAGCTATCTTGATGATGAATTAAGGACGGTGAAATAAAAATTTTCGCATATTTAGTCGGAATTTATGCAAGGATGGAAAAATATAGATAAAGCAAAAGCTAAATGTCTTAAAAATAATCACATGTAGCTCAAAACTCCATTTGTAATACCTAGATCGCAGGTTAAAAGAAAAAGGAATACAAAAGTGGCAGCTAAGATCTGACGTTAACAAACGGAGCAAACGCATAATTCAAGATTATTTTTGACACACCACGGGCTTTAATTTAGAGGTTTAGATCAATGATGCAAATACGAGTAGAAGATTTTTTCTAGTCTGTATTACTGAGGTAAATTTTAATTAGATTTATCAGCTTAAAGTTATCCTGGAATCAATCTCAAGTAGAAGTTTGCCGATTTCTGCAGCTGCACTTCAAAGCTCTGAATAAGTTTGTATTACTGACATCCTGTGACACTTAAAATTCACAATATCTTCATACTTGGTGTAACTGTTATAGATAAGGCATTTTTGCCAAGTGGCAAACGCAAAGCCTACTTCAAGGTTTGAAAACATATGCTTTTAATTTAATTTACTCGTAGTTGAATAAGTTTATCAAAGAGCCATATGCGGAAAAGGGTTAAGCTAGAATTCATAAAAAAAGTGTTTAAATACCTTAAAGTTGATTAAAGATATCTTGAAAGTAAAAATAAATGAGACATTTTTAGAATTAATTGAACTGTAGTGAATTTTAATCAGAAATAATTTCTTAATCAGGCTTGAGTTCAGTAATTTCAATTCTTATTGAATGAAATATTTTTATTAATTAATGTGAGTATCTAAAGAAGAGAAGAAAAATTAAAATAGACTTTATAGCTGGGGGAAATACCGATATTTTTCTGTGCAGCCACGCACTTCATCAGCACCCATGTCTATCTACTGGGGTAGAGATTATTATTAACATCAGCTATTTAACTTAAATTTCTATGAATTGGAATATGAGAATTGATTGTGTATACAATTATTGATTTGCCTTTGGCAAACACATTTGTTAAGTATCACTATTCATTTTCTGTTTTTCCATTTTCTATTTAGGTTAGCACGAAGTTATATCACTCTACCTATGTATGTTTAACTATTCCTACTTATCTTTTACGATCATCACATTAATTATTTTTACTTATTCGATGCACCATCGGTACATACATATAAGTATTATTGTAGTGGCTTTATGTTACTTTGTTTTTGCTTTCTACAGTTGACTCTGCTTTCCAGCATTCTGAAGCAGTGATAGCCAAGTGAACAGTGATCGCTAAGTGAACATATTTAACAGAAAAATATCGGTATTTCCCCCAGCTATAAAGTCTAGTTTAATTTTTCTTCTCTTCTTTAGATACTCACATTAATTAATAAAAATATTTCATTCAATAAGAATTGAAATTACTGAACTCAAGCCTGATTAAGAAATTATTTCTGAGTAAAAATAAATAAATAAATTATTTTGTTCCGCTACATAATCTTTTTTTACTTATACAGTAAAATATTTTTTATTAAAAATAATTTGAAATTAATTATTGAGGGGTTAGCTGGATCCTATGCGCATTTCACTGTTTGCTAATGCAGATCATCAGATAACCTTTACCAAAAAATTTCTTTGGACAACTATAAATATATGTTACACTTCTATTCAAACAAATGGGAAGTTTAACTAATATCAAAGTTCAAACAGGAACTTAATAATCAACATGTTTTTTTTAATTTTGATACTTTATCATTGCTACATTGGCTGACTTTTTTCATCTCCAAGTGTAGTTGTAAGAAAAATTTAAAAATAAATATATGTAAAAACCAACAGCTATTCTTTGCTTTTGCGACCTTATTGTTTTTTATTTAAATAAGTGAAAAGGTCAGACAACATGTGATTAAGGGTCTTGAAAAATTTTATTTGGAGGGAAGAAAAATATAACAGAAAGGCTCTGCACCAAATGCATCGACCTTAAAGGACACCATGTTGGTAAATAAAACGATTTTTTGATGAAAAAATTTTATTTTATGTAGAATGTCAGGGAATTATCAAACTGCCGCAGCTCTAAAAGGGCACGTAGTAAGGAAGCTGTACTAAGATGGATACCAGTTGAGTAAACAATATGGTGAGAATTACATACATACATCCATATATTGCTAAAGACCGTTTCACACTATAATACAAGTATTAATACTTTTGACGAAAATGCATCCCTAATCTAATTTCTGTTTCAAAAATTTCAAAAGACAATAACAACTCAACATGTCAGAGTTGCATTTTCCACAAAAGTATTAATACTTGTATTATATTGTGAAACGGCCTTAAATAGTCTTTATTCATACTTCTGTACAATATACATACATATATAGTATAATTAGCCCTCTTACTAACTTTGTTTGACCGTACTTTGTATATTTCGTAATTATTCGTAATCACGTGCAATCACTTTAGAAGAAGGCTCTTAGAAATTTAAAAAGAGTGATAAATATGATAAGAAGGCAGAGGATAGAAATCATTACGTCTGATTCTTAAGTGCCCTGAAGACGATCAAATAAACTCATCGATCACATAATTGTTTCCGTGCAGTCGTGTTTGTAGGGTTCCGTACACCAAAGGTGAAAAGGAACCATATTGTTTTCGCTACGCTGTCCGTCTGTCACAAGGTATTTTCTCGAGGACCGTAAGAGCTACGGACCTGAAATTTGGACACAGTGTAGACCTTTAGCCGCTACAACAACAAATACATGAGAGTTGGAAATTAAAGGGTGTTCCAAAACGAGCAACGAAAAATGTTATAATCTAATGTAATATACATACGTGTATGTATATTACATTAGTGTATATACATTGTATGTATATAGGTATACACTTGAAATTTGTAAGGTTAGTGTATTTTTATACAGACTACAACAATTAACCCTAAAATTTCAAAAATTTTTATTAAAGGGTCTTCCATCAGTTAATGCAATTCTGACTACATAATTTTGCCAACTTGCTGTACCTTGGAAACCGTAAGCTAAACTCTTGAAATTTTCAAAAACGGTAAAACAAAAAAATTCCAAAATTATTAAATCGCCAAAATTAAAAAAATTGCCAAAACAAAAAAAACCCAAAATTAAGCCCAACGTATGGAACCCTTCGTGCGCGCGAGTCAAAGTTGCACTTTACTGAATTTATTTCGGCTATACGTGCGCGTTGTCGAAAATAGTTTCCAACTCAGATTGACAAAAAGATCAGTTTAAAGTTAAATTTCAAATTTATAGAGGCTTTTTTAAAAAAAAAATAAAAATTTAAAAGTTTAAAGAAAGAACATTTAAGATTATAATGTAATGTCTTAAAAAATATATTTATAAAAATAAATAGTACCAAACTTGATTAGTAATGATTTTTTTAAATAAAAGTTGGCATAAAATGAACTTGCTCCCGGGGCTAGCAGTGTCGTGAGAGTACATCTTTTACAAAAAATATAAACTTAAAAATAGTGCTTAAAACTAGAGAATAATAACTAAAATATTAATATATATTTTTTTTTAATACATGATTTTTATTTATTGTATCTTCATATATGAACTAACAATAAGTATTCAAATCTTAAATCTAAAAGTATAATTAGGCCCGACCAGTGTCGGACATAAGCTTAGTAATAGTTATATATAATAGATAAGTAGTGATAATCAAAAGGAAAAAAATAAAAGTATTTTCAAGAAGTCCCATCTCGAGTGCTGTGAATAAGAGCCCTTGTGTCCCTCTTTTTAGGCGGATGTGTCCAGTAAAGTTGAAAATATTACGAGCAAGCGGATTAGGATGTGACTCGAGTTTTGTTAAATATTTGCCTGCGTATTTTGCAATTTCTTCAGTCACTAGTGGCATATTTAAATCACGATGTATATTTGAATTTTTGATATACCGGATGTTATTAACCGTAAAATTTTGTTTTGCCTTCGTTGGATTCTCTCGACATTAGAAGCTGAAGCAGTACCCCATAGCTGAATTCCGTAGCACCATATAGGTTTTAAGATCGACTTGTATATTAAAAGTTTACAATCTAGGGTGAGGGTTGAATTTCTACCAACCAGCCAATATATCTGAGTTAGTTTAAGTTTAATTTGCGTTAGCTTAGAGTCAATGTGGTATTTCCATGTGGGCCTTCGATCAAGATGTCTACCAAGGTATTTCACATGTAAGTTTTGAGGAACAATTTGATTATTGATTGTAATGGGAGAACAAGTGACTTTTCTTAAGGTAAATGTTACCTGAGCACACTTCTGTTCGTTTACCTTTATTCTCCACATGTTAACCATAGTTCTAGCTGAGTAATATGTTGCTGAAGATATCGGGAAGCCTCGTGAGGGTTTTCGTGCATACTAAGGCAGGCTGTATCATCTGCAAATGTAGATGTGTGAATATTACTGCTCAATGGCATATCACAAGTATAAATCAAATACAAAACTGGACCCAGTATACTCCCCTGTGGCACACCGGATGAGATTATTTCAGGCGTAATCATAAAGTCTCCTTCCACAACAGTGAACTTCCGGGCAATAATGTAACTTTCCAGCAGATTTAGAATGTTTATTGGTAGGTAAGTCCTTAATTTTAAAATTAGGCCTTCATGCGACACTTTATCAAATGCCTGAGAAAATATTAATATACAATAAAATAAAATAAATATACAATTAAACCCTGTGGGAGCCAGGAAGTGTTTTTGTTAAGAAATTCGGTAAAGAAATAGCCACATTGCTACCAATAGTTTCGTTTTGAAGATATGGCGTAAAAATATCAGTTTCATTGTGTTTCTTCTTAATGATAGATAGAGAGAAGTACGCAGACGTACAAGACTTTGTATTGCGTTATTAAGTCAGAAAACATATGGTGATTGAAATTTTTATGTGCAGGTCTCCTTTTTCGAGTGAGAAACGTACGACACTCATCAGTATGCACTTTTTGATCATATCCAGGGCATTTAATTTATTGAATCTCAGTCGTTAAGCAGCTCTGGGTCGAAGAACATCATTTCGCGTCATCGTATTTATTTCTTAAGTGCAGCCAGACTTATGCCTTCGAGAGTTTTTTGTCTCGCTCGCACTGGTTGACTGATCTGCCACGGATAACCGTATAATATTGCGGTTTTTTGTGGAATTTATTTAGCAACCACGTTGCTACTTCCTATGTGAAGGCATATGTCATACAGTCAGTCACGAAACTTTTTTTTGGAAATACTGTTTATAATATCTTGGGCATATGGTCTAGTTACTCCGCCCATATTCGTGCAACACCATACTATGCAAATTTACTTTGTACAGTATGTTACAAAAAATAAATAAATAAATATTTATTGATGATCTTATGCAAAAACGATTGTTAAAGTTAAAGCATGCTTTAAAACCGGTTTTGCCATACAAAATTCGTTTATTAAACCAACTTTAATTTTAACAATCGTTTTTGCATAAGAGCATGAATCTTAAAGTCAAAATATGATAATTAATGTTGCCTGAGATTTTGAGAACTTGCTGACCAAGCGTCGTATTAAATAACTCTTTCTTTACAAATATGGGAACTGTTATATAAATAATATCTGTTTGTGATGTGAGTTTCATGTTTATTTTATTTTCCCCATAGTAGTCAACCACCGAGTACTTTTTTACTCTATTACTACTTTTATATTAAAATTGTTTCCAGTACTATTGTATTCAAATGTTTACATATGTATGTACGAGTATCTACTGAACAAGTAAGATAAATCTATTGACAAACATGTTCTTCAAAAGTTGATTTTTTAATATATTTGACTCTACTTCGAGAGAAAGAAGCTCTGTTTAAGTATGTGATCATTTACAGTAAAACTGATAGTATTTCTATTATTATGTTGTAGCTGATATGGAAAAAAATACTATAGAAATTACAAAAAATTTTTGTTGGCTATATTCAATGTCAATATTTGTTTAAATGTTTTGTGGATGCATACAAAGTATTAAACATGTTTAACAGGGACGTTTGTTTGACGTTTTAATTTATTTATAAAAAATATAATTTTTACGCAATTTTTAGGAAAAATATATGAAAATAATGAAAAATATTGATGTTTTTATTAAATAAAAGCTTTTTAATAAATATTAATTATATTAATTAAAATAAATTATGATTTATCATAATAAAAAACCACAACGTCTTGGCATATATGCTTGCATTAACAAAAATTTTACAACGGCTCTGCAGACGTTTTCTTAGTTGTTATGATACATTTTTATCAGGTATAGACTCTATGTAATATTTGTGTAATAAAAATATTAAGCTTTACACAGGCTTAAAAAGTAAAACTTTTTATGGAAGTCTGTTGTATAAATCCTCTATTAAACCGTAATAATTTTTATAAATAATGCTGATGGCAAGCTAGTGCTAGTGCTCTCTAATTAAATTTAATCTTAGAATTACATTCGTAAAGATTAATGTATTCATACAAAAAAGTTGATTCAGGTCTGAAAATCATATTAGTTAAAAAACATTTTAAGGCTACAAAAAAGTTTTTTAAATATTGGTATTCATAATCAGTGTTTTAACTAAAAATCAATTAATTTGCAATTTTAAAATTATCGTGGCAACACTGTATTATCTGTTTGTCACTTGCATCTTAGTGCTCCAAAACAACGATTATTAATTCACAAGATGCTCGTATCTGTATTTGTTTTTTGTCCATTTTCGGAAAAATATTTGGGGTATTCACACCAGTGTCGTAAGTGTCTTAAGTGCAATAATGTCTTAACATTTTAACATAGTTTAAAGAATTTTTGTTGTGGTTCAAACAAAAAGGTCATAAACTATAATAAGATTTTTTCAGCTATGTTTATTGTTTGATACACACATATAGGCAAACTTAAAAATGTAAGCAAATACGAAGCAAAATCACATCAACGTCATCTTAAAATTGGTTTAAGAGTGGGTGCAATGAATTTTAAAATTTGCTGATTTACACCGGGCTTAAAAAACGTTTTTTAAACTAAAATTCTATTATGAATAAAATTTTAACGAATATTGCTTAAACAACATATGCTGATTAAAAATTTTATGAATAAGGCTGTAAATAAATAAATAAATACATTTTTATTAATAAGGCCTTTGATACACTCAAAAGAAAAATTAATTAATACTTGTACTTAAATCTATCCAAAGCTGTATCACAAGTACGGCAAGTGTGGTTTCACTTAAATCAACTACAATCTTTTTGCTTAATCAAAATATTTGATTAAGCAAACCTCAGTTTATGTCGATCTCAAATTGCTCTTGATTCAAGAAATTCCTTTTTGAGTTATAGCCAAACCCATATTTAAAATAACAAATGACAAGCTGAGATTAAATCAATCTGAAATTTCCCTTGATTCAAGAATTTTCAAGTTGATTTAATTCCGAATTCGTCCTTGAAGTAACGCTAAGACGAGATTAATTTGAGGAAAGCTGAAGTTGAATCAATCTTAAAATGCGATTGATTAAAAAACTCCCAATCGCCCTGCTATACGTTCAATATATTTGACCTTCTCCGAGAAAAGGGACCTAATGTGTGAAAATGAAGTTGTGAGAAAAACGCATTTAAAAAATAAAATTTTAATGTTATTCTCATTTTTATCGATTTTGACACACACCCGTTTTTTGACACACTAGGTCCCTTTTCTCGGAGAAGGTCACATATATTAACGGCGATCCAGTACTGCGATATTTATTGAACGTTTTGCATGGAGTACTCATGGATTGTGATCCATATCACAGAAAAGCCTAACATAAGAAATCCACATCACGGCTCGCACGATATACATAAGTACATACTCGTACACGATATACATACATATTATAGTGGCCCACTCTTGTATGGAATAGTAAAAGTATAGTCCAATACTTTCTGCACAAGCTTGATTTTGTTTCTTTTACTAAAATATATGTATATACCAAAAATTGGCTCAAAGGGACAATATTTAGAGGTCGCGACGAATGGCGACTTCCAACACTGGTTTAAAGCTAGGTGAATGTACTTTAATTGGAAAAGGATTAATTAAAGACCTACTATGGATTTCTTCTCGCCATCATATGTTTGAGGTCATGCTTTCTAATGTTTTTAAAGAGTATTTTGGCCCTAGCGGAGGACTTGAAGTGCAACTATTTAAAAGATTTAAAAAGCAATGGAAAAATATTTATAAAGAAAATTTCAGAGTCGGAGATGACACTCTATTCCTTACAAGTAGTGACTTGCCTCAACTCCCACAGCAAATCTATGAATATTATACCGATGCCATCAAAAGTCAACAGCCAAGGGACCATTACCGTGAACTCCTTACGCTGTGTCTAAATTTTCTTGCTGGTGCAAATAAAGCAGGAACAATGAAAGTTAAATTGTATGCACCTGGCGCGTGCCATCTTGCGCGTTGTATGACGAAGGCGATCTATTGCATAAAAATATGTATGTTTCAAAATCAAATTGATGTCACAGACGAGGAAAAGAAAGCAGTTACCGAAATAAGTTTGTTTGTAAGTCTTATATATGGGCGATACTGGAGTGAAGCTCCTTTAGCAATAAATGCTCCTCTTAACGACCAAAACCTTCTTAACAACTCGAAAAGTGTCCCAAAGAAAAAAATTGTTAAAGCTGTTGTAAAAATATTTCATCAACATTTATGGTACTTTTCTGATTATTTAATTGGGCTTGCCTTTTTCGATTCCAGAGTTACTATACGATAACGGACAAGAAAAGACACAGTTATTTCTTTCAAAGGATCCTACAGAGTAGAAAGACGACGCCATTTTTATTTTGATGAAAGAAAATTGTAGACTTTTAAAAGTTGTAAATGACTGTACAGAACGAGGTGTTGCTTTGGTGACCCAATTTAAATGCTCATTAAACTATCGCAATCCTCTAAATATTGACCGATTGTGCCCAAATTTGGACTGAACATTTTTGAACACTACTCGAATAGGAACAGTGTTGAGGAGTGCGAATATTCGATGCTTTTGGGTTTTGGGCCACCCTAATGTATATACAATACCAAAAGATTGGGACTTGTTCTTGTATCTCGAAATATTACAAAACCGTGCTACTATTAAATAACCCTTAAATAGTCTTAGCATTGTACCTCCATACCAGAGAACAGACATGAGTCGTGAAAAAGTGAGTAGAATTGAATCATGATTTATAATTTCTTGTACTTATGCGCATTCGTACTTATTGCAATGTTGTCTATGAATCATACTCACTCGAAAGTTTGAAGTGCGCATCGAACTCATACTTAGCAATATTTATGACGTTGTTGATTTGGACTCTCCTTAACTCAATGTATATGGACTAGGGATGGGCAAAAAATATCGATATATCGAAATATCGATATTTGCGAAAATAAATATCGATATATATCGCTGATATTTCAAAAACCGATATATCGATACATCGATTCTTATTTACGAGTATCGGGTTTCGATATTTTTAAGAGATCTACAAATTTTAGCCGGTTTTTAACTGTACGATATTGGCATCACTGCTAGTGATGCGAAGAAAAAAAAATGAAATTTCATAATAACAAGGCTCATCTATGAGGTGACCCCACTAAGCCAGGTGACTTCTATTTGTTAACTAAGATAAATGCCAAATTTGGTTTGTGTGGGTATAAGCCTGAAGACAGAATTAGTTTTTACTTTCTGTTCTGTTACGAATCAGCTAACTCTTTTTTGTTTATAGAAATTTTATACAAGCCGATAGTTTTTCTCTTTCGTAATGGGCCCGTTTCTGAAATCTATAAATTACAAATCTAAAAATAAAATACACACAAAACAACAATAAAGTTTGTAAACGTGTTGTTGTTTTGTATCTATTTTACTTATAAATTTGTAACTTGTAGGTTTGAGAAACGGGGCCCCTGTTCTTATTCGGTTCAACCTCTGAAAATCAAATCAGTCGAAAACTGTGACCTTTCTGATCAAAAACAGCTAATTTATTACAGAAAAAGTACATATTAAAATTTAGAAATAGAACGGCGCAGCACAGAACAGCAACATAAAGTAAAAACTAAGGAAGCGTTAAGGAGCTACAGTAGGTTACGTATAACTTAACATACATAGTTCCTTTGTATTAAATTTCTTAAAGTTACTAATTGTGCATTCGAAATGAATGCAGTTTTTCAGAAATTATCCTATAATACAAATTAAACATACAGATGTATGGAGAAATTTATTTCCTTTTTCGATACCAATATCAATTTGGGATTTCTCCACTCATGGAGTTCATTAAATTTTAAGTTAGTTGTTCGCGATTTCCTTAAATATTGTTGTTTGGATGCAAAGTGAATATTTCTCGTATTCTGCAATGATGAACTTTGAAGTGTTAAACACGGGCATTCATTAATCAATGATTAACATCATTATTTATAAAAATTATTAAGGCTTTCTAAAGGCTTAATCGGAACATTTTTTATGGAAATCTTTTTGAAAAACCATTAAAACCCATAAGGCAAAAAATATCGATATATCGAAATATCGATGTTTTCAAAAAATATATATCGATGCTGTTCAAAAATATCGATACATTTCTTTCATTTGCCCATCCCTAATATGGACGATGCAAAATAAGTATGATTCACAATGCTAACTTCGCATGTGAACATTAAGGTTCTCATTATTAGTATGTGGGTCTCTCTCAGCGATGCCGATTTAGAGCGTTTTAACTACTCCAAACGCGCTTTTTTTTCGTCTTACCGCGCTTAATAAAAAAAAAACGCTAACTTAGCGCGTTTTGGATAAAGTCAGTAACATCATTTCAGTTATTTTTTTTTCTTTTTTTGTATAAATTTACCAATTTTCTAGTATCCAAAACTCTGATAAATTTTTTTTTTAATTTCGTTAATGATTCAGCTGTTGCAAATAAAATTTCCTTGCCTGTGATAAGAATTAAAAACGCATTTTAATACTGTAAATGGCAAAAATCTTTAAATTTCACAACTTCCAATATGTAGTCGTACTCGTGACCAAAAAAATGTATATAATTTATCAAGGATCTATTATAGCTGAAGTACAAAAATCATTTGTACCGCAAAACTCAGCGCGTTCTAGCGCGTTTTGAGAAGGGGAATAGCGCGTTTGGATTGTAAATAGTTGGCATCACTGGTCTCTCTTGGTTTTTTTGTTTTTTTTTTGCCTGAATTGAAAAACAACCCTATTTAATACTCTCTAACATAGCGTCTATACCTGATATAATATCAAATATATTTCTATCAGCAAACGTCAAATTTCATAGCAGAGAGAATCATATTACGTGTGGACTGCAATATTAGTATTATATTACTATTATATCAGATATTATAATATTGTTTTCATAATATATATTTAGAAAACAATATTATGATATCAAGTGTCAAAAAACGCACACATACATAAATACGTGAGAGAATTTTGTGAATTATAGTGAAAATTAATATTTTTTGATAAAAATATTGCGGAAATATTTTAATTATACATGATGTATTAAGGAATGCCAAAATTTTTATGAAACTCACATTGCTATTACAATAAACGAAGATGTTTACTGCACGGCTGCATAATAATTATGAAATATTATGATATTTACAGGAGTACGTTTTCCCCTATACAGATATTAATATTAATACAAATATATTTTTCTTCTCATTCTGCCGACGTTCTTTCTCATATTATATCAGGGTTAATATCAGGTATAGACGCTATGTTATGACTAATGGCCTATTTCCCACCTGCGAAAGAAAACGTTCGACTTAAAATTTATATTGAAAACAAAAACAAATTTTCATATTTTATTGTTGTTTTCAATATAAATTTTAAGTCGAACGTTTTCTTTCGCAGGTGGGAAATAGGCCATAAAACCTTAAATAAACATACATGCATAAGTTGAGTGAGTTGAATCAATATGAGTAGTATAAAGCCGAAGGTCCATACCATCTGTTCTTTGCATATGCGTGGTATGCGTTTCTGTACATTCTCTCCGATTCTAAATTCAAGTTACATGCAATACGTCAAATGGCAAGTATTTTTGTGGTTTTAATGCAAAAAGAGATAAAATTTAAATTCACCACACGAACATTTGGCTATAAAAGAGAGCATGATGCATGCGACGAATACAAAAGTAGAAAGTAAACCTACTTTATCCGTCCTATGCGCCTATACGTTCTTTGCCTTTTGTTCTGTAACTTGCCACATACAATTACCTTGATTCTACTTTTTGACACATGCATAAAACGCAACTACGCATTGAAAGGATGGTATGGACCTTCAGCTTAAGGTATTTTCCTGAAATTATAAAAAAACATAAAATTTCCAACCCTGGAAACGTCTATTTTTAATTATTTTTTATTTTTAGTACCAAGTTTTTTCGTACTGAAACATAAAATAAGTTTATTAAGAAAAAAATAAGAAAATTAGTTTTAGCTAGTTACTTTTATATGACAAATAAAGTTTAAGTTTTTCAGCTCTGAAACCCTCAGCTCGATTTCGCTGATTTTCAATACCAATCTGGTTTCTGACACACCAGCTCAAGACCGAAGTCTCTAGCTTATCTGCGACCTTCGCGTACAGACAGATGGAAAGACGGACATACATTATTCGTCTTCCCTATTCCTAAGGATCCAGAATATATTTACTTTATGAGAATATTATGGAAAATGGAACGATAAATCTATAAAATTTTGGTGATGTATATGAACGCCTTATTGTAGAAACATCATATGCCACAAAAAATTATTTTGAGATAATAGACTTTAAAGTTGTAAAGAACTATTAAAAATAAGTTCTTCATGCAAAAATAGAATCACAAAACTTCCACTACACGATTTATTTAAATGGGCTTCACAAATAACTATTATTATTATTAAAAAAACTAGATTTGTTAAAAAAGCACGTGAAGAAGATGATCGGAATCTATTTCCATTGCTTGGAAGTTCTCCTTCCACCAGAAAAATGAATTTGATAGCATAATACCTTTCCTCTTGAGACATTTTTTACCACAATAATATTTTTGCTATTTTTCAACAATCCTGTTGTATTTACATACGACTATACAAATATTTTTCTATTCTCAGTCGTTAAGCAGCTCTGGGTTGGAGAACATTTCTCGCGTCATCGTAATTATTTCTTAAGTGCGGTCAGGCGTGTGTGTGTTGTTTGGCCTTCGAGAAATTTTCGTCTCGCTCTTACTGGTTCACTTATCTCCCACGGATAACCGTATATTCTTGCGGTTCTTTTGTGGAATTTCGTTGACAACCACATTGCTACTTCCTATGTGAAGGCATAGGTCGGATATAGTCAGTCACAAAAACATTTTTAAGAATACTGTTAATAATATCATGGACCTATGGTCTTAGTCACCCGTCCATTTTTGTGCAACCATGTTCTACAAATTTACTTTGTAGAGTATGTACCAATAAATAAATAAATACATTTCTTAAGCTTTTTATTCTTTTTGTCTATTTTTTTTGTATTTCAGCCATGACAATCATATTTGTTTGTCTATATATTTAAATTCTTCAACACAAATTTCTCAAATAGATTTTCCTTAAAATACAATTTATTGCAGATTTATATGTGTTTATGCTTAAATATGTTTCTTAAAATAATTTTTGGCACGTTCCCCACAAATTTTGTATTTGTACTTTTTCACTACTGACAATTATTCGGTCATTTGTCAATTTTGTGATTATTTGAAACATACCTCCACTAAAGTGTATAAAGTTTCTTAAAATAACTTTATGTACATAACATGTACATAAATAAATATGTAAATTCGGCCGGGTCGATTTGTATGGATGAAAAAATTAAGAAATCGTTTAGTAAAAACGAAATCTACATATAATTCTAAGAAAATCTTACGAAGAAACCATGGGTCTAAAATCAAACCCTATACATGAAAATTTATTTTCTCTTCCCAAGCTGCTTCTTGCTTGGCTAATGCCTGCCTTATTAAATGACATTGGTGCGTAGTCATAGTCATAGAAATTAAAACCAGTATTTTATATGGTAATACTGGTTTTAACTTCTTAAAGTGTACTTTGTTTTGACTATGACTACGCGGCATTGACCTTAAAAATGGAAATAGGGACCAAATATTATTGATAAATCTAAGGTAGATCGCGAGTACATACATATGTGGGAGAAAGAATAATGATTCGAATTTTTTTCACATTACACACACATTTTTCTATTTGAAAAAATTTTAATTAAAAAAAAAATATTTTTCTATAGTTAAGGAAATAAATTCTAGATTTCTTTTTTTGCTATATGATTTGTACAAAAAAAAATTGACGCAGCTTAATGTACATACGTCGACAAATTATTGCATTAGATATCGAACTAATTTGCATAAAATTGTGTATGTATTATATTTGCGTCGAATTAGTTCATTCGGTCGGTTTTGACAAAAACCTATGATCAAACCCATGAACATAATTTAATTGGGTTTGATTAAAAGTTTGCTTCAAAAACAACCGACTGATTGAGTTCGTCTCAAGTATAGTTTGTATTGAAATTTTGATCCATATCGAATGCCGTAGGTTTCTCCAAGATTTAAGCGAATTATTTATTTTAACACAAGCGTGGTTTACCAGAATATGTACTTGTAAATTAAGCAAACCATTGATGAAATTTACTCAAAGGAAATAAATAGTGTTGCAGCGTGTTACTTCTTTTCATACTTTTTATAAAACAAAAAATAAAATATGGAATTAGTTTAGTCAAAAGGAACTTCAACTGATATGGTAAGTCATAGTTTAAAAAAAAAATTTTTTTTAGCTTTTTTAGCTAAGAAATCTTTTGGTCTCTTTACCAACTCGAAAAACTTCAAAAATAAAAAAATCTTCACATATGGTAACGCTGAGCGAAAATACAATGGCGCAGAGCAAGAACGATAACATATCCGCTCTGCCGTGTTGCCATTTTTTTCAGTTTTGTCATCCTCAAAAATACCCAGATTGAGTTTTTATACCCTTTACCAAAAATGAAAAGGGTATATATAAGTTTGTCATTCCGTGTATAATTTCCATAATATTCATATGCGACCCATAAAATGTATGTATTCTGGGTCCTTATGAATAGGGAAGACGAATAAGCGATGTCCGTCTGTCGTCTGGTGTACGTGGAATCGGTTTCCCGAAGCTCCCAGAAAAGCTAGAGACTTCGTTCTTAGACTGGTGTGCCAGAAATGGTCCAACTTAGATTGGTATTGGAAATCAGCAAAATCGAGCAGACGGTTTCAGAGCTGGAAAACTGAAACTTAATTTTGCCATATAAAAGTAACTAGATAACACAATTTTTTTAATTTTTTTGTTAAATAAACTTATTTTATATTTCAGTACAAATAAAATTTGTATTAAAAATTAAAAAAATCAAAAAGGCGTTTCCAGGGTTGGGAACTTTAACTTTTTTGTTATATAAAAGTAACTTATTAAAATTAATTTAAATTTCTTTTTAATAAATAAACTTATTTTACACTTCCGTACGAATAAAATTGGTATGTCAAATTAAAAACAAGTAAAAAAATTAAAAAGATGTTTCCAGGGCTGGACAACTTTAACTTTAACTTTGTTATAGATAAGTAACTTACTAAACTAATTTTTCCTTTTGTTTCTATAAATTAAACGTATCTTATATTCTTAAAAGAAAGATATTGGTGTAAGACATCAGAAAAATAATAAATGGCGATTCCAGGGTTGGGAAACTTACACTTTTTGTGATATATAAAAGCAACTAGGTCTAATTAATTTTTTTCTTTTTCTTTATAAATTATATATATTGTTCGTTTTGGAAAGAAAAATTTGGTGTAGAAAATTATAAAAATAAAAACAATATCTCCAGAGCTGGAAACTTGAAACATTTTTTCTGGATATTAAAGCAACTAATAAAACGATTTTTTTAATTTCCATTTTGCTTTGTTAACTTAACATACTTTGTATATATATTTTTTAAGGAGCCAAAAAACATTTAAAAGGATGATTCCAGGGTTGGAAAATTAGTTTTTTTGTTTATAAAAGTAACGAGGACAAACTATTTTTTTTCTTTTTGTTAAACCGTAAGAGCTACGGACCTGAAATTTTGACATACTGTGTAGATTTTTGGTCGCAACAACAACAAATACACGAGAACTCAAAATTAAAGGGTGTTTCAAAACGAGCAACGAAAAATGTAAAAATGCAATGTACTATACATACAATTGTATATACACTTGAAATTTGTAAGGTTAGTGTATTTTTATACAGAATTAACACTAAAATTTACAAAAATCTAAATGAAAGGGTGTTCTATCAGCTAATGAATTTTGACTATGTAATTTGGACAACTTGTTGTATCTTGGAAACCGTAAGAAATTCAAATTTTCAAAAACGGTAAAACTAAAAAAATTCAAAAATTATAAAATCGCCAAAAACCCAAAAAAAATCGCCCAAACGAAAAAGCCAAAATAAAAAAAAAAATTCTTAAACTAAAATAAGTCGCGAAAACCCGGAAAAATCGCGAAAATGAAACAAAATCGCCAAAATGAAAAAAAAATCAAACTGAAAAATGCCAAAACGAGAAAAAATCGACAAAAATAAAAAAAATCGTTTAAAAAATTTAAAAAAATTCTGGAAGCCTACGGAACGCTTCCTCCGCGAGTCAAATTCGCACTTTACTGAATTTATTTGATATTAAAGTAACTATATAAAACTATTATTTTCCTTATTTATTTATTTCTTTGTTCACTTAACATATTTTATATAACTATTTTATAAAGAACAAGATTTGTATAAGGAACCAAAAAAAATTTAAAAGAATGATTCCATGGTTGGGAAAAGTACAGTTTTTTTGTTATATAAAACTTTGGTAATTAAATATATCGTCACCTTCAATCCAAACGGACGTAACTACGCAAAATTCGAAACCAATTTTTTTTATTGATTATGGTTAATTTTATCAGCCTACACGTTCACGCAAATATTTAGACCTCTGCGATCAAAAATGACGACTTTATTATAGAAATTCAAACGGACGTAATTACGAATTCATCTATATTTTATTGCAAGGAACGTAACTAACATAAAGGCTTAAATATATTAAAAGGAAATAAATGGTTAAAAACATAAAAGTATCCATATACAAGTAAATTTCAAAGAATGTTTTCAAGAATACTTTATTATACCCTTTACCAAAAATGGAAAAGGGTATATATAGGTTTGTCACTCCGTGTGTAATTTCCATAATATTAATATGCGACCCATAAAATATATACATTCTGGGTCCTTATGAATAGGGATGTCCGTCCGTCCGTCCGTCTGGCGTACGTGAAATCGGTTTTCCAAAGCTTTTAGAAAAGCTAGATATTTCGGTCTTTGACTGGTGTGTCAGACATAGAACAAAATAGATTGGTGTTGAAAATCAGCAAAATCGAGCAGACGGTTTCAGAGCTGGAAAACTTAAACTTGATTTTGCCATAGAAAAGTAACTAGATAACACAAATTTTTTTGTGTTTTTTTTTTGTTAAGTAAACTTATTCTATATTTCAGTACGAATAAAAATTTTATTAAAAAAATATAAAAAAATTAAACAAATAAAAAAATAACGTTTCCAGGATTGGGAACTTTAATTTTTTTGTTATATAAAAATAACCTAATAAAACTAATTTTTCCTTTTTATCTATAAATTCAACATATCTTACATTCTTAAAAGAAAAATATTGGTGTAAGAAATCAGAAAAAATTTTAAATGCCGATTCCAAGGTTGGGAAACTTACACTTTTTGTGATATATAAAATTAACTAGGTCTAATAATTTCTTTTTATATTTTAATTTATATATATATATATACATTTTATGTTTTGGAAAGAAAAGTTGGGTATAAAAAATTAGAAAAATAAAAACCACAGCTCCACAGCTGGAAAATTTAACCTTTTTAGGGTTCCGTACACCAAAGGTGAAAAGGAACACTATTGTTTTCCGTCCATCTGGCTATTTTCTCGAGAACCGTTAGAGCTACGGACCTGAAATTTGGACAGAGTGTGTAGACTGTTGGTCGCTACAACAGCAAATATACGAGAATTAAAAATTTAAGATCGTTCCAAAACGAGCAACGAAAAGTGTTAAAATCCCATATAGTATACATAGAATTATATGTAAATACACTTGAAATTTGTAAAGTTAGTGTATTTTTATACAGACTACAAAAACCAACACTAAAATTAAAAAAAAATCAAAATTTAAAGGTGTTCTTAGTTAATGTAAATTTGAATATGTAATTTGGACAACTTGCTGTATCTTTGAAACCGAAAGACCCAAACTCTTGAAATTTTCAAAAACGGTAAAATTAAAAAATTCCAAATATATAAAATCGCTAAGCCGACAAAAAATTGCCAAAAACCAAAAAAAAAATCGCCAAAACGAAAAAAACGCCAAACTAAAAAAAATTTCTAAGACTTAAATAAATCGCGAAAAACCGGAACAATCGCCAAAATGAAAAAGAAAAATCGTCAAAGTGAAAAAAAAGCTCCAAAAACCGTAAAAATCGCCAAAACGAGAAAAACTCGACAAATCTAAAACAAATCGTTTATATATTCTTATGAATTGAACGATTAAACTGAAAAAAGCCAAAAACGCCATATTAAAAAAATTCTGAAAACCGAACGTACGGAACCCTTCGTGCGCGAGTTAAAGTCGCACTTTACTGAATTTATTTGATATTAAAGTAACTAAATAAAACTAGTATTTTCCTAATTTATTTTTTTCTTTGTTCACTTAACATATTTTATATAACTATTTTATAAAGAACAAGATTGGTATAAGAACTCTAAAAAAATTAAAAGGATGATTCCAGCGTTGGGAAAAGTACACCTTTTCTGTTATATAAAACTTATTAAATAAAGATAGTTATTTCTTTGGTGATAAAACCAGAAAAACTTAAATTATTCCAGGGATGGAAGTTGAAAAAAAAAATTTGGATAAAAAAATAACCAAAAATATTTTTTTTGAGTTAAAAAAAATTCATGTTTTAGGCAGATTATTGCTGAAGCAAATTTTTTAGTCGAAAAAAACAGAGAGGTCACTTACTAAAAATTGCACTATATTGAGAAAACAATACTATGTTCTCTGAAACAAATGTGTGGTCATTGAAAACTAGTTATTGTTATTTTAAACATTAATTTCGTTGCGATAAACACAGTAATGTTTGAATTTAATAATTACATTATTATATTCATAGAAAGTGCGATATGGTTAGAGTTTAACAATATAGTTTTGTTAAAAATTAATGTCTACAATATAATTTGTATTATTGTGTAAAACTAATATGATGTAAATAACGATATAATGTTATCCAAAACCATACTATGTTAAGTTTTAAAAAAAAATCTTTTTCAGAAACACCTTCTGTCAGTTCAGTGTTTCGTTTGTAAGCTATCGGTAGTGCACGCGTGGTGTTAAATAAATAAAAAAAAGTATAAACAAAAGGCTAGATAAATAAAAATAATATGTATGTATGTATGTATTTCTTTATACAAATGTGTTTGTATTTCGTGTATATACATATGTATATGTAAGTATACATTTCTATACATACATACATACATACATACATACATTTTATTTCAACAATATTAATTTATTTTTATTTCGGATTTACCGCACAGCTGTTTTAAACAAAAGATTTGCAAATAAATACATGATTAAAAAACAAAATATTATTATTACATAAAATAATAATATGGTCGTATTCAAAAATATTATTATAATATTAGAACATGGTATGGTAAGTCTCAATTATATTTTATTCACATCTAACAATAGTGTTATCTTATTTACAATAATAAGATTACGTATAACAAATTTAATTGTTTTTGTAGATAATATTATTATTGACTCAAAAAATAATATTGTTTAAACTTTGCTTTTCCATTGACAATAATATGATTTTACTGCAACCATATAATTCAATCATAGTATGTTGCTGTTTGATTATGGTTACCTCAACCATATTTTTTCTTTGCGTGTACATATATGTACATACGTTGGTAAAGGGTATATAAGATTCGGCACAGACAAATATAGCACTCTTACTTGTTTTATACTAATGTTATACCCTTTACCAAAAATGGTAAAAGGGTATACATATATAGGTTTGTCATTCCGTGTCTAATTTCCATAATTTAAATATGCGACACATAAAATATATAAATTCTGAATCCGTATGCATAAAGAAGATGAATAAGCGATTTCGTCGGTCCGTCTGTCCGTCCGTCTGTCTGGTGCACGGGAAATTGGTTTTCCGAAGCTCCGAGAAAAGCTAGAGACTTCGGTCTTTGACTGGTGTTTCAGATATGGTAGATTGCTATTGAAAATCACCAAAATCGAGCAGACAGTTTCAGAGCTGGAAAACTTAAACTTGATTTTGCCATATAAAAGTAACTAGATAAAATTAATTTTTATGTTTTTTGTTAAATTGATTTATCTTATATTTCAGTAGCAATAAAATTGGTATTAAAAATATTAAAAATAAATAAAAAAATCAAAAAGACGTTTCGATGGTTGGAAAACTTTAATTTTTTGTTATATAGAAATAACCTACTAAATCTAATTTGGCCTTTTTCTCTGTAAATTAAACATATCTTACATTTCTAAAAGAAAAATATTGGTATAAGCAACATACACTTTTTGTTATATATAAAATTAACTAGGTCTAATTAGTTTTTCTTTCTTCTTTATAAATAAGATATAGTTTGGTATAGACAATTAGAAAAATAAAAATTCTAGAGCTGAAAAATTTGAGTTTTTGGATATTAAAGTAACTAGTTAAAACTAATTTTTTTCCTTAATTCCTTATTTTCTTTGTTCACTTAACATGTTTTTA
Organism: Tachina lurida; assembly: GCA_944452675.1. Taxonomy (NCBI): domain Eukaryota; kingdom Metazoa; phylum Arthropoda; class Insecta; order Diptera; family Tachinidae; genus Tachina; species Tachina lurida. The sequence goes on from OX101754.1 coordinate 81,280,106, forward strand.
TATATATTTTTTAAAGAACAAGATTGACATAAGGAACCAGAAAAATCTAAAAGGTGATTCCAGGATTGGAAAACGTACACTTTTTGTGATATATAAAACCAATTAAATAAAACTAGTTATTTCATTGGTTATTAAAAATATTATATATTTTAGAAAGAAATAAGTGAGTAGTAAATCACAAAAATCAAAATTATGGTTCCAGGGTTGGAAATTGAAAAAAAAGGTTGGGTATATATAACCAGAAATAATATAATTTTTTCAGTTAAACACACGAGTATTTAATTTTTTAAGAAGATCTTTACTCAAGATTTATTTTATATGTGCTTAGTTTTTATATGGATATCTAATTTAAGTATAAACGAAGGTTTTTGCAATGTTGTTTTTTATGATCTCAGCACTGTTATGTTTCAAATCGATCATATAAAGGTTTTTCCTATTTTTCTTTCAATAATGTTAAAATTGGTAAATTAATATTATTATACCCTTTACCAACAAAAATGGTAAAAGGGTATATATAGGTTTGTCATTCCGTTTGTAATTTCTATAATATCAATAAGCGACACATAAAATATATATATTCTGGATCCTTATGCATAGGGAAGACGAATAAGCGATGTCCGTCTGTCCGTCTGTCCGTCTGTCTGTACGTGAAATCGGTTTTCCGAAGCTCCCAGAAAAGCTAGAGACTTCGTTCTTGGACTGGTGTGTCAGAAATTTTCCAAAATAGATTGGTATTGAAATTCAGCAAAATCGGACAGACGATTGCAGAGCTGGAAAACGTAAACTTCATTTTGCCATATAAAAGTAACTACCGAAAACAAATTTTTATTTTTTTTTAATAAATAAACTTATTTTACACATCAGTACGATTACAACTGGTATTTTAAATTAAAAAAATTTAAAAAAATTAAAAAAACGTTTCCAGGGTTGGAAAACTGTAACTTTTTGTGTTATGTAAAATTAACTATGTCTAAAACTATATTAGTATTTTCTCGAGAACCGTACGAGCTACAGACCTGAAATTTGGACACAGTGTGTAAACCTTTGGCCGCTACAACAACAAATACATGAGAATTGGAAATTAAAGGGTGTTCCAAAACGAGCAACGAAAAATGTTAAAATCCCATGTAATATACATACAATTGTATGTATATACACTTTTTATACAGACTACAAAAATTAACACTAAAATTTCCAAAAATTTAAATTAAAGGGTGTTTCATCAGTTAATGCACTTTTGACTATGCAATTTTGACAACTGCTGTATCTTGGAAACCATAAGAGCAAAACTCTTGAAATTTTCAAAAACGGTAAAACTAAAAAATCATAAAATTACAAAATCGCCAAACTGAAAAAAAAACACCAAAACAAAAAAAAAATCGCCAAAACGAAAAAAAGCACCAAATTAAAAAAATTTCTAAGACTAAAATAAATCGCATAAAACGGAAAAATTGCTAAAATGAAAAAAAATCGCCAAAATGAAAAAAAAATCGCCAAAATGAAAAAAAAACGCCAAAATGAAAAAAAATCGCCAAAATGAAAAAAAATGCCAAAACGAAAAAATAAACCTAAAAAACAGAAAAAATCGCCAAAATGAAAAAAAAAATCGCCAAAATGAAAAAAATCGCCAAAAACGAAAAAAACCCCAAAAAAACAGAAAAAAATCGCCAAAATGAAAAAAAACCAAAAAAAATCGCTTATATAAAAGAAACCCAAAAACTGAAAAAAATCGCCAAACTGAAAAAAAAAATCTCCAAACTGAAAAAAAATCTCCAAAATGAAGAAAAGCCCAAAAACAGAAAAAAATCGCCAAAAAGAAAAAAACCTCCAAAAACAGAAAAAAATCGCCGAAACGAGAAAAAAGCGACAACACTGAAAAAATCGTTTAAACTGAAAAAATCTTCGAAAAAGCAAAATAGCCTGCCTTTCGTGCGCGATTTAAAGTCGCACTTTACTGAATTTTTTAATATTAAAGGAATTAAATGAAACTAAGTTTTTCCTTATTTCGTTTTTGCTTTGTTCACTTAACATATTTTATGTATTTTTTAAAGAACTAGATTGGTATCAATAATCAGAAAAATCCAAAATTATGACTCCAGGGTTGGAAAACTCACACTTTTTGTGTTATGTAAAATTAAATAGGTCTAAAATTTTTTTTCGTTTTCTTTATAAATTTAATGTATTTTATGCTTCTGAAAGAAAAGTTTAGCGTATGAAATTTGAAAAATGAAAATTAAAGCTCCCAAGATGGAAACAAATATGTATGTATGTGTCTGTATACTATATATATGTATGTACGTACGTTGGTAAAGGGTATATAAGATTCGGCACAGCCCAATATAGCACTCTTACTTGTTTTTTCTAGTATCAATATTATTCGCTGTAGTATCTATAGATAAAATCTCGAAATTATAAATTTTTATGCTACGCATAAGATGTTAATAAAGATGAATTTACAAATGAAATAAAAAATGTATCAAATCGATGGCCTTTAGTTGACACCTTGTAACGAGTTCTTATTAATGTTTGGTAAAGGGAGATACAAATTAAATTAATCACAAACGAACAGTCAGTGCTATAAAATAAATTAAGGGCATGTTCCATTTCATTTCTCTGAAGCCATTCCTTTTTGCTGAACAAAATCTAAACAAGTAAGAGTGCTATATTCGGCCTTGCCGAATCTTATATACCCTTTACCAAAGTTATTTAACAAAAAAATTTAAAAAATTGTGTTATCTAGTTACTTTTATATGTCAAAATCAAGTTTCAGTTTTCCAGCTCTGAAACCGTCTGCTCGATTTTGCTGATTTTCAATACCAATCTACGTTGGACAATTTCTGACATACCAGTCCAAGAACGAAGTCTCTAGCTTTTCTGGGAGCTTCGGAAAACCGATTTCACGTACACCAGACGGACGGACGGACGGACATCGCTTATTCGTCTTCCCTATTCATAAGGACCCAGAATATATATATTTTATGGGTCGCATATGAATATTATGGAAATTACACACGGAATGACAAACCTATACATATATACCCTTTTCCATTTTTGGTAAAGAGTATAAAAAATTCAGTAAAGTGCGACTTTGGCTCGCGCACGAAGGGTTCCATTCGTACATTCGGTTTTGAGCATTTTTTAATGTGGCTTATTTGCTTTTTCGAAGTTTTTTTCAGTTTAAACGATTTATTTAGTTTTGTCGCTTCTTTTTCGTTTTGGCGATTTTTTTCTGTTTTTGGATGTTTTTTTAATTTTGGCGATTTTTTTCTGTTTTTGAGGCCTTTTTTCATTTTGGCGATTTTTTCCTGTTTTTGGGGCTTTTTTCATTTTGGAGACTTATATCATTTTGGCGATTTTTTTTCATTTTGGCGATTTTTTCCTTTTGGCGGTTTTTTGCCTAGGGTTTTTTTTCATTTTATCGAATTTTTTATTTTGGCAATTTTGTCATTTCATTTTGGCGATTTTTTCTGTTTTTCATTTTAGCAATTTTTTTTCATATTGGTGATTTTTTTAATTTTTGCGATTTTTTCATTTTGGATATTTTTTCTGTTGCTTGGGGTTTTTTTTCATTTTGGCGATTTCTTGTTTAGGGTTTATTTTTCATTTTAGCGATTTTTTTATTTTGGCAATTTTGTGTTGTTTTTGGGGTATTTTTCATTTTGACAATTTTTTTTATGTTTTTCGAGTTTTTTTTTCATTTTGGCGATTTTTTTTAATTTTGGCAATTTTTTTTCATTTTGGCGATTTTTTCCTGTTTTTTCGTTTTGGCGATTTATTTTCATTTTGGCGTTTTTTTCATTTTGGCGATTTTCTTTCGTTTTCGCGATTTTTTTTTTCATTTTAGCAATTTTTCCATTTTCGCGATTTATTTTAGTCTTAGAAATTTTTTTAATTTGGTGCTTTATTTCGTTTTGGCAATTTTTTTTTGTTTTTGGCGAGTTTTGCCTGTTTTATGGTTTTTTTCATTATGGCGATTTTATTCTGTTTTTTCGTTTTGGCGATTTTTTTTCGTTTTGGCGATTTTTTTTCGTTTTGGCGATTTTTTTTCATTTTGGCGATTTTCTCTCATTTTGACGATTTTTTTCATTTTAGCAATTTTTCGGGTTTTTCGCAATTTATTTTAGTCGTAGACATTTTTTTATTTTGGTGCTTTTTTTCATTTTGGCGATTTTTTTTTTGTTTTTGGCGATTTTTTTTGGTTTGGCGATTTTATAATTTTTTGATTTTTAGTTTTACCGTTTTTGAAAATTTCAAGAGTTTAGCTCTTACGGTTTCCAAGATACAGCAAGTTGTCAAAATTGCATAGTCAAAATTGCATTAACTGATGGAACACCCTTTAATTTAAATTTTTTGAAATTTTGGTGTTAATTTTTGTAGTCTGTATACAAATACACTAACCTTTCAAATTTCAAGTGTATATACATATATACATTCAATTGTATGTATATTATATGAGATTTTAACATTTTTCGTTGCTTGTTGCTCGTTTCGGAACACCCTTTAATTTCCAATTCTGATGTATTTTTTGTTGTAGCGACCAAAGGTCTATACAGTGTGTCCAAATTTCAGGTCTCTAGCTCTTACGGTTCTCGAGAAAATACCCTGCATAGTTTTAGACATAGTTAATTTTACATAACACAAAAAGTTAAAGTTTTCCAACCCTGGAAACGTCTTTTTAATTTTTTGAATATTTTTTTAATATAAAATACCAATTTTGGTCGTACTGAAGTGTAAAATAGGTTTATTTATTAAAAAAATAAAAATTTGTTTTCGGTAGTGACTTTTATATGGCAAAATCAAGTTTCAGTTTTCCAGCTCTGAAACCGTCTGCTCGATTTTGCTGATTTTCAATACCAATCTAAGTTGGACCATTTCTGACACACCAGTCCAAGAACGAAGTCTCTAGCTTTTCTGGGAGCTTCGGAAAACCGATTTCACGTACACCAGACGGACAGACGGACGGACGGACAGACGGACATCGCTTATTCGTCTTTGCTATTCATAAGGACCCAGAATATATATATTTTTTTGGTCGCAAATTAATATTATGGAAATTACACACGGAATGACAAACCTGTATATACCCTTTTCCATTTTTGGTAAAGGGTATAAAAATTGTATAGGGATAAACCGTTCACATAATACCGCGATATATCATTTGCAAAGGGGGGATGTTTAAATTGAGACACGCATGAGTATTGGTATAGAGTAGGGTTTGGGAAACGGGAATTCCCGGGCGGGAAATCCCGGGAAATGTCTGTCTAATACTCCCGGGAAATTTTTGAGATTTTCCCGGGAAAACGGGAAATTAAAAGTGCATGTTATTTCATAAATATATAGAATTTATAATCCAATTTTACTTTAATATAAAAACTTATTATTTTTTTATATATTACAAAAGTTCGTTTGAATGATTGTATGACTAAATTTACACGAACGTTGACACGTTTTTCATCGTCTGTTTAAACACTTACATATACCCTGTTCGAAGGAAATTTTTTAATCTTAAAATTTAAATTGAGTTTTTGTTTTAAATGTAACTGTAAGAAAGAAAGAATTCCTTCGACGCCGATAAACAAGCAGTAAAATGTCCATATATTTTTAATATAAAATAAAAATGTGAGCTATTCAAATCTACTCTGAAATTTCATAAAAATTCCATTAAATTGAGGTCATACCATATCTCCTAAAAAAAAGATGAATAAATTGTATAAGTATCAATGATTGCAATGATATAATCGTTTCCTAAAGTAAATAATTCGATGCTAAGCGAACTTGAAGTGATTTTTCGCCGAATTAGTGAACAAATTTTGAAAAGTGTAGTGAAAATTTTAAGCTATAAGAACTCTGAGTTGACAAAACTTTAATTTATTACAAGTAGACGCTATCATGATACAATTATACTAGGTACATGCACAACTACAACAAAATTCCAACACCAAAAAACACATGTTGGTATAAACAAACGAAAAATTGTCAGAAACAAATGTCTTTTGTTTATAAAAATAGCAAATACAGGGTAACTAAAGTACAATTGCATACGCGGCATTCCTGCATGATTATAGTTATTCTGTGTTGCCAATCTGTGTGTAGTTAAATAGTGTGTAATTTCTACTCACATGTGTAGGCCATGGAATTAAATTCTTGTATATTCTGTGTGTAATTCTACTTTGGGTTCTATTTTTATTTATTTTTCTTTTAATTTTAACCTACAGAAAAGATGTGTACTGTAATTTTCTTCAAAGTGTAATTGCAAACACACTTTGTGTAAATTCATTGGTAACACTATAAACATTTTATTCACACACATACACTAACATTTTTGCAGCTTGTAAACAAAGTTTGACATTTATCTGCAATGTATACAATAACAGGCTGGGCTCTTGTGCATGTACCTGTTATAATTGTATCATGGACGGACGCTATTATGGAAACCCTGAAGAAAATATTTTAGGAGAAATAAAATGAAAAATGAAAGACACTTAGACATACTGTGGCTCAGGGTATTCAAAATTCGGCGCAGTGCAGTATGGTACTGTAACCTGCTTGTACTTAACGATAAGAAACCGCCTGGAACTTTTTCAAAAAGAATGAGAAACAAGCAAGGCAAATTCTTATTACAATGAAGGTAGGTCTTATTAGAAAATTGTCTACTAATTGTGATAACAGTCGTCAATTGGTTTTTATATGATCTTTTGCTGTGTAATAACTTTATTCCATTTGCTTAAATTCAATTAAAAATTCTTAAAAATTTTTCTTAGAACTGCTTTTTTATTAACTTTTATTTCAAAAGAATGCTTACATTAATAAAACAATCGAAATTTCACCAACTTTCATTTAATAAATGTATTTAATTTAGAAAGTTAGCTTTTCCCGGGAATTCCCGGGAACTTGATTTCTTAATTCCCGTTTCCCGGGAAGTGCAAAAGTCCGGGAAATCCCAAACCCTAGTATAGAGGTACAATGCATAGAAAAGTTTGCTACGACACCTACAACATTTTTCCTTATGTTTGATGAATGTCGCAGAATGGATCAGGAATGCATAAGCTTATAAAAGTGCTAATGTTTTTAATAACATTTACCTTAATTTTTCTTTATTAAATCAATAAAAGATAGTCCAATTATATATGCAAATAAATAAAAAAATTCGTGAAATGGCGAAAATTGGAAAAAAGCTACTAACAGAAGGATGATAACAAAGTCTAATAACACTGTTCTGCAAAAAATAACAAAGGAAGGAACCCTGACACCGTTTCAGATAATTCTTATGTAAATTGACCTCCTGAGTCCGCATATGATGTCCGTTTTTCCCCATCACCCACCATTTTCAAAGATTCAACCTGCACTCATTTTATGGCTCTGAATTCAATTTAGAATGTACACCGAAAGAATTTTGCTTCATAAGTCCAATGAAACAATTTCATTAAAATTTTTTCACAAATCTAATGATAATTTCTAAAATCCAATGAAAATTTCATGAATATTGTAAAAGCATTTGGAATTGGAATTGCTTCCTTGGTATCTGGCTTCGTAAGAATATTTTATTGGATTTATGACAACAATATTTTCTAATTATTAAGAAACCACTTTATATTTAAGTTATTTAATTATTTTCATGAAATTATTTTATTGCTTCGATGAACTTATAGCACTGCATTAATTACACTGTTAAATAAATTTGATGAATTTTTCAATAAAATAATTTTGACGAAACTGGTTTCATTAATCCAACGAAGCGTGACGTTGGAATTTATGCCAAAAATTCTTTCAGTGTAAAAAAATATTTTAGCTGTTAAATTTTTCTATAGCTCTGCACTACCACTTTTATCTAGCTTCAGTCCACTGAAATCTATTTGTAGTGAGCGTAAAATCACGCTCGTGTTGTGCACGAGTACTTGGTGCTCTTGTATTGTCTAAATTGAGTAAAACGGTTGTCAATTTTTCACTGTGAATTGAAATTAAGCAAGAAACTTACTTTACTATTGAACTATGTCATCCCGGCTTCTTAAAACACCCATTGACAGCCACATTTCGTCACCAGTGTGACCAGATTTTAAAATAATATTAAGCTAAATCACGTTTGAAAAAAAGCTAAAATAAGCTAAAAAGTTACATTTTAGGCTAGAAAATAAAGCTAAACTTTTTTCCACTTCTTTGATCACTTTTCAATAGTTTCTTATTGCTAAACTAACGTTAAATATTACACAAACATATTTTTTTATTATACATATAGAATATTTGCTTAATGAAATTATTTATTAATTATTATATTTTAGATTCAATGAAGAACAAAACAAAAACTTCCCCAAAATAATCTTAAAAAGTTTTTAAAAATGTAAAAACATTTATACTAAAATACGAAAGCTTTTTAAGTGAATTAATGCTATTGCAGGTAAAGCATGGATCACACTATCTGCACAATGTACCGAGTTTCGTCAGATCAGTGAAATAAAGTCATAAGTAAAGATTTTGCTCTAATTTATCGACTACTTGAAATACAAGGACACAATTGCGCCACACTGCATTGGTAATAAGCCCATATAGACTTATTTCAGAATTAATTGACTAATAATGCCATTTTGGCTTATTACTTATGACTTTATTGAGGTGGCCGACGAAAATCGGTACATAGTGTTATCCAGGCTTAAGGCTATTTCAGGTTTTTGTTTTAAGTTAATTGATGCCGCTGAATGAACGTTCAACTCAAGTCAAATAATTTTATACCCAAAAAACTCAAAAAGTGTTTTGGCCACTAATATGAATTTAACTTTTTCCATTGGAATTCTAACCATTCTGCCATTATCTACTATTTTTCTTCTTTCCATTTCTGTTATAAAATTGTCGTATAATTTCCATTTTGTATTTTTTGTAAACTATTTTACAATGCTAAAAAATTATAATTTTTATAAGTTGTTTATGTTTTTAATATATTTTTAGAGAACACGCAATTTAGACTAAAAAAAGGCTAAAAAAGCTAAATGAGTTTTTAAAAAAAGCTAAAAAATAAGCTAAGAGCTAAATGAAAATTTTAAGGCTAAATATGAAACAAATAAGCTAAATTTAGCTCAAAATAAGCTAATATGGTCACGCTGTTCGTCACTCAATCGGAATTGAATGCTCTCGTTAGGGATTTGAAATTATCTAAGAGTAAATCTCAGCTGCTTCGGTCGAAATTTCAGCATAGGAATCTCATAGAAAATGGAGTAAAAATCTCTTCTCAGAGGACCAGACAGTCAACCTTGAAATTATTTATTTCGGAGGACGAAAGTAAGTGTTTTGTCCTGATTCAAATGAGTTAATGACAGAACTAAAGGTACCTTGTGACTCTGACAAGTAGAGACAGTTGGAAAGTTGTACTGTTGGTCAATGGAAATCAGTTATCAACAGTCCCAGTTGCAAATTCTGTAGATATGAAAGAGGCCTTTGAAAATATAAAACGAATCCCTGATAAAGTATTTAAGTTATCGTGATTCTAATTGGACAATTTATGCTGACTTAAAAGTTGTTGCTCTACTTATGGGCTTACAATCCAGATTCACCATTTTGCCCCCGATCCACTAGTACCAAACGAAAATATTTATTGCCACCTTTCCACATCAAACTCGGTTTGATAATGCAGTTCGTGAAAGCAATGGACAATGCAGTTATGGATTTAAATTTTTAAAAACTAAATTTCCTCGGCTTAGTGTCGCTAAAATCAAAGAATTAGTATTCGTAAGATCCCAAGTCAGAAAATTGTTCCAAGAGTCAACGTTAGTTGAACTCCTGAATCTAAAAAAACCAGCTTGGCATGCATTTCACAATGTGCGTGTGAGCTCTTTGTCTAACAAAAGTGGTAACATGTTCAGGAGTTGCTGTCAGCCTATAAGACTATGGAGTGAGTGCACTTCCTGCATTTCTGAACTTTTTCCTGCAAATTTAAGAGCAGATTCTGATGAACAAGGGTAACGATTTCATCAAGACATCGCTCAGTTGAGAAAAGATTTTCCTGAAAGTTGAATGCTAGCATGTTGGCAGTATACTGCTGGTCTATTGTAAGAGACTACAAGAGAAAAGCAAGCACCAAATGAAGGTTAAGATGAAGACTTTCGATCCCAAATATTTAATAACAAAAATTAAAAATTTTAAAAACCGCCGATATATCTAGGGAAGATGTTATATCTTAACGGCTAGACCGAATTTCTTCAAACATAGCTAAAAACCATCTCGATCAAGTCATCTTTCAAACAAAAAAAACTAAATCAAAATCGGTCCAGCCGTTTGCTCTGTACGTGCACACGGACAGATACACAGATACACAGACACACGCTACAAACTTATAACACCCCTTTTTTGTCGGGGTTAAAGAAAAGAATTTGTGAAAAATGTATAAAAGGAAAGTTGTCGACATTTTAACTAGTGCAATTGTCGCTAGAGAAAAAAGATGTTGACATAGAGATATATCATTCTAGGGTGACTAGAGGGAAGGTTCGCAATTCAACTTAAACATTATAAATAGTACAAACATTAACTACTCCTAGTACGAGTATGCATTTTAGGTATTGACTTCTGATCCTGACATCAAGGGCACATTTTATAAAATATAGTAAAATATAAAAGATATTAATGAAAATGAGTTTTTAATGAGTTGTTTCTTCAGAAAATAGTATATTTATAAAAAAAATACATAAATATCTTGCACGAAATTTGTATCAATTTATGTTATTGAATAAGATTTTTTATAGCAAAACTTTCGACGGATATACATATGCTAGTTAGTAATAAAATTTTGGATTTGTATATGCTTCAGAACCATTATCAATTTCATATAAACCAAACGATCAGCAGCAAATCGTGCTTCACAAAGAAATATTTAACACATTTCTTTAATTTAAATATAATTCTTACTTTTAGTTTAAAAATATTCTTCTTCAAAATTTTACTTTTGAATTTATATCTTGAAAGAAAAACATTTAAGTAAATCCCAATGCATGCCAGTCCCTATCAGATGAAATGTAGGGTACTGAAAATTCAGTTTGCTTATAAGCAGCATATGCTTTCATTTTAAATTAAAATTGTCGAAATTAAAATCATTATTTATTTAATCATGATTGAGTTTGAAAATAAAATTGCTTTTATTTTGTTGTTGCATTTGCTTGAAAAGGGCGACGCACTTTGGCGCCTTTTCCCAATAACCGTGGCAAAAATACAAAATTTGATGACAAAATTTTGTAAAATGAATGAACACATCGTATAAAGAGCATTTTACTGATCAGAATTCAAAAACATTTTTCTTAATTGGATAAGAATTATAGCTGGTGGAGCTGGTTAAAGTCGACAGTTTCTTGGAAAGTCCAAAAAAATGTGATTTTGAGCAAAAAAAAAAACATTTTAGAATTGAAGTGTCAGAAATATTGCCATATGATCACTACTTTTTTGGTATTGTTTTAAAGGTATATTTATTGTTTATTAAAAAAAGTAAGAAAATATGCACCAGATACCCTACTTTTTCGGCAGTTGCCGTTTTTCAGACACCCTATATTTAGGTACTTTTTACAAATAAAATAGAGAATATCTAAAAATGGGCAAAAATGGTCACGCCCATATTTTTTTTAGCATATTTACTACACAGTACTTTAAATAATTAAGCTAAATTGGTCCACAAAAAATTACAGGTTTTCTTGAAATTTGAAGAAAGATGTTACAATCTTATAGCCAGCGCTGCCACAGCCAAGATATTTTTGCAACCAAAATATAAAAAAAAATTGCCAAATAAGGAAAAAAGCTGCCAAAATTTTAATATATTTTATATTTTATGTTATCTTACAGCACAAAAATGTAAATATAAGTGGAACTGATTGACATATTTTTGTTAATGTATGCATATCTGTGGACTTTTGACAAAACAACCTCTTTCAAAAACTGCAATTTTACAGGAGAACGAAAAAACTGATAAAATATCTAGTAACATTGATTTTGAAATATTGGGTGAAAAAGTGAAAGTGTAGTATTAAATTTAAATACTAAATTGAAGTGAAGATATGAATAATTCTATTCTAATGCTAAAAGATTTTCAGAAAAATTAAGACTAAAAAGATAGGATGTTTTGTCGAAATTGTTTTCAACAAAAAAAAATAACTTACATTACACAAGTTGTTTTGTTAAAATGGTTTTAAACAAAAACGTGATTCATATTTTGCGCTTATCTCAAGCCAAGTTACATATTTTCTAAATTTCTGTTTTGATAAATCAACTTCTTTGAAGAGAAGTTGTTTTGTTAAAACAAAATGTATATATGCAAAAAAATATTAAATACAATTTAGATGTTTTGTCAAAAGGATATAACAATTTTATTTCTTGCATTTAAGAAAATTTTTAAACTCTTTCAGATAAGATATTTTATCAAATATTTTTTCCAAATATAATGAAAGAAGTTGATTTGCCAAGAACTGTAGATTTTTAACCAAATGGCGTAGAAATGCAAGGATCACACAAAAAGAACCGTCTTGAAAATTTATATTTAATATAAAAATCTTGCAAAAATTTCTTATTTCGAGAGAAGTTGTTTTGTCAAAAGCCCACAGATATGTGCCTACTTATAAATATGTATGTATGTAGCCTTATTTCATTGAAATATATAATCGTATAGAAAGATCAAATCTTGGTTTTCTTTTTTTACAAAAATAAGAGAAAAATAACTTGTACTTTATGTTATAAAATGTATTTTATTACTAAAAGTTAAAAAATTAACAAAGATGCGTTCCAAATATGAAAAGAAATTATTCTCTCTATAAAATTGATTTCAATACATCACTTGTTAATAATACTTATTGCTTTTCGTTAATACGAAATTTTACCAGTGACTTTTTCCCTACATTTTTCTTTAATTCTCTTTTAAGTTGATAGCCTTTGTACACCATTCGTCAATAAAGTCTTCAAAAGTCACCATAAAAAGTCATAGTATGAATCCCATATAAATGATAAACAATATTTTGCTGTGTCAATCAGGTAGGCATAATTATTACAATTTGTTTATTTATTTAAATTTAAGAACACATTATGAAAATAGGCAGGTAGTTTTAAAACTTGGGTTTTATACCAAGTCCTGATTCACACACTGAATCTGAGTCGTCAAGTCTTGAGTTTTTAGGAGAGAGAGAGAGAGAAAAAGAGAAAGGAAAGGGGTACATACTTGACCGTACCAGTCAAGTTTGCTTTTTCGTTTTGTTTTGTCATTCATAGTACTCTATTTGATGAGACTTGACTTGACGGTGTGTATGAACGCAAATGCAGGTTCAAAAGAAAATTGAACAAAAACTGATCAGGTAAACGTGATGTGTGTGAATCAGGACTAAGTAAAATAAAAACTGCAGTTGTATATAATCCAGTTAATTGTGGTTTAAACCTTTTTATTTTTGGGTATAAATTAATCTGCAATTGTGTAATGCAATCATTTAAGGTTTTACTTTGCAAAAGTAGTGATCAGTACCAGAACTCATAATGACATTTCAAAATTCGGAATTGTTCAAGTTATTTAGAAAATCACATAATGAAAATGTATTTAATTTTGCTATTGTGGAAAAATTGCACGGTTTACCAGAATACCACGAAAAGGATGTTAAAAACAAAATTCACTTCGTTTTCTTGGATATTCGTAGAAAATGGCTTGCCTCAAACCGTACGACAAAAACCTTTATGGAACAGTACTCAGACTGGCTAAATGGAGTAACAACTTTTGAAAACATCGAAGAACCGCATACATCCTTGGACAGCAGAAAAGGAAGGCCTGCTAAAACTATAAACGAGTGTTCGGAGTACACAAAAAAATGTAAACTTCAAAATGCTACAAAAGATATATCTACATCGAATCTGTCAGAAGCATTATGTCTTAAGTACGTAAAAGATAAAGATAAATCAAGGTCTGATATTACAAAAGCTGTGGAGCTTGCCAGCCCAGATCGACTACGAAGGATTAAAGAAAGTATTCCAACTCCTCAGAATGCATTACCTTCAAAGTATAGCATAGAAGAAGCCTTAGCGTTATTTATGGACTTGGGATTATCAAAGGAGAAATATAATATTTTACGAAGCTCTTTAAAGAATCATAATGTGAATGTTCTTACTGGATATAAAAAAGTTGCCTCTGCCAAAAAAGAAGCAGTACCATCTAATGTAAAAGTTACTGAAGTATCAGCAGAAGTTGAACTGCAAGACTTAATGGATCATACATCTAAACGGTTAGTTCAAAGTTTTCCTGAAAAAGAAAGATCATTACTTCCAGATAGGCTTACATTGATAAGCAAGTGGGGATGTGATGGATCATCTGTTCAAAGTGCTTACAAACAAACAATATCGACAACTGACATAACTATTACAGGTGCAAATATATTTATGGCTCCTATAGTTCCTTTACGACTTAGAAGTGAAATCTCTGAGCATTGGAAAAATCCTCGCCCATCGTCAGTTCATTTTTGCCGTCCGATATTTTTTAAATATGCAAAGGAGTCTTCAGAAATAATCAAGTATACAGTAAACGATATAAAAAAGCAAATTTCCGAACTAAAGCCTTCTGTTATTGAAGTGAAGAATGGAAAAAAGGTTGTCATTAATTATGAATTTTCTCTTACAATGATTGATGGCAAAGTCTTAAATGTAATAACAGATACTTCTTTAACTTTGAAGTGTGCAATTTGCAAAAAGTCACAGAAGGACTTTCAAAATTTTAATGATTCAAGTGATGAACAAAACTATGAATATGGAATTTCTCCGTTACATGCCAGAGTTAGGTGCATGGAGTTTATTTTAAAATTAGCGTATACAATTCCGAGAGAAGGAGAAAGTTTTCATGAGAATGCAACACCAAAAGAAAAACTAACTGATCGAAAAAATATTATACAAAATGAATTTTTTAAGAACCTTGGACTAAAAATAGACTGCCCAAAGCAGGGATATGGAAATACTAACGATGGTAACATGTCCAGATCGTTTTTTGAGAATGATGAGGTAACAGCCCAAATTACTGGTGTCGACAACCATATTATAAAAAGGTTGGCAGTTATTCTAAATGTTATAAGATCTAGAGAAATGGTAAATGGCCCAAAGTTTCAGGATTATGCATCAAAAACTGCCCAGCTTTTGGCTCAAAAGTACCCTGAGAAGAAACTTACTCCTACGGTCCATAAGATTTTATCTCATGGCCAAAATTTAATTGAATACCATTGCTTACCAATTGGAGAGTTATCAGAAGAAGCCCAGGAATGCAAAAACAAAGATTACAAGCACTTTAGATATGCGAATACTTGCAAAATATCACGGATTAGACAGAATGAGGATCTTTTTAATATGTTGGCGGCCTCTTCAGACCCACTGATTTCATCGCGGAGACATGGAAGATCTCGAAAAGACTTGGAAGAATATAATTATAGCTCCGATATGTTAAGTCTATTACAAATCAATCAAAATGTTAATGACTATTTTGAAGAAAACTAACTATTAAAAAAATTAATAAAAATAAATCATTATCATATTATAATATATCGTACTATAAAATAATATTATAAATTAACATTAGTATTAAAAATATTTCAATAATAAAATTATGATGTTTTCAACAAAAAAACCACTGTGCGTAGTGCCTCCACAAAGCTATGGTCAATAATGATACTCATTTTTATTAAAATTTATTTTATTTTATTTATTTATTCTTACCTTAAAAGTTATGATGTTTGTAATAAATACAGTCGAAAGCAGACATTGTGCACAGTGCAGTGCCTAACCTATGACCGTGCAAATCATGTATATTAAAGCTAAATGCTTTTTAAAATTTTTAAATATCTTTATCAGCTCAAAAGTTATGATTTTTGCAACGAAAAAAGTCAAAAGGCCCCACTGTGCGACGTGCTTCTAAATTATTTAACATTTGCGCGTCACTCGTGTTTTATTGGTCATGTTTGACAAAAATAAAGAATAAAATTGGCAAGAGATTATAGACTTGTTTTTGTTTTTATTTTTTCTTTTTTGCGAACAGCAGAATCATAAACTTTATCTCTGAATCACACACATAAACGCAGACATTAAAAGAAAAATGATTTTCGTTTATATTGCAAAATTTTCATACAACTGTAAATTTACCATTGACTTCATTTAGATGTGTATGTATCTACATACATATATATATATATATGTATGTAAGTATGTATATATATACATATATTTATATTTCATGTACAATTTTTAATAATTTTTAGTATTCCTCCTCAAAGTCGTTGCGTTTCCGTATCCTTTCAAATATCAACATTTATACGATGGTGACGGTAAGTAATATCGCGTGTTTAGGGTTTGGTCATGGATTTTCTGTGTACATATTTATGAACTTTACTTTTTATTTCTTTTTTCACAATTTTTACTTTCTTTTTGACTCGTGTGTATGTATGCAAATTATAATTAGACTGTATTCTTTTTATTACTTGGATTCACACACTTCATTCATTCAAATAATTTACATATTTATTCCTTTTTACAATACATTTTCTATATTTTTTCCGGCAGACTTGCGTTTCACTTTTTTTTTTAGATTTTTTTCCTTTGCTAACTAGTTCAATTAATTTTTTATTTCAATTTCACTGCTCTAATTTTTCCCGTGCATTTTCTTCAAACACATCCGTAACCGTAAAATGTCGATAAAAAACTGCTGTTCTTGCTCTGCTTTATTTTGCTGCAGCACAATAATTTCCGTACATTTTCCATCTGCTTAATTTTATTGTGCCTTTCTTTGCTTTCGCTCTTTTGCTATTGCACACTTGACATTTTTACTTGATTTTGATTTTAATATAAGAGTATTTATTCGTTCGCAGTGTTGCGTACAAAGAGTGAATCAGCTGCCTCAAGATTCTCTTAACTTATTGCTGTATTAGTTTGAAAATAAGGCGGGAGGGTGCTGGTGACAATATGAAATCCTTTTGGGTTAACAGGTGATTTTTAGATTTAAAATAAATTTGTTTTCTTCTGATTTTCTTGTTGTATAAAGTGGTGGCAAATTTCTAATCCAATGGGGTCAATGTTTAGCAAAGAATGCAAATTGTTAACAATACTCAATATTGAAATGAATTCATTCGAAGGTATTGATTTTTTATATTATAAAGCTTTTATACATATTTAGTTTTTTTTATATTTCCTAATCAAACCGATGCAGTAAGGACAATGTTGCAGACTTAATTCAAGGATCTATCAAATCTTTCTGAATAATTCATATGAATGAAATAGTGGAATTTTTTTTAGATGAATGTGACTTCGTTTAGTTGTTATGCAGACTCAGGTTGAAGTTCTGTTATGAAGTTATTAGGCATTCACGAAAAATTGGAAATTTTCTGAATGTTAGCGACTACTCGGTATCGCCATTAATAAGAGCAACTGGAAACTAATCTAAATCCTGGATCACACTATCGGCACAATGTAGCAATCTTCGTTGGCTCAATGTAATAAAGTCATAAGTAATAAGCCAAAAATGGCATTATTACTTAATTAATTCTGGAATAAATCGATATGGCCGTATACCAAAACCATATCATTCATGAATACTGGTGCAAGTTGCCGAGGCGGTATTGACCACTCTGGGTTGATGGAGCATATGGGAGTGGTACGAAACACGAGCTATATACTCTATTTCCCGACATTGGCATAGTTCATACAATCCGATGTTTAACACGAAGAAGTTTCAGCGGAAAGATCTCTTGAACAAGACCCGGAAGAAAGGCGAAGAAAGAGAAGAGCCAAACTCGGTTGGAAAAACCAGATTATCGAAAATAGCTCTAAGCTTGTTATTGCAAATTGAAGAAGAGTGCAGATGATCTAAGCTCGTTTAGATATATTCTATATTAGGGCAAGGCTACAAATAGCATGTAAAGGACATTTAAGTAAGCCTAATAAATACCTGATAAAATAGAATAAAATTCTCTGCTAATTATATACATATTACAAATATATATTTTTTGGAAGTAATGAAAATGTAGTTCCTTAAGAATGAATTTAAATTTTTTTACTGGGTACTTACGATTTATTGCATGAAGATAATATGAAGATATGAAACAGTTCATTCTGCATGCCAGTGGCCAAAGTCTAGAAAATGTTGAATTAACTGTTCTTGTGAGGATAATAGATCGGAAGCAATGTGGTTAGGATGTCCCCAATTGCTTCCGAAATAACTGATTTGGGGGCTACATATCCTTAAATATTTTCGCGGCTTATTCGAACCGTGCCCGACGTTGCGAAATGAGTCTCTTGCGGAAAATGTCGTGTTTAAGTGCAAGTGCTTGTGCTTATATATGTATTTACTTCCTGTTTCACGATATCGAACATTTTCGTTCGCTAGTCGGTAAACTGCTCTTTTGCGGATAAGTAATAACTATCACCACACATAAGGATCTACCTACTATATATGTATATTTTTTCTTTTGTGATGATTTTGCAATATCAATGGAAAAGAAGCAGAAAATAATGTGTAGTTCTTTCTTTTCCCCTTTATTTTCGAATGTGTTTCTTTTTGTAGACCCTACTTGAATTTAAAATTTTATTTGAATTTTTTTATAGAGTATTTTAAACAAAAGTATTTTTATTTTAAAACGAAAGTGAGTGCCTTCCTCTCTTTCGCACGAGTATTCTTGCTGTATCGTGGAGTAGCCTGATATATCTTAGAATTTAATTATTGTTAGAACTAGAGCTATTAACTATACACTAACATAATTTGTGGATCATTGAAGTTTTGAATATTGAACGAACTACCACCAGACCGAATCGATATACTTCGATCTAGAAATTTCGTATCCAGTGACTCGTTTCTGTAAGGAATGTGAGATCTTTTCGAGTGGATAAAGTTCTTATCATCTCGTGAAACACAGAATGAGTAAGAAAAAAAACTGTAGTTGTTGATATTTTTTTGAGTTTATTTTTTTCAGTTTTTATGTGAGTAACCCTGTGTAAAATAGGACAACCAATATAATTATTTAATTTTTCTCAATACGATAACTTCTCATAAGTTACAGAAATGGGGCATATACCTTAAAAAATACCAATTTTATTTGTTTTAAAATTCTTCGCAACAATACGATGAATATAATTGAGTTATTTCAAACATACGAAAAACATTTCGATCCTTTCGAATATTCGTTAGATATATGTCTGTATCTTTCTCTTTCCCGCTTTTTCAATCACTTGAAAAATGGCAACCATATACGTATTTATATTCTGTTGTTGATTTCTCTTAAAATTTCAACAATTTCGGAACTTGCGCAATGGAAATTTTCTTTCCCTACAAAAAGCGGATAGAAAACGAATGTAAACTTCATTTGTGCGTGTGTGTGTATGTATAGAGTAAATAGAAAAATAAAATAAAATTTAAAAAAAAGAGAAGAAGCACGTTGTCAATTTGTGAAATTTCTAGTATTTCGTTGTGGTAGTCACAACAAACAAAAAACAAAAATATGGCCTTTAGATATTTAGGCAAGCTGTAGGTAGGTACATACTAATGATGTAATGAATGTCAAATTTTGATGTTCGCGAATACGAATACGAATATTATATGTGAAACTTATAGTTATAAAATTGGGGTTATGTTTGCGCCTGCAAAATTAAATATGGAAAAATTAGATTAAAAATTAACAAAAACTACGGAAAATTTTAATGATCGTTATTAAATAGCATTTTAAAATGATACAAGGTACAAATTTCTATAAAAAAAGCAATGTGAGTCCGATCACAGGAGAGATGTGTAAACATCTAGTAATGAATTTTTTTTTTTTAATATTGGCTTATGATAACTAAAATAAGATATATAAATTTTTGACTCTACTGTATGGAAAACTGCATGTAGTGGAATTATTAGTTGTGGGGCTTTGTCGTACACCAGCTTCAGTGTAAGGCAACAGTACGTAATGAAGATATGTTATAATATAATATTATAAATTCTTTATATATATTTTTTATCTTTTAAACAAATATTTGACATTTAAAACTTTTAAATAAATGTTATATTTATTTTATTTATTTATTTTATATTTTTCAACTTTTTAACCAAATTATCCACACTGGCAACAATATTACACTTTACAAGCAATTTCTATTAAAATTAATTAATAATTGCTCCTGAAGGTATGCTTTAAAATTCGCTCACATCGATTTGATAACATCTTACTCAAAATTTGTGATTGTATTGTGAAAAAGATTTTTACCCTGATTCGCCTGAACTTGGCGAATACGAATGCGAATACGAATGTCTAAAAATGGCCGAATATTCGGCAATTCGAATACGAATATACGTGCATCACTAGTGCATTCTTACATATACGAGTATGTATGTACATATATTGCAAAAGCCAAAAAGTGGCAATAAAAAATGCTTTGTAGGTCTTGTATTTGGATTGTGCGATTCTCATCTACATACTTCTATTCCTTGCGTTCCTTATTCTAATTACTGATGCTTTGTTGCAAGCACGAATGTCTTTTTAAAAGCCTGCCGGCATACTTTCTATAAGACCACTACACAGTGTTTGTTCTCATACAAGACATATTATGTACATATGGACATATGTTTGTGTGAATGTATGAATATGTGCTAAATATGCTACATATAGTATAATTTTGTGTTATGAAACCTTGTTTTGGTTGCAAGCCAGGCAAAAAAAAAAATGGTTTCCCATGAAAACTTTTGTTTTGGTTGGAGTTAGAGCTCTTAATCGGACTAAAGTGAGTTGCTTTGGTTTTAAGTTGTAAATCCCTGTTAGATGCTTAAAAGCAACAAAAGTGTATGAGAAAAATTAGTGGTTGATTCCTTTGTTAGTTGGTTTGTTTATTAAGGCATTTTTTTAACAGCGATTACAATTATGTATGTATGTATAACAATTGTGTTTTATTCAATAGTGGAGTCAGTCGACTGCTCCTTGTGAGTTGATGTAACTTTCTCGTTTTGTTACAACTTTGCTTGTTGAAATTTTTGTGTATTGTTTTGTTTGCGGCTCATTATTTACCTCTTAGAGTCTGAACACAATGCAACGATAATTTATTGCGGTGCGGTTTTTCATACGATTTTAAAGGAAAAAACCGCAGTGCGGAACGGTATAAAATTAAAATCTATTTTATTTTCTCTGCGGACTTTCTTATTCTCTCAATTTTTGACACTCTTTCTCTTTCTGATGTTGCCATAGTTTTTGAATAATTGGCGGTGTTCACAACATTGTTGTAACAAAAAACATGATTTTTTTTGTCATAAAATGTAAAAGTTGAAAAAATATATCAAATATATCTGGAAATCTATAAAATGTTAATAATTTTTTGTTTTTAGTTACTGCCATTACAAAATATTTAACACAAAGAGTAATTTTTTTTATAAAAATGTATGTACAAAAAAAATTAATAAAAATTTAAACAAACAATGACAAGTATCGCCGTAGCCGTCTTCCGTTGTATTGTGTTTATTTTTCTCTCCCGCAACGAGAAATCGCACCGCACCGCAAACATTGTGTTTAGACTCTTAGTCAGACTTATAAATGCAACATTGCACAGTGGAGCCGTTCGTAGAATAAATGCTATTAAATTGTAAAGAGGTGTTCTTATAAAAATATTTATGAATTGACATAATAAAAAAGTTTTAATTAATGCATTTGGTAACAAAATAAACAGGTTAGCAATTATAGTATATATTTTTATATATTTGCTTATTTAAGCCTTAAGTTATGATTGTGTTCACGCCCAATTTTACAAATATTAGTGTTTGTTCAATTTTCTAAATTATTCACTTTCGGAGCTGAATAATAAAAATTAAGTGGGCGTGCTGCCATCCTTTTTTACAATGCGACTAAATGGAAGATAACCCTTTCAGACACAATTTTTTATAGAGTAACAAACATAAAAAATACAGACGAACATATCGACGGCTCCATTCTAAAAAATGTTAATTCAAAAAAGCCAGTTTTTAGATAAACGCCTTCAAAGTTTATTGATGATATCTCGGGAATGTTATGAGATAGAAACTTGAGACTTTTTCTAATCATATAATAGCTGCAATATGATTTTTTTAGTTTGTTTGAACTTTATAAATTTGTTGTAGATCATATTTAAAAGAGCCTTAAAATAGTTAAGATTCTATACCAAACTATTACCTCTAAGCA
Source organism: Tachina lurida (assembly GCA_944452675.1). Classification (NCBI taxonomy): domain Eukaryota; kingdom Metazoa; phylum Arthropoda; class Insecta; order Diptera; family Tachinidae; genus Tachina; species Tachina lurida. Next base: position 81,302,242 of record OX101754.1, read on the forward strand.
GACTTGGTATCTTTCTGGTGATCCTTTCTCACTTACAATGGTCATCTAAATATACATATATAGCAAAATATATAGAAAAATTTAAATTAATTTTTTTTTACTACTTAATTTCAAACTAAATAAAGCTAAGTGTGCTTAAAACATTTAAAAAGGGGGGTTTTTATACTTGACAAATTATGCTACATAACTTTTGATAGAATAGCCCGATTGCTTTAAAAATTTTACAGAATATAGGTTAATAAACAATAAATTCAAAAATGCCATTCCCAGCAAAACATGTTATTTTGACTTAGCATGTTTTGGAATGGGACCGTCCATATAATCCCTTTTTTTAAAAAGAGAAGTAACACTCAGGCAATTAATGCCTACTACTATTACTAGGTGTTACCTTCTTTAGGAAAGTGATAGTCATAGAGAAGACAGGTGTTGAAGGAAGAGATAGGGGAAAGCTTCATTCTTTTACAACTCTGCTTTTTTTTGCACGTTTTTAATAATGCAGTGTTGCAGCGCCTCTGATGTTAAATGAGGCGTATTAATATATTTTATTTTTATTTTTTTAAGCTGTGTTTTGTAGTAATTTTCTTGATTATTTTACTTTGCCGATGATTCTGCTACACAACGAAGGAGGGCGCTCTGATGTTACATTGGGATTAATATCTGCTGAAGTCGGTATAGCTCAGTGACCACTGACTATGCCTTCATCACTTGAACTTTACCTACAACAACTTATACAAAAGGAACACTAATGACTTTTGGATACAGGGATTGAATTCAGGACCTTCGGGTTTGTAGTCAACGTGCTAACTACTTCAGCCAACGCCACTTTCAAATAATAAATCATGTTGAAGTAAGCATAACAATGACTATTAACTATGTCAAAGCAAAGCATATCGAAAGTTTTCGATAGTTTAAAAAACGCTAGGGTTAGCCTAACGAAGATATATCGATTAAAGATTATCGAAACTTAGAAAAACTATCGATATATCGACGATGCTATCGTGATAGTATTGAAGTTGTATAGTTTTCGTATAATGTACACACTAATTTACACTAAAAATTCAAATCAAAATATTTTTAAGCAAAACAAAACAAAATAAAATAGAATTTAATTTGTGAGTTCAGTAAATAGCAATACTAAAATAATTGTATGAAAAAGAAGTGTGTTCTTTCAGCGGAAGAAATTTTTCCGTCATTCAGTTATTTTGGTTTAAGAAAAGCAACATATTTAAATTTAATTAATTTAATTATTATTTTTCGAACTGTATTTGTTTCTATATTCTTATGAATTGAATAGGCTAAAGTTCGTAACGCTTTTTAAGCCAAATTACATGTGATAATTATTAATGAACAAATAACATCAAAGTTAGTTGTAAATATTCTGACAACAACACATAGTTGAACGGAACAGCCAGCCGTTTTCGAAGGCCACTAAACCTTCCTCATCAGCGTTCTTCTGTGTTTTGGTCCACTGTGTGTGGTGTCAGTTGATGTAGATGTCTGCCTTATATACGTAACTTTATTGCAAATGGAATATGTGAATTGGTTTGATTCATTGCATTTCAATTTGCTAATGTGTTTCGTAATGTATACGCAAGTTACCATCTATATATATATACCATCTTCTATATATATTACCATCTTCTATATATATTACAACAGTCTTACCATTGTCGTTTTGTTCCTTACTAACTATACACATGTTTGTTAATTTGCTTATTTTTGTTCTACTTAAGACAAACTTTTTTGGTTTGTTACTATTAAGTATATTTTTATTTTTAATTTTTGCCACAAGCCAATGACTATTAATTAGTTAATTTAATTATTATTTTTCGAACTGTATTTGTTTCTATATTCTTATGAATTGAATAGGCTAAAGTTCGTAACGCTTTTTAAGCCAAATTACATGTGATAATTATTAATGAACAAATAACATCAAAGTTAGTTGTAAATATTCTGACAACAACACATAGTTGAACGGAACAGCCAGCCGTTTTCGAAGGCCACTAAACCTTCCTCATCAGCGTTCTTCTGTGTTTTGGTCCACTGTGTGTGGTGTCAGTTGATGTAGATGTCTGCCTTATATACGTAACTTTATTGCAAATGGAATATGTGAATTGGTTTGATTCATTGCATTTCAATTTGCTAATGTGTTTCGTAATGTATACGCAAGTTACCATCTATATATATATACCATCTTCTATATATATTACCATCTTCTATATATATTACAACAGTCTTACCATTGTCGTTTTGTTCCTTACTAACTATACACATGTTTGTTAATTTGCTTATTTTTGTTCTACTTAAGACAAACTTTTTTGGTTTGTTACTATTAAGTATATTTTTATTTTTAATTTTTGCCACAAGCCAATGACTATTAATTAGTTAATTTAATTATTATTTTTCGAACTGTATTTGTTTCTATATTCTTATGAATTGAATAGGCTAAAGTTCGTAACGCTTTTTAAGCCAAATTACATGTGATAATTATTAATGAACAAATAACATCAAAGTTAGTTGTAAATATTCTGACAACAACACATAGTTGAACGGAACAGCCAGCCGTTTTCGAAGGCCACTAAACCTTCCTCATCAGCGTTCTTCTGTGTTTTGGTCCACTGTGTGTGGTGTCAGTTGATGTAGATGTCTGCCTTATATACGTAACTTTATTGCAAATGGAATATGTGAATTGGTTTGATTCATTGCATTTCAATTTGCTAATGTGTTTCGTAATGTATACGCAAGTTACCATCTATATATATATACCATCTTCTATATATATTACCATCTTCTATATATATTACAACAGTCTTACCATTGTCGTTTTGTTCCTTACTAACTATACACATGTTTGTTAATTTGCTTATTTTTGTTCTACTTAAGACAAACTTTTTTGGTTTGTTACTATTAAGTATATTTTTATTTTTAATTTTTGCCACAAGCCAATGACTATTAATTAGTTAATTTAATTATTATTTTTCGAACTGTATTTGTTTCTATATTCTTATGAATTGAATAGGCTAATAGGCAATTACATCTTCATTTGAGGTAAAATGCTTGCCGGCAAGAAATTTTTTTAGATTTGGGAACAGGTAAAAGTCACTGGGAGCCAAATCAGGAGAAGAAGGTGGGTGGTCGAGCAACTCGTACTTTAATTCGTTGATTTTAGCCATTGTTAAAACACTCTTGTGCGCTGGTGCGTTGTCTTGATGAAAAATTATTTTTTTGTGTTGTAAGCCAGGACGTTTTTCTCGAATTCGTACATTTAATTGATGCAAAAGGTTGCAATAGTACTCTGAATTTATTGTTTTACCCTTTTGCAGATAGTCAATCTATAAAATACCTTTGAAGTCCCTAAAAAACCGTTGCCATAACCTTACCAGCCGATTGAATTGTTTTTGCCTTCTTTGGGGCACTTCCTCCAGCTTCAGTCCATTGTTTGGATTGTTCTTTTGTCTCTGGAGTATAGTGGTGGATCCATGTCTCATCATCGAATTTTTTTGTCTCAGAGAGGCCAATATTTTTGTTCTTAGGTCCATTGACCTCAAGTGTACCGTTCTAGTACTTACCCCCCACCCCAAATCTCATTTGCCACCACCTTAATGTGACACCCTAATGTTAGAAATTTATAGCTCGCAAAAAATCATGAAACTTTTGCTAAGAAAGTCTTTCGATAATTACAGCACAACTATTTAAAAATTGCTTTTATAAATTCATTGTTGCAGACCGTAGGGGTCACCTTTTTAAATTTGTCATAGCTTCAGTACTTACATTCAGATATTAAACTATAATATATCGATGAGTTTGTCTGTGGCAGACCAATGTTTTTAATTAAAAATTATACATTAATATCTGAATGTAAATACAAAATATTTCAAATCTAAAATAAATACACATACTAACATATCGTACCATAACCGCCAAAAAAAGTTTAAGCAAGGCTTAATTAGTTATTACCAGGGAAACCGCAAATATGCAATTGCATGTTTTTTCTTATGTGACGTATGAATGCGGAGACAAGATATTTATCCGTTTCAGAACTTTTTATGAATTTTGGCATCGATTTGTTAGTGCAAATTTTTGCATATTTTACCCTTTAAAGCATGTTTTTGCATTTATTAGTCTTACACGCATATTTTTAGCATATTTTCTAATTTTTAGAGCATAATTTACGCTTTTAGGGCATATTTTGATACTTCATAGAATTTTTTATTTTAATATGCTTACAAGCTCATATGCTGGTATAAATTTTTGATTTTACTTTTCGCCATTTAAATCTCATTTCCAATGGTCCATGTAGTCTATAAATTTTTCTTATATTTATATTACCATTTATTACGGACGATAGTTTCAATAAAAGTTCGGTTTTGCTATTTGTGACGGACATTGCTCCGAGTAGAAGTTGAGGAAACATTTCAAATGTATAAAAGTTTATTTAGATGTTACAGGCAACGATTTTTATTTGAAAATCTATGTTAATATTTTGTTGTTTATTGCAACAAAAATTATAAAAAAATTGTAGTCAACTCTAACCAGTTCCAAAGTTTTAATTCTGATATCGGGATATATTTTACATTGAAGTTAAATTTTTACGAGAGTATCCAAAAATATTAATTTGTATTATTAGGTTTAGCCAAAATTTGTATGGCAATTTTGTTTTAACGTGCACTTCAAACCAAAATTAATGTTTTTAATACGGCAGATATTCTTTGTTAATTTTTTATTGTTTCCTTTTTGGTTTATTTTATTTTTGTCTTATTTCATATGCAAATGTTATGTATTTTTTAATTAAAAATATATTTTCGTTCACAAATAAACCAATTTATTTTATTTTTAATAGCATATTTTTTAGTTTTTAATGCATATTTTCAAGTTTTTAGTGCATATTGAATGCGCAGAAAACACTTTTTAGAGCATATCTCTGGTTTCCCTGGTTATTACTTTATGTTAGCTTTCTCTGACCAGAACTGTCACAGTTTTCCACTAAATTGATAAGTTTTGTATCGTCCATTGTTATGTTTCAATGTAGTGTTTATGTTTTTCTGGTAAAAATTAATTTTTTTAAATTCTTAAAGCACAATGAAAGTCTATTTCGAAATGTTTTTTGTTTATTTATGCTGCGACTTACAATTAATTACTTAACAGTTTTTCGATTTTCAGAGGTTGAACCGAAACAGAGCAGAATGAAAGAGAAAAACTAACGGCTTGTATAAGATCTATATAAACCAAAAAGAGCCAGTTGATTCGTAACAGAACAGAAAATAAAAACCAAATCTGGCTTTAGGCTTATACCCACACAATCCAAATTTGGGATTTAATTTAGTTAACAAATAAAAGTCACCTGGCTTAGTGGGGTCACCTTATAGATGCGTATGGGCTGTTATTATGAAATTTTTCTTCGCATTAGTAGTAGTGTTGCCAATATGGTAGTTATAAATTGCTATACCTCTTAAAAGTATCGAAACCCGATACTCGTAAATAAGAACCGATGTATCGGTTTTTGAAATATCGGCGATATATATCGATATTTATTTTCTCAAATATCAATATTTCGATATATCGATATTTTTTGCCCATCCCTAATGTATAGTACATACATATATTATATGTATTTATGTATATACATATGAATTAGTGTTTTTCACGGGAATTCCCGGGACGGAAATTTTTGGGCGTAAAACAAAATCTACTGTCTGGAAATTCTTATTAAGGTATGTTTAGTGTTTATTTGTTTTTAGAAAATTCCGTAGCAAGTTAAACGTTCTTCGGGTAAATACACCAAATGCATTTTTATTCAAATTATTTAAAGGGAAGATAACAAATCTTATTTGTTGGACTATTTTGAAAAGAAAACACCAGATCCTGCAGTTTGCTCCTTGTGTTCTAAAACAATTACTTGCCAGGGAAGGATCACAAGTGGTCTAATTTGGCATTTAAAGGGAATACATAATAATCAATTGAAAGGTACTGAACCCAATGAAAAATCTCTCGAAAAAGTACGGAAACCTTAAACAACAATTTTACAATGCTGTCAAACAAACAAGATATAAATGAAATTAGTTGTTTCTAAACTAGCAACTGTTGATGGCTTTTCCATCAGATATATAACAAAAAGTTTAATTATAATAGAATTTATTTTTTTCAAAGATTTTTATCTACCAAAAACTGATCGCGATGTGCAAAGACTTATTTTAGAAAACTTTTATAATGTCAAAAATGAAATGAAACAAAATATCGACTTCCAGTTAAAAAATGTATGAAAGGACTAGTGTAAAAAATAACAGATACTTAAGCATTTGTATGCATGGAAAAGTCGACTGATAATCGAAGGATGACTGATGAACCAATTAATACACTGTCGTTTTTAAAAACCACTATAATGACACTGTCAAATAATAATCAAACTGAAATCTCCTAATTTTTTCGTTTGCCAATAGTACTTAAAGGAATGTACCTTTTTATATTTTTTTATACCCTTTACCAAAAATGGAAAAGGGTATATATAGGTTTGTCATTCCGTGTGTAATTTCCATAATATTCATATGCGACCCATAAAATATATACATATATTCTGGCTCCTTATGAATAGGGAAGACGAATAAGCGATTTTGCCAAATAAAAGTAACTAGATAACACAATTTTTTTAATTTTTTTGTTGAATAAACTTATTTTATATTTCAGTAAGAATAAAATTTGTATTAAAAATATGAAAAAAATTAAAAAAATCAAAAAGGCGTTACCAGAGTTCGGACTTTAACTTTTTTGTTATATAAAAATAACTTACTAAAACTAATTTTTCCTTTTTATCCATAAATTTAAAATATCTTAAATTCTTAAAAGAAGGAGATTGGTGTAAGAAATCAGAATAATTTTAAATTATGATTCCAGGGTTGGGAAACGTACAGTTTTTGTGATATATAAAATTAACTAGGTCTAATAATTTTTTTTTATATTTTCATTTATAAATATATTTTATGTTTTGGAAAGAAAAGTTGGATATAAAAAATTAGAAAAATAATAACCACAGCTCCACAGCTGAAAAAATTAACCTTTTTATTATTTTCGCTACGCTGTCCGTATGTCGATCTGTCAATCACAGGGTATTTTCTCCGGAACCGTAAGAGCTACGGACCTGAAATTTGGACACAGTATGTACACCTTTGGCCGCTACAGCAACAAATACATGAGAGTTAAAAATTATAGGGTGTTCTAAAGCGAGCAACGAAAAGTTTTAAAGTCCCATGCAATATATATACAATTGTATGTATGTATGTATATACACTTGAAATTTGTAAGGTTACTGTATTTTTATACAGACTACAACAATTAACACTAAAATTTCAAAAAATTTAATTTAAAGGGTGTTCCATTAGTTTATGCAATTTTGACTATGTGATTTTGAGAACTTGCTGTATCTTGGAAAGCGTAAGAGCAAAATTCTGGAAATTTTCAAAAATGGTAAAACTAAAAAATCAAAAAATTATAAAATCGCCAAACCGAAAAAAAATCGCCAAAAACAAAAAAAAAATCGCAAAAACAAAAAAAAAAGCACCAAATTAAAAAAAAAATTCTAAGACTAAAATAAATCGCGAAAAACCGGCAAAATAACAGTCATAACAAAAGTTGTGACTGACTTAAGACTTTTTCTGTGAATAGGCATGTAAAAGTAACTAAAAGCAAGAATATACATTTTAAGTTTTCAGACCAATTTTCTCGTAATAGCAAAAGAGACGCGCAGAAACTACATCATATTATTTCAACATTTTTTAATACAATAATGGAAAAACTAATTTGTTTATTAAAAAATAATCTTCGATTCCGGTGGACCTTTCTGTGGAAATGTCAATATGTCTGTATGTATGTACATACATACCCGTATGTATATAGGCTGAAGGAGGAGAAAGATACCCTATGAAAAAGTATAAGGTTTGAAATGCAAATATCTCGAAAAGGATTCCTTGGATAAATGAATGAATGTTATATTTCTTTTTAGCATCACCAAATAACTTGGAAAACAACCCTTTTTGAGGTTGCGGAAAAACTTCGAACATTTGTAAAATAGCGTTATCGAACCCACTGTGAGCTGACATGCTCAAGTTTAGGCTACTCCACTTTGGAAACTTAAATTTATTTTAAGTTATTGTTGTTACAGTTTGTTTGTATGTAAACATAAATAATTTTCAACTTAAAACATTGCTTATACCCATATATATACGGACACACATATTCGCATACAAAATACTGCATAAACAAGTAAAATTATTTAATAAAAACTTTCATTTTTTCTTTCTACTAAATTTTTTTGAGGAAAACTATTTGAATGTGTTTTAATTGAATTGCAGATGTTTCAAGTAGTGCAATCATTAAATTCCTAGATTTTTCGTCATATGTACACTGTATATTATGTTTTAAATGACGTTTCCAAAGTAAGCTGTCTAATGGAGAATACCACAAGCAAGGCTGTCAAAATAATTCATATTATGTCAAATTACTACTGCAGAAAAATGTGTGTCCTGTTTTACATTGTAGAAAACTTGCATTATAATAAAAGATATCTCTTCCAAATTTCAGTTTTATATGCTGTAAACTCGGACTATGAATTAAAATAAATTCAGTAAAGTGCGACTTTGACTCGCGCACGAAGGGTTCAGTACGTTGGGCTTTGAGCAATTTTTTAATCCAGCATTTTTTAAGTTTTTGACGTTTTTTCAGCTGAAATAATTTTTTTTCGCGATTTATTTAATTTTGTCAATTTTTTTTATTTTGAAGATTTTTTCATTTTGGCGATTTTTAAGTGTTGGCGATTTTTTGCGATTTATTTTAGTTTTAGAATTTTTTTTTTAATTTGGTGCTTCTTTTCGTTTTGGCGATTTTTTTTATTTTGGCGATTTTTTTTTTTGGGATTTTTATGTTTAAAAGTTTTTGAAAATTTCAAGAAGTTTGCTCTTACGGTTTCCAAGATACAGCAAGTTGTCAAAATTACATTAACTGATGGTACACCCTTTAATTAAAATTTTTTGAAATTTTAGTGTTAATTGTTGTAATCTGTATAAAAATACACTAACCTTACAAATTTCAAGTGTATAAGTAACATGGAAAGTTTATTCCCATAGTTCTTTTCTTACCCTATTAAAACTTAAATATATTATATTAACCAAATTTGCTGATTTCTAAAAATGTTTAAATTAATAATAAAATGAACACTTGTTGTTTCCTGTCAAAACTAATTTCCCAGACACAACAAGACACCTTATTGCTGTTGCAGGATAATGAACTTAGTGTTTGTAATATACTTTAAGAACAATTATTTAAATTGTAATTTGATTTCTCTTTTGTTATTTATGTGCTTGCAAATAATTATTGTATTGTGTTTAACTAGTTTAAGAATTTTTGGATTGAAAATAAATAGAATTGAAATTGACCACAAGCAAAACGGTTTATTTTCGTTCCCGTCCTAAAAGCATAGCGCTTAATAGATCGTCACTGGCGCAGTCGGTTAAAGCAAACTAAAAATATAGTTACAGAAATAATAGAATTATAGTGGTGGAATATATATACATATATATAAAAAAACAAAAAAAAAATAAATTTTTTTAAAACAAATGAATTATAAATAAATGAATTTTGAGTGCTAAAACATATAAAACAAAGAAAAAATATTTAGAAGTGCAAATATATTGCTATATGAAATTTTTCTTCAATAGTACCAAATGAACAATTTTTAATAATTTTAAATGACTTTTTCTATCTAACTGAATTAAAAATATATCTTTTCATAATCAATAAAACAAAAAAAACAATTAAAGAAAAAAAAAATAATAAAAACCACAAAAAATATATACATATGATCAAGCAATAAATATTTATGACTGAAGTAGAAGACTTGGCCAACAAAATCAAAAACATTACACTAGAGAAAGAAAAAACCAATAGAACGTTACTACCAGCAATGGAGGCAGCAAAGGACAGAAGGGACTTATTCCTGCAAAACATAAAACTGTTACAACCGTTCGATGGAGACCGAAACTACCTGTCGCTGTTCGTGGACAGCATTTCGACAATCATCCCAACAGAACCATCTATGTCAATAGAAGAGCGCAGATTTTATTTTAACGCCGTTACAACACAACTAAGGGGAGCAGCGTTGAACATTTTAAGAAGAGAACAACCATCGGATTGGAATTCCCTGAAGAGACTTCTCATCGAGGAATTTGGTGAGCGAACGCCTGTTAGCAGGCTTATCTTAGAAATAAGTAATATTAAGTTGAAAAAAAATAATATAAAAGAATTTTGCAATAAATTGAACAATGAAATGTGTCGAATTAAAGACGCAATAAAATTAAAAGCCGAGGATATCTCCACTAGGAATTTTTTGAGTACGGAATTGAGTCAGGCATGTTTGACCCAATTGAAAAGGGAACTACCAAACCATCTAACAGCATTGATAAACGCAAATTTAGCTACCGACTTAACTGCAATTAGGATTTTAGCAGAAAACGGGGAACTGGAACCTTTACCACAAATAGAATACAGTAGGAACAAAAATTATAGTAACAATACCTTTCATCCAAAAAATGACTCACAATATAATTCCAATTTTCGACAAACGAGACACTTTCAAACAAATTCTTATGCCGATCAATTTTTAGGAAACAACCACCCTTCAAATTACCGACAAAACTTTATTCCACAGCAACATACTCACAACTACAATTCAAACATTCGATCAGTTAATCATCCACAAAATAATCCAAACTGCTCTAATTTAAATTATTCTCAATATAACCATGACTGTCGAAATCCAAAAAGGCAAAGAGAATATGACTCAAATCAATCGAGAATTAAACGATATGGGGCTCCGTTGCCTATGGAAGTTGACCCCGAAAATTTTCATGCAAGGGCCTCGGGAAATTACCAAAAATAGAATTAAAAATTGATAATACATTTTACAAGTTTTTGATAGATACAGGTTTTTCGGTAAGCTTGATTAGACCTGGAATATTGAAATACGAAATTAGAATAGTTACACTCACTAACTGTAACCACTGTTGCAGGAAAGATAGTATTAGATATTAAACAAGATATATTTGATGAGAAATATGAAAAGCAATTAGAATTCTATGTCCATGATTTTTCAAATAATTATGATGGGTTGATGGGCTACGATATTTTAGAGAGGTTGAATGCGATAATTGATCTAGGAAAACAAACTGTAAAACTTAATGGAAGAATCTATAAATTTTTTAATGATGATCTAGATGAGTATAATAATTTAATAAGAAATTTTGGCATAAATAAATTAGAAACGGAACAACTTGACGATAAATTTAGAACCGATGATTTAAACAAAGAAGAGAACCCCCAATTGAAGAAACTTTAAACAAATAGAAATCACTTTTCCATTCAGACAATGATAAATTGACATTTACTAATGCGATTCAACACAAAATCGTAACAAAACATGAGAGTCCAATTTATGTGAAGTCATATCGTTATCCGCAAGTTCATAAGGCAGAAGTCAATAGGCAAATTAAAGAAATGCTTGAGCAAAATATAATAAGACACAGTCAATCACCTTACTCTGCTCCATTATGGGTCGTACCAAAGAAAATGGACGCCTCAGGAGAAACTAAATGGAGAATAGTTATAGATTATCGCAGGTTGAACGACATAACTATTGATGATCCTTTTCCTATTCCAAACATGGATGAAATTTTTATAAATTGGGCCGCTGTCTTTATTTTTCTACCCTTGACTTGGCGAAGGGGTTCCATCAAGTAGAAATTGATGAGGCAAGTCGTGCAAAGACCGCTTTTTCTACACAAGATGGACACTATGAATTTCTCAGAATGCCTATGGGATTAAAAAACGCACCAGCTACTTTTCAGCGGCTGGTGAATTCTGTACTGAGCGATTTGGTAGGCACTCATTGTCTGGTATACCTGGATGATATTATCGTCTTTGGTACCTGATTGCAGGAACACATAACTTCATTGGACAAAGTTTTCAAACGATTGAAGGATGCAAATTTAAAGTTACAAATACACAAATGCGAATTCATGAAAACAGAGGCAGAATTTTTGGGACATATTGTCACCCCAAACGGTATAAAACCGAACCCGAAGAAGATTGAAGCACTTAAAAATTTCCCAATTCCGAAAAATGAAAAACAAATCAAAAAATTTTTGGGACTTGCTGGTTTCTACCGAAAATTTATAAGGGACTTTGCAAAAATATGCAAACCTTTAACCGCTTGTTTGAAAAAAGGTAACAAAGTTGATTGCAATGACAGCGAATATGTTAAGGCTTTCGAAACAATAAAACTTCTTATAACAAGTGATCCAATTTTGAAAAGTCTGGATTTTACTAAAACATTCACCCTAACCACTGATGCCTCAAATGTGGCTCTGGGAGCGGTCCTTAGCCAAAGGAGTCATCCCATCTGTTTTGCAAGTAGAACTCTCAATGAACATGAGATTAACTATTCCACTACAGAAAAGGAACTTTTAGCGATCGTTTGGGCAACGAAATATTTTCGACCCTACCTATATGGTAGGAAATTTATAATTAATAGTGACCACAAACCCTTGCAATGGCTGCATAATTTAAAGGAGCCTAATGCAAAGTTGCAGCGGTGGAAAATAAAATTAAACGAGTTTGACTTCGATGTGAAATACATTCCGGGGAAGGAAAATCGTGTGGCCGATGCTTTATCACGAATAAATAATAATGAATGTTATATGAACGATGTAGCCTCTAATGTAGCAACAATACACTCAGCTGACGAAGATAATTCAGAGTTTATTTCTATAACGGAGAGACCATTGAACGTTTTCCGAAGGCAATTTTTATTTAGGCGAGCCCCCATGCAAAAGGAAACCCTAAAAATCATATTTAAAAATACTAGAACCTTTGTGGACTACATCGAGATGACGCAAGAGTTTGCAAAAGACTTTATTTTGAGCAAACTTGCTGATATTACAGCAGCAATATATTTTGAAAACGATAATGATTTCATACTATTTCAGTCTGTTTATGCAAATCTTGTAAGCCAAACAAGGAAAAATCGTATTTTGAGAACTACAAAGTTGTTGGAGGATATAACATCTTATGACAAATTTAAAGAAATTATTTTAACAATACATTTAAAAGGATTACACCAAGGAATAGAAAAGATACAAGCGGAGTTTAGAAATAAATATTACTATCCCAACTATGTCACAGAAATATCGAATATAATAAATAATTGCGATTTATGCAATGAGTGTAAATTTGATCATAGAATCACAAAAAATGCCTTTCAAAGTTACACCTCCTACATACTATATTCGCGATAAATATATTATTGATATTTGGAAGTGGGACAATTCTTCGTACCTCACTTGTATAGATATTTTTTCTAAATATTCTATGGTTGAGAATATAAATCACACCAATTGGGTTGAAGCAAAAAGAGCATTGCTAAAAATATTTAATACCATGGGTCCTCCGAGGGCAATAAAAACGGATCAAGATGCGGGATTAGTTAATATAAATTTGCAAGAATGGTACAAAAATGTAAACATAGAACTCGAAATCACAACAGGGAAAACAGGAATAGCAGACATTGAAAGATTTCATAAAAGTTTGAATTAGAAGTTGAGAATTATAAATACAGGCAATGATCAGGAACTAAAACAATTAGCGATTGAGCAAACAGTTTTCGCTTACAACCACATAATAGTACACTCAACTATTGGAGAAACACCTAATGATGTTTTTTTCAATAAACAACCTCCAAAAAAAAGATACTTAGATTATAAAAGAAAACAGAATAAACAACTTAAAAAGGAATAGAAAGGATTATGAATTAGATACACGGTTTTTGAATGCGGAAAATTCGAGGAAAAGATTAGATAAAAAAGCAAATCCATTTAAGAAAGCACAGGTATTACGTAGGGAAGGTGATGACCATTATATTGTTAAACTCAAAAAAAATATAAAAAAATATAAAACACATTTCAAAAAGAAGAAATATTCTCATAATGATTACTGTTCCAGGAACCAAAATATCCAAGATGATGCTAACAACCTTGATATGCCTCTTACTAACGGTGACAGTAGCGACTCAGACCATACAGATTCAGGAGATAAACAATGACCGAGGATATGTAACGCTTCAGAGGGGAACAATAGATTTACCTGATAAGTATAATGAACTTATATTGAAAATTAATAAAACTGAAATTCAATTAGCATACGAGTTATTGGAAAAGGAATATCTTGATAACCCATTTTTACAAACAACCATGATTAGAAGATACTTGAAAATAGCTGACACAGAAAGGAAATTATTCAATATTAGACACAAACGCGGACTTTTCAATGCTTTGGGCAGTGGAATAAAATTTTTATTTGGAACTCTTGACGACGAGGATAGACGCGAAATTCAGAACAGGTTGAAAACAATAGAAGATAACACACTCGCTCAGGATGATATTAACAATATTTTATCGTTTATTTTTATAAATGACGAAACTAAACTTGTTCAAAGCCTGAAGAACGCCACCAATGTACTACAAAATCAAATTGTTAGAAAGGTAGTATCAGACAGTTTTTTAGACAACGTAAAAAGTTATTATGAACATTTGAAAGACATTCAGCTGGGACTAGCGCTGAGTAAACAGGGTATCCTGAATCCAAAATTAATAGACCCAGATAAAATTTCAGAATTAAACACAAATCAATTTGAATTCGTTAAAACTTCTCTATGGCAACAGGAAGATGTATTGTATTTCATAACACAAATTCCAACCGCAATGAAAACTTATCCCATTTTAAAAGTAGTTCCATTTCCGACGATGGTCAATCATACTGAACTAAATTTTGACATGACTAAACAACTTACAAATGTTGATGATTTGTTGTATGAAATAAAAGGCTCAAAAATTAAATACTTGGAAAACAAGTGTATTAGAAATCTACTTAATAAGAATGAAACTGAATGTGAATTTATAACAAATACTAAAAAGGAAATAAATTTTATTGAACCTAGTTTTATTGTAACAAAAAATATTGATGAAACAATTATTAAACAAACTTGTAACAATCTAGAACTCAAAGTAAAAAATCATAATTTAATTTTCTTCTCAAACTGTAAAATTACCATTAATGAAATTGTATTTGAATCTCTCGATGATTATAATAATATTTTATATGTACCATATGTTAATGACATAATTAATAATAATAATACAATTACCTAGTACTAATTTAAGCGATTTAAAATTAAACGGTCAAGGTATTCGCGAGGACGCGAATGTTCTTGAAGGGGGGGAGAAGTAACATGGAAAGTTTATTCCCATAGTTCTTTTCTTACCCTATTAAAACTTAAATATATTATATTAAACAAATTTGCTGATTTCTAAAAATTTTTAAATTAATAATAAAATGAACACTTGTTGTTTCCTGTCAAAACTAATTTCCCAGACGCAACAAGACACCTTATTGCTGTTGCAGCATAATGAACTTAGTGTTTGTAATATACTTTAAGAACAAATATTTAAATTGTAACTTGATTTCTCTTTTGTTATTTATGTGCTTGCAAATAATTATTGTATTGTGTTTAACTAGTTTAAGAATTTTTGGATTGAAAATAAATAGAATTGAAATTGACCATAAGCAAAACGGTTTATTTTCGTTCCCGTCCTAAAAGCATAGCGCTTAATAGAACGTCACTTATATACATACATACAATTGTATGTATATTACATGGATTTTAACATTTTTCGTTGCTGGTTTTGGAACACCCTTTAATTTCCAACTCTCATGTATTTGTTGTTGTAGCGGCCAAAGGTCTACACACTGTGTCCCAATTTCAGGTTCGGAGCTCCTACGGTTCTCGAGAAAATACCCTGTGACAGACGGACAGCGTAGCGAAAACAATAGGGTGTCTTTAAACCTTTGGTGTACGAAACCCTAAAAACTAGGACACATTTTATTCATAATTTTTACTTTATTTGCTTATTTATTGTAAAAGAGCAAATAACACAGAATATAAAACTCGTGCCATTTATTCATACGTATGTATGTATGTATGCATGTATGTATATTAGGGTATCCCTTAGCTTTATGGGGAAATTTATATATAGGTTGAATTTGTTATATCTTTCTAAATAAAACTGTATAAACTTATATTTTTATCACAATGGATCCAATTGGGCATCCGAGTAGAGGTGCGGTATAGCACCACCCTTCCTAAGCTATATTTTTTGTAACGATATTAATCGCAACTCGTGAGTTAGTTTTTACCGTAACTGTGAAAAGGATCTTTCGTCCTGTCAAGTGCCCTTTGAAGAAAATATGCAGTAATTTTTTACCAGAATTTCGTGAAATTTGAAATATTTGTACAAATCCAATAGCACAGAAGTACACGTGTCTGTTTTTGACTTACTGTCACGCACGCTCACAGTGATAATATAGTAGTCACTCAAGTGAACGTGACTGTCATGCAAATTTTTTTTTGAAAACATATTTATTCTTGTATGATCATGAACAACTAAGTTAAATATGTTTCAGTTTCACACACTCTTACGCATGAAAAACATTTATTTGAGCTGTCACTCACTCTCACGTCAATATATAAATAAGATTTTTTATATTTCATAAAGGACCGTTTTTAATTGAAATTTTAATTTATTTTTGTTATTAATGGTCTGCTTTTAACATTATTAGTGACATTGTATATTTGTATATATATATTTTTTTTTGTGAATAAAATCAAGATTTATTGCTGGATTTTCACGTTTTATAGCTTGTTTTATTCCTAGGATATGTAGTTTTAAGACAAATGTAAAAAATATGAAACTTGTGAGTTTCTGATTTTTTTATTGTAATTTTCATTTAAAAAAATTACGCGATTTTTGCATAAAAAAACTTTTTTCTTTTTTAAATTCTGAATAACTCCGAAACCATAAAAGATAGGTACAAAATGATTATAAATATTTTTTAACAAAATTTTGTGGCGCGTCTTTTGGTTGATTATTATTTATTAAAATCAAAATAGCGGTTTTCGAGTTATAGTAAAATATATTAGTATGGCCGACTAATTTAGGGGCCAAAATTAGCCACGCCCATAAAAAAAACTGACAGCAGATTTGAATTTAACGCATCGAAGTCCATATAGTCCGCGTAATTTTATCTAAAGGACAGCCAAAAAATTTTATTTTGTTGTACAGTGTAATTATATCTTTAGACAAAGAGGAATGAATTGCATTTCTGTTATTATTTTATTATCATTTTTTTATTTTATCGGCTTCATATGCAGTTCAGAAACTAGACAAATTGGACCACGCGGCGTTTTCAAGTTATATTTTATAATTCTTTACACTAAACTAAAAGTCTTCTTCGTCTTTGAGATTGTCATTCATACCAAGGCATATCAAACTATGTGAGAAGCACATAGTTTTCTCTGATGCGTGTACCTGTAGTAAATGTGCCTTGATTCATACCTAATAAAAATTTATCATAACAACTAACAAAACGTCGGCAGAGCCGTTGTCAAATTTTTGTTAATGCCAGCATACATGGGAAGACGTTGTGGTTTTGGATGTATAAACATCTATACGCTAGGGGGTAAAAATCTTTTTCACAATAAAATCACATATTTTGAGTAAGATGTGCGATGCATGATCAAATCGGTGTGAGCTATGTACGAGTGTATTAGTGTTTGAAAGAAGCAATACAAACTTATTTAAAATATTGTAAATACATAGAAATTTGCTGGGTTTTGTTTGTTTTATCTAACTTGATAATTGCTTAAGTTTAACTGCAATGCGCGCACAACAACAAGAAAAGCAATAACTAAACGATAAATAACAGGAATTAAAAATTAAAAGTAAAGGCATTTACCATAGATGGGCACTTTGCAGTACTACTAAAATTTCAGTAAAAATAATTTTTTAACCAGTAAATTTTTACTGATTACTAAAAATTGTTTCTACAATTTTTATAAAGTGCCTAAATGATTTGTTATATGATGAGGTGCATTGAATTTTCAGTAATCAGTAATGCCCGTATTCATAATGAAATTCTACCAAGTGGCTAAATTTTGTCATACAAAAATTTCAAAATTTGAATGAAAAAAACTTTGCCACTTGCTACAATTTTATTATGAATACGGATTACGATTTTACTAGTAATGCAAATTAAATTTCATTATCAGTAAAAATTGTTTTTTCATTAATCAGTAAATTTACTGCTTATTGCAATTTTTAATGCAGTACTTATATACTGCAGTGTGCCCATTTACTAACCAAATAACTCAAATAAAACTAACAAAAACCAGCAAGTTCCTATGTATTTACAATATTGAAAGTTTTGATACTTTTAGTTGATTAGTTAAAAAAATTACTTAAAATTAATTCAAAAATTTTTATTACTAGATGTTTACACATCTCCCCTGTGATCGAACTCACATTGCTTTTTTTTAACTAGTTATTTCGGCTGCTACAGCACTATCTGAGAAAAAAAAGACGATCAGTATTTCCGGCATTAATATTACCATGCCGAGATTTAATTTGATCTATTATTAAGCATGTAATTTTTTTATTTTTTTGAATTTGTCTAAAAAATATTTCCTTATTATTCGCCAGATTTTATAAGCAATCCGGTAAGAAACGTACAATAAGCATTCGTAATATGCAGGGAAACCGCAAATATGCAATTGCATGTTTTTTCTTGTATCACGTATTAATGCGGAGACAAGATACTTATCCGTTTCAGAACTTTTAATGAATATTGGCATCGATTTGTTAGTGCATATTTTTGCATATTTTACCCTTTAAAACATGTTTATGCATATTTCAGTTTTAAACGCATAATTTTAGCATATTTTCGAATTTTAAGAGCATAATTTACGCTTTTAGGGCATATTTTGATACTTTATAGAATTTATTTTATTTCAACTCGCTTTGCACCACCATCCTTAAAAAAACACTCCATTCCGAAAAAAAATTTATGAAATTTTTATTTTTAATTTTCGCCATCTAAATCTCTGTTCCAATGTTCCATGTAGTGTATAATTTTTTTATATATAACGCAGTTTTACGGACGTTAGTTGCAACACAAATTTAGTTTACCTATGTGTGATTTACTCGACCCTGAAAAGACCTTGAAGGAACATTGTAAATATATGAAAGTTCATTAAGATGGGACAGAAAAGATATTTATTTGAAATTCTAGGTCAATATTTTGTTATTTATTGCAATAAAAACTATAAATTAAAATCTTGTCTTATTTATCCAAAATACAGTTCCAAAGCCTTAATTCTGATATCGTGATCTTTTGATATTAAAGTTAAATTCTTATGCATCAAATAAAAATTAATTTGTATTATTTGTTTTAGTAAAAATTTTTCTAGTAATTTGGTTTTAATATGCACTTCAAACCCAGTTATTCTTTGTTAATTATGTTTCCGTTTTTTGGTAATTTATTTTTTTCTTATTTTATATGCAAATGTTGAATTTTTTATTAAAAAATATATTTTCATTTACAAATAAACCAATTTATTATATTTTTAAGAGCATATTTTTTGACTTTTAAGCGCATATTTACAAGTTTTTAGTGCATATTGAATGCGCATAAAACACTTTTTTTAGAGCATATTTGTGGTTTCCCTTGTAATATGTTATTAAGAGGTAAGGTACACAGAGACGGAATTTATAAGTATCCATATTTGGAACTTTGGAAAAATTTAAGTTATTAATTTTCGTTAATTATTATTTTTCGAACTGTATTTGTTTCTTAAATTCTTATGAATTGAATAAGGCTACTGTTCGTAACGCTTTTTAAGCCAAATTACATGTGATAATTATTAATGAACAAATAACATCAAAGTTAGTTGTAAATATTCTGACAACAACATATAGTTGAACGGAACAGCCAGCCGTTTTCGAAGGCCACTAATTTGGCTTAAAAAGCGTTACGAACAGTAGCCTAATTCAATTCATAAGAATTTAAGAAACAAATACAGTTCGAAAAATAATAATTAACTAAAATTAATAGTCATTGGCTTGTGGCAAAAATAAAAATATACTTAATAGTAACAAACCAAAAAAGTTTGTCTTAAGTAGAACAAAAATAAGCAAATTAACAAACATGTGCATAGTTAGTAAGGAACAAAGGACAATGGTAAGACTGTTGTAATATATATGAAAGATGGTAAATTGTTGAGCCTTCATTACCAAACATATATGTATATGAGCAAATTGAAAAATGCAATGAATCAAACCAATTCACATATTCCATTTGCAATAAAGTTTCGTATATAGGGCAGACATCTACATCAACTGACACCACACACGGTGGACCAAAACACAGAAGAACGCTGATGAGGAAGGTTTAGTGGCCTTCGAAAACGGCTGGCTGTTCCGTTCAACTATGTGTTGTTGTCAGAATATTTACAACTAACTTTGATGTTATTTGTTCATTAATAATTATCACATGTAATTTGGCTTAAAAAGCGTTACGAACAGTAGCCTAATTCAATTCATAAGAATTTAAGTTATTAATTTTCGTTGGAATTGCCTTGCAAGTTAAACACAAGCTTGCAGAATTTTTATTGCTTAATACATTTCGTATGAAACATCTAAAACAACCCCATTGATCTAAAACAGAGCCCACCAAACGTGACTGAGCGCTTTTGTGCGCATGTGTATGTTCTTTCTGCTTTTTATTTGTGTTTGTTGTTCTTTTTGCAGTTCGAGTCATCATCATCACCAGCGACGCCAATTTAGCGCGTTTCGCGCTAGATTTAGCGCGTTTTAACTACTCCAAACGCGCTTTTTTTCGTCTTAGCGTGTTTAATAAAAAAAGCGCTAACTTAGCGCGTTTTGGATAAAGTCAGTAACATCATTTCAGTTAATTTTTTTTTCTTTTTTTGTATAAATTTTCCAATTTTCTAGTATCCAAAACTCTGATAAATTTTTTTTTGATTTCGTTAATAATTCAGCTGTTTAAAAAAATTTCCTTGCCTGTGATTAGAATTAAAAACGCATTTTAATACTGTAAATGGCAAAAATCTTTAAATTTCACAACTTCCAATATGTAGTCGACCTCGTGACAAAAACATATATATATAATTTATCAAGGATCTATTATAGCTGAAGTACAAAAATTATTTCAATCGCAAAACTATTCGACATTTCATACGAGTATGTTGTTATTTGGTGATTCTGATTCTGTATTAAATTATTTTAGTTACTTAGGATATAATTTCGAAGAAGCAATATTGCAAAATCTGGAAAAGAGTTGCTAAAAAAAGTATATTTACTAATACATTCATCGACTTTTATTAAAATTTAGTTTAGCGCGCAGAAAAATAGCGCGTTTTAGCTATAAATAGTTGACAATGCTGTAACTCAGCGCGTTCTATCGCGTTTTGAGAAGGGGAATAGCGCGTTTGGGTTGTAAATAGTTGGCATCACTGATCATCACACACACTTTGTCCGAAGTAGCAGACGAAACAGCCAAACACCAGCGATGCCAACTTAGCGCGTTTCGCGCTAGTTTTAGCGCGTTTTAACAATGCCAAACGCGCTTTTTTTCGTCTTAGCGCGTTTAATAAAAAAGCGCTAAACTAGCGCGTTTTGATTAAAGTCAACAATATCATTTGAGTTCAATATCATTTTAATTTTTTGTATAAATTTATTAATATGTAACTTTTTTTTTAAATTAGTTAATGATTTAGATGTAAATAAAATTCCCTTCACTGTGGTTAGAATTAAGAACGCATTTTAATATTGTAAATGGCAAATATTTTGAAATTTCACAGTTAAAAATATGTACTCCTATTCGTGACCCAAAAAAATGTATGTAACTTATTAAGCATCTGTTCTTTTTGTACTTCAAAAAGCATTTAAATCGCAACACTATTCGACAATTTATATAAGTTGTTACAAAGTTTGGCAAATAAAATTAAAATCAAAACTAAGATTTTCGAATATTTGGAAGGCGAGACTGATTGAGAGTTACTAAAAAATTAATTGTACCTTTATTAAAATATCTCGTTTTGACTATAAATTGTTGATAATGCTGTAACTCAGCGCGTTCTAGCGCGTTTTGAAAAGGCGTATAGCGCGTCTGGGTTATAAATAGTTGGCATCGCTGCCAAACACACAACATCACACATACTTTGTACGAAGTATACGTGTGGCACCAAAACGTCGACTGCGCAAGCCCATGGGCTTGCAAATGAAATTTTGAATGTCTTTTAGATTCTAAAAGACATCTCGTTTCAAGTTTATAATATGTATAGTAATCACTTTCAACAAAAACATTTTTTATACTAGTTTTATTCTCTCTTTCTAAAATGAACTTAATCTGCAGGCCAATAAGTAGATAGACAGATGTTCTCTTCAACCACAAATATTCCTTGATGTTGTTATTATCATCCTTTACAATATGAATAATGAAATAAAACCTATTTTTAAAAACTTTGACGTACACATATTTTATAGTAATTCTTTAATGGCACAAATGCAGTAAATATCATTTCTGATTATAATGACTATGTCCAGAGCTGCCATCCATGAATGGCAAATTAATGTGAGATTATTCACCTTTTCAGATGTATTCCAGAGTTAAACTATATTTCCCGGGGTTCTACTCCTTAAAGATTTTAAGCTCACTTCTGCTAAATTTTCATGCACAGATACAAGTGGAACAATTTAACTTTCTCGGGTATATTTGCATGTTGTATTTATATATGATTTTACCGCCCCCTTTGTGAGGCAATAAGTTGATTAGACTTGATACTTTGCTTTATTTTGAGAATTTTACATTTGAAAATTATATCAAATTAGTTTTCGAATATTCTTTTTTTGAGTCAATAAGAAAATTGAGAACTATCAAGAAATGCAAGTCTTGTAAAATAAAAGAAAAACAGGAGAAAAAAAAAAGGATTTTTAATTTGGTGAAGAACGAAAAGTGTAGAAGAGGAAAGATTTTCGTTTCTTGCCTAAATCTAATTGTAATCAAGTTTTATCGTTGCGAAATCGGACAATATTATTCCTGAGGGTTTAAGAAGCTGTGTTGAATAAGCCCTTGTTCCAGCTTGGAACAGGGGATTTGCTTATTTCATATATTTATAAGATAACGATTATCTCAAAATGGCTAAGGGCTAGAATAATGGGATTTTTTTTCACAAATTAAATTCAAATCGCAATAAGTTTCAATTGATCAATGCATTTAAAATTTTAACAACTACGAAACAAATCTAAATATAGCTCAACTTATTCAAATGGACCAACAATTACTAATCGAGCCCAAGCATACGAAACAACCAATTACGAAACAAGATAATAATAATAATACTTATGTAACTCAGAATTTTACATTCGCTATTCTACATAAAACTACATAACTACAATTAGAACTTATATTTTTCTCTTTAACTATACATTTTTTTTTTTTTTAAATCTATCTTAATAACATACATATTCATATGTAAATTACATACTTAACTTAAAGTACACATACGTAAATACACAATCTAACAACTATAAAATAATAAAATAAAAACATCTGAGTGAACATAAAACACTTCATTCGTCCTCGAACTTCAGGCCTGTCATCATCGTGGGATTATGTAAATGGTGAGTAAAGAAATTAAAATTTTTTAACATCACTCAGATCTTTTTTTTTTTTTTGAAATTATAAACAACAACTACAATTATTTTTTTGTGTAACTTACATTTAAACAGTTAAATTACACTACATTAATTTTTATCATTAAACTTTAGTCTATTGAAACGATTTCATTTTTTTTTTTTTTATTTCAACTATGTTAATTACACATTTATTTATTTATTTTTAATAAACAAACTAAGCAGATTAATTTAATTCCACGAAAGGTTTAATATTTCATAGCTAGGGTACTATAATGGGCTATTAAAGTAACTGAAGAATTATAGCAATGTAGGGTGGGTGTCAGAATGAAAAGAAGGAATTATACCATACTTCTTCCGCTTTACTCTATTTGCATATTAGTTGACGATCAAATTATGCTACCTTTCTATAAACTTTATTGCACGACTCTTAATCTACTTCTTAGTGACAAGTTTCCACCCCAATAGCCCTGAGCACGGCCGGCTTCATAGGTAGCACCAGTTTTCTAGGTAGTAGAACGTTTAGAATGTATGAGCCGTCACACCTTTTAGCTTCAGAATACAACAAATTAACTTTTTTTTTTAATTTTTTGCTAAGAAATTATTATACTCTTTTAAACTTACTAAAATGTATTTTTATTTCATAATTTGTTAATTTTTGTTTTGTTATTTACTACTTTTTGTAAGCTATTGAAAAGTTGGTAATAAAAACAAAATATGCAATTTTTGAATTGATTTGTTTTTTAAGTTGTGGTTCGATTTTTATAATTGTTGTTTTGCAAATTTATAGAAGACACTATTAAACTTAACAAGTAAGAGTGCTATATTCGGCTGCGCCGAATCTTATATACCCTTTACCAAGGTACGTGTATTATTATACAGATGCATACATAAGTACATACATACATATTTGTTTTGTGATAAAATCTATAATTTTTTGTTATAGTGCAATTTTTAGTAAGTGACCTCTTGGTTTTTTTCGACTAAAGAATTTGCTTGAGTAAAGATCTTCCTAAGATATGAAATATGTTTAACTGGAAAAATAATTATTTTTGGCTATTTTTCAACCCAATTTTTTTTTTAATTTCCAACATTCCAGCATTGTGTACGGATATATTTAACTAAGTCCATCGAGTTTGAACGCTCTTTCAGCGCAAATTCTAGCTTTAAATTTTACGAGCGATGCCCCTCTAACTTTTTTTAAACTCAAAATTTTGCTGTAAGCATCGCTTGTCATTCATGTTAATTTTCTTAGTAAACGACTGATATGCAATACGTAAATAAAAGATTTAAATCTGCTAAGCCGCAGTAGATGAAACACAAGGCTAACATTTTATGGGCGTGGTCAATCCTACTTTTAAGGATGATAGTTTAAAGTCTTATATACGTGCAACCTGGCAAAGAGATAATAATAAATACTGTAGGCTGTAATTTAATTTTTTTTAGTGATACGAGTAATTTATAGCCTTGCATTATCGCAATATGTAAGACAAATTTTAATGAAATCGCTTGAGTTAAAGGCTTAATATTTGTTTTTTTATTTTGAGCTTTATAGACGTAATCCCAGCCCCTAACTTAAATTTCCGGGTTTCTAGTTAGTTGCCTGCACAGGTCTACTTGTGTACCAAATTTCAGCTCAATACCTAAAACGGAAGTTCATCAATTTGATGAGTGTGTGAGAGAGTCAGTGAGTATGTCTTAAAATATGCACTTTTGCCCCTTCATATCTGAGGAAACTTGTATTGTAAAACTTTCAAACTTCGAGCATGAGGTAACATGAGTTAGCTCTAATTATGAGGGGGTAAAAAACATGACGAATTGGCTCGTGTAAATATACACACTACGTGCATAGGCCGGAACATGGCCAATAGGTCAATCGTGCGCCGAGATACATTTGTCATATGTTCCGGAGAAATAGTTTTATAGACATATAAAAATGATAGTGCTTTTTGGTAAAAACTATCAAATTCATATTTTTTTTTTTAATTTCCAATTTAAAAGTTGACGGCGAAATTTCTTAGAATTTCCTTCAACCGTTTTTTGAACTTTTTTTTTTTACTAAAAATATAATTTTTCTTACATCGGACGATATTTTGATCAGATATCTGAAAAATACTGGACCAAAGTTTTTCAAAATTAAAAAATTTTAATTTTTAAATGATTATAACCAGGGAAACCGCAAATATACAATTGCATGTTTTTTCTTGAGCGACGTATTCATGCGGGGACAATATATTTATCCGTTTCAGAACTTTATATTAATTTTTACATCGATTTGTTAGTGCATATTTTTGCATATTTTGCCCTTTAAAGCATATTTTTGCATATCTTACCCTTTAAAGCATGTTTTTGCATTTATTATTCTTACGCGCATATTTTCTAATATTTAAAGCGGTGGCATGTCACAGCGTCCAAGGACACAATGTCCATGGAAGTTATGACAAAGAAAATGTGTCGTAGTGTCCATGGACATTATGGCACTTTTGAAATTGTCTTAAAGTCCGTGGACACTATGACATTATAATTATGAACATTATGCCGCTTTGTAATGTGTCCGTAAATCCACAATTTTAGGAATGAAAAAATTTTTATATTTTTAAGAAACAACTTACATATTAATTAAAAATACAATATGCAGCTAATGAATTTTACGGTTTTTAGTGTTTTGAACTTTACGTCTTTTTGGCAAAATTGATAATACATCAGCATCTAACTGACTTATGGAAACCGATTGACAAGAAAAATAAGAAAAAATCGGCGCCGATTTTTTTTAATTCTACTTTTAAATGTAGTATTTATCTCCCTTTCTCCTTGGTTTTTCATTTCCCAATAATAAATAATATTTTATTCAGAATTTAACTTTTGTTTTCTATTAATCATTATCATAATTTTAACTTTCTTATATATAAAAGCCACAAATGAAACTAACGTTTGTCATGCACTGAAAACTTGCTTTTCATCTATTAACACCAATAGCTTTAAGTTTTTTCTAAATCCATTAACAAATTCATAATTATAACACAATTTTTCTATTTGGACTTTTTTTAAACATGTTTAGACTATTAGTTCTGTATTATATCACGATCATTAACACACTAAAATTGATGTATTCCATTTCATCATTAGTACTTTAAATTTGTAGCGGTAGTCAAAAAATGTACAAGTAGGGCAATAATTGCTTTTCAATTTTTATGTACACTATGGCTCGACAAAAGCTGACAAAGTCCATTGACATTATGACTTTGTGTTAATGGATGTAGTGACACTTCTTGGAGTGCCATAATGTCCATGGACACTAAGACACATTTTCTTTGTCATAACGTCCATGGACACTATGTCCTTGGACATTGTGACATGCCACCATTTAAAGCATAATAAACGCTTTTGGGGCACATTTTGAAATTAAATAAATAAAACAAAACAAAAATTAAATAAAATAAATAAAATTTTTTATTTTAATTTGCTTACAAGCTTAAGTGTTGCACAAAATTTTCATTTTTATTTTTCGCCATCTAAATCTCATTTCCAATGTTCCATGTGGTGTATACATTTGCGTAGTTATTACGGACGTTAGTTTCAATAAAAAATTCGATTTTTCTATTTGTGACGGACTCTACCCCGAGTAGACGTTGAAGGAACATTGTCAATACATAAAAGTTTATTTAGATGTGGTATACAAAGATTTTATTTGGAAATCTATATTGACCTAGATTGTTCTTTATTCCAATAAATATTATACATAAAAGTCTTGTCTTATTTATTGAAAATACAGTTAAATTCTGATATCGTGATCTCTTTTGAACTTGAAGTTAAATTTTTACGAGATTATCCAAAAAAAATTAATTTGTATTATTTGCTTTAGTCAACATTTGTATGGCAATTTTGTTGAAACGTCCCAGATTATGTTTTTAATACCGCAGTTATTCTTTGTTAATTTTTTTATTGTTTCCTTTTTTGCTTATCTTGTAAAAATTTTTGAATAAAAAATATATTTTCATTTCAAATAAACCAATTTATTTTATTTTAATAGCATATTTTTTGAGTTTTTTGTGCATATTTTCAAGTTTTTAGTGCATACTAAATGCGCATAAAACACTTTTTTTTAGAGCATTTTTCTGGTTTCCCTAATTATAACTCACTAAACATGAGCTTTCGGCTATAATATAACACACTCCAATGAAAAAAAATATATAAAATCACAAGCAGTAAAAAATTTTTAATAAGTTTCTTCGTTCTTCTCTAAAAGTTTTAAAATATTAGACAGCGCGCTTGGTGTTTTCTTAAACTATATGCAATAACTAGCTGAGCCCGCGAACGTTGCTTACTCTCAATAATTTTTTATTTCTTGCTCCACACAGTGGTCATTTGTTGGGCCAAAAACATAAGGTAAAAACCTAGCGGGTTTTGGCCCAAACCAGAACTTTTTTATTTTCAAGGATCATGCGTTACGAACAAACCTACACTACGATTATATACATATATGTATACACTCGTATATACATATATACATATATGACGCGCAAAATAGAAAGGGACCTAGGGTAAAAACCGGTTTTGTTCAGGAGAGCCATTACTGAGCGTGTTGGTATTGGTCTCATTTGAAAGCGACACATCTCATAACGTCAGGAACGTGTTGGTCAACCTTGAAAACGAGCGTAGGTCGTCCCTACCGCTTGTTTTGTGTAGTTGATTTTTACTGTTTTCTACCTAGCGCGCTGTTTCCATTAGTTTGATATCAATTTTGCTCCCGTTTTTTCGAATCCAGGTTTATTTTCTGAAATTATTAATTGTGAATTATAATAAATACTCATTTATAATTCTTTTAAATCGTGAATATCACTCTGTTAGTACGAACATTTTTTCACATAACAAAAGAAAATTTATTTTTTTACCCTTAGGTCCCTTTCTCTATGCGCTGTCACATATATAGATGTACAAAAAAAAACTTTCACTTACTTATGGCCTGTTCCACGTTAACGAAACGAAACTTTCGACTGAAAACTTATATTGACAACAAAAATAAATTTTCATATATTATTGTTGTTTTCAATATAAATTTTTAGTCGAAAGTTTCGTTTCGTTATTGTGAAACGGGCCATTAATTTATTTAAAAAATTTTATAATTCTTTTTAATTTGCTGGTATTCAGGTAAATATTTTAAAAATAGTTTATGGGTCGGTTTCCAGTCTTATTTTAATAACCTGAATTGTAAAAATAGAAATCATTCTTTGCATAAGCTGAAACTAAATTTTGCTTAATAAAAAGTAAATGGCAAAAAAGTTTTTTTCTTGTGCTGAGTGCATTGTGGGGCTTAATAATTTTAATTTTATTTTATTTTTAAATTAGAAGGGATATTGGCAATATATACAAATGAATATTATTTATATTGCCAATTATGTCATAGATTGGAGTGTTAGGTTTATTTTTAACTTAATTTTTGAGACCAGAAACGTGGTGAAAGTAAAAAGTACTGAAGATATAAGTTTTGATAGTGAAGTTTTCCACAATTGAATTTTTTATTTAAAGTCATTTTAGTGGGAAATTTATGTATCTTGTTTTTAACATATCAATTCTTCACAAAGTAAAATATCTAAAAAAAATTTTTGAAAGAAACTTGTTGTAAATACTATCAGCCTTATTTATAAAAATTATTAAGGCTTTATAAATTCTTTTTAAGAAAAGTTTTCTATGAAAATTTGCTTTAAAAATCCTTATGAAGCCTTAATAAGTTTTATAAATAAGGCTGTATATATTTGAATGCCGTAATTTTCCATCAGAAACAGTTCTGTGGCAATAAGGAAAAAGTGCTTAAGTCATATTTTACTGTTTTGCAGGAGAGCACTTTCAAGCCTTCAAGTCTATTCTGTTAACCGATATTTTTTCTAATTTTCTAAAGTTATTGTTGTTTGCAATACAAGTTGTCGATCGAACGATTTCTGGTGACATCGTGGGACAGGCCGATAGATAATTTCTATTTATTTTGCACTTTGTACTCGTAGCAATAACTCTGTGACAAAAAGGAAAAAGTGCTTAAGTCGAGATAAGCTGATTTTGAGGTAATGATACCTCCGTAATCTGCATGTTTAAAAGTACCCCTGGTCAAAATCTCAATTAATTTGTGCAATTTTTCAAAAAGTTATAGCACTATGACTTGCGACATATATTTTTAACCGACTTCAAAAAAAGAAGGAGGTTAACAATTCGTCTCTTTTTTTTTTTTTTAGGTGTGTAGGTTTATAACTCGGTGCATTTTAGACCGATTGTAAAAATTTTTATGTTCTCTGAGAGGGTATAGCTTCTTGAAAAAAGTGGGCGGGGTCACGCCCACAATTTTTGAAATTTGATTTTGTGATCTTCTACTCGTTTGATTACTGCGAAACCTTGCAAACATCTTTGGTTCTTGTAATAACAAAATTTTTAAGTTGAAAAAATGGGCGAGGTCACGCCCAATAAAATTTTATAACATATTTCACAGGGTTCTATTTCACCAATTTTTACGAAAATTAACACACACCCTAAACTTTAATAAAGGCACAAAATTGCGTTCAAAAAAGTGGGCGGGGCACGCCTATTAAATTTCAGTATAATGTTTCATGTGCTTGTACTTAACCAATATGTACAAAACTTGGCACACACCTTGAACTCTTAAAAATACACAATCTTGTTTTAAAAAAAGGGGTGTAGCCACGCCCCATAAAATTTAATACTTAATTTCACGTGCTTTTACTTTATCGATATGTACGAAACTTGGCACACACCTTGAACTCTTAAAAATACACAATCTTGTTTTAAAAAAGTAGGCGTAGCCACGCCCCATCAAATTTAATACTATATTTCACGTTATTTAATCGATTTTTACGAAACTGGACCATATTTTTAAATAAACAAGTAAGAGTGCTATATTCGTCTGTGCCGAATCTTATATACCCTTTACCAACGTACGTAAATATATATAGTATACAGACACATACATACATATTTGTTTTGTGAAAAAATCTATCATTTTTTTAAAGTTTCCAACTTTGGAGCTGTAATTTTCATTTTTCAAATTTCATACGCCAAACTTTTCTTTCAGAAGCATAAAATATATTCAATTTATAAAGAAAAAGAAAAAAAAATTTAGACCTATTTAATTTTACATAACACAAAAAGTGTAAGTTTTCCAACCCTGGAGTCATAATTTTGGATTTTTCTGATTATTGATACCAATCTAGTTTTTTTAAAAAATACATAAAATTTGTTAAGTGAACGAAACAAAAACGAAATAAGAAAAAACTTGGTTTCATTTAATTCCTTTAATATTAAAAAATTCAGTAAAGTGCGACTTTGAATCGCGCACGAAAGGTAGGCTCTTTTGCTTTTTTGAAGTTTTTTTTTCAGTTTAAACGATTTTTTCAGTTTTGTCGCTTTTTTCTCGTTTTGGCGTTTTTTTTCTGTTTTTGGAAGTTTTTTTTTTCATTTTTGCGCGCTGCTAGAAAGCTGAAAACCCCCGTTGAGTTTAAGCCACCTCTGCGCACATCTACCGGAGGTTGGGCAAGAAGCGATACTGAAAAAGCTAACATATTTGCAAATCATTTAAAATACGTATTTACCCCAAACACATGTACTGGTGTTTCTGATTTGCCGAGTGTAGTTGCTCTACCCCCGCGACCCATAAAGTTTAAGATGCGCGATGTACAAAAACTAATTGCTGAACTTAATCCGAAGAAAGCTCCAGGTATTGATGGAATTAGCAACAAGATGCTGATGAACTTGCCTCATATTGCAATAAGAATCCTGCTATTTATTTTTAATGCCATTTTACGAATGCAGTATTTTCCACATAACTGGAAACTTGCCAAGATTAAAATGATTCCGAAGCCGGGCAAAGATCTTACCAAGGCTGAGTCATATAGGCCTATAAGCTTACTATCAACAGTCTCAAAACTTTTCGAAAAGCTGCTCATGACTAAATTGTCCACAATTTTAGCTGATAATGGGTGCATCCCGGACCATCAATTTGGCTTTAGAAGTCAGCATAGCACTATTGAGCAAACGCATAGATTGGTTCAAGTTATAAGGAGGACTTTTGAAGAAAAAAAGTATTGTTCTGCCCTTTTTATTGATGTTTCTCAGGCATTTGACAAAGTATGGCACAAAGGCTTATTTTTAAAATTGAAGACATATTTTCCAATAAATATAGAACAACTTTTGGAAAGTTAGATTGTTGATAGGAAGTTTACTGTTGTGGAAGGAGACTTCATGAGTGTGCCCGAATCTATATCTTCTGGTGTGCCACAGGGTAGTATTTTGGGGCCAGTCTTGTATTTAATATATACTTGTGATATGCCTGTGACCAATAACATCC
This sequence comes from Tachina lurida, assembly GCA_944452675.1. Classification (NCBI taxonomy): domain Eukaryota; kingdom Metazoa; phylum Arthropoda; class Insecta; order Diptera; family Tachinidae; genus Tachina; species Tachina lurida. Next base: position 81,334,234 of record OX101754.1, read on the forward strand.
ACACTTCTACATTTGCCGATGATACAGCCTGTATGAGTACGCACAAAAACCCTGATGAGGCATCCCGCAATCTCCAAGCACACATTACCCAGCTTGAAAGATGGTTGAACTTATGGAGAATTAAAGTAAATGAACAAAAGTGTGTTCATATAACGTTTACCCTAAGAAAAGATACCTGTTCTCCCATTCGAATCAATAATCAAAATATTCCTCAACATTCTCAAGTTAAATACCTTGGCATACACCTTGATCGAAGGCTTACATGGAAACATCATATTGACGCTAAACTAATTCAAATGAAACTTAAGTTAACTCAAATACATTGGTTGATTGGCAGAAATTCAACACTCAGTCTAGACTGCAAACTTTTGATATACAAGTCGCTTTTGAAGCCAATATGGTGCTACGGAATTCAGCTATGGGGCACTGCTTCAGCTTCAAATGTAGATAGAATCCAACGACAGCAAAATAAAATTTTACGGTTAATAACATCGGCTCCATGGTACATCAAAAATTCAAATATACATCGTGATTTAAATATGCCACTAGTGACTGAAGAAATCGCAAAATACGCAGGTAAATATTTAACAAAACTCGAGTCACATCCTAATCCGCTTGCTCGTAATATCTTGAACTTTACTGGACACATCCGCCTAAAAAAGAGGGACACAAGGGCCCTAATAGTCAGCACCCCAAATGATACTTCTTGAAAATAATTATTGTGCTAATACGAAATTTATGTATTATTAATTACTATCACTAAGTTTATGTCCGATACTGGTCGGGCCTAACAATTATATATAGATTTAAGATTTGAATACTTATTGTTAGTTCATATTTTGAAGATACAATAAATAAATATGTATATGTGAAAAAAAAAAAAATTTTTTTGGCGATTTTTTCCTGTTGTTGGGCTTTTCTACATTTTGGCGATTTTTCTCATTTTGACGATTTTTTTTCATTTTGGCGATTTTTTTTCATTTTGGCGATTTTATTTATTTAAGCGATTTTTTTCTGTTTTTTAGGTTTTTTTTCCTTTTGGCGATTTTTTTCATTTTGGCGATTTTTTTTTCATTTTGGTGATTTTCTTTCATTTTGGCGATTTTTTTTCATTTTAGAAATTTTTCCGTTTAATGCGATTTATTTAAGTCTTAGAATTTTTTTTTTAATTTGGTGGTTTTTCTCGTTTTGGCGATTTTTTTTTTTGTTTTTGGCGATTTTTTTCGGTTTGGCGATTTTATAATTTTTTGTTTTTTTAGTTTTACCGTTTTTGAAAATTTCAAGAGTTTTGCTCTCACGGTTTCCAAGATACAGCTAGTTGTCAAAATTGCATTAACTGATGGAACACCCTTTAATTTAAATTTTTTAAAATTTTAGTGTTAATTTTTGTAGTCTTTCAAAGTTACACCTCCTACATACTATATTCGCGATAAATATATTATTGATATTTGGAAGTGGGACAATTCTTCGTACCTCACTTGTATAGATATTTTTTCTAAATATTCTATGGTTGAGAATATAAATCACACCAATTGGGTTGAAGCAAAAAGAGCATTGCTAAAAATATTTAATACCATGGGGCCTCCGAGGGCAATAAAAACGGATCAAGATGCGGGATTAGTTAATATAAATTTGCAAGAATGGTACAAAAATGTAAACATAGAACTCGAAATCACAACAGGGAAAACAGGAATAGCAGACATTGAAAGATTTCATAAAAGTTTGAATTAGAAGTTGAGAATTATAAATACAGGCAATGATCAGGAACTAAAACAATTAGCGATTGAGCAAACAGTTTTCGCTTACAACCACATAATAGTACACTCAACTATTGGAGAAACACCTAATGATGTTTTTTTCAATAAACAACCTCCAAAAAAAAAGATACTTAGATTATAAAAGAAAACAGAATAAACAACTTAAAAAGGAATAGAAAGGATTATGAATTAGATACACGGTTTTTGAATGCGGAAAATTCGAGGAAAAGATTAGATAAAAAAGCAAATCCATTTAAGAACGCACAGGTATTACGTAGGGAAGGTGATGACCATTATATTGTTAAACTCAAAAAAAATATAAAAAAATATAAAACACATTTCAAAAAGAAGAAATATTCTCATAATGATTACTGTTCCAGGAACCAAAATATCCAAGATGATGCTAACAACCTTGATATGCCTCTTACTAACGGTGACAGTAGCGACTCAGACCATACAGATTCAGGAGATAAACAATGACCGAGGATATGTAACGCTTCAGAGGGGAACAATAGATTTACCTGATAAGTATAATGAACTTATATTGAAAATTAATAAAACTGAAATTCAATTAGCATACGAGTTATTGGAAAAGGAATATCTTGATAACCCATTTTTACAAACAACCATGATTAGAAGATACTTGAAAATAGCTGACACAGAAAGGAAATTATTCAATATTAGACACAAACGCGGACTTTTCAATGCTTTGGGCAGTGGAATAAAATTTTTATTTGGAACTCTTGACGACGAGGATAGACGCGAAATTCAGAACAGGTTGAAAACAATAGAAGATAACACACTCGCTCAGGATGATATTAACAATATTTTATCGTTTATTTTTATAAATGACGAAACTAAACTTGTTCAAAGCCTGAAGAACGCCACCAATGTACTACAAAATCAAATTGTTAGAAAGGTAGTATCAGACAGTTTTTTAGACAACGTAAAAAGTTATTATGAACATTTGAAAGACATTCAGCTGGGACTAGCGCTGAGTAAACAGGGTATCCTGAATCCAAAATTAATAGACCCAGATAAAATTTCAGAATTAAACACAAATCAATTTGAATTCGTTAAAACTTCTCTATGGCAACAGGAAGATGTATTGTATTTCATAACACAAATTCCAACCGCAATGAAAACTTATCCCATTTTAAAAGTAGTTCCATTTCCGACGATGGTCAATCATACTGAACTAAATTTTGACATGACTAAACAACTTACAAATGTTGATGATTTGTTGTATGAAATAAAAGGCTCAAAAATTAAATACTTGGAAAACAAGTGTATTAGAAATCTACTTAATAAGAATGAAACTGAATGTGAATTTATAACAAATACTAAAAAGGAAATAAATTTTATTGAACCTAGTTTTATTGTAACAAAAAATATTGATGAAACAATTATTAAACAAACTTGTAACAATCTAGAACTCAAAGTAAAAAATCATAATTTAATTTTCTTCTCAAACTGTAAAATTACCATTAATGAAATTGTATTTGAATCTCTCGATGATTATAATAATATTTTATATGTACCATATGTTAATGACATAATTAATAATAATAATACAATTACCTAGTACTAATTTAAGCGATTTAAAATTAAACGGTCAAGGTATTCGCGAGGACGCGAATGTTCTTGAAGGGGGGGAGAAGTAACATGGAAAGTTTATTCCCATAGTTCTTTTCTTACCCTATTAAAACTTAAATATATTATATTAAACAAATTTGCTGATTTCTAAAAATTTTTAAATTAATAATAAAATGAACACTTGTTGTTTCCTGTCAAAACTAATTTCCCAGACGCAACAAGACACCTTATTGCTGTTGCAGCATAATGAACTTAGTGTTTGTAATATACTTTAAGAACAAATATTTAAATTGTAACTTGATTTCTCTTTTGTTATTTATGTGCTTGCAAATAATTATTGTATTGTGTTTAACTAGTTTAAGAATTTTTGGATTGAAAATAAATAGAATTGAAATTGACCATAAGCAAAACGGTTTATTTTCGTTCCCGTCCTAAAAGCATAGCGCTTAATAGAACGTCACTTATATACATACATACAATTGTATGTATATTACATGGATTTTAACATTTTTCGTTGCTGGTTTTGGAACACCCTTTAATTTCCAACTCTCATGTATTTGTTGTTGTAGCGGCCAAAGGTCTACACACTGTGTCCCAATTTCAGGTTCGGAGCTCCTACGACATTGTGGGGCTTAATAATTTTAATTTTATTTTATTTTTAAATTAGAAGGGATATTGGCAATATATACAAATGAATATTATTTATATTGCCAATTATGTCATAGATTGGAGTGTTAGGTTTATTTTTAACTTAATTTTTGAGACCAGAAACGTGGTGAAAGTAAAAAGTACTGAAGATATAAGTTTTGATAGTGAAGTTTTCCACAATTGAATTTTTTATTTAAAGTCATTTTAGTGGGAAATTTATGTATCTTGTTTTTAACATATCAATTCTTCACAAAGTAAAATATCTAAAAAAAATTTTTGAAAGAAACTTGTTGTAAATACTATCAGCCTTATTTATAAAAATTATTAAGGCTTTATAAATTCTTTTTAAGAAAAGTTTTCTATGAAAATTTGCTTTAAAAATCCTTATGAAGCCTTAATAAGTTTTATAAATAAGGCTGTATATATTTGAATGCCGTAATTTTCCATCAGAAACAGTTCTGTGGCAATAAGGAAAAAGTGCTTAAGTCATATTTTACTGTTTTGCAGGAGAGCACTTTCAAGCCTTCAAGTCTATTCTGTTAACCGATATTTTTTCTAATTTTCTAAAGTTATTGTTGTTTGCAATACAAGTTGTCGATCGAACGATTTCTGGTGACATCGTGGGACAGGCCGATAGATAATTTCTATTTATTTTGCACTTTGTACTCGTAGCAATAACTCTGTGACAAAAAGGAAAAAGTGCTTAAGTCGAGATAAGCTGATTTTGAGGTAATGATACCTCCGTAATCTGCATGTTTAAAAGTACCCCTGGTCAAAATCTCAATTAATTTGTGCAATTTTTCAAAAAGTTATAGCACTATGACTTGCGACATATATTTTTAACCGACTTCAAAAAAAGAAGGAGGTTAACAATTCGTCTCTTTTTTTTTTTTTTAGGTGTGTAGGTTTATAACTCGGTGCATTTTAGACCGATTGTAAAAATTTTTATGTTCTCTGAGAGGGTATAGCTTCTTGAAAAAAGTGGGCGGGGTCACGCCCACAATTTTTGAAATTTGATTTTGTGATCTTCTACTCGTTTGATTACTGCGAAACCTTGCAAACATCTTTGGTTCTTGTAATAACAAAATTTTTAAGTTGAAAAAATGGGCGAGGTCACGCCCAATAAAATTTTATAACATATTTCACAGGGTTCTATTTCACCAATTTTTACGAAAATTAACACACACCCTAAACTTTAATAAAGGCACAAAATTGCGTTCAAAAAAGTGGGCGGGGCACGCCTATTAAATTTCAGTATAATGTTTCATGTGCTTGTACTTAACCAATATGTACAAAACTTGGCACACACCTTGAACTCTTAAAAATACACAATCTTGTTTTAAAAAAAGGGGTGTAGCCACGCCCCATAAAATTTAATACTTAATTTCACGTGCTTTTACTTTATCGATATGTACGAAACTTGGCACACACCTTGAACTCTTAAAAATACACAATCTTGTTTTAAAAAAGTAGGCGTAGCCACGCCCCATCAAATTTAATACTATATTTCACGTTATTTAATCGATTTTTACGAAACTGGACCATATTTTTAAATAAACAAGTAAGAGTGCTATATTCGTCTGTGCCGAATCTTATATACCCTTTACCAACGTACGTAAATATATATAGTATACAGACACATACATACATATTTGTTTTGTGAAAAAATCTATCATTTTTTTAAAGTTTCCAACTTTGGAGCTGTAATTTTCATTTTTCAAATTTCATACGCCAAACTTTTCTTTCAGAAGCATAAAATATATTCAATTTATAAAGAAAAAGAAAAAAAAATTTAGACCTATTTAATTTTACATAACACAAAAAGTGTAAGTTTTCCAACCCTGGAGTCATAATTTTGGATTTTTCTGATTATTGATACCAATCTAGTTTTTTTAAAAAATACATAAAATTTGTTAAGTGAACGAAACAAAAACGAAATAAGAAAAAACTTGGTTTCATTTAATTCCTTTAATATTAAAAAATTCAGTAAAGTGCGACTTTGAATCGCGCACGAAAGGTAGGCTCTTTTGCTTTTTTGAAGTTTTTTTTTCAGTTTAAACGATTTTTTCAGTTTTGTCGCTTTTTTCTCGTTTTGGCGTTTTTTTTCTGTTTTTGGAAGTTTTTTTTTTCATTTTTGCGCGCTGCTAGAAAGCTGAAAACCCCCGTTGAGTTTAAGCCACCTCTGCGCACATCTACCGGAGGTTGGGCAAGAAGCGATACTGAAAAAGCTAACATATTTGCAAATCATTTAAAATACGTATTTACCCCAAACACATGTACTGGTGTTTCTGATTTGCCGAGTGTAGTTGCTCTACCCCCGCGACCCATAAAGTTTAAGATGCGCGATGTACAAAAACTAATTGCTGAACTTAATCCGAAGAAAGCTCCAGGTATTGATGGAATTAGCAACAAGATGCTGATGAACTTGCCTCATATTGCAATAAGAATCCTGCTATTTATTTTTAATGCCATTTTACGAATGCAGTATTTTCCACATAACTGGAAACTTGCCAAGATTAAAATGATTCCGAAGCCGGGCAAAGATCTTACCAAGGCTGAGTCATATAGGCCTATAAGCTTACTATCAACAGTCTCAAAACTTTTCGAAAAGCTGCTCATGACTAAATTGTCCACAATTTTAGCTGATAATGGGTGCATCCCGGACCATCAATTTGGCTTTAGAAGTCAGCATAGCACTATTGAGCAAACGCATAGATTGGTTCAAGTTATAAGGAGGACTTTTGAAGAAAAAAAGTATTGTTCTGCCCTTTTTATTGATGTTTCTCAGGCATTTGACAAAGTATGGCACAAAGGCTTATTTTTAAAATTGAAGACATATTTTCCAATAAATATAGAACAACTTTTGGAAAGTTAGATTGTTGATAGGAAGTTTACTGTTGTGGAAGGAGACTTCATGAGTGTGCCCGAATCTATATCTTCTGGTGTGCCACAGGGTAGTATTTTGGGGCCAGTCTTGTATTTAATATATACTTGTGATATGCCTGTGACCAATAACATCCACACTTCTACATTTGCCGATGATACAGCCTGTATGAGTACGCACAAAAACCCTGATGAGGCATCCCGCAATCTCCAAGCACACATTACCCAGCTTGAAAGATGGTTGAACTTATGGAGAATTAAAGTAAATGAACAAAAGTGTGTTCATATAACGTTTACCCTAAGAAAAGATACCTGTTCTCCCATTCGAATCAATAATCAAAATATTCCTCAACATTCTCAAGTTAAATACCTTGGCATACACCTTGATCGAAGGCTTACATGGAAACATCATATTGACGCTAAACTAATTCAAATGAAACTTAAGTTAACTCAAATACATTGGTTGATTGGCAGAAATTCAACACTCAGTCTAGACTGCAAACTTTTGATATACAAGTCGCTTTTGAAGCCAATATGGTGCTACGGAATTCAGCTATGGGGCACTGCTTCAGCTTCAAATGTAGATAGAATCCAACGACAGCAAAATAAAATTTTACGGTTAATAACATCGGCTCCATGGTACATCAAAAATTCAAATATACATCGTGATTTAAATATGCCACTAGTGACTGAAGAAATCGCAAAATACGCAGGTAAATATTTAACAAAACTCGAGTCACATCCTAATCCGCTTGCTCGTAATATCTTGAACTTTACTGGACACATCCGCCTAAAAAAGAGGGACACAAGGGCCCTAATAGTCAGCACCCCAAATGATACTTCTTGAAAATAATTATTGTGCTAATACGAAATTTATGTATTATTAATTACTATCACTAAGTTTATGTCCGATACTGGTCGGGCCTAACAATTATATATAGATTTAAGATTTGAATACTTATTGTTAGTTCATATTTTGAAGATACAATAAATAAATATGTATATGTGAAAAAAAAAAAAATTTTTTTGGCGATTTTTTCCTGTTGTTGGGCTTTTCTACATTTTGGCGATTTTTCTCATTTTGACGATTTTTTTTCATTTTGGCGATTTTTTTTCATTTTGGCGATTTTATTTATTTAAGCGATTTTTTTCTGTTTTTTAGGTTTTTTTTCCTTTTGGCGATTTTTTTCATTTTGGCGATTTTTTTTTCATTTTGGTGATTTTCTTTCATTTTGGCGATTTTTTTTCATTTTAGAAATTTTTCCGTTTAATGCGATTTATTTAAGTCTTAGAATTTTTTTTTTAATTTGGTGGTTTTTCTCGTTTTGGCGATTTTTTTTTTTGTTTTTGGCGATTTTTTTCGGTTTGGCGATTTTATAATTTTTTGTTTTTTTAGTTTTACCGTTTTTGAAAATTTCAAGAGTTTTGCTCTCACGGTTTCCAAGATACAGCTAGTTGTCAAAATTGCATTAACTGATGGAACACCCTTTAATTTAAATTTTTTAAAATTTTAGTGTTAATTTTTGTAGTCTTTCAAAGTTACACCTCCTACATACTATATTCGCGATAAATATATTATTGATATTTGGAAGTGGGACAATTCTTCGTACCTCACTTGTATAGATATTTTTTCTAAATATTCTATGGTTGAGAATATAAATCACACCAATTGGGTTGAAGCAAAAAGAGCATTGCTAAAAATATTTAATACCATGGGGCCTCCGAGGGCAATAAAAACGGATCAAGATGCGGGATTAGTTAATATAAATTTGCAAGAATGGTACAAAAATGTAAACATAGAACTCGAAATCACAACAGGGAAAACAGGAATAGCAGACATTGAAAGATTTCATAAAAGTTTGAATTAGAAGTTGAGAATTATAAATACAGGCAATGATCAGGAACTAAAACAATTAGCGATTGAGCAAACAGTTTTCGCTTACAACCACATAATAGTACACTCAACTATTGGAGAAACACCTAATGATGTTTTTTTCAATAAACAACCTCCAAAAAAAAAGATACTTAGATTATAAAAGAAAACAGAATAAACAACTTAAAAAGGAATAGAAAGGATTATGAATTAGATACACGGTTTTTGAATGCGGAAAATTCGAGGAAAAGATTAGATAAAAAAGCAAATCCATTTAAGAACGCACAGGTATTACGTAGGGAAGGTGATGACCATTATATTGTTAAACTCAAAAAAAAATATAAAAAAATATAAAACACATTTCAAAAAGAAGAAATATTCTCATAATGATTACTGTTCCAGGAACCAAAATATCCAAGATGATGCTAACAACCTTGATATGCCTCTTACTAACGGTGACAGTAGCGACTCAGACCATACAGATTCAGGAGATAAACAATGACCGAGGATATGTAACGCTTCAGAGGGGAACAATAGATTTACCTGATAAGTATAATGAACTTATATTGAAAATTAATAAAACTGAAATTCAATTAGCATACGAGTTATTGGAAAAGGAATATCTTGATAACCCATTTTTACAAACAACCATGATTAGAAGATACTTGAAAATAGCTGACACAGAAAGGAAATTATTCAATATTAGACACAAACGCGGACTTTTCAATGCTTTGGGCAGTGGAATAAAATTTTTATTTGGAACTCTTGACGACGAGGATAGACGCGAAATTCAGAACAGGTTGAAAACAATAGAAGATAACACACTCGCTCAGGATGATATTAACAATATTTTATCGTTTATTTTTATAAATGACGAAACTAAACTTGTTCAAAGCCTGAAGAACGCCACCAATGTACTACAAAATCAAATTGTTAGAAAGGTAGTATCAGACAGTTTTTTAGACAACGTAAAAAGTTATTATGAACATTTGAAAGACATTCAGCTGGGACTAGCGCTGAGTAAACAGGGTATCCTGAATCCAAAATTAATAGACCCAGATAAAATTTCAGAATTAAACACAAATCAATTTGAATTCGTTAAAACTTCTCTATGGCAACAGGAAGATGTATTGTATTTCATAACACAAATTCCAACCGCAATGAAAACTTATCCCATTTTAAAAGTAGTTCCATTTCCGACGATGGTCAATCATACTGAACTAAATTTTGACATGACTAAACAACTTACAAATGTTGATGATTTGTTGTATGAAATAAAAGGCTCAAAAATTAAATACTTGGAAAACAAGTGTATTAGAAATCTACTTAATAAGAATGAAACTGAATGTGAATTTATAACAAATACTAAAAAGGAAATAAATTTTATTGAACCTAGTTTTATTGTAACAAAAAATATTGATGAAACAATTATTAAACAAACTTGTAACAATCTAGAACTCAAAGTAAAAAATCATAATTTAATTTTCTTCTCAAACTGTAAAATTACCATTAATGAAATTGTATTTGAATCTCTCGATGATTATAATAATATTTTATATGTACCATATGTTAATGACATAATTAATAATAATAATACAATTACCTAGTACTAATTTAAGCGATTTAAAATTAAACGGTCAAGGTATTCGCGAGGACGCGAATGTTCTTGAAGGGGGGGAGAAGTAACATGGAAAGTTTATTCCCATAGTTCTTTTCTTACCCTATTAAAACTTAAATATATTATATTAAACAAATTTGCTGATTTCTAAAAATTTTTAAATTAATAATAAAATGAACACTTGTTGTTTCCTGTCAAAACTAATTTCCCAGACGCAACAAGACACCTTATTGCTGTTGCAGCATAATGAACTTAGTGTTTGTAATATACTTTAAGAACAAATATTTAAATTGTAACTTGATTTCTCTTTTGTTATTTATGTGCTTGCAAATAATTATTGTATTGTGTTTAACTAGTTTAAGAATTTTTGGATTGAAAATAAATAGAATTGAAATTGACCATAAGCAAAACGGTTTATTTTCGTTCCCGTCCTAAAAGCATAGCGCTTAATAGAACGTCACTTATATACATACATACAATTGTATGTATATTACATGGATTTTAACATTTTTCGTTGCTGGTTTTGGAACACCCTTTAATTTCCAACTCTCATGTATTTGTTGTTGTAGCGGCCAAAGGTCTACACACTGTGTCCCAATTTCAGGTTCGGAGCTCCTACGGTTCTCGAGAAAATACCCTGTGACAGACGGACAGCGTAGCGAAAACAATAGGGTGTCTTTAAACCTTTGGTGTACGAAACCCTAAAAACTAGGACACATTTTATTCATAATTTTTACTTTATTTGCTTATTTATTGTAAAAGAGCAAATAACACAGAATATAAAACTCGTGCCATTTATTCATACGTATGTATGTATGTATGCATGTATGTATATTAGGGTATCCCTTAGCTTTATGGGGAAATTTATATATATGTTGAATTTGTTATATCTTTCTAAATAAAACTGTATAAACTTATATTTTTATCACAATGGATCCAATTGGGCATCCGAGTAGAGGTGCGGTATAGCACCACCCTTCCTAAGCTATATTTTTTGTAACGATATTAATCGCAACTCGTGAGTTAGTTTTTACCGTAACTGTGAAAAGGATCTTTCGTCCTGTCAAGTGCCCTTTGAAGAAAATATGCAGTAATTTTTTACCAGAATTTCGTGAAATTTGAAATATTTGTACAAATCCAATAGCACAGAAGTACACGTGTCTGTTTTTGACTTACTGTCACGCACGCTCACAGTGATAATATAGTAGTCACTCAAGTGAACGTGACTGTCATGCAAATTTTTTTTTGAAAACATATTTATTCTTGTATGATCATGAACAACTAAGTTAAATATGTTTCAGTTTCACACACTCTTACGCATGAAAAACATTTATTTGAGCTGTCACTCACTCTCACGTCAATATATAAATACGATTTTTTATATTTCATAAAGGACCGTTTTTAATTGAAATTTTAATTTATTTTTGTTATTAATGGTCTGCTTTTAACATTATTAGTGACATTGTATATTTGTATATATATATTTTTTTTTGTGAATAAAATCAAGATTTATTGCTGGATTTTCACGTTTTATAGCTTGTTTTATTCCTAGGATATGTAGTTTTAAGACAAATGTAAAAAATATGAAACTTGTGAGTTTCTGATTTTTTTATTGTAATTTTCATTTAAAAAAATTACGCGATTTTTGCATAAAAAAACTTTTTTCTTTTTTAAATTCTGAATAACTCCGAAACCATAAAAGATAGGTACAAAATGATTATAAATATTTTTTAACAAAATTTTGTGGCGCGTCTTTTGGTTGATTATTATTTATTAAAATCAAAATAGCGGTTTTCGAGTTATAGTAAAATATATTAGTATGGCCGACTAATTTAGGGGCCAAAATTAGCCACGCCCATAAAAAAAACTGACAGCAGATTTGAATTTAACGCATCGAAGTCCATATAGTCCGCGTAATTTTATCTAAAGGACAGCCAAAAAATGTTATTTTGTTGTACAGTGTAATTATATCTTTAGACAAAGAGGAATGAATTGCATTTCTGTTATTATTTTATTATCATTTTTTTATTTTATCGGCTTCATATGCAGTTCAGAAACTAGACAAATTGGACCACGCGGCGTTTTCAAGTTATATTTTATAATTCTTTACACTAAACTAAAAGTCTTCTTCGTCTTTGAGATTGTCATTCATACCAAGGCATATCAAACTATGTGAGAAGCACATAGTTTTCTCTGATGCGTGTACCTGTAGTAAATGTGCCTTGATTCATACCTGATAAAAATTTATCATAACAACTAACAAAACGTCGGCAGAGCCGTTGTCAAATTTTTGTTAATGCCAGCATACATGGGAAGACGTTGTGGTTTTGGATGTATAAACATCTATACGCTAGGGGGTAAAAATCTTTTTCACAATAAAATCACATATTTTGAGTAAGATGTGCGATGCATGATCAAATCGGTGTGAGCTATGTACGAGTGTATTAGTGTTTGAAAGAAGCAATACAAACTTATTTAAAATATTGTAAATACATAGAAATTTGCTGGGTTTTGTTTGTTTTATCTAACTTGATAATTGCTTAAGTTTAACTGCAATGCGCGCACAACAACAAGAAAAGCAATAACTAAACGATAAATAACAGGAATTAAAAATTAAAAGTAAAGGCATTTACCATAGATGGGCACTTTGCAGTACTACTAAAATTTCAGTAAAAATAATTTTTTAACCAGTAAATTTTTACTGATTACTAAAAATTGTTTCTACAATTTTTATAAAGTGCCTAAATGATTTGTTATATGATGAGGTGCATTGAATTTTCAGTAATCAGTAATGCCCGTATTCATAATGAAATTCTACCAAGTGGCTAAATTTTGTCATACAAAAATTTCAAAATTTGAATGAAAAAAACTTTGCCACTTGCTACAATTTTATTATGAATACGGATTACGATTTTACTAGTAATGCAAATTAAATTTCATTATCAGTAAAAATTGTTTTTTCATTAATCAGTAAATTTACTGCTTATTGCAATTTTTAATGCAGTACTTATATACTGCAGTGTGCCCATTTACTAACCAAATAACTCAAATAAAACTAACAAAAACCAGCAAGTTCCTATGTATTTACAATATTGAAAGTTTTGATACTTTTAGTTGATTAGTTAAAAAAATTACTTAAAATTAATTCAAAAATTTTTATTACTAGATGTTTACACATCTCCCCTGTGATCGAACTCACATTGCTTTTTTTTAACTAGTTATTTCGGCTGCTACAGCACTATCTGAGAAAAAAAAGACGATCAGTATTTCCGGCATTAATATTACCATGCCGAGATTTAATTTGATCTATTATTAAGCATGTAATTTTTTTATTTTTTTGAATTTGTCTAAAAAATATTTCCTTATTATTCGCCAGATTTTATAAGCAATCCGGTAAGAAACGTACAATAAGCATTCGTAATATGCAGGGAAACCGCAAATATGCAATTGCATGTTTTTTCTTGTATCACGTATTAATGCGGAGACAAGATACTTATCCGTTTCAGAACTTTTAATGAATATTGGCATCGATTTGTTAGTGCATATTTTTGCATATTTTACCCTTTAAAACATGTTTATGCATATTTCAGTTTTAAACGCATAATTTTAGCATATTTTCGAATTTTAAGAGCATAATTTACGCTTTTAGGGCATATTTTGATACTTTATAGAATTTATTTTATTTCAACTCGCTTTGCACCACCATCCTTAAAAAAACACTCCATTCCGAAAAAAAATTTATGAAATTTTTATTTTTAATTTTCGCCATCTAAATCTCTGTTCCAATGTTCCATGTAGTGTATAATTTTTTTTATATATAACGCAGTTTTACGGACGTTAGTTGCAACACAAATTTAGTTTAGCTATGTGTGATTTACTCGACCCTGAAAAGACCTTGAAGGAACATTGTAAATATATGAAAGTTCATTAAGATGGGACAGAAAAGATTTTTATTTGAAATTCTAGGTCAATATTTTGTTATTTATTGCAATAAAAACTATAAATTAAAATCTTGTCTTATTTATCCAAAATACAGTTCCAAAGCCTTAATTCTGATATCGTGATCTTTTGAAATTAAAGTTAAATTCTTATGCATCCAATAAAAATTAATTTGTATTATTTGTTTTAGTAAAAATTTTTCTAGTAATTTGGTTTTAATATGCACTTCAAACCCAGTTATTCTTTGTTAATTATGTTTCCGTTTTTTGGTAATTTATTTTTTTCTTATTTTATATGCAAATGTTGAATTTTTTATTAAAAAATATATTTTCATTTACAAATAAACCAATTTATTATATTTTTAAGAGCATATTTTTTTACTTTTAAGCGCATATTTACAAGTTTTTAGTGCATATTGAATGCGCATAAAACACTTTTTTTAGAGCATATTTGTGGTTTCCCTGGTAATATGTTATTAAGCAGTAAGGTACTCAGAGACGGAATTTATAAGTATCCATATTTGGAACTTTGGAAAAATTTAAGTTATTAATTTTCGTTAATTATTATTTTTCGAACTGTATTTGTTTCTTAAATTCTTATGAATTGAATTAGGCTACTGTTCGTAACGCTTTTTAAGCCAAATTACATGTGATAATTATTAATGAACAAATAACATCAAAGTTAGTTGTAAATATTCTGACAACAACACATAGTTGAACGGAACAGCCAGCCGTTTTCGAAGGCCACTAATTTGGCTTAAAAAGCGTTACGAACAGTAGCCTAATTCAATTCATAAGAATTTAAGAAACAAATACAGTTCGAAAAATAATAATTAACTAAAATTAATAGTCATTGGCTTGTGGCAAAAATAAAAATATACTTAATAGTAACAAACCAAAAAAGTTTGTCTTAAGTAGAACAAAAATAAGCAAATTAACAAACATGTGCATAGTTAGTAAGGAACAAAGGACAATGGTAAGACTGTTGTAATATATATGAAAGATGGTAAATTGTTGAGCCTTCATTACCAAACATATATATGAGCAAATTGAAAAATGCAATGAATCAAACCAATTCACATATTCCATTTGCAATAAAGTTTCGTATATAGGGCAGACATCTACATCAACTGACACCACACACGGTGGACCAAAACACAGAAGAACGCTGATGAGGAAGGTTTAGTGGCCTTCGAAAACGGCTGGCTGTTCCGTTCAACTATGTGTTTTTGTCAGAATATTTACAACTAACTTTGATGTTATTTGTTCATTAATAATTATCACATGTAATTTGGCTTAAAAAGCGTTACGAACAGTAGCCTAATTCAATTCATAAGAATTTAAGTTATTAATTTTCGTTGGAATTGCCTTGCAAGTTAAACACAAGCTTGCAGAATTTTTATTGCTTAATACATTTCGTATGAAACATCTAAAACAACCCCATTGATCTAAAACAGAGCCCACCAAACGTGACTGAGCGCTTTTGTGCGCATGTGTATGTTCTTTCTGCTTTTTATTTGTGTTTGTTGTTCTTTTTGCAGTTCGAGTCATCATCATCACCAGCGACGCCAATTTAGCGCGTTTCGCGCTAGATTTAGCGCGTTTTAACTACTCCAAACGCGCTTTTTTTCGTCTTAGCGTGTTTAATAAAAAAAGCGCTAACTTAGCGCGTTTTGGATAAAGTCAGTAACATCATTTCAGTTAATTTTTTTTTATTTTTTTGTATAAATTTTCCAATTTTCTAGTATCCAAAACTCTGATAAATTTTTTTTTGATTTCGTTAATAATTCAGCTGTTAGAAAAAAATTTCCTTGCCTGTGATTAGAATTAAAAACGCATTTTAATACTGTAAATGGCAAAAATCTTTAAATTTCACAACTTCCAATATGTAGTCGACCTCGTGACAAAAAAAAATATATATAATTTATCAAGGATCTATTATAGCTGAAGTACAAAAATCATTTCAATCGCAAAACTATTCGACATTTCATACGAGTATGTTGTTATTTGGTGATTCTGATTCTGTATTAAATTATTTTAGTTACTTAGGATATAATTTCGAAGAAGCAATATTGCAAAATCTGGAAAAGAGTTGCTAAAAAAAGTATATTTACTAATACATTCATCGACTTTTATTAAAATTTAGTTTAGCGCGCAGAAAAATAGCGCGTTTTAGCTATAAATAGTTGACAATGCTGTAACTCAGCGCGTTCTATCGCGTTTTGAGAAGGGGAATAGCGCCTTTGGGTTGTAAATAGTTGGCATCACTGATCATCACACACACTTTGTCCGAAGTAGCAGACGAAACAGCCAAACACCAGCGATGCCAACTTAGCGCGTTTCGCGCTAGTTTTAGCGCGTTTTAACAATGCCAAACGCGCTTTTTTTCGTCTTAGCGCGTTTAATAAAAAAGCGCTAAACTAGCGCGTTTTGATTAAAGTCAACAATATCATTTGAGTTCAATATCATTTTAATTTTTTGTATAAATTTATTAATATGTAACTTTTTTTTTAAATTAGTTAATGATTTAGATGTAAATAAAATTCCCTTCACTGTGGTTAGAATTAAGAACGCATTTTAATATTGTAAATGGCAAATATTTTGAAATTTCACAGTTAAAAATATGTACTCCTATTCGTGACCCAAAAAAATGTATGTAACTTATTAAGCATCTGTTCTTTTTGTACTTCAAATAGCATTTAAATCGCAACACTATTCGACAATTTATATAAGTTGTTACAAAGTTTGGCAAATAAAATTAAAATCAAAACTAAGATTTTCGAATATTTGGAAGGCGAGACTGATTGAGAGTTACTAAAAAATTAATTGTACCTTTATTAAAATATCTCGTTTTGACTATAAATTGTTGATAATGCTGTAACTCAGCGCGTTCTAGCGCGTTTTGAAAAGGCGTATAGCGCGTCTGGGTTATAAATAGTTGGCATCGCTGCCAAACACACAACATCACACATACTTTGTACGAAGTATACGTGTGGCACCAAAACGTCGACTGCGCAAGCCCATGGGCTTGCAAATGAAATTTTGAATGTCTTTTAGATTCTAAAAGACATCTCGTTTCAAGTTTATAATATGTATAGTAATCACTTTCAACAAAAACATTTTTTATACTAGTTTTATTCTCTCTTTCTAAAATGAACTTAATCTGCAGGCCAATAAGTAGATAGATAGATGTTCTCTTCAACCACAAATATTCCTTGATGTTGTTATTATCATCCTTTACAATATGAATAATGAAATAAAACCTATTTTTAAAAACTTTGACGTACACATATTTTATAGTAATTCTTTAATGGCACAAATGCAGTAAATATCATTAATGAGAATTTCATTTTCAACTATCTGATTATAATGACTATGTCCAGAGCTGCCATCCATGAATGGCAAATTAATGTGAGATTATTCACCTTTTCAGATGTATTCCAGAGTTAAACTATATTTCCCGGGGTTCTACTCCTTAAAGATTTTAAGCTCACTTCTGCTAAATTTTCATGCACAGATACAAGTGGAACAATTTAACTTTCTCGGGTATATTTGCATGTTGTATTTATATATGATTTTACCGCCCCCTTTGTGAGGCAATAAGTTGATTAGACTTGATACTTTGCTTTATTTTGAGAATGTACTCAAATTATAATATTTTAAAATTGTATATTACATTTGAAAATTATATCAAATTAGTTTTCGAATATTCTTTTTTTGAGTCAATAAGAAAATTGAGAACTATCAAGAAATACAAGTCTTGTAAAATAAAAGAAAAACAGGAGAAAAAAAAAAGGATTTTTAATTTGGTGAAGAACGAAAAGTGTAGAAGAGGAAAGATTTTCGTTTCTTGCCTAAATCTAATTGTAATCGAGTTTTATCGTTGCGAAATCGGACAATATTATTCCTGAGGGTTTAAGAAGCTGTGTTGAATAAGCCCTTGTTCCAGCTTGGAACAGGGGATTTGCTTATTTCATATATTTATAAGATAACGATTATCTCAAAATGGCTAAGGGCTAGAATAATGGGATTTTTTTTTTCACAAATTAAATTCAAATCGCAATAAGTTTCAATTGATCAATGCATTTAAAATTTTAACAACTACGAAACAAATCTAAATATAGCTCAACTTATTCAAATGGACCAACAATTACTAATCGAGCCCAAGCATACGAAACAACCAATTACGAAACAAGATAATAATAATAATACTTATGTAACTCAGAATTTTACATTCGCTATTCTACATAAAACTACATAACTACAATTAGAACTTATATTTTTCTCTTTAACTATACATTTTTTTTTTTTTTTTTAAATCTATCTTAATAACATACATATTCATATGTAAATTACATACTTAACTTAAAGTACACATACGTAAATACACAATCTAACAACTATAAAATAATAAAATAAAAACATCTGAGTGAACATAAAACACTTCATTCGTCCTCGAACTTCAGGCCTGTCGTCATCGTGGGATTATGTAAATGGTGAGTAAAGAAATTAAAATTTTTTTAACATCACTCAGATCTTTTTTTTTTTTTTTTTTTTGATTTTATAAACAACAACTACAATTATTTTTTTGTGTAACTTACATTTAAGCAGTTAAATTACACTACATTAATTTTTATCATTAAACTTTAGTCTATTGAAACGATTTCATTTTTTTTTTTTTTTATTTCAACTATGTTAATTACACATTTATTTATTTATTTTTAATAAACAACATACATCTATTATGTTAAACTAAGCAGATTAATTTAATTCCACGAAAGGTTTAATATTTCATAGCTAGGGTACTATAATGGGCTATTAAAGTAACTGAAGAATTATAGCAATGTAGGGTGGGTGTCAGAATGAAAAGAAGGAATTATACCATACTTCTTCCGCTTTACTCTATTTGCATATTAGTTGACGATCAAATTATGCTACCTTTCTATAAACTTTATTGCACGACTCTTAATCTACTTCTTAGTGACAAGTTTCCACCCCAATAGCCCTGAGCACGGCCGGCTTCATAGGTAGCACCAGTTTTCTAGGTAGTAGAACGTTTAGAATGTATGAGCCGTCACACCTTTTAGCTTCAGAATACAACAAATTAACTTTTTTTTTTAATTTTTTGCTAAGAAATTATTATACTCTTTTAAACTTACTAAAATGTATTTTTATTTCATAATTTGTTAATTTTTGTTTTGTTATTTACTACTTTTTGTAAGCTATTGAAAAGTGGGTAATAAAAACAAAATATGCAATTTTTGAATTGATTTGTTTTTTAAGTTGTGGTTCGATTTTTATAATTGTTGTTTTGCAAATTTATAGAAGACACTATTAAACTTAACAAGTAAGAGTGCTATATTCGGCTGCGCCGAATCTTATATACCCTTTACCAAGGTATGTATATTATTATACAGATGCATACATAAGTACATACATACATATTTGTTTTGTAATAAAATCTATAATTTTTTGTTATAGTGCAATTTTTAGTAAGTGACCTCTTGGTTTTTTTCGACTAAAGAATTTGCTTGAGTAAAGATCTTCCTAAGATATGAAATATTTTTAACTGAAAAATAATTATTTTTGGCTATTTTTCAACCCAATTTTTTTTTTTAATTTCCAACATTCCAGCATTGTGTATGGATATATTTAACTAAGTCGATCGAGTTTGAACGCTCTTTCAGCGCAAATTCTAGCTTTAAATTTTACGAGCGATGCCCCTCTAACTTTTTTTAAACTCAACATTTTGCTGTAAGCATCGCTTGTCATTCATGTTAATTTTCTTAGTAAACGACTGATATGCAATACGTAAATAAAAGATTTAAATCTGCTAAGCCGCAGTAGATGAAACACAAGGCTAACATTTTATGGGCGTGGTCAATCCTACTTTTAAGGATGATAGTTTAAAGTCTTATATACGTGCAACCTGGCAAAGAGATAATAATAAATACTTACATAAAACTGTAGGCTGTAATTTAATTTTTTTTAGTGATACGAGTAATTTATAGCCTTGCATTATCGCAATATGTAAGACAAATTTTAATGAAATCGCTTGAGTTAAAGGCTTAATATTTGTTTTTTTATTTTGAGCTTTATAGACGTAATCCCAGCCCCTAACTTAAATTTCCGGGTTTCTAGTTAGTTGCCTGCACAGGTCTACTTGTGTACCAAATTTCAGCTCAATACCTAAAACGGAAGTTCATCAATTTGATGAGTGTGTGAGAGAGTCAGTGAGTATGTCTTAAAATATGCACTTTTGCCCCTTCATATCTGAGGAAACTTGTATTGTAAAACTTTCAAACTTCGAGCATGAGGTAACATGAGTTAGCTCTAATTATGAGGGGGTAAAAAACATGACGAATTGGCTCGTGTAAATATACACACTACGTGCATAGGCCGGAACATGGCCAATAGGTCAATCGTGCGCCGAGATACATTTGTCATATGTTCCGGAGAAATAGTTTTATAGACATATAAAAATGATAGTGCTTTTTGGTAAAAACTATCAAATTCATATTTTTTTTTTTTAATTTCCAATTTAAAAGTTGACGGCGAAATTTCTTAGAATTTCCTTCAACTATTTTTGAACTTTTTTTTTTTACTAAAAATATAATTTTTCTTACATCGGACGATATTTTGATCAGATATCTGAAAAATACTGGACCAAAGTTTTTCAAAATTAAAAAATTTTAATTTTTAAATGATTATAACCAGGGAAACCGCAAATATACAATTGCATGTTTTTTCTTGAGCGACGTATTCATGCGGGGACAATATATTTATCCGTTTCAGAACTTTATATTAATTTTTACATCGATTTGTTAGTGCATATTTTTGCATATTTTGCCCTTTAAAGCATATTTTTGCATATCTTACCCTTTAAAGCATGTTTTTGCATTTATTATTCTTACGCGCATATTTTCTAATATTTAAAGCGGTGGCATGTCACAGCGTCCAAGGACACAATGTCCATGGAAGTTATGACAAAGAAAATGTGTCGTAGTGTCCATGGACATTATGGCACTTTTGAAATTGTCTTAAAGTCCGTGGACACTATGACATTATAATTATGAACATTATGCCGCTTTGTAATGTGTCCGTAAATCCACAATTTTAGGAATTAAAAAATTTTTATATTTTTAAGAAACAACTTACATATTAATTAAAAATACAATATGCAGCTAATGAATTTTACGGTTTTTAGTGTTTTGAACTTTACGTCTTTTTGGCAAAATTGATAATACATCAGCATCTAACTGACTTATGGAAACCGATTGACAAGAAAAATAAGAAAAAATCGGCGCCGATTTTTCTTAATTCTACTTTTAAATGTAGTATTTATCTCCCTTTCTCCTTGGTTTTTCATTTCCCAATAATAAATAATATTTTATTCAGAATTTAACTTTTGTTTTCTATTAATCATTATCATAATTTTAACTTTCTTATATATAAAAGCCACAAATGAAACTAACGTTTGTCATGCACTGAAAACTTGCTTTTCATCTATTAACACCAATAGCTTTAAGTTTTTTCTAAATCCATTAACAAATTCATAATTATAACACAATTTTTCTATTTGGACTTTTTTTAAACATGTTTAGACTATTAGTTCTGTATTATATCACGATCATTAACACACTAAAATTGATGTATTCCATTTCATCATTAGTACTTTAAATTTGTAGCGGTAGTCAAAAAATGTACAAGTAGGGCAATAATTGCTTTTCAATTTTTATGTACACTATGGCTCGACAAAAGCTGACAAAGTCCATTGACATTATGACTTTGTGTTAATGGATGTAGTGACACTTCTTGGAGTGCCATAATGTCCATGGACACTAAGACACATTTTCTTTGTCATAACGTCCATGGACACTATGTCCTTGGACATTGTGACATGCCACCATTTAAAGCATAATAAACGCTTTTGGGACACATTTTGAAATTAAATAAATAAAACAAAACAAAAATTAAATAAAATAAATAAAATTTTTTATTTTAATTTGCTTACAAGCTTAAGTGGTGCACAAAATTTTCATTTTTATTTTTCGCCATCTAAATCTCATTTCCAATGTTCCATGTGGTGTATACATTTGCGTAGTTATTACGGACGTTAGTTTCAATAAAAAATTCGGTTTTTCTATTTGTGACGGACTCTACCCCGAGTAGACGTTGAAGGAACATTGTCAATACATAAAAGTTTATTTAGATGTGGTATACAAAGATTTTATTTGGAAATCTATATTGACCTAGATTGTTCTTTATTCCAATAAATATTATACATAAAAGTCTTGTCTTATTTATTGAAAATACAGTTAAATTCTGATATCGTGATCTCTTTTGAACTTGAAGTTAAATTTTTACGAGATTATCCAAAAAAAATTAATTTGTATTATTTGCTTTAGTCAACATTTGTATGGCAATTTTGTTGAAACGTCCCAGATTATGGTTTTTAATACGGCAGTTATTCTTTGTTAATTTTTTTATTGTTTCCTTTTTTGCTTATCTTGTAAAAATTTTTGAATAAAAAATATATTTTCATTTCAAATAAACCAATTTATTTTATTTTAATAGCATATTTTTTGAGTTTTTTGTGCATATTTTCAAGTTTTTAGTGCATACTAAATGCGCATAAAACACTTTTTTTAGAGCATTTTTCTGGTTTCCCTGATTAGAACTCACTAAACATGAGCTTTGGACTATAATATAACACACTCCAATGAAAAAAAATATATAAAATCACAAGCAGTAAAAAATTTTTAATAAGTTTCTTCGTTCTTCTCTAAAAGTTTTAAAATATTAGATAGCGCGCTTGGTGTTTTCTTAAACTATGTATATAAAATAACTAGCTGAGCCCGCGAACGTTGCTTACTCTCAATAATTTTTTATTTCTTGCTCCACACAGTGGTCATTTGTTGGGCCAAAAACATAAGGTAAAAACCTAGCGGGTTTTGGCCCAAACCAGAACTTTTTTATTTTCAAGGATCATGCGTTACGAACAAACCTACACTACGATTATATACATATATGTATACACTCGTATATACATATATACATATATGACGCGCAAAATAGAAAGGGACCTAGGGTAAAAACCGGTTTTGTTCAGGAGAGCCATTACTGAGCGTGTTGGTATTGTTCTCATTTGAAAGCGACACATCTCATAACGTCAGGAACGTGTTGGTCAACCTTGAAAACGAGCGTAGGTCGTCCCTACCGCTTGTTTTGTGTAGTTGATTTTTACTGTTTTCTACCTAGCGCGCTGTTTCCATTAGTTTGATATCAATTTTGCTCCCGTTTTTTCGAATCCAGGTTTATTTTCTGAAATTATTAATTGTGAATTATAATAAATACTCATTTATAATTCTTTTAAATCGTGAATATCACTCTGTTAGTACGAACATTTTTTCACATAACAAAAGAAAATTTATTTTTTTACCCTTAGGTCCCTTTCTCTATGCGCTGTCACATATATAGATGTACAAAAAAAAAACTTTCACTTACTTATGGCCTGTTCCACGTTAACGAAACGAAACTTTCGACTGAAAACTTATATTGACAACAAAAATAAATTTTCAACAGGCCATTAATTTATTTAAAAAATTTTATAATTCTTTTTAATTTGCTGGTATTCAGGTAAATATTTTAAAAATAGTTTATGGGTCGGTTTCAAGTCTTATTTTAATAACCTGAATTGTAAAAATAGAAATCATTCTTTGCATAAGCTGAAACTAAATTTCGCTTAATAAAAAGTAAATGGCAAAAAAGTTTTTTTCTTGTGCTGAGTGCATTGTGGGGCTTAATAATTTTAATTTTATTTTATTTTTAAATTAGAAGGGATATTGGCAATATATACAAATGAATATTATTTATATTGCCAATTATGTCATAGATTGGAGTGTTAGGTTTATTTTTAACTTAATTTTTGAGACCAGAAACGTGGTGAAAGTAAAAAGTACTGAAGATATAAGTTTTGATAGTGAAGTTTTTCCACAATTGAATTTTTTATTTAAAGTCATTTTAGTGGGAAATTTATGTATCTTGTTTTTAACATATCAATTCTTCACAAAGTAAAATATCTAAAAAAATTTTTTGAAAGAAACTTGTTGTAAATACTATCAGCCTTATTTATAAAAATTATTAAGGCTTTATAAATTCTTTTTAAGAAAAGTTTTCTATGAAAATTTGCTTTAAAAATCCTTATGAAGCCTTAATAAGTTTTATAAATAAGGCTGTATATATTTGAATGCCGTAATTTTCCATCAGAAACAGTTCTGTGGCAATAAGGAAAAAGTGCTTAAGTCATATTTTACTGTTTTGCAGGAGAGCACTTTCAAGCCTTCAAGTCGATTCTGTTAACCGATATTTTTTCTAATTTTCTAAAGTTATTGTTGTTTGCAATACAAGTTGTCGATCGAACGATTTCTGGTGACATCGTGGGACAGGCCGATAATTTCTATTTATTTTGCACTTTGTACTCGTAGCAATAACTCTGTGACAAAAAGGAAAAAGTGCTTAAGTCGAGATAAGCTGATTTTGAGGTAATGATACCTCCGTAATCTGCATGTTTAAAAGTACCCCTGGTCAAAATCTCAATTAATTTGTGCAATTTTTCAAAAAGTTATAGCACTATGACTTGCGACATATATTTTTAACCGACTTCAAAAAAAGAAGGAGGTTAACAATTCGTCTCTTTTTTTTTTTTTTAGGTGTGTAGGTTTATAACTCGGTGCATTTTAGACCGATTGTAAAAATTTTTATGTTCTCTGAGAGGGTATAGCTTCTTGAAAAAAGTGGGCGGGGTCACGCCCACAATTTTTGAAATTTGATTTTGTGATCTTCTACTCATTTGATTACTGCGAAACCTTGCAAACATCTTTGGTTCTTGTAATAACAAAATTTTTAAGTTGAAAAAATGGGCGAGGTCACGCCCAATAAAATTTTATAATATATTTCACAGGGTTCTATTTCACCAATTTTTACGAAAATTAACACACACCCTAAACTTTAATAAAGGCACAAAATTGCGTTCAAAAAAGTGGGCGGGGCACGCCTATTAAATTTCAGTATAATGTTTCATGTGCTTGTACTTAACCAATATGTACAAAACTTGGCACACACCTTGAACTCTTAAAAATACACAATCTTGTTTTAAAAAAAGGGGTGTAGCCACGCCCCATAAAATTTAATACTTAATTTCACGTGCTTTTACTTTATCGATATGTACGAAACTTGGCACACACCTTGAACTCTTAAAAATACACAATCTTGTTTTAAAAAAGTAGGCGTAGCCACGCCCCATCAAATTTAATACTATATTTCACGTTTTTTAATCGATTTTTACGAAACTGGACCATATTTTTAAATAAACAAGTAAGAGTGCTATATTCGTCTGTGCCGAATCTTATATACCCTTTACCAACGTACGTAAATATATATAGTATACAGACACATACATACATATTTGTTTTGTGAAAAAATCTATCATTTTTTTAAAGTTTCCAACTTTCGAGCTGTAATTTTCATTTTTCAAATTTCATACGCCAAACTTTTCTTTCAGAAGCATAAAATATATTCAATTTATAAAGAAAAAGAAAAAAAATTTAGACCTATTTAATTTTACATAACACGAAAGGTTAGGCTCTTTTGCTTTTTTGAAGTTTTTTTTTCAGTTTAAACGATTTTTTCAGTTTTGTCGCTTTTTTCTCGTTTTGGCGTTTTTTTTCTGTTTTTGGAAGTTTTTTTTTCATTTTGGCGCGCTGCTAGAAAGCTGAAAACCCCCGTTGAGTTTAAGCCACCTCTGCGCACATCTACCGGAGGTTGGGCAAGAAGCGATACTGAAAAAGCTAACATATTTGCAAATCATTTAAAATACGTATTTACCCCAAACACATGTACTGGTGTTGCTGATTTGCCGAGTGTAGTTGCTCTACCCCCGCGACCCATAAAGTTTAAGATGCACGATGTACAAAAACTAATTGCTGAACTTAATCCGAAGAAAGCTCCAGGTATTGATGGAATTAGCAACAAGA
The DNA here is from genome assembly GCA_944452675.1 of Tachina lurida. NCBI lineage: Eukaryota > Metazoa > Arthropoda > Insecta > Diptera > Tachinidae > Tachina > Tachina lurida. The sequence goes on from OX101754.1 coordinate 81,360,582, forward strand.
TGCTGATGAACTTGCCTCATATTGCAATAAGAATCCTGCTATTTATTTTTAATGCCATTTTACGAATGCAATATTTTCCACATAACTGGAAACTTGCCAAGATTAAAATGATTCCGAAGCCGGGCAAAGATCTTACCAAGGCTGAGTCATATAGGCCTATAAGCTTACTATCAACAGTCTCAAAACTTTTCGAAAAGCTGCTCATGACTAAATTGTCCACAATTTTAGCTGATAATGGGTGCATCCCGGACCATCAATTTGGCTTTAGAAGTCAGCATAGCACTATTGAGCAAACGCATAGATTGGTTCAAGTTATAAGGAGGACTTTTGAAGAAAAAAAGTATTGTTCTGCCCTTTTTATTGATGTTTCTCAGGCATTTGACAAAGTATGGCACAAAGGCCTATTTTTAAAATTGAAAACATATTTTCCAATAAATATAGAACAACTTTTGGAAAGTTAGATTGTTGATAGGAAGTTTACTGTTGTGGAAGGAGACTTCATGAGTGTGCCCGAATCTATATCTTCTGGTGTGCCACAGGGTAGTATTTTGGGGCCAGTCTTGTATTTAATATATACTTGTGATATGCCTGTGACCAATAACATCCACACTTCTACATTTGCCGATGATACAGCCTGTATGAGTACGCACAAAAACCCTGATGAGGCATCCCGCAATCTCCAAGCACACATTACCCAGCTTGAAAGATGGTTGAACTTATGGAGAATTAAAGTAAATGAACAAAAGTGTGTTCATATAACGTTTACCCTAAGAAAAGATACCTGTTCCCCCATTCGAATCAATAATCAAAATATTCCTCAACATTCTCAAGTTAAATACCTTGGCATACACCTTGATCGAAGGCTTACATGGAAACATCATATTGACGCTAAACTAATTCAAATGAAACTTAAGTTAACTCAAATACATTGGTTGATTGGCAGAAATTCAACACTCAGTCTAGACTGCAAACTTTTGATATACAAGTCGCTTTTGAAGCCAATATGGTGCTACGGAATTCAGCTATGAAGCACTGCTTCAGCTTCAAATGTAGATAGAATCCAACGACAGCAAAATAAAATTTTACGGTTAATAACATCGGCTCCATGGTACATCAAAAATTCAAATATACATCGTGATTTAAATATGCCACTAGTGACTGAAGAAATCGCAAAATACGCAGGTAAATATTTAACAAAACTCGAGTCACATCCTAATCCGCTTGCTCGTAATATCTTGAACTTTACTGGACACATCCGCCTAAAAAAGAGGGACACAAGGGCCCTAATAGTCAGCACCCCAAATGATACTTCTTGAAAATAATTATTGTGCTAATACGAAATTTATGTATTATTAATTACTATCACTAAGTTTATGTCCGATACTGGTCGGGCCTAATAATTATATATAGATTTAAGATTTGAATACTTATTGTTAGTTCATATTTTTAAGATACAATAAATAAATATATGTGAAAAAAAAAAATTTTTTTGGCGATTTTTTTCTGTTGTTGGGCTTTTCTACATTTTGGCGATTTTTCTCATTTTGACGATTTTTTTTCATTTTGGCGATTTTTTTTCATTTTGGCGATTTTTTTTATTTAAGCGATTTTTTTCTGTTTTTTAGGTTTTTTTTCCTTTTGGCGATTTTTTTCATTTTGGCGATTTTTTTTTCATTTTGGTGATTTTCTTTCATTTTGGCAATTTTTTTCATTTTAGAAATTTTTCCGTTTAATGCGATTTATTTAAGTCTTAGAATTTTTTTTTAATTTGGTGCTTTTTCTCGTTTTGGCGATTTTTTTTTTGTTTTTGGCGATTTTTTTCGGTTTGGCGATTTTATAATTTTTTGTTTTTTTAGTTTTACCGTTTTTGAAAATTTCAAGAGTTTTGCTCTCACGGTTTCCAAGATACAGCTAGTTGTCAAAATTGCATTAACTGATGGAACACCCTTTAATTTAAATTTTTTGAAATTTTAGTGTTAATTTTTGTAGTCTGTATAAAAATACACTAACCTTAAAAATTTCAAGTGTATATACATACATACATACAATTGTATGTATATTACATGGGATTTTAACATTTTCGTTGCTCGTTTTGAAACACCCTTTAATTTCCAATTCTCATGTATTTTTGTTGTAGCGGCCAAAGGTCTACATACTGTGTCCAAATTTCAGGTCTGTGGCTCTTACGGTTCTCGAAAAAATACTAATATAGTTTTAGACATAGTTAATTTTACATAACACAAAAAGTTAAAGTTTTCCAACCCTGGAAACGTCTTTTTAATTTTTTATATATTTTTTTAATTTAACCCATTAAGGCCCAAGCATCGTTCCCGTTGAGCTACATAAATAAAACTTTGAGAATATGTTAATTTTAGGCTCAATATGATAATAACAAAAAAATTTAATCGGTGGGAACCGAGTTAATTCCTGTTGCGAAAACGCAACGCTGGGCCTTAACGATATAAAGAATAAACGTTTTTTTCAAAATTCAAATATTTTATTAAACTTCTTAAAATAAAAGTTGTTAACATAAACTTATTAAAAACAATAACGTAAAATATCTTGAATTATGAGAAGTATCAGAGCACTTGGAATGCACTGATACATTGCATGTTGCACATTTATAAACTGTTTGACTGTTGCATTTTTGACAGTGCAATCTCATATCTTTCCGAACAGTTTTATGATCAACAAGCTCTTTTAGAACAATTGATAGTGGCGATGAAACGTTGATGTTTTTGACGCTTATCGTTTCAATATTTTCTGTTTGCAACAAGCTTTCAATCACAAACATTCTTAGTTCCACTGGCAAAACATGAGGTGTTTTTTCTTTCCTCCAAAACCAATGAAGTATCTAAGCATTTACAATAGCTATATCTAGGATATTCGTAAGAAGTGGCCAGTACCATTTCTTACCTCTAACTTGAATGCAATAATTATTCATTGCGTTGTCAAAAACTCCTACTCCTCCGATTGTCTTATTATGATACGTGGCATTGCTCTCAAATTTAAGAACTTTTCAAAGAACATATTTATAAATAATTAAAATTTAATTTAATTTGTTCTATCTAATTGTTGTCTTAAAATATTTTTCAACTGTACTAACTAAAATATATAGATAGGAAATCTAATAGGAGTTCATGGTTATATACGGCGACATGAGAAAAAAGTTTTCCAAAACATACGCAATATTTTTGTTATATTGAATTACACTGTCAGAAAATGTTCTATACGATATATGCACCATATTATTTCTGATCACATTAGATTAGGCTGAGTGTTGCAAAACCAACAACACCTTTTGGCAATATAACATCCTACGTTGTCAGTTTTTCTAACAACGCAAGTTGTCAACTTGTAAACGGACGTGTACGAACTGACAACGGTACATTGTAAACTTTTTGTTATTGATATCGCTGGTTGTCAACTTGCACTCATTCGTTGTCAATACATACGTCGTTGTCGTATTGACAACATTGTACATTTTTTAACACAAAATTTTTGTTGATGCACTTTTGATAACAAATCTGATCAGTTTGAGCAGGTATTGTGTAATTTTTTTCTCTAAATGTAGATAATGAATGCATACTCAAGAGACTAATTTTGGCCTTAGTCCACTCAGGTTAAACTTTCTAGCTATGCTAATGCCGATGTGAAACATTATCAATATATCATGAATAAAACATTCTTGTTAATATATATTCTGAGAAAATAAAAATGGTTAAAAAACCACACCAAATAATAAATTTCTATATCGTTAAGGCCCAGCGTTGCGTTTTCGCATCACACATATTGTCAACCATACAAAACATAGTAGATGCATAATAAAGTTTTTTATATTAACAAATATCACAAAATGTATCTATCAACTACCTTCTTTAAAAGTCACTCCTTCAAATATTGTTTATTGCTATTTTTATTTTACTTTTTGTAAAAACACCCAAAAAGTAAGAAAACCAAATTTTTAAAATAAATATTTTTTTTGCAAAAGGCTTAAATATAACGAAATTCCTGAAACACGTCAATTAGTTTATAATGTAAAATTAATTTTCTTATGCTTAGTTTTAATATAAATTAATATGGGTAGTGCTGAGTGGTGATGGAAGTGAGCGTTGCGAAAACGCAACGCAGGGCCTTAATGGGTTAAAATACCAATTTTAGTCGTACTGAAGTGTAAAGTAAGTTTATTTAATAAAAAAATAAAAATTTGTTTTCGGTAGTTACTTTTATATGGCAAAATATAGTTTACGTTTTCCAGCTCTGCAATCGTCTGCCCGATTTTGCTGAATTTCAATACCAATCTAAGTTGGACCATTTCTGATACATCAGTCCAAGAACGAAGTGTCTAGCTTTTCTGGGAGCTTCGGAAAACCGATTTCACGTACACCGGACGGACGGACGGACAGACGGACATCGCTTATTCGTCATCGCTATTCATAAGGACTCAGAATATATATATTTTTTTGGTCGCAAATTAAAATTACGGAAATTACACACGGAATGACAAACCTATATATACCCTTTTCCATTTTTGGTAAAGGGTATAATAAAACTAAAAAAAAATTAAAACCAATTTCAAAAATAAGCACTAAAAAGCTACAAATAAAACTTTAAAAAAAAAAATTAAACCGACTTCAAAAATAAGCACTAAAAAGCTACAAATAATATAGATCTAGTTAAATAAAAGATTTTTATATATGTTACCTACAGTGCCGTGTGAAGTTGGTGCCAGTAATACTGGTACTAAGCACATAGGAACATGCCCGGTAAAAAAGCTGCAACTAATTTCTATGTACATATGTATGTGCTTAGTTACCAATGTTGCTGGCACCAACTTCACACGGCACTGTAGGTAACATATATACAAATCTTTTATTTAACTAGATCTATATTATTTGTAGCTTTTTAGTGTTTATTTTTGAAGTCGGTTTAATTTTTTTTTAAGTTTTATTTAGACTTATAATCTCATTTGGAATAATAGCTTAATTTAGGTTAAACTTTGTTCTATTTTACGTTAAATATATTACTTTTAATGTGTAGAACGATGTGTGATTAACGGCCTGGCCCACGATGTCACCAGAAATCGTTCGATCGACAACTTGTATTGCAAACAACAATAACTTTAGAAAATTTGTTGTTGTTTGCAATACAAGTTGTCGATCGAACGATTTCTCATGACATCTGGAGCCAAGCCGTATGTTAGAGGACGCTAGTGATGACTACGTATTATTAGGGAAAACAGAAATTTACTCTAAGGAAGTATTTTATGCTCATTCATGCACAAAAAACTTAAAAAAATATGCTCTTAAAAAGAAAAGAAATTGAATATTTTTGAATTAAAATATTTTTAAATCAACAATTTAATAACATTTGCATATAAAATTTGACAAAAATAAAATATATAAGAAAAAAGAAACAACTAAATATTAATAAATAATAACTGCCTTACTAAAAGTAATAATTTTGAGTTTAAAATTTTTAAACGCACTAATAATCCCAAATTATTATTTTAATTAATAAGGGTCGTATTCAAAAAAAACTTAATAAAGCTTTGCTATGCAATATTAAGTAAAGTTGTATTCAAAAAAAATTATTATATCAAAATTCTAAAGTATTTTAAATTTATTATTTCTGTCATGTTATGGAAAACATCACCAAGTTATCTAACTGATTCGAAATACATAGCAAAATCCATAAAAAAATATTAAAATAAATTTAATTATACAAAAATATTTTACTCATGTACATACAGTCAAAACGAATGGAAAAAATCTGGATTCGAATAAAATATATTGCCATAATTTTTTTTTGTGCATCATATTATTTTTACTTTTACTTCATAAAAATGTTTATCTGTTTTCCTTCCATGTCAGAAGCTCATACTTTTTAAATTAGGTTGCTTTACTTCAAGATAATACAAATTTATTTAATAAAATAAAAAATTATTTGAACACTCGAATGAAATTCTATTCGATGTTGTAGATCATAAGCCGTGAAGTGGTTGTTGAACACGGTGGTGTTACCAGTATTTATTATTAAATTACAAAATAACACTGTACAACAGCCAAAATAGCCTTTAGATAAAAGTATGCTGACTATATGGATTTCGATGCGTTAAATTCAAATCTGCTGTCAGTTTTGCTCTATCACGTAGAGATTTTTTTTATGGGCGTGGCTAATTTTGGCCCCTAAATTAGTCGGCCATACTAATATATTTTACTATAACTCGAAAACCGCTATTTCGATTTTAATAAATAATAAACCAAAAGACGCGCCACAAAATTTTGTTAAAAAATATTAATAATCATGTTTTACATATTTTTTATGGTTTCGAAGTTATTCAGAATTTAAAAAAGGAAAAAGTTTTTTTTATGCAAAAATCGCGTAATTTTTTTAAATGAAAATTACAATAAAAAAATCAGAAACTCGCAAGTTTCATATTTTTTACATTTTTCTTAAAACCACATATCCTAGGAATAAAACAAGCTATAAAACGTGAAAATCCAGCAATAAATCTTGATTTTATTCACAATTTAAAGCAGGTACCTAAAAATGGAAAAATGTGTGTAATGCATTAAATGCAGTCACATTTACATCTGGCAGTGATGGGAAAGTTAGTACGATCGTACTTTTTTTATACTGTTTGACATGAAAAAGTACCGTAGTACTCCCCTAAGAAATTTTATACTCTCACGGGCAACTTAGAAATGCAGTCAGAAGACTCGCACATGCATATCTTTTGCCAAGAATTAAATTGTTTTTTCGACAAATAGAAAGAAGCTTTATAAGTAAAGATCTTTTAGAAAAGTGTAACCACAATTAAATATCAACGAAAACCATATTTCATTCAATGATATTTTATGTGGCACAGAAGTTGATCTATTGAAACAACTGTTTTAAATCAGTTTAAAGAAAATTTTAAAAAGTTTATATTAAGTTCTAAGGGCAAAAGTGGACTTTGACAATAAAATGTTAGTTTGGTTTAGTAAGTTTCCCCCTGAAAGTATTTTATCTGTTAAACCAATATCATTATACCACTTTTAATTAAAATTTTACCAGGGAAAAGAAAAAAAGAAAAGAAAAATAATTTGAAATATTAACAACCAATATAGAGCACTGGCTTATATAAAAACGCATTAGATGAATACATGTTTCCTGATATATCGAGAGTAGCTTACGGAATTTTATCCATGCCTCACTCCTCTGTAAATGTCGAAAGGATTTTCTCTTACCAAAATTTCATGAAAACAAAATATAAATCAACAGCCATCGTATTCTGTAACTCGCTAAAGCTAAATCTAATTTTCGGCTACGAATGCAATTTTCAAACGGGTATTGATAAATCAGGTAATGGCTTAAAAATGTAATTCGCCGAAATTTTATTGCTCTATGTCATCGCCAAAAATTTTAAATTTTCTATTTGTTCAGCATTTTAGCGGTCGAATTTAGCTTTAGGTTTAGCGAGCTATGGAATACGGAGGCAAGCTTTATGTTCCAACAGTATTAATTCTAATCCAGGATACACCTATTTGTATATTTGTACCTATGTGTTCCTTTTTTTTGTAAATGAATTTCTTATAATTTTTTGTTAATAAAATTTAAATAAGAAATATTACAATTTTTGGTACTCTCGGGATCAAAAAAGTACTAAAAAAATTTGTTTTTGATACCGAAATGCAAATCTCATTTCCCATCACTGACATCTGGTAATGCTACCGAAAGGGCATTGCGGGCTGGTAACAGAACTTTAAATTGTGAATAAAATCAAGATTTATTGCTGGATTTTCACGTTTTAAAGCTTGTTTTATTCCTAGGATATGTAGTTTTAAGACAAATGTAAAAAATATGAAACTTGTGAGTTTCTGATTTTTTTATTGTAATTTGCATGTAAAAAAATTACGCGATTTTTGCATAAAAAAAACTTTTTTCTTTTTTAAATTCTGAATAACTCAGAAACCATAAAAGATAGGTAAAAAATGATTATAAATATTTTTTAACAAAATTTTGTGGTGCGTCTTTTGGTTTATTATTTATTAAAATCGAAATAGCGGTTTTCGAGTTATAGTAAAATATATTAGTATGGCCGACTAATTTAGGGGCCAAAATTAGCCACGCCCATAAAAAAAAATCTCTACGTGATAGAACAAAACTGATAGCAGATTTTAATTTAACGCATCGAAATCCATATAGTCCGCGTAATTTTATCTAAAGGACAGCCAAAAAATGTTATTTTGTTGTACAGTGTAATTAAAGTTGTTTTTCGCATACAATTTCTTAACAAAGCAATGTTAGCCTTAAAGTGCTTGGTGTGCCGAATCTTATATACCCTTTACCAACATACGTTCATTAACTGAGAAAATTAAATCGTAAAATCAAAGAAAATACACTTTGTTGCAAAGACTTTTATTGGTCAGATTGTGCCCAAAGACAAAACAACTTTACCGGAAAGGCGCAAAGTTCTTTAGATTCCCATGAAATATATACTTAAAATCGAAGACTTAAAATCTTGTGGCAAGGACTTACGTCTTTGGAAACACTTAAAAAAGTCCTTAAACTAAGGAAAAATTATATTGGCACAAAGACTTTCATTCGCTAGTCTTAAGACTTGAACTTTTGATTTTAAGTACAATTTTCATTGTAACAAAGACGTAATTTTAACATTATTACAAAGAAATGCAATTAAATTCAACGAAATAATTCTTTGAAATACTAAAGACTGATATGTAGGAACAAAGGCAATTTTCTTTGAAATCTGCTATAGAAATGTTTTAAAAAATTAAAATTTTTCTGCAAAATAAAATATTCAATGAAACAAACACAGAATTTTTATAAAATTTTTTTATTTCAGTTTAATGTAATAAAAATAAAAAAATAGTTCATATACAGCATAACTTTACTAACTAATTAAAATCTAACAACATTTTTAGACTTTGACTTTAATACTGACTCTAGACATATTTAATGTTAAAAGAGTTATAATACATTTTTTTATTTAAGTTTAATAGAATAAAAATAAAAAATAGTTCATATACATAGTTCACTTTTCACCTACTAATAGTTATAAGTATATTGACAAAGGTCAAGCGCTGCCACGACGATAGAGCGTTTTTTTATTTTATTTTTTTTATATTGTTATTATTATATATTTTATATTGTTATTATAATATATTTAAAAAAAACACAACACTTCAATTTATATTAAAATTACATATTAAATCACTTCACGAAAAAGAAGAAAAAAAGACAAGGCCCACATGCACAATTGAGCGTTCCTATCGACTGACTTACAATTATTGACAACCACGAAAACAATTCTTTTTATTATACATACCCTTTACCAAAAATGGAAAAGGGTATATATAGGTTTGTCATTCCGTGTGTAATTTCCAAAATTTTAATTTGCGACCAAAAAAATATATATATTCTGGGTCCTTATGAATAGCGATGACGAATAAGCGATGTCCGTCTGTCCGTCCGTCCGTCCGTCCGTCCGGTGTACGTGAAATCGGTTTTCCGAAGCTCCCAGAAAAGCTAGAGACTTCGTTCTTGGACTGATGTATCAGAAATGGTCCAACTTAGATTGGTATTGAAATTCAGCAAAATCGGGCAGACGATTGCAGAGCTGGAAAGCTTAAACTTCATTTTGCCATATAAAAGTAACTACCGAAAACAAATTTTTATTTTTTTTTAATAAATAAATTTATTTTACACTTCAGTACGACTAAAATTGGTATTTTAAATTAAAAAAAATATAAAAAAAATTAAAAAGACGTTTCCAGGGTTGGGAAACTTTAATTTTTTGTGTTATGTAAAATTAAATATGTCTAAAACTATATTAGTATTTTCTCGAGAACCGTAAGAGCTACAGACCTGAAATTTGGAGACAGTGTGTAGACCTTTGGCCGCTACAACAACAAATACATGAGAATTGGAAATTAAAGGGTGTTCCAAAACGAGTAACGATAAATTCTAAAATCCCATGTAATATACATACAATTATATGTATATACACTTGAAATTTGTAAGGTTAGTGTATTTTTATACAGACTACAAAAATTAACACTAAAATTTCAAAAGAATTAAATTAAAGGGTGTTCCATCAGTTAATGCAATTTTGACTATGCAATTTTTACAACTAGCTGTATCTTGGAAACCGTGAGAGCAAAACTCTTGAAATTTTCAAAAACGGTAAAACTAAAAAAACAAAAAATTATAAAATCGCCAAACCGACAAAAATCGCCAAAAACAAAAAAAATCGCCAAAACGAAAAAAGCACCAAATTAAAAAAAATTTCTAGAGCTAAAATAGATCGCATAAAACGGAAGAATTGCTAAAATGAAAAAAAAAATCGCCAAAATGAAAGAAAATCGCTAAAATGAAAAAAATCGCCAAAATGAAAAAAATCGCAAAAACAAAAAAAAAACAAAAAACAGACAAAAATCGCCAAAATGAAAAAAAATCGCCAAAACGAAAAAAAACCTAAAAACAGACAAAAATCACCAAAAGGAAAAAAAATCGCCAAAATGAAAAAAATCGCCAAAACAAAAAAAACCCCAAAAAAATCGCCAAAATGAAAAAAAAACAAAAAAAAAACGCCTATTTAGGCGATAAACCCAAAAACAAAAAAAAAATAGCCAAAATGAAAAAAAATCGTCAAAATGGGAAAAATCTCCAAAATGAAGAAAAGCCCAAAAACAGAAAAATATCGCCAAAACGAGAAAAAAGCGACAAAACTGAAAAAATCGTTTAAGCTGAAAAAAACTTCAAAAAGCAAAAAAGCCTACCTTTCGTGCGCGATTAAAGGAATTAAATGAAACTAGGTTCTTTCTTATTTCGTTTTTGCTTCGTTCACTTAACATATTTTATGTATTTTTTAAAGAACTAGATTGGTATCAATAATCAGAAAAATCCAAAATTATGAATCCAGGGTGGGAAAACTCACACTTTTTGGTTATGTAAAATTAAATAGGTCTAAAAATTTTTTTCTTTTTCTTTATAAATTGAATATATTTTATGCTTCTGAAAGAAAAGTTTGGCGTATGAAATTTGAAAAATGAAAATTATAGCTCGAAAGATGGAAACTTTAAAAAAATTATAAATTTTTTTACAAAACAAATATGTATGTATGTGTCTGTATACTATATATGTATATGTACGTACGTTGGCAAAGGGTATATAAGATTCGGCACAGCCGAATATAGCACTCTTACTTGTTTTTTTACTGAAACTTTTTTTAATCTTAATACTAATTTATTTCTTTCTAAAATATAGAATATATTTAAATACCAAAGAAATAATTAGTTTTATATACCAGAAAAAATTTAAATTTTCCAGCTATGGAACTATGTCTTTTATTTTTCTAATTTTTTTTTATTTTTTTAATTTCTATCCCCGACTGATGAAGCCGCAAGGAGACATCGTTGGGATTTTTTGGGACATTTTTTCGTTTTGGCGATTTTGTTTTTGGCGATTTTTTTCGGTTTGGCGATTTTATAATATTTTGACTTTTTAGTTTTTTGAAAATTTCAAGAGTATTGCTCTTACGGTTTCCAAGATACAGCAAGTTATCAAAATTGCATAGTCAAAATTGCATTAACTGATGGAACACCCTTTAATTTAAATTTTTTGAAATTTTAGTGTTAATTTTTGTAGTCTGTATAAAAATACACTAACCTTACAAATTTCAAGTGTATATACATACAATTGTATGTATATTACATGGGATTTTAACATTTTTCGTTGCTCGTCTTGGAACACCCTTTAATTTCCAATTCTTATGTATTTGCTGTTGTAGCGGCCAAAGGTCTACACACTGTGTCCAAAGTTCAGGTCTGTAGCTCTTACGGTTCTCGAGAAAATACCCTGTGACAGACATAGTTAGTTTTACATAACAGAAAAAGTTAAAGTTTTTTTTTATGTTTTTTTACTTTAAAATAGGAATTTTAGTCGTACTGAAATGTAAAATAAGTTTATTTATGAAAATAAATAAAAATTTGTTTTCGGTAGTTACTTTTATATGGCAAAATAAAGTTTAAGTTTTCCAGCTCTGCAATCGTCTTCCCGATTTTGCTGAATTTCAATACCAATCTATTTTGGAAAATTTCTGACACACCACTTGAAGAACGAAGTCTCTAGCTTTTCTGGGAGCTTCGGAAAACCGATTTCACGTACAGAGAGACGGACAGACGTACGGACGGACATCGCTTATTCGTCTTCCCTATGAATAAGGTTATATATATATATTTTATGGGTCACGTATTGTTATTATAGATATTACAAATGGAATGACAAACCTATATATACCCTTTTCCATTTTTGGTAAAGGGTATAAAAAAGTGATTTTGTTACCCCTCTGAAAATAAAGCTTGATATGTTCTATGATGATTCCCAAAATATTTTGGTTCTAGCATTGAGCATCCGTGAGGTGGACCATTTTTAAAACAGGTTTTTTTTCAGTATTTCGACTTTTTTGTAGTTTGCTCCAAGACGACATAAATAAAATTTGGCATCATCGATAAGAGTTTCTGAAGCAGCATCCGATGGTATATAAAGCTTGACCACTTGCGACCTACTAATTGAGATATTTAACTAAATACTTATTTTCGTTTCGGGTTTTCATACAAACTCTACTTATTTGGAAATAATGTTTTGGTTTTCACATTGAATCTGTTTTAAAATAATGTTAATTTATGTTTATAGCTTAGTCAACTAATTTAATTTATTCTGTTAGTAACTATTTTTCTCATTTCATTGATGTATTCAACTAAAAAATTAATATATACAAAATAAAAAAATTTTATATATATTGTCTATATCAAAAAAAGATAAAATATATCGCGATTTTCGCTTTTTATGTGAATAATTACAAAAAAAAAAATAGTTAAGATTATTTAAAACAGATTAAATTTCAAAACATTGTTTCCAAATACGTAGAATTCGTATGTATTTAGTTAAATATCTCAATTAGTAGGTCGCAAGTGGTCAAGTTTTATATACCATCGGATGCTGCTTCAGAAACTCTTATCGATGATGCCAAATTTTATTTATGTTGTCTTGGAGTAAGGTACAAAAAAATTCGAAAAACTGAAAAAAGACCTTTTTTAAAAATGGTCCAACTCACGGATGGTCAACGCTAGAACCAAAATATTTTGGGAATGATCATAAAACATATCAAGCTTTATTTTCAGAGGGGTAACAAAATCTTTTTTTTTCCCTTCCATACAACTTGAGTCGCTCTAATGTTTATATGTGAACCGGTCTATGAAAAGGATGCTTATGACTCAAAAAACAACAACTACCGAGAAACTGACGAAATGCATTGTTTATCTATAACAGCTGATTTTTGCTGCAATTTTGTTTTTGAGTCATAAGGTACCTTTAAATAGACCGGGTCACATATGTTTTTCTTTTGACGACAGCAAGGCAACAGGGCGGCAAGTTGATGTTTATGCTGCTTTTGTCATTGTAGTCCAATTAAACTAATTTATATTTTTTTGGCGATAATAAGCAAATACAATGTTGCTAGTATAATAAAAAAGGTTGAATAAATGATATCATACAATTATTTAATATTATAATTGAAATTTATTTGCTGGTGGTTTAGCGATATGAGAATTCATAAAATAGTAATATTTTTGAAAATCACAAAAGAAAAACTAAGCTTAGTAGCCTTGGAAACTGATACAAAACCCAACAAATAATTTATATCCAGGGGAACTCATTTTCTCATATAGTTTTTGAAAGTATGTGCATAAAGTAAGAGGTTTGTGACTCTTCAGAATTTGTGGTTGAAGTCTACTGATGATTTGGTTGAAGCGCCAATGAAATACGTATATAGACATGCTAAATCACCAGCAAATAAATATCAATTATTGTATGTAAACTTCTGATAATATGTCAAATAATAAATTTCTTCAAATTATTTAATATTATTTAACAGAAATAATATCCCGAAATTTATGTAAATAATAAATCGATTAATTTCCATATTTTTATCTGATATAAGTACATTTTAAAAGAGTAATTTATTGATGTTTTTGTACTTGAATATCAGGTGCTGATGATGCTGCTGCCGTCTCCAAAAGAATTAAGTAGCTGGCTACGAAGCGACAAATGCAGTCAGCAGGATTTGAATTCGTAACTTCGTGTAGCCTGGTCAATACTCTCAAAATGTTGCATATTATTGATGTACCTCCTGATAAGAGGTTAAACTATAACAGCGATGCGCGTAGATTTATAGAAACACAATAAACAAACAAAGACCAAAACATCATTAGAGTTCTGTTTACAAAAGATACGATACCATTTGCTTTTATAAGTGTAATTATAACATAATTTGTGCAATAATTTTAATTAACGTTGCTATTATATTTCCATTTGAGTTGTCTGTGTATATGCAATATTAGACCCACAGGGGTAAATATATTTACCGGCAGCAAGTCGGCAACTATGGCAATAACAACCGAAAGAGTAAACTCTAAGACTGTTTTAGATTGCAAGAATATGATCAACTATTACGCAGTACATGGCAACATTCGTCATGTATGGGTGATGGCCCACTATGTCGTAACCGGAAATGAACATGCAAATGAACTGGCGAACAACGCCAGAACGTTACGGACAGTAACTCTAAGTAACGCAAAGCCTTTCAAGGCAGAGAAAATTGAGTTACGAAATTGGGCGAATATGACGCAGAGGACACAATGAAATAGTGATACTGTGGGTAATCTATCCAAGATTCTATGGGGCGATCCGGAGCTAGGAAAGTTAACCGGCATCTTAACGGGCCAGTCTAATCTACGAGAGCATATTTACTAGATTGGAGTCACGAATGACAATGAATGCGGGGCATGTATGGTGGACATGGAGATAGTGGAACACTTCTTTTGTAATTATGCAACTCTCGACCCGAGATCCCGTTATTTTGTGGATGACACGTTACCGGATATTATCTAACTTAGAGGTATTGACTGAAAAAGATTGAGGAATGGGTTATGTGTATGTCCGTAATTAGCGTAATGGTTCCTCTTATCAACCCAACCTAACCTAACCTAACCTATACATATATAAGATCTCCTGAAGATGATCAACGGTGTTGATCAAAATATTGGGAAAAATAAAACAAAAATTAATACATAATTAAAATGAAAATATAATTTTTTCCAATTTTTAACCAGACCTCAAGCAGAACAAATAATTTAACAATTAAATATATGTATATGTACATATATTTATTTATTTATTTATTAATATATGTTATACAAAGCAAATTTGCAGAATATCGTTGCACAGAAATTGGCGGAGTATCAAGACCATTTGCCTAAAATGTTATTAACAGTGTTTTAAAAAGTTAATTTGCTTTTCTTATCTGGGAGAGTAATTTTGTAAATTTCTGCCTTACTTTCTCATTGCAAGTTTGTGCTAGGAAAGAAAATTAACACAACTATTCTAATTTTATTTTAGCTCAGTTATCGCTAGATCGTGTTAAAATATTTTCCTTTTAGCAAACCAACGAAAAAATTAAGTTTTGAAAATATTTTAAAATTGTTATTATTTACAAATTTTACTAAAGCAAAAACTTTGCTTCATTAGAATTCAAATAAGTGTATGCACTTCATATACTTAAGTACATATCGCTCATTTATTCAAAGAACGTCATAACTCAAATAATAAAATTTGTCAGTTAATGATGCAGAACTATTCCTTATAACTTCATAACGTGTAAAAATTTTAAACAAATAGCTTGTATCACGGATGGAAATCATGGTACAATTGTACCTTTTATGGTACATTTTTGACCTCGTTGGTACCGTGGTACTACCTCGAGTTACTTGATACAAGTTAAAAATACCAATGTTTTACTACTCGTATATAGTAACATTAATTTTGCCTATGTTGTCTTTAATTTTTTTCGTGTGTTTTATTTTAGACGGTCAGCTTCTCTGTTTTTGTTGCAATGCTGGTGTCAAGGCAAGGTACTTGAACCAGGTGGTGTCAACTCTGCAACAAAAAATCTGTCTAGTACCTTAACTGTACCTGTTAACTTGACAGCACCTCGTACATGAACTCACCTTCGCTGTGGTTATATTTATTTTTGTTATCTACATATCGCTCTTTTAGTTCAATAGTGTGTTTTAGGTTTTATCGCGCATTTTTAATGCGCATAACTTAGATTTTATAGTGCTTGAAAATAACAGGCCTGTTAATAAGAAAAATTTTTAAAATAACCGATCTCTAAGAAGTCTAATCTACAAATGTACCCTTATGAATGTAATATTAATAATTTTTTATGTTATTTTTGTCAGCTCTTCATAGATATTGTTCTTTTTAATTTTTTTTTTTTATTCAATGATAATTTTGCTTGTTTATACTCAATTTGTATACACATTTTTGTTAAATCTCTTTTTTTTATTGTGTAGTTCTGAATTTTTATATATTTTTCACGTTTCTGTTCTTATTAATAAATATTAAAAAAAAATGAAACCGTCATGGTCCAAAAAGTACATTTTGTTTTGAGAGTTGGTACAAAATCTAAGAAGTAATTTTCCTTCCCTGGCTTGTATACTCAATTCTATATACACGACGCGTCGTTACGACGTTCTTTGAGTAAATGAGTGATTAATTTAATTAATTTGATTTGAGAAGTTCAAAAATATAGATTAGCTCTTAAAAGATATATTTTACAAGAATGTTTAAATTTGTGCCTACAAATACTTAACTTTTAACAAACAAATTATGGCCCGTTTATTTACAATTAAAGCACGAGTCGTCTTTGTTTTTGAATTTAATTATGAAAATGATTAACAATTTTCTTTCTGCACATATTTTATTAATAACTGTGAATTACTATTGCTGCGGCTCACATTGCTTTCGAAAAACCGTGTTTGATACCAGATTGCCAGGGGAACTATCCCGAAGGCCAGTAATTTGCGAAATTTCTACCTTTATCTGCCTTTGTTTAAAAAAATTAATAAGCGTTTTACCTTTTCTATTTATTGTTTATTACAAATTTTAATTTAACTTTTAAATGTTTTTTATACAAGTATTACATTATAAAATTTTAAGTAAATAAAGTGATAGAATTTTTCCATTATATTTAAGAAACTCTTTTATTTTATTTTATGGAAAGTAAACTTATCAACAGTATATAATTTTACAAGTTCGTGAGAGTGCCTTTTTTATATAATGAAAAAAAAAACTCTGATGCAGATATACAATTTATATAAATAAATAAAACTAAATACAAACTAATCACAAGTGATATATTTAACATTAATTTGTATTCCTCACATACAGACACACTTAACAAGAATTAAACGAAATAAAAATTAAAATTAATAAAAACGGCAGTGCTTTGTTTTTCTTAAATTATTTAAAATTAATATCGTCAAGCAATAAAGAATCGATATCAGAATTAAATTTAAAAATTTATTTCCAAATTATTTAAAAAATAATCAAATTTAATTTCAAACTTATATACTTATGTATATTCTCAAGGCCAATATAGTATTTATTTACTAAACTTCATGAAAACATATATTTTTAATGAAATCGCTGTAAGTAATTGACTGTTGTCTACTTGAGTCTATTAGAAACGTATCACGCATCATTATTAAAAATGTTGTATCGGTCGTATTTATAGTTGTTCATAAAAAATTAGCAGCTACTAATGGGTTAATAAATGAAAAGGAACTGAATTGTTAGAAATTAGCTAACATTAATTTGGAGTCGATTAACAAAAGTGATTAATTTGGAAATATAATTAAAAGAGAGCATAATTTTATTTGACTGAAAATCAAAGAAAGTGTTTTGTGCACTCGCCAATTTCCCTTTTTTCTACGTTGTAAGTGCCATAATAATGAAATTTAATTATTACTTTCTTTTTAATAACCATAATAACGAAATCTTCTAAATAAAATTATAAAATCTTATTAACTATGCAATTTTCTAAAAAAAAACTTATATTATTAGAGGCCTCAAGTGGTAAACAGCAAAAGTTAAGATTTATGGTTAAATAAATTTTAATTCTAATTTAATTTCAATTCTGAATTAATCAAGTTTGTCAGACTACTTGAAATTAATGATTGCTGATATGTAACAATTATTATTATTTTCTGTTTATTAACCTGTTACGAGCTGTTGGCATTTTATAAACAACCATAAAATCCATACAATTATTTGAAAAATGATTTCTTTCATTTTGACATTAACCGATATTTTTCACAACTCTAAAATCGTACAATAAACATATACCTGCAGCAATATACGAGCTGTTGTTTTTGAAAGCGGTGTAAGTCAAGTTCTTGAAAAAATGAGTTAACGTTAGGTTATAGATGCCTTCTATCCATATTTATTATCATCTATTCAATGGAGTCCGATTTGGCAATAAAATAAGGGATTTTATTTAAACTATAAAACAGAATCGTAAATTTTTTTTAAAGAGGAATAAGTCTGTTCCTTATAATTATAATTAATAATATGATGAGTTTAATACCTTACATTCCACCAATTTAACATGAATACTTCACAACGCTAAGTGGAACGGTGAAATGAATGAAAGATTCAATTATTTTTATTTTATTTTGCTTTATGTTACCACAAGATTTTGTTATGTTGATCGTGTAGTTAAATGTATTCATGTTGATTATCTTTTACTTAAAAAATCCCTTTGAATAACTCCTATTGAAGGTCTGTAAATATATGGTCATAAGTGTGCTCTTGTTTTTATTTTTTATAATGTGTTATTTTTGAAAATGGTTAGGTCCATTTGGTGCTAAGAAATCTAATATTTTTCTAAGCAATTATAATAATTAATATCTTATTATAAAGTTTAAGGGGTGAGTGGCATAGACGATCGTTTGCGAATAATTTTAAATTAACTCAAACTCAAACCGTCAAATATGCGAAACATGAAAAAATTTACTTACACCACTTTCAAATATAACAGCTCATATATTTACTAAAAAAACATGTTTGTCATGTAGTGCCTATGCCGGATGTTCTAAGCTCATATTCGCTTGATGTAATACTTGGCAACTAGTTTCTAAGTGTAACCCATTAAATAAGTATATACAAAACTATACAAAGTCTACATTGTCCTCCGTCACTGTCTACACTTAGTATGCCTAATCTTAAACCTTTTTTTAATTTTCAGATTCAGCCTAATGCACCCTAATGTAATGTTGCTTTTATATAATCGGAGAAAATTTTGTATTCGATTTCGTATATGTACACACACTATCTACATATTTGAAAATCTCAAAATTTGGCCCCACCAAACAAATTTTTCGCTAAAAATTCGCTGTGTAAATTCGTCGAATGAAACACGATAACAATAAAAAAGTAACAGAAACCAAAATCGATTTTTATAATAAACTATTTTGTATGTTTATTATAAATGCTATAAAATATAAATAAAACATTGAAGTAAACAGTAAGTGCCGTATTCAGAAAATTTAATGTGATTTTACAAAGGTTTACGAAACAAATTTTGTATGGAAATTTGTTTGTTAAACGTTTAGTAAACCAAAATTATTTTTTTTCTCAATAAGGCCTTAATTGTTTTTACTAAAACATCTGGTTTACAAAGCTTTTAACAAATATGTTTTCATACAAAATTTGCTTTGTAAGCCTTTTGTAACACAAAATATCTTTTTCTGAATACGGATGTTGAAAATTAAAACCACACAGGGTCATATGGTACTTATTTGTTCATCGGTCGCTGGCATAAGAAACAGAAGCAAATCTACTCCAGAGTTCGCCGAGTATATCGAATTTCGGCCGACGCCAAATGTGTTAAATTTTTGGTGACGAATATTCGCGTCCAAAGATTCTTCGTTCGAGTAATTTTGCACCTCACATAAACTGATGAACTTTAGAAGAGCGATTTGCTCCATCAACTTTTTAAGCAATATGTTCCATTCCTGAAGTTTACACAACATTTGAAATATTTAGAAAATGCCAGATGACAGTTGAGGGCTTTTATTGCTGAGCACTATATATTTGGTAATAAAAACATAATTTAGGAAGCCTGGATCCAAGTTTCAAATTCAAGAAATGTTTGGGAAAGGCTGCAGAAACTTATCGATACTACGCAGATATATTATCTCATATCGATAAACATACATACATATGTATATGTAAGAAAAGTACGTCCTGATTTTTGGTTACAGCAAATACATGGAAGTATGTATGTGTATGACTAATTTTACCTGGATGGCTGAAAAAGTTTTTGGAAATTAATGTCCTAATTCAGTAAGAAGATTTAGGACGTTTTTGTTTGAAAATGCTTCTGAGTTCTTGCCTTTGAAGTCTCTAAATTATTTTCTTCAAAAATGGTTGTTGTCTTTGATAATGAAAAATATAAATATTATTACCATGTTTTTAAAACATAAAAATTCAATTAAAGTATTATACAATAGTTTGAAAAATACATAAAAAATATGTGTTGGATATAATGTTTGGAACAAAATCATAAAGTAAATACACGAACCTTCTACCATAGACAAAAAATAATAATCGTTTTAAAGAATCAAAACTGCTTCTTTTTTTCGTCCATAGACAAGACGATACATTCGTCGAACAGAATTAGGGCATTAGTACAAAGATTTAAAGTAAATTGAAAATATGAAATTAAATGCGATTTGAACAAACACATATACATACATGCACAAATACTTGAGTACATATGATCGTACATACAACCAAGCAATACTTTGGGATACTCTAGTATTAATTAAATGTTTGTCATATTTAAGGCTAAAAGACTTTGGGTGCCGTCCAAGTTCTAAAACAGTCGAGGCAAAAGAAAACCGTAAGAATTTTTAAAAATTTAGAAACTAATAGTTGCCGAATACTTTATTATGTCATTTGTGAGCTATTTTGTATATGTTGTTGTTTTTTTTTTTTTTAATTTGTTATTCTATACAATTGCAATGCTAGCATTAACAATTAATTGGGTTGTACTTCACACACAAAATACGTCTCAAAACTGCATGGTGAATCATTCCATTTTAGGCCTTTACCATCTCGATTCCATAGTTCCAGACAATTTTCCTCTTCGCCATTCTCATAACGGAAATTATTGGGTTCACCAGCATTCCAATTGGTGAAGGTTATTGGACGACCAGTGGACATCCAAAAGAAGTTGCCCTCATCGGCCAAATCAGTACCAGAGGTCCAAAAGTGTTCATGACCCAAACCTAAAAATACAAAATCAGTTATCAAAAAAATCAAAACAACCAAATAAAATAACATTTCTGTAAGTTAATATTAAACAAAACCACATTCACTTTTTCCCCCTTTTTCTATTTTTATGGTGTTTGTTGTTTAAAAAAAATCCATGTAATACTTTCACAAATATACCGATAGTATCTTGCAAACATGCCGGTAAATTGGAAGTGAGTTCGAAAAAAGTTCAACAAATAAATTTATTAGAAATGGTCTTCATCATTTTATTCTTCAAATTAAACAGGAACGAGTCCTTTAAATAATTGAGTCAACCAAACCTTTCGAGCAATCGAATTTCAATATTTTAAATTACAAAAGGGAAGAAGGGAAAAGGGAAAAAGAATAGTTACAAAAATGCATTTACCGATGGTAAATCGATAATTGAACACACAATATAATCAATTCTCATATTCAATTCAATAAAAATTCATGTTTAATAGCTGATGTTACCAATCAATCTCTATACAAGTAGACAGACATGATCGGATGGATTCTCTCTAACATCACCCATTTTCTAAAATACCGGAAAACTTTCCAGGTAACCTCATTTTTTAATATCAAATAACTTTACAAAATAAAATTTTTAAATTTACAATTTTACTTCTGGGGCCCGTTTCTCAAAACTACAAATTTCAAATCTACAAATAAAATACACACAAAACAACAATAAAATTTGTAAAAGTGTTGTTGTTTTGTGTGTATGTATTTTATTTGTAGATTTGTAATTTGTAGTTTTGAGAAACGGGCCCCTGGTAAAAAAATATTTATGTATGTATGTATGTGCACTAGAGTGGCATTAGAATGTATGAAAAAAATAAACTTTCGATTTGCGTAAAACCCAGGCGAATTACCGTAACACTTCTTCTGAAACGTAAATGGTTTAAATTTGAGCTAAAACGGACTACTCTATCCCATGCCCCACTGGAGTCAAAGTTCAAATATTGCAAAATTCGCCCATTTACCAATAATTCATTTAAAAATCCGCTAGTTTTGCACTGATTCTGCTGGAAATCTGCGGGGGAGCTCTTTTGAATTTGCTAAGTTTTATTCGAAATTTTTGATTGAAAATATTAACGGTTTGCTGGCGTGTGGGTCAAGCATAATAAGGTCTAAGAACTACAACTAAAAAAGTAATGGAAACATTGTTCTTAGACGTCATGGTGTAATTATGCGGGTGACGCGTAAGGATTTGTTATACAAAAATGCGGCAACCATAGCTGTGTAAAAAACCGAAGAATGTCAACAGCACAAAAATAATTGTACCAAAACCAAAACAAAATCGAAAATTTTGACATTCTTCAGCTACAAAGCACATAGAGCAAAAAATTATCAGCTGAAGTAGCGTTGCCACCTGTTTAAATATACCTTGTTAGACGTTTAACTACGAACAGAAAGAGCTTTTATTTCTAAGAGAAAAAAGAAAATGAACCCAATTCGCAGCTCGATCGTTTGGCTTGTAAGTCCCAGTTTACACTATGCAAGTCTTATTGCTCAGCTAATTAGTTTTTTAGGAGAGAGACGAGGAAAAAGAAACGTTTCTGTTCCCATCGTCTCTCTCTCTCTCTCTGCAACAAACTAATCAGCTTAGCAATAAGACTTGCATAGTGTAAATTAGAACTAATCGCTCGCCTTGTAACGTAAGTCAGTTTGATAAACAGGCTGTTAATGTTTTCGTTCATAAATTATTTTACCAAATATCTGGAAAAATAACTTTGAAATATTTGTTGTGAAAATAAGTGTAATTTTGACGCACATGACGTAAAAGGGTTAATTTTCCGAAAAAAAAGTTAAGTATATAATTTTGAATATATATAACAGCAGTCCTATGGATTTTCAGAAGAATCGGATTAAAATTGACGAATTCTCTAATTAACTGCTGATAACTCGGCAAATTTTGGAATATTTGAACTCAAACCCCCGTGGGGCTAGGGTTATATTATTCCGATTTATCTCAAATTTTCAACATTTACCTTTAAGACATACCCGCAGTTTTTAACTTAATAATTAAGTACGTTATTAGCTAATTTTTATTTAAAATTAAGTTGTTATTAAATACGATTTAATTTTTTCAGTGGTTAATTAAAGTTCTGATTAAATTACGTTCGAAGTACGGCACCACTGCAAAACTTCTAAAGAACAGCTGTTTAGCATAAACAAAAAAGCTAGATTATAAACATGTAGAAAATTAAAATTGTATAAAAACTCATTTTATGAAATCAAACGAACATTATAATACATTTTTCTATTACTTTATTCCATAATATGAAACTTTGTATTATATATGTTATATATTTATGAAATTTAAACGAATTTCTTCTTAACCCGACCAAATGATGTTTTCAACCCGACCACATGATGTCATGTGTATGTTTTTTAATAAACACATACACGAATAAAAACATAAACTTAAGTAGTATTTCATTACACAAGGTTGGGTATTTAATTATTATTTAATTATGCACTCAAAAAAACAATTTCGTATTTAATTAGAACTTAAAAATAATTACAGTTTGATTAGCCAGTTAAAAACTGGGGGTAAGTGTAACAATAATTCGCCTGAGCTTTTATGAAAATCAAAAGTTGTATTTTCAATGCCACTCTAATGTGCATATAGTTTGTAATTTAATTTGCCAATTCACGAAGATCTTCGGCCAATGTAGTCAAGTCAGTAGTAGGGAACTACCAATCCTGCCCCAATTAAAATTTTAAAATTTTGAAATTTTAATTACCCAAATTTCAAAATTCTTGGAAATTTGTGAAATTTGATACCCTACGAGGGTGGATCAATAAGTCCGTCCAACTTTTTGTTTACATAAGGAATTTTTTGTTTACATAAGGGGCTTTGTTTGTTTAATACATACGAGGGTGGTTTAATAAGTCCGGGTTTTTATGACCGTGGGAATTTATATGTATGTTTGGATTAAGGGGTTTCATAAGATTAATATTTCATAAATATATATGCCGACGGGAAAATCATGAAAATGATTTTTCCTAGTACCAACGGGAAAATCATGAATATGATTTTTCCTAATACTAATGGGGGTGAAATAGTGAAAATTATTTTTTTCAAATGCCGACGGCTAAACATGATTATTATTTTTTTCAAATGCCGACGGCAAAACATGATTATTATTTTTTTCAAATGCCGACGGGAAAATGATTTTTCATAATTCAGACGGGAAAACATAAAAGTTATTTCTAATGCTAATACAGGAGTTTAAGGCTTATAGTGATTTGGGGTGGGTGGGGTTGTTGTCGTAATACATAACCGAGGGACTTTATGGATTTGCCCGTCCGTCTGTCTGTTGTGCGAGGCTGTGATTGGCCGGGGGAGCGTGGTGTAGTTGAGGTAGATGGATTGAGTGTATGTGTGTATACCTGTCTGTTGGAATTTGTGAGATGGTGTGATTGACAGGGGGCGGGGTGTAGTTGAGGTAGATCGACTGCGTGTATGCAGGTGTTGCAAGTCTGTAGGAATTTAAGGCTTATAGTGATTTGGGGTAGGTGAGGGTGTTGTTGTACGAGTAACATGTATCCATGGGAATTTGTGGATGTGTCTGTCCGGAGGAATTTAAGCGAGGCTGTTATTGGGAGGGTTGTGGTGTAGTTGAGGTTGATCGACTGCGTGTATGTATGTATGTCTATATGTTTGTAGGAGCTTAAGGCTGATCGTGATTTAAGAGAGGTGAGGATGTTGTTGTAATATGTAGGAATCTGTATGTATGTATGTATGTCTGTGAAAATTTAAGGCTGATCATGATTTAGGGTAGGTGAGGTTGGTGTAGTAATATGTCTGTGTGTATGTACATATGTTTGTAGGAGTTTAATGCTATTAGTGATTTGAGGATAGGTGAGGGTGTTGTCGTACGAGTGATATGTATGCGTAGAAATCTGTATGCATGTTCGTAGGAGTTTAAGGCTGATCGTGATTTGTGTTGTTGTCAGTGTTGTTTGTAGGAATGACCGTGAGAATTTTTGTATGTATATCTGTAGGAATTTAAGGTTGGCCGTGTTTTGTGAGGGTTGGTGTGTTGTTGAAATAATTTGAATTTTTCTTAGATGAAATCTGGTACATGTGTGTGTGTGTGTGCGTGTGTGTGCGTATGATTTTCTCACGCTAGTAGTTTTATGTACGTAGAAATAAATTGTATTCAATATCGAGATTTGGTTCTATAAAATGTTTTCATATATCTGATACATATATATAAGTATATTTTCATACTCAAGATTGCTGGGTATTTTGTCATGCTTAAAATTGTCCAGCTTTAAAGTCTGCCTGCGAGAAATTTGTTTATATTACAGATTTTGTTTATTTAACTACGTCCGGCTTCTTTCGCTGAACTTCTTTTCATACGATCAGGGGGATTTATAGTTTCTCTGTCCATAATAAGGTCGTTTAGCTTGGGCATGTGCTCTGACTGAATGGTTTGCGTTGTTCATATATTTTTATGATGTAGATATGTAAGTGTGATTGTCAAGATCTAATAAATACTTGAGTATTGATAAGAAATTTGATATTATGTGTACATACATATCTACAAATTGATTTTATGTATGTATGCGGTCTTTTGTTGATGTTGTAAATATTCGCCGGGTCTTTTATGTATAGATGTCAAATATCTTCATAGTTTTTTTATTTTTTTATTTGAAATTAAAAAACGTTGATCTAATTTTTATCTGTATTTACTTCAAAGTTTGTGAGGATTTTCTGTTTTAAGTAAAACTGAATTCCTTAAGATACATACTTTAGACTAATAGTAACTATAATAGAAATATTTTCTATAAAGTTGATGCAGCTTATAGTCATTCGTAGAAATATTTTGATATAAATTTTTTCCAGCCGTAGGCTTTTTTCATCACCTTTTACATTTATTTTAGAACATCTTGCATTGCCTTTTATACATTTATAAACATTTTTAAATGATACTGATCCAGCAGTCCAGCTTATGTAACGATAGTTTTTTGTTAGCCAGCTTGCTTCTTTTTTTTATTTTTTTATTGATTATTGAGTTTTCTAATGAAGTTATTATATTCGTAATTGTTGAAAACAATCGCTACTTCTTTTCCAATAAATTTATTTGAATTACTTTTGAAACCTTGTACGTCTATAAAAATTATGTTGTTTTCCATATTACTCAATTTATAAGACTTTTAGAACTTGTCCTTTGATGGGTATATATTCTATTATACGATCATGAATATGAATACAGGAAGCTGATTTCTTTGCTTACTATTTCAAATTAAAATTTTATTCAATTGCCCCGCTATTGAATAAAAGGAGCTTTTATCTTAAACTCTGGTACAGGTAGAAATGCATGAGATTCTTTCATATACTACCTTTACTGGAATCTTAGATACATATAATAACTATATAGAATTGCATTACGTTTATTTTTTAAATTTTATGTTAGGATTATCATCATATGGATATGAGACTGAACTTAAATGTACTTTTAAATTAGTTAATTCATAATAACCAATCTTATTTTCTTCTTGAATAGCGAACAACAGAAAACGAAGTCGTTTTCTTACAATTTCGGTCTAACGTCTCAACTGGTCCTCTAGTATACAATATGACTTTGTATGTCAGCATTTCTGTCTCCTCTTTCTCAGCGTTAGGGATAATTAAATTTTAAACTTTTTATTCTTCAAATTGTGTTACTTCATACTGATAATATGTTTAAGTACAGTAATAATGTACGAGTATATGTTTATTTTATGACGGGTGAGCGCCTATGGCTTTTATTTGATGTTCTGGATGAAGTGATTTTTTTCTCATTTTCTTAAAGTTTAGCGTATTGCGTATATATTTCTAATATATTTAAGTGAGCTTTTTGTATCTGTCAGACAGAGTGAACGTAAGTAGTAGGGAACTGTTCCTCCGGCCCCAATTAAAATTTTAAAATTTTGAAATTTTAATTACCCAAATTTTAAAATTCTTGGAAATTTGTGAAATTTGATACCCTTGAGTTTTCGGCGGCACGCTTTGATGTTTTTTTGTTTACATAAGGAATTTTTTGTTTACATTAGGAGTTTTTTTTTTTTTGTTTACATTAACCCTTGTGGGAACGGGTGATTTTTTTTTTGGGGGTTACATTAATTGTGTGAACGGGTGATTTTGTTTTTTGTGGGAATACGTTAAGTGGGTTCATAGGTTGGAGGTTTTTCTTTTTGTAATGTATGTATGTATATGCCGACGGGAAAATCATGAAAATGATTTTTCCTAGTACCAACGGGAAAATCATGAATATGATTTTTCCTAATACTAATGGGGGTGAAATAGTGAAAATTATTTTTTTCAAATGCCGACGGCTAAACATGATTATTATTTTTTTCAAATGCCGACGGCAAAACATGATTATTATTTTTTTCAAATGCCGACGGGAAAATGATTTTTCATAATTCAGACGGGAAAACATAAAAGTTATTTCTAATGCTAATACAGGAGTTTAAGGCTTATAGTGATTTGGGGTGGGTGGGGTTGTTGTCGTAATACATAACCGAGGGACTTTATGGATTTGTCCGTCCGTCTGTCTGTTGTGCGAGGCTGTGATTGGCCGGGGGAGCGTGGTGTAGTTGAGGTAGATGGATTGAGTGTATGTGTGTATACCTGTCTGTTGGAATTTGTGAGATGGTGTGATTGACAGGGGGCGGGGTGTAGTTGAGGTAGATCGACTGCGTGTATGCAGGTGTTGCAAGTCTGTAGGAATTTAAGGCTTATAGTGATTTGGGGTAGGTGAGGGTGTTGTTGTACGAGTAACATGTATCCATGGGAATTTGTGGATGTGTCTGTCCGGAGGAATTTAAGCGAGGCTGTTATTGGGAGGGTTGTGGTGTAGTTGAGGTTGATCGACTGCGTGTATGTATGTATGTCTATATGTTTGTAGGAGCTTAAGACTGATCGTGATTTAAGAGAGGTGAGGATGTTGTTGTAATATGTAGGAATCTGTATGTATGTATGTATGTCTGTGAAAATTTAAGGCTGATCATGATTTAGGGTAGGTGAGGTTGGTGTAGTAATATGTCTGTGTGTATGTACATATGTTTGTAGGAGTTTAATGCTATTAGTGATTTGAGGATAGGTGAGGGTGTTGTCGTACGAGTGATATGTATGCGTAGAAATCTGTATGCATGTTCGTAGGAGTTTAAGGCTGATCGTGATTTGTGTTGTTGTCAGTGTTGTTTGTAGGAATGACCGTGAGAATTTTTGTATGTATATCTGTAGGAATTTAAGGTTGGCCGTGTTTTGTGAGGGTTGGTGTGTTGTTGAAATAATTTGAATTTTTCTTAGATGAAATCTGGTACATGTGTGTGTGTGTGTGCGTGTGTGTGCGTATGATTTTCTCACGCTAGTAGTTTTATGTACGTAGAAATAAATTGTATTCAATATCGAGATTTGGTTCTATAAAATGTTTTCATATATCTGATACATATATATAAGTATATTTTCATACTCAAGATTGCTGGGTATTTTGTCATGCTTAAAATTGTCCAGCTTTAAAGTCTGCCTGCGAGAAATTTGTTTATATTACAGATTTTGTTTATTTAACTACGTCCGGCTTCTTTCGCTGAACTTCTTTTCATACGATCAGGGGGATTTATAGTTTCTCTGTCCATAATAAGGTCGTTTAGCTTGGGCATGTGCTCTGACTGAATGGTTTGCGTTGTTCATATATTTTTATGATGTAGATATGTAAGTGTGATTGTCAAGATCTAATAAATACTTGAGTATTGATAAGAAATTTGATATTATGTGTACATACATATCTACAAATTGATTTTATGTATGTATGCGGTCTTTTGTTGATGTTGTAAATATTCGCCGGGTCTTTTATGTATAGATGTCAAATATCTTCATAGTTTTTTTATTTTTTTATTTGAAATTAAAAAACGTTGATTTAATTTTTATCTGTATTTACTTCAAAGTTTGTGAGGATTTTCTGTTTTAAGTAAAACTGAATTCCTTAAGATACATACTTTAGACTAATAGTAACTATAATAGAAATATTTTCTATAAAGTTGATGCAGCTTATAGTCATTCGTAGAAATATTTTGATATAAATTTTTTCCAGCCGTAGGCTTTTTTCATCACCTTTTACATTTATTTTAGAACATCTTGCATTGCCTTTTATACATTTATAAACATTTTTAAATGATACTGATCCAGCAGTCCAGCTTATGTAACGATAGTTTTTTGTTAGCCAGCTTGCTTCTTTTTTTTATTTTTTTATTGATTATTGAGTTTTCTAATGAAGTTATTATATTCGTAATTGTTGAAAACAATCGCTACTTCTTTTCCAATAAATTTATTTGAATTACTTTTGAAACCTTGTACGTCTATAAAAATTATGTTGTTTTCCATATTACTCAATTTATAAGACTTTTAGAACTTGTCCTTTGATGGGTATATATTCTATTATACGATCATGAATATGAATACAGGAAGCTGATTTCTTTGCTTACTATTTCAAATTAAAATTTTATTCAATTGCCCCGCTATTGAATAAAAGGAGCTTTTATCTTAAACTCTGGTACAGGTAGAAATGCATGAGATTCTTTCATATACTACCTTTACTGGAATCTTAGATACATATGGATATGAGACTGAACTTAAATGTACTTTTAAATTAGTTAATTCATAATAACCAATCTTATTTTCTTCTTGAATAGCGAACAACAGAAAACGAAGTCGTTTTCTTACAATTTCGGTCTAACGTCTCAACTGGTCCTCTAGTATACAATATGACTTTGTATGTCAGCATTTCTGTCTCCTCTTTCTCAGCGTTAGGGATAATTAAATTTTAAACTTTTTATTCTTCAAATTGTGTTACTTCATACTGATAATATGTTTAAGTACAGTAATAATGTACGAGTATATGTTTATTTTATGACGGGTGAGCGCCTATGGCTTTTATTTGATGTTCTGGATGAAGTAATTTTTTTCTCATTTTCTTAAAGTTTAGCGTATTGCGTATATATTTCTAATATATTTAAGTGAGCTTTTTGTATCTGTCAGACAGAGTGAACGTATCAGTTGGTCAGTCAGTCTCTCTTTTTTTTATTTTATTAATTTTTTCTTCTAATGTGTCACTACTATTTTTTCAGATTTTACTACTTGAAATAGAAAATATTTATATAATTTTAAAAGTATTAATATATACATACATATAGGTAAATAAATGTATGTACGTAGAAATTAGTTCATATACAAAGAAATACATCTTTAATAATCAACTATTCTAGAAAATTGATCTAAAATAACACATTTACCTCCATCATCAATTCCCCATCAGTGTTTTCATAAAGTGTTAGAAATATTGGAATATCTATGTTTGGAAGAATTTTTACCTCATGTGCTTTTACAAGAGGTTTGCTGGTTTACCCCTTAAAGTTATTGTTGTTAACGTAGGCTGCGTTGTATCACATTCTAATCTAATGATTTCTCACTTAGAAAAGGTCCTCATCACCATCAATCATACCTGTATACAATATATTCATGAGTTGAGTTGACCCAGATACAATTGCTGTCTACAAATTAATGATTAGAAAATAGCTTTCTCATCACCTTCTAACAAGTTTAATATTTTGCTAGCATGCATGCTTTAGCATGCTTCTATCGATAGTGACGCGAGAGTCCGACATTTATTGCTGTTTTAATTAAAAATCTATAATATTAGAGTTACGAATTCACTCTTTTGAATTTTTAACAAAGTAGATACATATCTATTTCATTTGCCACAAAGTCTTAAAATTTCTTTCCTTATAAAAGTATGACGTGAGGAATTTTTTTTAATTATACATGCTTCGGTATGCTTCCAATATTTTTTTCGGTAAATTTATTTCATATTCATACAGATACAGATATAAAGTAAGATCTGTTTACATTCAATTTTACAATTTATGCATGCTTCAGCATGATTCTAGTTGAAGTCTGTATTTATTTAGTAAGTTTGTTTGATACCCATTCATACACATGTACATTGTTAAAGATTGGATATCAAAGTACAATTTCCTTAGTTTATCTAGAAATGAACAGAGTGAATATCTATGTATTATAATAACCATATTCACATTTTAAAATTTTGTGTGCTAGAGCTTTCGAAATGGAAAATGTACACCTTTTACTATAAAAAGTGATAATATGATGTGTTTCTGAATATTTTGAACTCTTAAGTTTTCACAATATTTCATACAGACCATCAAGTTTAGAGAATTGTAGTATATTAAGCTATTTATCTTCCCTGAGACCTAACATTCCGAATCAATCCTTCAAAAAACCAATACAAATTAGATTTTTCCTTTTTAATTTTATTTATATTTTAATTGAATTTCAACATTTTGTACCTCTTCAAATTACTGTATACTGTATTTTGCACCTTTTTCTCATTCGTTGAGTTAACTTTAATCGCAAATATTTTAATGATGAGATCAACTTTTCTATTGTAGGCATTAAGTAGATCTTTAGGTATATCAATCCACTTATATGAACCATTATAGCTAAATTCTTAACACATAATTCCTTTTAATGATCTATTAATTTATTCTACTATTGATTCTTGCATATTATGAAATTTTTAATCCTCTGTCTATGCATGAATTTTGCAGTGTTTATTAAAAATTCTTTACCATCATCTATTTGTATTTTTTGTTTTAATACTCATATCATTTCAAAAATGTTTTCCATTGCCTTGGTTTTTTTCGAGTGCAGCTTTTATTTTCAACGATGCTCACCATGCAAATTTTGAGAATGTGTCAATTATAGTCAGCAAAAATCGATAATTTCTATTTTCTTTAGAATAGTTCCCCATTTCAACTAAATCAGCTTGCCAAAGATCATCTATTCCTTTCATTATAACTCTGCGACGCACAAAATGTTTTCGTGCTTGCTTATGGAGTTCGTTTACTAAATTTCTTTTTGAAGACATTAAGTTGTTTTTAGAGATTTTTTGGAGAGTGTTGTGATCTAGTTGAAGCACTTTCAGGTATTTATACTAAAATGTAGTTAATAAATTTTATCGCTCAGCTCTTCAATTTGTTTGTCAAAAGATGATTTAATTTTTAGAATGTCTTTTTCAATTTTATACCTATCTTCTATCGTTAATTTTATTTCACACTCCACTTATTAATTCATCCTTTAGTTTCTCGATTTGAGTTTCCAGAAACAATTTACTGATAACATTGTTCACCGTCAGTGAACATTGTATACATTGGTAGAAATTATATATTTTATTTAGTTTTCAAAATCAAATTTGTCATACTATTTTCACGTTTTATCAATCATTAAAGAAAATAAACCCACTTTTAAGCCCCATATTTGATCATCAACTTGTATTTTATCTTTATTCAGTTTTAGATTTCTATCACCAAATTTCCACTCATTATTGAAGTCTTTATGTGAGTCATAGTTTGTATCTAATTCATTTCATCCTTCCCAGACTAATAAGTCAATATAAGCATCTTCGATGTTGGAAGGCCGTGAGTAAAAATCATCTTCTTCTTCTTCATCGTCATATTCATTCTCAGTATTAGCATCATTAAATAAGATGGTATTATCAAATATTGTTCCTTTTGAAAGTTTCTTTAACTTGTCTCTATCTTGAGTGATGGTTTTTCAGACTTTAAACTTGTATTATTTTCAACTTCTGTCTTCATTTTACTTTGTTCTTTCTTGTGTAATCTTTCAATATTTTTAGAACTATTTATGAATTCTTTGAGAGGTTCTGTTATAGGATCAAATATATCTCTTAGTTCTTTACGTGTATCTATTTCACCAGTTTTTATACTACGAAGCTTTTTCTTCAAGACATTTCTTGTCAACACCAACTATTTTAAAATTTTCTCATCCATGTTTAATAATAGCAAATAAAAGGTATCAGCTATTAGATCAGGTATCACCTATTAGATCAGGTATCAGCTATCAGATCAGCTTATCAGGAGCTGCTCTGGTTTTCAGATTAGCTTTTCAGGACCTGGTCTGGTTTTCAGATCAGCTTTTTAGGACCTGGTCTGGTTTTCAGATCAGCTTTTCAGGACCTGGTCTGGTTTTCAGATCAGCTTTTTAGGACCTGGTCTGGTTTTCAGATCAGCTTTTTAGGACCTGGTCTGGTTTTCAGATCAGCTTTTTAGGACCTGGTCTGGTTTTCAGATCAGCTTTTTAGGACCTGGTCTGGTTTTCAGATCAGCTTTTTAGGACCTGGTCTGGTTTTCAGATCAGCTTTTTAGGACCTGGTCTGGTTTTCAGATCAGCTTTTTAGGACCTGGTCTGGTTTTCAGATCAGCTTTTTAGGACCTGGTCTGGTTTTCAGATCAGGTTATCAGGTATCAAATCAGCTTATTAGGTAGCTGGTCTGGTTTTCAGATCAGCTTATCAGGTATCAGATGAGGTTATAGCAAATAGATGTATCAAGCTTAAAGTTAGATTAATAACTAAAGTAAATGTTTATGAAGAGTAGTTTATATAGTTATGAAATAGTCAAATTGCTTTCTGTAGCGTCCATCATTTAATTCATTATCTTTGCTAATCACCAAAAATCCATATTTATCCTTCCAACACTCTCGACAAATCTCATGAAACTTTTCATAACTCATATCGCCACCAACATGATCTCTATAAACATGCTTCATATTCGTCTCATCTTGTTTAAACATTATAATAACATTTGCATTGTCTCTTGTTAAATGCTTACAGCGGTATTCATAAAAATTTTAAACAGCATTTTGAATGTTGTTTAAGCAAAATTCGCTAAATTTTAGCTTAAAAACGTTTTTTAATTTAAACCTTGTTTAATTCACCAAATCCTAAAAATTAACTGCACCCATACTTAAAATAATTTTGAGTTAACATCGTTGTAATTTTGCTTCATGTTTATTTGCATTTTTAACTTTGCCTATATGTATGTATGTATGTATGTATGTATGTATTTATGTATGTATTAGGAATTATACTAGAAGTTGGGCACAAGTAGAATGAGTCATCATTCTTCTGTCGCCCCATACAAAAATATACACGTACATATGTATGTATATTATTCTGCTTTGCACATGCAGCATCAGCAAATATCATACTTGAAATTCTTTAAGCTTCAATACGTCAAAAAAATAAATGTATAATATACTATGCTTTTAATTATGAAATTAACTTCTTCAGATATTCATATTTGACTTGATATAGATAATTTTAGTATAAATATATGTTTTTAAACTTGAGATAGTAGTAGTGAACTGCCATTCTGGGACCAATTAAAATTTTGAAATTTTAAAATTTTAATTACCCAAATTTTAAAATTCTTGGAAATTTGTGAAATTTGATACCCTACGAGGGTGGGTCAATAAGTCCGTCCAATTTTTTTTTTTTTGGTTTTTTTTTTTTTTTTGTGTTTACATTAACGTTTTTTTTTTTTTTTGTGTTTTTTGTTTCTTTAGTACATACGAGGGTGGATTAATAAGTCCGTTTTATGTGAAAATGATTTTTCGTAAGTTTGACTGTAAAAATGTGAAAATAAATATTTATGTAAATCTGTCGGGTAAAACGTGGAAATAAATATTTTTGTAATGTCTACGGGAAAATCATGAAAATGATTTTTCATAATTCCAACGGAAAATCATGAAATTGATTTTTCATAATGTGGACGGGAAAAACGTGAAAATAAAATGTTTCTAAAGCCGACGAAAAATTTGTTGATGTCTGTCTGTCTATGGGAATTCGAGTCTGTCAGGGAATTGGGGGTTTGTAATAATTTGTGGGGGTCCTTTGTCGGTCTTTAAAATTTTAATCTACGCAGGAATGGCAGTTCACTACTACTATCTCAAGTTTAAAAACATATATTTATACTAAAATTATCTATATCAAGTCAAATATGAATATCTGAAGAAGTTAATTTCATAATTAAAAGCATAGTATATTATACATTTATTTTTTTGACGTATTGAAGCTTAAAGAATTTCAAGTATGATATTTGCTGATGCTGCATGTGCAAAGCAGAATAATATACATACATATGTACGTGTATATTTTTGTATGGGGCGACAGAAGAATGATGACTCATTCTACTTGTGCCCAACTTCTAGTATAATTCCTAATACATACATAAATACATACATACATACATACATACATACATATAGGCAAAGTTAAAAATGCAAATAAACATGAAGCAAAATTACAACGATGTTAACTCAAAATTATTTTAAGTATGGGTGCAGTTAATTTTTAGGATTTGGTGAATTAAACAAGGTTTAAATTAAAAAACGTTTTTAAGCTAAAATTTAGCGAATTTTGCTTAAACAACATTCAAAATGCTGTTTAAAATTTTTATGAATACCGCTGTAAGCATTTAACAAGAGACAATGCAAATGTTATTATAATGTTTAAACAAGATGAGACGAATATGAAGCATGTTTATAGAGATCATGTTGGTGGCGATATGAGTTATGAAAAGTTTCATGAGATTTGTCGAGAGTGTTGGAAGGATAAATATGGATTTTTGGTGATTAGCAAAGATAATGAATTAAATGATGGACGCTACAGAAAGCAATTTGACTATTTCATAACTATATAAACTACTCTTCATAAACATTTACTTTAGTTATTAATCTAACTTTAAGCTTGATACATCTATTTGCTATAACCTCATCTGATACCTGATAAGCTGATCTGAAAACCAGACCAGCTACCTAATAAGCTGATTTGATACCTGATAACCTGATCTGAAAACCAGACCAGGTCCTAAAAAGCTGATCTGAAAACCAGACCAGGTCCTAAAAAGCTGATCTGAAAACCAGACCAGGTCCTAAAAAGCTGATCTGAAAACCAGACCAGGTCCTAAAAAGCTGATCTGAAAACCAGACCAGGTCCTAAAAAGCTGATCTGAAAACCAGACCAGGTCCTAAAAAGCTGATCTGAAAACCAGACCAGGTCCTAAAAAGCTGATCTGAAAACCAGACCAGGTCCTGAAAAGCTGATCTGAAAACCAGACCAGGTCCTAAAAAGCTGATCTGAAAACCAGACCAGGTCCTGAAAAGCTAATCTGAAAACCAGAGCAGCTCCTGATAAGCTGATCTGATAGCTGATACCTGATCTAATAGGTGATACCTGATCTAATAGCTGATACCTTTTATTTGCTATTATTAAACATGGATGAGAAAATTTTAAAATAGTTGGTGTTGACAAGAAATGTCTTGAAGAAAAAGCTTCGTAGTATAAAAACTGGTGAAATAGATACACGTAAAGAACTAAGAGATATATTTGATCCTATAACAGAACCTCTCAAAGAATTCATAAATAGTTCTAAAAATATTGAAAGATTACACAAGAAAGAACAAAGTAAAATGAAGACAGAAGTTGAAAATAATACAAGTTTAAAGTCTGAAAAACCATCACTCAAGATAGAGACAAGTTAAAGAAACTTTCAAAAGGAACAATATTTGATAATACCATCTTATTTAATGATGCTAATACTGAGAATGAATATGACGATGAAGAAGAAGAAGATGATTTTTACTCACGGCCTTCCAACATCGAAGATGCTTATATTGACTTATTAGTCTGGGAAGGATGAAATGAATTAGATACAAACTATGACTCACATAAAGACTTCAATAATGAGTGGAAATTTGGTGATAGAAATCTAAAACTGAATAAAGATAAAATACAAGTTGATGATCAAATATGGGGCTTAAAAGTGGGTTTATTTTCTTTAATGATTGATAAAACGTGAAAATAGTATGACAAATTTGATTTTGAAAACTAAATAAAATATATAATTTCTACCAATGTATACAATGTTCACTGACGGTGAACAATGTTATCAGTAAATTGTTTCTGGAAACTCAAATCGAGAAACTAAAGGATGAATTAATAAGTGGAGTGTGAAATAAAATTAACGATAGAAGATAGGTATAAAATTGAAAAAGACATTCTAAAAATTAAATCATCTTTTGACAAACAAATTGAAGAGCTGAGCGATAAAATTTATTAACTACATTTTAGTATAAATACCTGAAAGTGCTTCAACTAGATCACAACACTCTCCAAAAAATCTCTAAAAACAACTTAATGTCTTCAAAAAGAAATTTAGTAAACGAACTCCATAAGCAAGCACGAAAACATTTTGTGCGTCGCAGAGTTATAATGAAAGGAATAGATGATCTTTGGCAAGCTGATTTAGTTGAAATGGGGAACTATTCTAAAGAAAATAGAAATTATCGATTTTTGCTGACTATAATTGACACATTCTCAAAATTTGCATGGTGAGCATCGTTGAAAATAAAAGCTGCACTCGAAAAAAACCAAGGCAATGGAAAACATTTTTGAAATGATATGAGTATTAAAACAAAAAATACAAATAGATGATGGTAAAGAATTTTTAATAAACACTGCAAAATTCATGCATAGACAGAGGATTAAAAATTTCATAATATGCAAGAATCAATAGTAGAATAAATTAATAGATCATTAAAAGGAATTATGTGTTAAGAATTTAGCTATAATGGTTCATATAAGTGGATTGATATACCTAAAGATCTACTTAATGCCTACAATAGAAAAGTTGATCTCATCATTAAAATATTTGCGATTAAAGTTAACTCAACGAATGAGAAAAAGGTGCAAAATACAGTATACAGTAATTTGAAGAGGTACAAAATGTTGAAATTCAATTAAAATATAAATAAAATTAAAAAGGAAAAATCTAATTTGTATTGGTTTTTTGAAGGATTGATTCGGAATGTTAGGTCTCAGGGAAGATAAATAGCTTAATATACTACAATTCTCTAAACTTGATGGTCTGTATGAAATATTGTGAAAACTTAAGAGTTCAAAATATTCAGAAACACATCATATTATCACTTTTTATAGTAAAAGGTGTACATTTTCCATTTCGAAAGCTCTAGCACACAAAATTTTAAAATGTGAATATGGTTATTATAATACATAGATATTCACTCTGTTCATTTCTAGATAAACTAAGGAAATTGTACTTTGATATCCAATCTTTAACAATGTACATGTGTATGAATGGGTATCAAACAAACTTACTAAATAAATACAGACTTCAACTAGAATCATGCTGAAGCATGCATAAATTGTAAAATTGAATGTAAACAGATCTTACTTTATATCTGTATCTGTATGAATATGAAATAAATTTACCGAAAAAAATATTGGAAGCATACCGAAGCATGTATAATTAAAAAAAATTCCTCACGTCATACTTTTATAAGGAAAGAAATTTTAAGACTTTGTGGCAAATGAAATAGATATGTATCTACTTTGTTAAAAATTCAAAAGAGTGAATTCGTAACTCTAATATTATAGATTTTTAATTAAAACAGCAATAAATGTCGGACTCTCGCGTCACTATCGATAGAAGCATGCTAAAGCATGCATGCTAGCAAAATATTAAACTTGTTAGAAGGTGATGAGAAAGCTATTTTCTAATCATTAATTTGTAGACAGCAATTGTATCTGGGTCAACTCAACTCATGAATATATTGTATACAGGTATGATTGATGGTGATGAGGACCTTTTCTAAGTGAGAAATCATTAGATTAGAATGTGATACAACGCAGCCTACGTTAACAACAATAACTTTAAGGGGTAAACCAGCAAACCTCTTGTAAAAGCACATGAGGTAAAAATTCTTCCAAACATAGATATTCCAATATTTCTAACACTTTATGAAAACACTGATGGGGAATTGATGATGGAGGTAAATGTGTTATTTTAGATCAATTTTCTAGAATAGTTGATTATTAAAGATGTATTTCTTTGTATAGGAACTAATTTCTACGTACATACATTTATTTACCTATATGTATGTATATATTAATACTTTTAAAATTATATAAATATTTTCTATTTCAAGTAGTAAAATCTGAAAAAATAGTAGTGACACATTAGAAGAAAAAATTAATAAAATAAAAAAAAGAGAGACTGACTGACCAACTGATACGTTCACTCTGTCTGACAGATACAAAAAGCTCACTTAAATATATTAGAAATATATACGCAATACGCTAAACTTTAAGAAAATGAGAAAAAAATTACTTCATCCAGAACATCACCCGTCATAAAATAAACATATACTCGTACATTATTACTGTACTTAAACATATTATCAGTATGAAGTAACACAATTTGAAGAATAAAAAGTTTAAAATTTAATTATCCCTAACGCTGAGAAAGAGGAGACAGAAATGCTGACATACAAAGTCATATTGTATACTAGAGGACCAGTTGAGACGTTAGACCGAAATTGTAAGAAAACGACTTCGTTTTCTGTTGTTCGCTATTCAAGAAGAAAATAAGATTGGTTATTATGAATTAACTAATTTAAAAGTACATTTAAGTTCAGTCTCATATCCATATGTATCTAAGATTCCAGTAAAGGTAGTATATGAAAGAATCTCATGCATTTCTACCTGTACCAGAGTTTAAGATAAAAGCTCCTTTTATTCAATAGCGGGGCAATTGAATAAAATTTTAATTTGAAATAGTAAGCAAAGAAATCAGCTTCCTGTATTCATATTCATGATCGTATAATAGAATATATACCCATCAAAGGACAAGTTCTAAAAGTCTTATAAATTGAGTAATATGGAAAACAACATAATTTTTATAGACGTACAAGGTTTCAAAAGTAATTCAAATAAATTTATTGGAAAAGAAGTAGCGATTGTTTTCAACAATTACGAATATAATAACTTCATTAGAAAACTCAATAATCAATAAAAAAATAAAAAAAAGAAGCAAGCTGGCTAACAAAAAACTATCGTTACATAAGCTGGACTGCTGGATCAGTATCATTTAAAAATGTTTATAAATGTATAAAAGGCAATGCAAGATGTTCTAAAATAAATGTAAAAGGTGATGAAAAAAGCCTACGGCTGGAAAAAATTTATATCAAAATATTTGTATATGACTATAAGCTGCATCAACTTTATAGAAAATATTTCTATTATAGTTACTATTAGTCTAAAGTATGTATCTTAAGGAATTCAGTTTTACTTAAAACAGAAAATCCTCACAAACTTTGAAGTAAATACAGATAAAAATTAAATCAACGTTTTTTAATTTCAAATAAAAAAATAAAAAAACTATGAAGATATTTGACATCTATACATAAAAGACCCGGCGAATATTTACAACATCAACAAAAGACCGCATACATACATAAAATCAATTTGTAGATATGTATGTACACATAATATCAAATTTCTTATCAATACTCAAGTATTTATTAGATCTTGACAATCACACTTACATATCTACATCATAAAAATATATGAACAACGCAAACCATTCAGTCAGAGCACATGCCCAAGCTAAACGACCTTATTATGGACAGAGAAACTATAAATCCCCCTGATCGTATGAAAAGAAGTTCAGCGAAAGAAGCCGGACGTAGTTAAATAAACAAAATCTGTAATATAAACAAATTTCTCGCAGGCAGACTTTAAAGCTGGACAATTTTAAGCATGACAAAATACCCAGCAATCTTGAGTATGAAAATATACTTATATATATGTATCAGATATATGAAAACATTTTATAGAACCAAATCTCGATATTGAATACAATTTATTTCTACGTACATAAAACTACTAGCGTGAGAAAATCATACGCACACACACGCACACACACACACACATGTACCAGATTTCATCTAAGAAAAATTCAAATTATTTCAACAACACACCAACCCTCACAAAACACGGCCAACCTTAAATTCCTACAGATATACATACAAAAATTCTCACGGTCATTCCTACAAACAACACTGACAACAACACAAATCACGATCAGCCTTAAACTCCTACGAACATGCATACAGATTTCTACGCATACATATCACTCGTACGACAACACCCTCACCTATCCTCAAATCACTAATAGCATTAAACTCCTACAAACATATGTACATACACACAGACATATTACTACACCAACCTCACCTACCCTAAATCATGATCAGCCTTAAATTTTCACAGACATACATACATACATACAGATTCCTACATATTACAACAACATCCTCACCTCTCTTAAATCACGATCAGTCTTAAGCTCCTACAAACATATAGACATACATACATACACGCAGTCGATCAACCTCAACTACACCACAACCCTCCCAATAACAGCCTCGCTTAAATTCCTCCGGACAGACACATCCACAAATTCCCATGGATACATGTTACTCGTACAACAACACCCTCACCTACCCCAAATCACTATAAGCCTTAAATTCCTACAGACTTGCAACACCTGCATACACGCAGTCGATCTACCTCAACTACACCCCGCCCCCTGTCAATCACACCATCTCACAAATTCCAACAGACAGGTATACACACATACACTCAATCCATCTACCTCAACTACACCACGCTCCCCCGGCCAATCACAGCCTCGCACAACAGACAGACGGACGGACAAATCCATAAAGTCCCTCGGTTATGTATTACGACAACAACCCCACCCACCCCAAATCACTATAAGCCTTAAACTCCTGTATTAGCATTAGAAATAACTTTTATGTTTTCCCGTCTGAATTATGAAAAATCATTTTCCCGTCGGCATTTGAAAAAAATAATAATCATGTTTTGCCGTCGGCATTTGAAAAAAATAATAATCATGTTTAGCCGTCGGCATTTGAAAAAAATAATTTTCACTATTTCACCCCCATTAGTATTAGGAAAAATCATATTCATGATTTTCCCGTTGGTACTAGGAAAAATCATTTTCATGATTTTCCCGTCGGCATATACATACATACATTACAAAAAGAAAAACCTCCAACCTATGAACCCACTTAACGTATTCCCACAAAAAACAAAATCACCCGTTCACACAATTAATGTAACCCCCAAAAAAAAAATCACCCGTTCCCACAAGGGTTAATGTAAACAAAAAAAAAAAAACTCCTAATGTAAACAAAAAATTCCTTATGTAAACAAAAAAACATCAAAGCGTGCCGCCGAAAACTCAAGGGTATCAAATTTCACAAATTTCCAAGAATTTTAAAATTTGGGTAATTAAAATTTCAAAATTTTAAAATTTTAATTGGGGCCGGAGGAACAGTTCCCTACTACTAACGTATCAGTTGGTCAGTCAGTCTCTCTTTTTTTTATTTTATTAATTTTTTCTTCTAATGTGTCACTACTATTTTTTCAGATTTTACTACTTGAAATAGAAAATATTTATATAATTTTAAAAGTATTAATATATACATACATATAGGTAAATAAATGTATGTACGTAGAAATTAGTTCATATACAAAGAAATACATCTTTAATAATCAACTATTCTAGAAAATTGATCTAAAATAACACATTTACCTCCATCATCAATTCCCCATCAGTGTTTTCATAAAGTGTTAGAAATATTGGAATATCTATGTTTGGGAGAATTTTTAATTCAAGTGTTTCTATATAAGATTTGGTGTTTGACCCCTTGACGTTATTGTGGTTAACGTAGACTGCGTTGTATCTCATTCAGATGTAATCATTTCTCACTTAGAAAAGGTCCTCATCACCATCAATCATACTTGTATACAATTCATTCATGAGTGGAGTTGGTCCAGATACAATTGCTGTCTACAAATTAATGATTAGAAAATAGCTTTCTCATCACCTTCTAACAAGTTTAATATTTTGCTAGCATGCATGCTTTAGCATGCTTCTATCGATAGTGACGCGAGAGTCCGACATTTAGTGCTGTTTTAATTAAAAATCTATAATATTAGAGTTACGAATTCACTCTTTTGAATTTTTAACAAAGTAGATACATATCTATTTCATTTGCCACAAAGTCTTAAAATTTCTTTCCTTATAAAAGTATGACGTGAGGAATTTTTTTTAATTATACATGCTTCGGTATGCTTCCAATATTTTTTTCGGTAAATTTATTTCATATTCATACAGATACAGATATAAAGTAAGATCTGTTTACATTCAATTTTACAATTTATGCATGCTTCAGCATGATTCTAGTTGAAGTCTGTATTTATTTAGTAAGTTTGTTTGATACCCATTCATACACATGTACATTGTTAAAGATTGGATATCAAAGTACAATTTCCTTAGTTTATCTAGAAATGAACAGAGTGAATATCTATGTATTATAATAACCATATTCACATTTTAAAATTTTGTGTGCTAGAGCTTTCGAAATGGAAAATGTACACCTTTTACTATAAAAAGTGATAATATGATGTGTTTCTGAATATTTTGAACTCTTAAGTTTTCACAATATTTCATACAGACCATCAAGTTTAGAGAATTGTAGTATATTAAGCTATTTATCTTCCCTGAGACCTAACATTCCGAATCAATCCTTCAAAAAACCAATACAAATTAGATTTTTCCTTTTTAATTTTATTTATATTTTAATTGAATTTCAAC
Organism: Tachina lurida; assembly: GCA_944452675.1. Classification (NCBI taxonomy): domain Eukaryota; kingdom Metazoa; phylum Arthropoda; class Insecta; order Diptera; family Tachinidae; genus Tachina; species Tachina lurida. Next base: position 81,404,216 of record OX101754.1, read on the forward strand.
ATTTTGTACCTCTTCAAATTACTGTATACTGTATTTTGCACCTTTTTCTCATTCGTTGAGTTAACTTTAATCGCAAATATTTTAATGATGAGATCAACTTTTCTATTGTAGGCATTAAGTAGATCTTTAGGTATATCAATCCACTTATATGAACCATTATAGCTAAATTCTTAACACATAATTCCTTTTAATGATCTATTAATTTATTCTACTATTGATTCTTGCATATTATGAAATTTTTAATCCTCTGTCTATGCATGAATTTTGCAGTGTTTATTAAAAATTCTTTACCATCATCTATTTGTATTTTTTGTTTTAATACTCATATCATTTCAAAAATGTTTTCCATTGCCTTGGTTTTTTTCGAGTGCAGCTTTTATTTTCAACGATGCTCACCATATAAACTTTGAGAATGTGTCAGTTACAGTCTACAAAAATCAATAATTTCTATTTTCTCAAGAAAAGCTACCCACTTCACCTAAATCAGCTCCATAAAATATCATCTATTCCATTCATTACATCACTACAATACACAAACAATTTTCGAAATTTATTATGGAGTTCGTTTACTAAATGTCTTTTTAAGGACATTGAGTTGTTTTATAGTGTTTTAGAGAGTGTTGTGATCCACTTGATACACTTTCAGGTATTTATACTAAAATGTAGTTAATAAATTTTATCGCTCAGCTCTTCAATTTGTTTGTCAAAAGATGATTTAATTTTTAGAATGTCTTTTTCAATTTTATACCTATCTTCTATCGTTAATTTTATTTCACACTCCACTTATTAATTCATCCTTTAGTTTCTCGATTTGAGTTTCCAGAAACAATTTACTGATAACATTGTTCACCGTCAGTGAACATTGAATACATTGGTAGAAATTATATATTTTATTTAGTTTTCAAAATCAAATTTGTCATACTATTTTCACGTTTTATCAATCATTAAAGAAAATAAACCCACTTTTAAGCCCCATATTTGATCATCAACTTGTATTTTATCTTTATTCAGTTTTAGATTTCTATCACCAAATTTCCACTCATTATTGAAGTCTTTATGTGAGTCATAGTTTGTATCTAATTCATTTCATCCTTCCCAGACTAATAAGTCAATATAAGCATCTTCGATGTTGGAAGGCCGTGAGTAAAAATCATCTTCTTCTTCTTCATCGTCATATTCATTCTCAGTATTAGCATCATTAAATAAGATGGTATTATCAAATATTGTTCCTTTTGAAAGTTTCTTTAACTTGTCTCTATCTTGAGTGATGGTTTTTCAGACTTTAAACTTGTATTATTTTCAACTTCTGTCTTCATTTTACTTTGTTCTTTCTTGTGTAATCTTTCAATATTTTTAGAACTATTTATGAATTCTTTGAGAGGTTCTGTTATAGGATCAAATATATCTCTTAGTTCTTTACGTGTATCTATTTCACCAGTTTTTATACTACGAAGCTTTTTCTTCAAGACATTTCTTGTCAACACCAACTATTTTAAAATTTTCTCATCCATGTTTAATAATAGCAAATAAAAGGTATCAGCTATTAGATCAGGTATCACCTATTAGATCAGGTATCAGCTATCAGATCAGCTTATCAGGAGCTGATCTGGTTTTCAGATCATCTTATTAGGAGCTGGTCTGATTTTTAGATCAGGTTATCAGGAGCTGGTCTGGTTTTCAGATCAGCTTATCAGGACCTGATCTGGTTTTCAGATCAGCTTTTCAGGACCTGGTATGGTTTTCAGATCAGCTTTTCAGGACCTGATCTGGTTTTCAGATCAGCTTTTCAGGACCTGATCTGGTTTTCAGATCAGCTTATCAGGACCTGATCTGGTTTTCAGATCAGCTTATCAGGAGCTGGTCTGGTTTTCAGATCAGCTTATCAGGAGCTGGTCTGGTTTTCAGATCAGCTTATCAGGACCTGATCTGGTTTTAAGATCAGGTTATCAGGTATCAGATCAGGTTATCGGACAGCTGATCTGTAAAACAGATCAGGTTATCAGGAGCTGTTAAGATTGTCACATCAGATTATCTGTTTTAAATTGGGTCATCAGATTACAAGTAGCTGGACATTTATAAAATTTAGATGAATGAAGTTTAAGGCCAGATAAAATGCGAAAAACTATACTGTTATGTAGTCAAATTGTTTTCTATGACGATCATCACTTAATTCAGTATCTTTCCTTATAATCAAAATTCCATATTTTTAATTCCAACACGATTTATATTTTTCTCATATTACTTAAACATTCTAACTACATTATGATTATTTCCTATCAAATATTTGGTGATTCTGGTATAAGTTTGACATTAGTAGAATGCATCAACATTCTTATCTTACGCCATATAAAAATATGCTTCTCACAACATAGTTAAATACCATATTGCTATTACTTCTAGCTTTCTTAAAAGAAATAACAGATTCATTATCTGTAAATGTGTAATACTCATGTCTTTCATTAATGAAATAAATTTCTACAGGTATCCATATTTAGGTTTTTAGAGAGATTTTAAGTATAAATATGAAGATGTTTTAAATTTTTAGTCCATTAGAACTTTCTAGCCAGCCAATCATATCATTCTTATTTTTTTATTTATTTTTATTTTCGCAATTTGACAGACCAACTATTCTTGCACGAATAGAAATTGATAGAAGGGAACTATGATTTATTTTTGAGTTAACGTTTGATGACTCATCAAAATTTCATACCAAGGTATTTTTATGTTGTTTTGACTATGAGTATGGGTCAATATTTATGAAATACCTTTCAAAACAAAGTATGCTTTAAGTGTTTAAAACCAGTATTACCATAAAAATGGTGGTTTTAAACTCTTAAAATATACTTTGTTTTACTAACCCCATTTTGTAACTAAATGCATTTCATAAATATTGAAGCATACTCAGAGTCAAAATATCCTTTGTTTTGAGTATGAGTATGGCTCATTATCTCTTATTATAGAAAAAAAAATAGTATGATTATTTCTATAGTAATAGATAATATTTATAAAATGTATTTAGTTACAAAATGTGGTTAGTAAAACAACATAAATATACCTTGGTATGAAATTTTGATGATTCATCAATATTTCGTACCATCCTATTTTTAGGTTGTTTTGACTATAAGTATGTACCAATATTTATGAAATGTATTTCATAAATATTATCACTTATTATAGAAAAAATAAAATAATATAGCTATATGATATCAGAAAATATTTTCGGTTATCATATAGCTATATTATTTTATTTTTCCTATAATAAGAGATAATGGTACCTACTCATAGTCAAAACAAAGTATATTTTAAGAGCATAAAACCAGTATTGTCATACAAAATACTGATTTTAAACTGTTAAAATATACTTTGTTTTACTAACCACATTTTTTGTAACTAAATGCATTTCATAAATATTAACGCATACTCATACTCAAAACAAATGATATTTTTATGTTGTTTTGATTGTGAGTATGGAGCATTATCTGTTATTATAAAAAAATAAAATAATGCAGCTATACGATTTTAGAAAATATTTTCTGAAATCGAATAGCTGTATTATTTTAGTTTTTTATAATAAGAGATAATATTTATAAAATGTATTTAGTTACACAAAAGCGGTTAGTAAAACAACCTAAATATAGGATGGTATGAAATTTTGATGAGTCATCAAACGTTAGCTCAAAAATAAATCATAGTTCCCTTCTATCAATTTCTATTCGTGCAAGAATAGTTGGTCTGTTAAATTGGTAAAAAATAAAAAAAAAATAAATAAAATGTTATGAGTGGCTGGCTAGATAGTTCTAATGGACTAAAAATTTAAAACATCTTCCTTCATATTTATACTTAAAATCTCTCTAAAAACCTAAATATGAATACCTGTAGAAATTTATTTCATTAATGAAAGACATTTACAGATAATGAATCTGTTATTTCTTTTAAGAAAGTTAGAAGTAATAGCAATATGGTATTTAACCATGTTGTGAGAAGCATATTTTTATATGGCGTAAGATAAGAATGTTGATGCATTCTACTAATGTCAAACTTATACCAGAATCACCAAATATTTGATAGGAAATAATCATAATGTAGTTAGAATGTTTAAGTAATATGAGAAAAATATAAATCGTGTTGGAATTAAAAATATGGAATTTTGATTATAAGGAAAGATACTGAATTAAGTGATGATCGTCATAGAAAACAATTTGACTACATAACAGTATAGTTTTTCGCATTTTATCTGACCTTAAACTTTATTCATCTAAATTTTATAAATGTCCAGCTACTTGTAATCTGATGACCCAATTTAAAACAGATAATCTGATGTGACAATCTTAACAGCTCCTGATAACCTGATCTGTTTTACAGATCAGCTGTCCGATAACCTGATCTGATACCTGATAACCTGATCTGAAAACCAGACCAGGTCCTGAAAAGCTGATCTGAAAACCAGACCAGGTCCTGAAAAACTGATCTGAAAACCAGACCAGGTCCTGAAAAGCTGATCTGAAAACCAGACCAGGTCCTGAAAAGCTGATCTGAAAACCAGACCAGGTCCTGAAAAGCTGATCTGAAAACCAGATCAGGTCCTGAAAAGCTGATCTGAAAACCAGACCAGGTCCTGAAAAGCTGATCTGAAAACCAGATCAGGTCCTGAAAAGCTGATCTGAAAACCAGACCAGCTCCTGATAAGCTGATCTAAAAATCAGACCAGCTCCTAATAAGATGATCTTAAAACCAGAGCAGCTCCTGATAAGCTGATCTGATAGCTGATACCTGATCTAATAGGTGATACCTGATCTAATAGCTGATACCTTTTATTTGCTATTATTAAACATGGATGAGAAAATTTTAAAATAGTTGGTGTTGACAAGAAATGTCTTGAAGAAAAAGCTTCGTAGTATAAAAACTGGTGAAATAGATACACGTAAAGAACTAAGAGATATATTTGATCCTATAACAGAACCTCTCAAAGAATTCATAAATAGTTCTAAAAATATTGAAAGATTACACAAGAAAGAACAAAGTAAAATGAAGACAGAAGTTGAAAATAATACAAGTTTAAAGTCTGAAAAACCATCACTCAAGATAGAGACAAGTTAAAGAAACTTTCAAAAGGAACAATATTTGATAATACCATCTTATTTAATGATGCTAATACTGAGAATGAATATGACGATGAAGAAGAAGAAGATGATTTTTACTCACGGCCTTCCAACATCGAAGATGCTTATATTGACTTATTAGTCTGGGAAGGATGAAATGAATTAGATACAAACTATGACTCACATAAAGACTTCAATAATGAGTGGAAATTTGGTGATAGAAATCTAAAACTGAATAAAGATAAAATACAAGTTGATGATCAAATATGGGGCTTAAAAGTGGGTTTATTTTCTTTAATGATTGATAAAACGTGAAAATAGTATGACAAATTTGATTTTGAAAACTAAATAAAATATATAATTTCTACCAATGTATACAATGTTCACTGACGGTGAACAATGTTATCAGTAAATTGTTTCTGGAAACTCAAATCGAGAAACTAAAGGATGAATTAATAAGTGGAGTGTGAAATAAAATTAACGATAGAAGATAGGTATAAAATTGAAAAAGACATTCTAAAAATTAAATCATCTTTTGACAAACAAATTGAAGAGCTGAGCGATAAAATTTATTAACTACATTTTAGTATAAATACCTGAAAGTGTATCAAGTGGATCACAACACTCTCTAAAACACTATAAAACAACTCAATGTCCTTAAAAAGACATTTAGTAAACGAACTCCATAATAAATTTCGAAAATTGTTTGTGTATTGTAGTGATGTAATGAATGGAATAGATGATATTTTATGGAGCTGATTTAGGTGAAGTGGGTAGCTTTTCTTGAGAAAATAGAAATTATTGATTTTTGTAGACTGTAACTGACACATTCTCAAAGTTTATATGGTGAGCATCGTTGAAAATAAAAGCTGCACTCGAAAAAAACCAAGGCAATGGAAAACATTTTTGAAATGATATGAGTATTAAAACAAAAAATACAAATAGATGATGGTAAAGAATTTTTAATAAACACTGCAAAATTCATGCATAGACAGAGGATTAAAAATTTCATAATATGCAAGAATCAATAGTAGAATAAATTAATAGATCATTAAAAGGAATTATGTGTTAAGAATTTAGCTATAATGGTTCATATAAGTGGATTGATATACCTAAAGATCTACTTAATGCCTACAATAGAAAAGTTGATCTCATCATTAAAATATTTGCGATTAAAGTTAACTCAACGAATGAGAAAAAGGTGCAAAATACAGTATACAGTAATTTGAAGAGGTACAAAATGTTGAAATTCAATTAAAATATAAATAAAATTAAAAAGGAAAAATCTAATTTGTATTGGTTTTTTGAAGGATTGATTCGGAATGTTAGGTCTCAGGGAAGATAAATAGCTTAATATACTACAATTCTCTAAACTTGATGGTCTGTATGAAATATTGTGAAAACTTAAGAGTTCAAAATATTCAGAAACACATCATATTATCACTTTTTATAGTAAAAGGTGTACATTTTCCATTTCGAAAGCTCTAGCACACAAAATTTTAAAATGTGAATATGGTTATTATAATACATAGATATTCACTCTGTTCATTTCTAGATAAACTAAGGAAATTGTACTTTGATATCCAATCTTTAACAATGTACATGTGTATGAATGGGTATCAAACAAACTTACTAAATAAATACAGACTTCAACTAGAATCATGCTGAAGCATGCATAAATTGTAAAATTGAATGTAAACAGATCTTACTTTATATCTGTATCTGTATGAATATGAAATAAATTTACCGAAAAAAATATTGGAAGCATACCGAAGCATGTATAATTAAAAAAAATTCCTCACGTCATACTTTTATAAGGAAAGAAATTTTAAGACTTTGTGGCAAATGAAATAGATATGTATCTACTTTGTTAAAAATTCAAAAGAGTGAATTCGTAACTCTAATATTATAGATTTTTAATTAAAACAGCACTAAATGTCGGACTCTCGCGTCACTATCGATAGAAGCATGCTAAAGCATGCATGCTAGCAAAATATTAAACTTGTTAGAAGGTGATGAGAAAGCTATTTTCTAATCATTAATTTGTAGACAGCAATTGTATCTGGACCAACTCCACTCATGAATGAATTGTATACAAGTATGATTGATGGTGATGAGGACCTTTTCTAAGTGAGAAATGATTACATCTGAATGAGATACAACGCAGTCTACGTTAACCACAATAACGTCAAGGGGTCAAACACCAAATCTTATATAGAAACACTTGAATTAAAAATTCTCCCAAACATAGATATTCCAATATTTCTAACACTTTATGAAAACACTGATGGGGAATTGATGATGGAGGTAAATGTGTTATTTTAGATCAATTTTCTAGAATAGTTGATTATTAAAGATGTATTTCTTTGTATATGAACTAATTTCTACGTACATACATTTATTTACCTATATGTATGTATATATTAATACTTTTAAAATTATATAAATATTTTCTATTTCAAGTAGTAAAATCTGAAAAAATAGTAGTGACACATTAGAAGAAAAAATTAATAAAATAAAAAAAAGAGAGACTGACTGACCAACTGATACGTTCACTCTGTCTGACAGATACAAAAAGCTCACTTAAATATATTAGAAATATATACGCAATACGCTAAACTTTAAGAAAATGAGAAAAAAATCACTTCATCCAGAACATCAAATAAAAGCCATAGGCGCTCACCCGTCATAAAATAAACATATACTCGTACATTATTACTGTACTTAAACATATTATCAGTATGAAGTAACACAATTTGAAGAATAAAAAGTTTAAAATTTAATTATCCCTAACGCTGAGAAAGAGGAGACAGAAATGCTGACATACAAAGTCATATTGTATACTAGAGGACCAGTTGAGACGTTAGACCGAAATTGTAAGAAAACGACTTCGTTTTCTGTTGTTCGCTATTCAAGAAGAAAATAAGATTGGTTATTATGAATTAACTAATTTAAAAGTACATTTAAGTTCAGTCTCATATCCATATGATGATAATCCTAACATAAAATTTAAAAAATAAACGTAATGCAATTCTATATAGTTATTATATGTATCTAAGATTCCAGTAAAGGTAGTATATGAAAGAATCTCATGCATTTCTACCTGTACCAGAGTTTAAGATAAAAGCTCCTTTTATTCAATAGCGGGGCAATTGAATAAAATTTTAATTTGAAATAGTAAGCAAAGAAATCAGCTTCCTGTATTCATATTCATGATCGTATAATAGAATATATACCCATCAAAGGACAAGTTCTAAAAGTCTTATAAATTGAGTAATATGGAAAACAACATAATTTTTATAGACGTACAAGGTTTCAAAAGTAATTCAAATAAATTTATTGGAAAAGAAGTAGCGATTGTTTTCAACAATTACGAATATAATAACTTCATTAGAAAACTCAATAATCAATAAAAAAATAAAAAAAAGAAGCAAGCTGGCTAACAAAAAACTATCGTTACATAAGCTGGACTGCTGGATCAGTATCATTTAAAAATGTTTATAAATGTATAAAAGGCAATGCAAGATGTTCTAAAATAAATGTAAAAGGTGATGAAAAAAGCCTACGGCTGGAAAAAATTTATATCAAAATATTTCTACGAATGACTATAAGCTGCATCAACTTTATAGAAAATATTTCTATTATAGTTACTATTAGTCTAAAGTATGTATCTTAAGGAATTCAGTTTTACTTAAAACAGAAAATCCTCACAAACTTTGAAGTAAATACAGATAAAAATTAGATCAACGTTTTTTAATTTCAAATAAAAAAATAAAAAAACTATGAAGATATTTGACATCTATACATAAAAGACCCGGCGAATATTTACAACATCAACAAAAGACCGCATACATACATAAAATCAATTTGTAGATATGTATGTACACATAATATCAAATTTCTTATCAATACTCAAGTATTTATTAGATCTTGACAATCACACTTACATATCTACATCATAAAAATATATGAACAACGCAAACCATTCAGTCAGAGCACATGCCCAAGCTAAACGACCTTATTATGGACAGAGAAACTATAAATCCCCCTGATCGTATGAAAAGAAGTTCAGCGAAAGAAGCCGGACGTAGTTAAATAAACAAAATCTGTAATATAAACAAATTTCTCGCAGGCAGACTTTAAAGCTGGACAATTTTAAGCATGACAAAATACCCAGCAATCTTGAGTATGAAAATATACTTATATATATGTATCAGATATATGAAAACATTTTATAGAACCAAATCTCGATATTGAATACAATTTATTTCTACGTACATAAAACTACTAGCGTGAGAAAATCATACGCACACACACGCACACACACACACACATGTACCAGATTTCATCTAAGAAAAATTCAAATTATTTCAACAACACACCAACCCTCACAAAACACGGCCAACCTTAAATTCCTACAGATATACATACAAAAATTCTCACGGTCATTCCTACAAACAACACTGACAACAACACAAATCACGATCAGCCTTAAACTCCTACGAACATGCATACAGATTTCTACGCATACATATCACTCGTACGACAACACCCTCACCTATCCTCAAATCACTAATAGCATTAAACTCCTACAAACATATGTACATACACACAGACATATTACTACACCAACCTCACCTACCCTAAATCATGATCAGCCTTAAATTTTCACAGACATACATACATACATACAGATTCCTACATATTACAACAACATCCTCACCTCTCTTAAATCACGATCAGCCTTAAGCTCCTACAAACATATAGACATACATACATACACGCAGTCGATCAACCTCAACTACACCACAACCCTCCCAATAACAGCCTCGCTTAAATTCCTCCGGACAGACACATCCACAAATTCCCATGGATACATGTTACTCGTACAACAACACCCTCACCTACCCCAAATCACTATAAGCCTTAAATTCCTACAGACTTGCAACACCTGCATACACGCAGTCGATCTACCTCAACTACACCCCGCCCCCTGTCAATCACACCATCTCACAAATTCCAACAGACAGGTATACACACATACACTCAATCCATCTACCTCAACTACACCACGCTCCCCCGGCCAATCACAGCCTCGCACAACAGACAGACGGACGGACAAATCCATAAAGTCCCTCGGTTATGTATTACGACAACAACCCCACCCACCCCAAATCACTATAAGCCTTAAACTCCTGTATTAGCATTAGAAATAACTTTTATGTTTTCCCGTCTGAATTATGAAAAATCATTTTCCCGTCGGCATTTGAAAAAAATAATAATCATGTTTTGCCGTCGGCATTTGAAAAAAATAATAATCATGTTTAGCCGTCGGCATTTGAAAAAAATAATTTTCACTATTTCACCCCCATTAGTATTAGGAAAAATCATATTCATGATTTTCCCGTTGGTACTAGGAAAAATCATTTTCATGATTTTCCCGTCGGCATATATATTTATGAAATATTAATCTTATGAAACCCCTTAATCCAAACATACATATAAATTCCCACGGTCATAAAAACCCGGACTTATTAAACCACCCTCGTATGTATTAAACAAACAAAGCCCCTTATGTAAACAAAAAATTCCTTATGTAAACAAAAAGTTGGACGGACTTATTGATCCACCCTCGTAGGGTATCAAATTTCACAAATTTCCAAGAATTTTGAAATTTGGGTAATTAAAATTTTAAAATTTTAATTGGGGCAGGATTGGTAGTTCCCTACTACTCAAGTCGATCACAATTTTGGCTTTTTTATAATTCTAAACTATGGATAGGCCCATAAAATTTTAATTTCAAATCGATCAAATCGAAAATAAGGCTCGATATGTCACGTAAAAGTATAAAGACGAACCAATTTATTTCTTTACATGAATTTTGATGTTTTCTTTCCTGTAAGTGATATTAAGCTGCCATTAATTTCACATTTTGTACTATATTTTCAACGCTATATTTGTTCATTCTCACCAACAGAAATAGAAATTAGTCTAAAGGTACAGTCACACTTAGCAAACATTTGTCCCAAAAAGCGTAACCACTAAATATTAATGAAAAATCTTTCGATTCGGACACTTTCTTAGTCCCAGTTCATACCAGTCAAATCTTATTGATAAACTTATCACTTTTTCTTCTTTGAACTATCTTCGGTGTTCACATAATGAGAGTCTTATTTTTAAGCACATATTTTTTATGCATAGTTTTGTGTATGCTTTTTTTTATATTACGAATGAGAAAGCAAAACGTATCGACAGTACATGAAGCTTAGTACTCGTTTCTTTTCCCCTCGTCTCTCTCACCTATAAAGTAGCAAACTTAAAAATAAGAATCTCTTCGTCTGAACACTGACTTATTAAGTTAAACAGTTTCATGCATAACTAATAGAGAATGCCAAAAAAATCAAACATTATTGGGAACTCTTTAACCTTGTAAGCAGATTTCTAAATCAAAAGGTTTTCCTTGGTGTGACCGTACCTTAAGGGCCATTGTTACAACTTGGGTTTAGTAAAAGGTAGCATTGTATACGACGTATAAAATGTTTTTCATTATAACAGTTTTGCTTTAACCTAAACTGAGCGCTAAGCTAAAGGCTACCTCGTAGTTTAAAGTAAAGTTGTAGTGTAATAATGATCCTAAGTGGGCTACAGCGTCTAAAGTAGTAGTATAGCCTTGTTCTAGCGACACTTATAATTTTCATACACACGCATGTATTCTATTTATTACAGGTTGTAGTCGATACCTTCACGCAAAGAAAAGATATGGTTGTAAAATGGTTGAGAAAATAATACTATGTTTTCTGAAACAAATGTGTGGTCGGTAAAAACTAGTTATTGTTATTTTAAACATTAATTTCGTTACGATAAGCACAGTAATGTTTGAATTTAATAATTACATTATTATATTCATAGAAAGTGCGATATGGTTGGAGTTTAACAATATAGTTTTGTTAAAAATTTATGACTACAATATAATTTGTATTATTGTGTAAAAATAATATGATGTAAATAACAATATAATGTTATTCAAAACCATACTAAGTTAAGTTTTTAAAAACAATCTTTTTCAGAAACACCTTCTGTCAGTTCAGTATTTCGTTTGTAAGCTATCGGTAGTGTACACGTGGTGTTAAATAAATAAAAAAAATATAAACAAAAGGGTAGATAAATAAAAATAATGTATACATATGTATGTATGTATATCTCTTTATACAGATATGTCTGTATTTCGTGTACATATATATGTAAGTATACATTTCTATAAATACATACATACATTTTCTTTCAACTATATTAATTTATAATCAGAAATAATTTCTTAATCAGGCTTGAGTTCAGTAATTTCAATTCTTATGAATGAAATATTTTTATTAATTAATGTGAGTATCCAAAGAAGAGAAGAAAAATTAAACTAAACACTATTAGCTGGGGGAAATACCGATATTTTTCTGTGCAGCCACGCACTTCATCAGCACCCATGTCTATCTACTGGAGTAGATATTATTATTAACATCAGCTATTTAACCTGAATTTCTATGAAAGTGGAATATGAGAATTGATTGTGTATACAATTATTGATTTGCCTTCGGCAAACACATTTGTAAGTATCACTATTCATTTTCTGTTTTTCCATTTTCTATTTAGGTTAGCACGAAGTTATATCACTCTACCAATGTATGTTTAACTATTCTTACTTATCTTATTAATTAATAAAAATATTTCATTCATAAGAATTGAAATTACTGAACTCAAGCCTGATTAAGAAATTATTTCTGATTAAAATTCGCTATAGTTCAATTAAATCTAATAATGTCTCATTTAATTCATCATGGGCACGTGACAAAAATATGTTCACTTGGCGATCACTGTTCACTTGGCCAGAACTGCTTCAGAATGCTGGAAAGCTAAGTCAACTGTAGAAAGCAATAAAACAAAGTAGCATAAAGCCACTACAATAATACTTATATGTATGTACCGATGGTGCATCGAATAAGTAAAAATAATTAATGTGATGATCGTAAAAGATAAGTAAGAATAGTTAAACATACATTGGTAGAGTGATATAACTTCGTAGTAACCTAAATAGAAAATGGAAAAACAGAAAATGAATAGTGATACTTACAAATGTGTTTGCCGAAGGCAAATCAATAATTGTATACACAATCAATTCTCATATTCCACTTTCATAGAAATTCAGGTTAAATAGCTGATGTTAATAATAATATCTACTCCTGTAGATAGACATGGGTGCTGATGAAGTGCGTGGCTGCACAGAAAAATATCGGTATTTCCCCCAGCTAATAGTGTCTAGTTTAATTTTTCTTCTCTTCTTTGGATACTCACATTAATTAATAAAAATATTTCATTCATAAGAATTGAAATTACTGAACTCAAGCCTGATTAAGAAATTATTTCTGATTAAAATTCACTATAGTTCAATTAAATCTAATAATGTATCATTTATATTAATTTATTTTTATTTCGGATTTACCCCACAGCTGTTTTGAACAAAAGATTTACCAATAAATATATGATTAAAAAACAATATATTATTATTACATAAAATAATACTATGATCGTATTTAACAATATTATGTATTATAATATTAGAACATGGTATGATAAGTCTCAATTATATTTTAGTCACATCTAACAATAGTGTTGTCTTATTTACAAAAAAAAAAAATTAGGTACAACAAAGTTAATTGTTTTTGTAGATAATATTATTATTAACTCAGAAAATAATATTATTTAAACTTTGCTTTTCCATTGACAATAATATGATTTGACTGCAACCATATAATTCAATCATAGTATGTTGCTATTTGTTTATGGTTACCTCAACCATATTTTTTCTTTGTGTGTTGCTTTCGTGAATGTGTTTCATTTTTAAGTTGGCGACAGCAACAAAAGTAGTCCAGTAGTCGTGTAACTACAAAATAAATCGTTTTAATATAAGCGCGTGTATTCAACATTTTGATAGATTGTGTTTAGTAGCCAGCAGTGGTATATGTGTTTATTGCTTATCATATTCGAATTAAAGTGTTTTGTGTTAAAAGAAATAGTGAGTTAAGATTTTTTCGATCTGTCTCTCCCCATTGCTAGGTGGGAGTTGCATGGAATGAAAGATACAGCATAAACAATAACCATTGAACAAATAACAGAAAAGGGACACATCTTAAAAAAAAATCTTGTAATTGCATGACCACAATTGAATTTGACATGATTTTTGCTGCCATTCAGTTTTGCTGTAAACATCCCAGCAAAAAACTTTGCCTACTAGAATGCAAAAAAGTGTATGTACTCCTCAGTCGTAAGTACATACAATTTGACTGAATAACCCATTATTTTTGTTTGAGAAGTTCAAAAAGTATGCGGTACCCTGTACTTTTTGCCTACAAACATACAAAAGTTAATAGATTACTGATTGCCTAAAAGTACTCAAAATTTAATGGGTTATTTTTTGCGTACAAATATGCAAAATAATATAGATTAATTTTTGCTTAAACTTATTCAAAATTAATTTGCTATATTTTCTAATTTTTTTATTTTAAATGAATAAAATTTTGTAACAAATTTCTCTAGATATACATATTTCCTTATTTACTGGAAAGTACTACAATAAGTACTTTCACGTAGTGATATAAATAAGTTCTTATTTTATTCATTACATGACAGTCATTATTATGCAAATAAAATAATTAGATAAATAAGTACCACTCGTTACTTTGTAAGCCATTAAAAGAGTACTACCCATTACAAAATTTCGAAAATTTTTTGCTGAGATATTCAAATGGGTAGTTAAACTATGAGCAAAACAGCTATTTAATATTAAAAATGTTTTTCATAAAACTGTGCCACAACAGTCCTATTGTACTAAACCTAATATCAATCGCGTTTTTGTTTATTTTATATAAATTATTTGTGACATGAAAAGATCTGAACTAGATAGAAATCCACTCTCCTTATTTGTTGATTTTTCAAGAGTTGAATTAGTTGAGACTAGGACTGGCTGCAAACCAAATATCTCAGAGAATCTACAGAACCATATGTTTCAAGGCAATTTTATATTTCCCCCGTGAGATCTGTGCTATAATATGCATCTATAACTTGGGATCCTATATATGGGCATTTCTAGGGTGACGAACGTTACTGTCGTACGTTTTAAATGGGGAAGAAAACCTAAGACAAAAATGTTATTCTGTTCGTTCATTTTGTAATTTTTGAGCATCTTTACACTGGCTCTTTATTTAGTAATAAATTTGTATTTTTGCATACACAGGGTTTTAAATATTAGCAAACAAAAAGTGATACGAACGTTACGAAAAAAGGAAGTGGTGTTGATTCGCATCTATGAAAATGCAAAAGTCTGCGAAATGAATCACGCTTTTTCTAAATCACAAACTTTAAATTGATCTGAACTGATTTCGTTTTGCGTTAGTGCTTGTTGCGTTGAAATTATCTTATTATTGTCTTCTATACAAGCAATAGTTGTATTTGAGTAAAAAATATTTTTAAATTCTGTTCCTAAAATTTGTTTAAAATCCAACTTTTAAGACACTTGGTCCTGACGAGTCAAATGTAACTTTAATATATCAGCATTTTTTTAAACGAACGTTACATTATAACATAGCGCAAAACAAGTAGAAAAGATTAATTTTATTGTAGTTTTAAGAACATATTTATGGAAAAACTACAACCACTACATACTTATTAATGGTTTGAACATTAAATATGAAATATGAATAAATATTAATAAGAGTTATAAAAATATAAATAAATTTTTGGCAGCTTGGTTTTTCTTCACTACAACTTAGATGGCGTCTACAAACATTACAATCAAATTATTTGAAGGGTTTTTATGATACTATCGGTCAAGCAAAACTTTTTAATAACATTAAAATTTTTGATCATGGTTTACCTTTTGCTGGAAATGCCCATATATGACTCACAAAAATTACATTTAGTCCGCATTTTTGTTATTCTGCCTTAGTAGTCTACAGTGAAACCCATTAGATCTTCCGTCATATACTAGGCGTCTTGCTCTATTAAAACTTATAACTATTAAAATCAGAATTATTATGTTGAATGTGTCGTTTATATTAAATATAATTAATGGTGATATTTCATTTAATGAAATCTGTCCATCTCGACACTTAAAATTGCTTTGGCTGAAGTAGTTAGCAAGTTGACTAAAAACCCGAGGGTAGTTGGTTAGAGACCGGTATCCTACTGTTATAGCTAATAACAGCACACATTTTTCTAGTGTGAATTAGTGTTTCTTTGTATCAGTTGTTGTAGGAAAGTTCATGTGATGAAGGCATAGTCAATGGTCACTGAACTATACCGACTTCAGCAGAAACAAATCCTAATGTAACATTAGAGCGCCCTCCTTCGATGTGTAGCAGAATCATCATAGAAGTAAAGCAAGCCACAGACCTTGCGACTGTTGGTACAACATGAGCAAGTTGTGTATAAGATTGTAAAGTGTGTGGGGTCGTCGTATGAAGTTGTGTATCGGTTGTACGAAAGATTAAAAAGATTTGATTTTTTGTCTAGTTGTATGGACAGGTTGTAAAATTTGAGTTTGTTGTACAACTTCATTTCATTTTGTTCTTATTTTCGTTGTGGTCATATGAAAAACATCGCGCTCGAATTCAAATTTGCGTATAAAATGGAGAATTGAACAGAAAGAAGTGATTTTATATAATTGTATAAGAGTTTGCGCGGAAGAATTGCTTTTTTATATTCATCGGCACTTTTGACAAAAGGTCATTTAATACTTCGTTTGACACCCACGTGTAATTTTTATAGTCCATTGGCTCACTTTCTTTTATTATTTCCAAAAGTTTGTTATTAGAATACGTTTTTTTATATAAATCACTCCTTTAACCAAATTCTTTTTTCTGTCCTTTTTTACGTTCTTCTTCTTATTTTGTCACCAAAAAAAAAACCGTCCATTACAATACACGACATAACACCCGATGTCATGTTTACTCCAAAAAAAAATTAAGAAATGAAGTTGTGCTCTAATGTTGTGCACGTTGTTGTAAAGTTTGTGGGCAAAACACAGAACTTGTTAATCCAACGTGTTGTACCAACAGTCGCATAAGGCTTGCATAAGGTAACCAATGAAATTGCTACTAAGCACAGCTTTAAAAAAAATGAATACGCCTCATTTAACATCAGAGGCGCTGCAACACTGCATTATTTAAAACGTGCAAAAATGCAGAGTTGTAAATTAATGAACTTTCCTCTATCTCTTCTTTCATCACCTGTCTTCTCTATCACTATCCCTTTCATTGCCTGAGTGCTACTTTTCTTTAAAAAAAAATTAAATACTTGAGATCAAATTACGCAAAAGCTGTACCATTTAGAAGGATGTGTACACAATTTACTCGATTTTATAAAATTATAGATTTTTCATTAAATCTAAATGTATTTAAACATTAAATTATTGTCTTGTTAAACAATCAATAATTTTTTATTAATTAAGCCCATACATAGACATGGGTGCTGATGAAGTGCGTGGCTGCACAGAAAAATATTGGTATTTATCCCAGCTAATAAAGTCTAGATTAATTTTTCTTCTCTTCCTTAGAAACTTACATTAATTAATACAAATATTTCATTCAAGAAGAATTAAAATTACTGAACTTAAGCCTAATTAAGAAATTATTTAAGATTTTCTTTTTACATGCTCTTATTATTATTCGGTCTTTATCCAACTCATTTTGACTAACGTAAATAAGTTACGAGAGTAACAGCCTGTTTTTCGGAAGTTAATAAATTGCACCATTGCCGTAGACATACATTTTTTCTAAGGGACATTATGACTGGTGATTTTCATGACTAATATTAAAATTAATAATTACATGCAATTTTTATTAATTGTAGGAGGGCAACAGCACTTTCTGCAGGGGCAATGCACTCCCCAAAATGGCCTCTCTACGTGTATAGATTGTTCTTAATCAACAGGAAGGTATTAACTCGAAATTTTTAAATTTTCAGTAGAGACGAAAAACTATTTGTGGTTACATTTTAACAGAATTTGAAAATCCGAATAGATAGCAGTAGGCAAATTCCATTTGAAAATATATTAGCATTGTTTCTATTTTAAAACCTTGCAATTCTTGTGGAAGAATATGTATGTTTTGAAAATAGTCACAACTCAAAAAAAATTGAGCAATTTCATCATAAAAAAATCGAGCAGATTTTAATTAAAATATTTATTAAAATCTATACCGTTTACTAGGGATGAGCAAATAAAAAAAATGTATCGATATATATCGTATCGATATTTTTGAACAGTATCGATATATATTTTTTGAAAACATCAATATTTCGATATATCGATATTTTTACCTACAAATGTTGCAAAAATATTCCAAATCTAAAATAAATACACATACATATATACTAACATATCGTGCCATAACCGCCAAAAAAAAAAGTTTAAGCAAGGCTTCATTAGTTTTTACTTTATGTTGCTGCTCTGTGCTGTGCCGTTCTATTTTTAAATTTTAATACATAGTCACTTTTTCTATAATAAATTAGCTGTTTCTGACCAGAACGGTCACAGTTTTCCACTAAATTGATGAGTTTTGCATCGTCCATTGTTATGTTTCAATATAGTGTTTATGTTTATCTGGTAAAAATTATATTTTTTAAATTCTTAAAGCACAATCACAGTTTATTTCGAAATGTTTTTATTTTATTTATGTTGCCACTTACAATTACTCAATATTTTTTTTGATTTTCAGTGGTTGAACCGAAACAGAACAGAATGAAAGAAAAACTAACGGCTTGTATAAGATTTTTATAAACCAAAAAGAGTCAGCTGACTCGTAAGAGAAGAGAAGATAAAAACTAGGCAGAATTAGAATTAGAATTAGAATTACAATTAGGCTTATATATATCGAATACAAATTTGGCATTTAGCTTAGTTAAGGTGCCTATACACTACCTGCCTGGCTCACGATGTCGACAAGAAATTTTCGTTCGCTTATTTATATTGAAAACAAAAACAAATTTTCTTATTTTGTTTTTGTTTTCAATATAAATAAGCGAACAAAAATTTCTTGTCGACATCGTGAGCCAGGCAGTATATGTTTTTATACCCTTTACCAAAAATGGAAAAGGGTATATATAGGTTTGTCATTCCGTGTGTAATTTCCATAATTTTAATTTGCGACCAAAAAAATATATATATTCTGGGTCCTTATGAATAGCGATGACGAATAAGCGATGTCCGTCTGTCCGTCCGTCCGTCCGTCCGTCCGGTGTACGTGAAATCGGTTTTCCGAAGCTCCCAGAAAAGCTAGAGACTTCGTTCTTGGACTGATGTATCAGAAATGGTCCAACTTAGATTGGTATTGAAATTCAGCAAAATCGGGCAGACGATTGCAGAGCTGGAAAACTTAAACTTCATTTTGCCATATAAAAGTAACTACCGAAAACAAATTTTTATTTTTTTTTTAATAAATAAATTTATTTTACCCTTCAGTACAACTAAAATTGGTATTTTAAATAAAAAAAAATATAAAAAAAATTAAAAAGACGTTTCCAGGGTTGGGAAACTTTAATTTTTTGTGTTATGTAAAATTAAATATGTCTAAAACTATATTAGTATTTTCTCGTGAACCGTAAGAGCTACAGACCTGAAATTTGGACACAGTGTGTAGACCTTTGGCCGCTACAACAACAAATACATAAGAATTGGAAATTAAAGGGTGTTCCAAAACGAGCAACGAAAAATTCTAAAATCCCATGTAATATACATACAATTATATGTATATACACTTGAAATTTGTAAGGTTAGTGTATTTTTATACAGACTACAAAAATTAACACTAAAATTTCAAAAAATTTAAATTAAAGGGTGTTCCATCAGTTAATGCAATTTTGACAAATTGCTGTATCTTGGAAACCGTAAGAGCAAAACTCTTGAAATTTTCAAAAACGGTAAAACTAAAAAATCAAGGAATTATATATAAAATCGCCAAACCGAAAAAAATCGCGAAAAACAAAAAAAAATCCCCAAAACGAAAAATACCCCAAAAAAACATGAAAAAATCGCCAAAATGAAAAAAAACCCCAAAACAGGAAAAAAACGACAAAATAAAAAAAAATCGCCAAAATGAAAAACCCCAAAAAAGAGAAAAAAATCGCCTAAATAAAAAAACCCCAAAGCAGGAAAAGACGCCATAATGAAAAAAAAACCAAAAACAGAAAAAAATTGCCTTATTAAAAAAAATTTCTAGGACTAAAATAAATCGCGGAAAACCGGAAAAATTGCTTATATAAAAAAAATCGCCAAAATGAAAGAAAAGCGCCAAAATGAAAAAAATCGCCAAAATGAAAAAATCGCCAAAACGAAAAAAAACCCCAAAAAACAGAAAAAAGTCGCCAAAATGAAAAAAAAAAGAAAAAAATACTCCTAAATAAAAAAAACTCAAAAACAGAAAAAAATTAAAAAAAAATCGTCAAAATGAGAAAAATCTACAAAATGAGGAAAATCCCAATAACAGAAAAAAATCTCCAATATAAAAAAAACCTCCAAAAACAGAAAAAAATCGCCAAGACGAGAAAAAAGCGACAAAACTGAAAAAATCGTTTAAACTGAAAAAAAAACTTCAAAAAAGCCTACCTTTCGTGCGCGATTCAAAGTCGCACTTTACTGAAGTTTTTAATATTAAAGGAATTAAATGAAACTAATAAGCAGATTTTGTAAAAAATTTGTTTCTAAACGTTTCAAATTTGTATGAAAAATAACGAAAATTCTTTTCAAAAAATATTTTTTCCATACAAATTTCAAAACGAAAAAATCGTTTGAATTTACAAAATCTGACCTTAAGTTTTTCTTATTTCGTTTTTGCTTTTTTCACTTAACATAATTTATGTATTTTTTAAAGAACTAGATTGGTATCAATAATCAAAAAAATCCAAAATTGGAAAACTCACACTTTTTGTGTTATGTAAAATTAAATAGGTCTAAAATTTTTTTTCTTTTTCTTTATAAATTGAATATATTTTATGCTTCTGAAAGAAAATTACAGCTCCAAAGATGGAAACTTTAAAAAAATGATAAATTTTTTCACAAAACAAATATGTATGTATGTGTCAGTATACTATATATATGTACGTACGTTGGTAAAGGGTATATAAGATTCGGCACCACCGAATATAGCACTCTTACTTGTTTATATTGCACCTGTCAAATTTTAGATAATTCGGTAAAAACATGTAGTTGGTGACCTCAAAAACTTTGCTTGTGTAAAAATACACAAGCAAAAACATAAGACAAATTTTCAATTAGAGCATGTTCTATTTTCTTATGTTCACACATGTGTTTTCAAATGTCTATGCCATGTGAAAACATTTATCGACGGTTGAATGTCTCCGATATCATTAGCTGTCCGTTTAAAGTATTTGCATTAGTGATAAATTAATTATTTTTTATCTCATTTTAAAATTTTAATAACAATGATATAAAGTATATAACAAGTGTTGATACAAGCTCCATATTTTGCAGATTAAAAAGAAAAAAACTTAAATAAATATTTGTGACGCCGGCACTTCAGTGACGCCGGCACTTCGGCAACGCTACCAAAGAAATTTCCAGCGGCTTTAATGTTATATATATCAGCTGTTGTAAACAATCATGACCAATGTCACGTGTAATTGTACATACAAGTTGGAAACCAAAAATTAAAAACCGTATGTAAATTAATCAAGTTTCACAGACACAAAAAAAAACATGTGAATTGTAAACTTGAAAAAGCACAAGCAAAAACATGTAGTGTATTGGTACCTTTAACAAATAATATGGCTTAGTGGGGTCACCTTATAGATGAGCCTGGGCTGTTATTATAAAACTTCTCTTTTTTTCGCATTACTAGTAGTGATGCCAATATCGTAGTTAAAAACGGCTATAGCTCTTAAAAATATCGAAACCCGATACTCGTAAATAAGAATCGATGTATCGATATATCGGTTTTTGAAATATCGGCGATATATATCGATATTAATTTTCTCAAATATCGATATATCGAAATATGGGCATCCCTACCGTTTACCCCAAGCTTTTTTTTGACATTTATCTAAACTTTTTTATCCAGAACAAAATCCATTGACTGGAAAATTTCCAAAACTACAACCAAACAACTGCAATGTAGCCAACTCACACAACTTTATAAGCAGACCGTAGCTAATTCGATCATCTTTTATATAAACATGTTGTACAGGGTAATAATGAATAAATAAAATTTTTAGATTTTGATTAGGGGCTGTCCATATATTACGTAACACTGTTTTTGCCGATTTTTGGTCATCCATTTGGTCATTTCAAAAAAATCTAAAATGCGCGTGAAACTAAAAAAAAATTTGAATCATGGATCAATAAAGGTTGCAGTGGTGAAAAATGTTTTATTTCCCAAAAAAAAATATTTTTTAACCAGTGCACTTAGCGGGAGGGCTTTAAATATGAGTCAAATGACTCAAAATGATGTCCATTACGAAAAATATGTAATTTTTCTTTTCTTAATTTTTTCCCCTTCTACAACATTAGATTTTCAAGACATAATATTTTCCTATTTAAAAAAAAATGTATATCCTTAAAAATACCTTAAAATTAGAGGGCACACCATCTAGTTCCTAGACGCATTTCACTGCTGTTTTCTAAATATTTTATTCTTAAGTTCGGTTGTATCAAAAATTAAAATAATATGCTTATGAAAATACGTCTATGTATGCAAGTTCCCATTGACACTGTTGGATATAATTTAACTTGTCAACAAACGTTTTTATATAAACATATTGTATCAAATAATCTTTGAAATGAAATTGTCAAATATTTTTTCAATAAAAATTATTCTACTGTTGTAACTAAAAAGAGAAGCTTGTGAAATTATTCTTGGGTTCAAAACTTAAACATTGTAGCCTAAAGTTGACCAACAAAAATTCTAAAACTTAATAATTTCATATTGCCATGTATGTACATATCTGGAAGAATATATTTTTTGAAAGGACTCTTTTTTTGTCTATGTATGTACATGTTTGGTGGATTTAATGTTAATATATTTATGTGGCAGCTTTATATGGAAAGAAGATTTTATATACAGGCAAATCCCGGTATAACGAATCTCGCTTTAACGAAAATCCGATATAACGAACGTCCAAATTTTTTACATTAACAATCTTACATAGCGAATATTAACCTAATTTTATACTGGATATAACGAATGATAAAGAAAAAATCGCAAAATATAAAACAAAAACTTGCTAGGAACATATTTCTAACATTAATTTTACTTTATATAGCGAATGTATAACGAACAGCAGAAAATATTGAACAAAATCTACAGAAGCAATGTAAATGAAAAAAAAAATATGATAGGTACTAGGTATTAGTTTGTATTTGGTAGCTTATTTAAAAACAAGTTTCCCTCAATCATTTTATTGTATTGTTGTATTGCACCCTCTCTGCAATAATAATAATTAAAAAAACACTTGAAAAAAACTTTGCGATATAACGAATCTTTCGGTATAACGAATAGGCCTGACATTATATCGTTCGTTATACCGGGATTTGCTTGTACATACATATATTAAGAATATTTAAAAATGTAAATTGATAAAGATAATTAATTGAGAACTATGTAATCAGATTGACTACAGTTTATTTAATTTATTATAAAAATTTTGTATAATTTTCAAATGTCATTTAAAAACAACCATTAAATTGTTGGATAGTTTTCATAAACGTTAATGTACGCAGACAGGAGTATGAAGTTCTTTTCCATACAAATTTTTTTATTTAAGTTTGTAGAATAAAATAGACCTCTAATTAAATGTCTATAAATTTCACATACAATAGATATTCGTATTCGCGAATATCGTTTTAAATATTCGTATTCGCGGATATCATTTTAAATATTCGAATTCGAATTCTCGAATATCAGAAATGGACATTCCGCACTCAAAAAATAACTAACTAAAACTTTGGAAAATTTTCTAAATTTGAGTAAAAGAAAGTTGTCGGTCGTATGGCGCCAAAGCTGTTTTTTACTTGAAACCAGTAAAATATTTACTGCATTTCTACTACATTAATGAACTAGTTTATAGTAATTATATTTTCATATTTGAGTAAAATTTTTTTAAAATAAAGTAAAATTTTCCCATAAAATGGGGAGCTTTACAAAAAATGTGTCTCAAATTTAGTAAATTTTCCAATTTTTTTTTTCTTTAATTCTGGTACTTTCTTTTTTACTTTTAATTAAATTCTATACCACATAATATGTTATTTATTATATCTTCATATTATATTCTTAATTAATTCACCATACATACAATATAAATGCCTTGATAGGAGACAAGTATTGAACCAACAACCTTCTGACTGATAGGCAAGCTCTCTAACTAATTGCCTAACAAGGCAGCCTGAATAATAATTGATATAATTGAGTTTTAAAATTTTATTTTATTTACAAAAAAATAAATTTCAAGTTCAATTATTACTCGAAAATATGAAAAATTTATTTATATTTTTTTGCTATATGCAAATTAATAATAAATTCTATAATTCAAGGAAAAACTACTTAAAACTGGTAAATATTTTTCTAAAATTTAGAATACCTTTTTACATCTTTTAAGTAAGTAAAATTTCATGAACTAATCAGGGTTAAGACATTTCCTAAAATTTATTTTTTGGTTTAAAACGAAATTGACTAGACCTTAGTATACAATTTTCCTAACCTTAAAACCATTTTCATACTTTTAGTATATATTTGGTTTAAGGCAGTAAACCTTTCCTTACATGTAAGACATTTTTTGTGTATTTTTATGAACTATTTTTAAGGATATGAACTTTTTATTTTTTACTCATATTAAGTAATTTTTATTAGATTTTTGTAAAAATTTACTTGAACTTAGAAAAAATTACTTAAACTTGGAATTTTTTTTACTTGAATTTAGGGGAAAAAATTTAATAATAATAGTACATGTCTTTTTTTTAGTGTAGAGCACTTTTAAAAATTCGAGTCGATTTTCAGAAATATATCTCTGTTGCAGTTAAATTGGTAAATTCGGTGCTCACTTCTATTTTATTGGGCAAATATCTATACACAATAGATAATACACTCAACTTGAAATATACCAAATTACACGATTATTCCATATGAGATAATAAATCGAAGAAAAGATAATCTAAAAGTCTTTAGGCTACAACTGTCTAAAAAATCTCACAAAAAATTTAGATTTTATTAAGGGGTACTTATGAGTAGGAATATTACAGCGGTCCCATTGACTCAAAGCTAGCTTATGTAGACTTAAACACTTTTTGTTTTTTGCCACAGAACTTTTAAACATTATTGTTTATAAGCTAAACATAAACGAGACAAGGCTTGTGTTTTCGAAAAACCGGCTGTAAGTTTTCATTTGATAATAACTAAGTTAGTTGTTAGATTGCCTGTCGTTAGTTGGAAAATCTTTTACTTGTATTTCTGCAAAAGAAAATTGCTTCGAAATTCACTTAAACATAACAAAGTTGAAGAATTGTCTTACTTTGTAAGCCAATTAAGTTTGTGTTTCTTTAGTCCATTTCTTTTTATTTTTTTACCATTTCAGATATATCCCAGCAAAAAATTTTCGAAATTTTGTAATGGGTAGTACTCTTTTAATGGCTTACAAAGTAATGACTGATACTTATTTATGTAATTATTTTATGTGCATAATAATGACTGCCCTGTAATGAATAAAACAAGAACTTATTTATATCATTACGTGAAAGTACTTATTGTAGTGCTTTCCAGTTAATAAGGAAATATATCTAGAAAAAAATTTATTGATCGGGAAAATTATTTTAATTAGAAAAATTAGCAAATTAATTTAGAATAAGTTTAAGCAAAAATGAATCTATAATATTTTGCATACTTGTAAGCAAAAAATTACCCATTAAATTTTGAGTACTTTTATGCAATCAGTAATCTATTAACTTTTGCATATTTGTAGGCAAAAAGTATAGGGTACCGCATACTTTTTGAACTTCTCAAACAAAAATAATGGGTTATTCAGTCAAATTGTATGTACTTACGACTGAGGAGTACATACACTTTTTTGCATTCTAGTAGGCAAAGTTTTTTGCTGGGATATTACACAAACAATACATGGTTATATACTTATTTCTTTATGAAATTATATTTCCGGGTATTGCTTTAACTATTCGGTCATGTACATTTCAAACATACACAAACATAAGTACATATGTACCCTCTAGTCAGCCTAGAACCATATGTCTCTATGTCAACACTCTTTTCTCTAGCGACAATTGCACTAGTTGAAATGTCGACGACTTTCCTTTTATGCGGGAGTAGAGATAAGTTAGAGACAACAGTTCTAGTGTATTTCTGGTGACATTGTCATTGAACGCTTCAATAGTTTGTTTTTCTTTTTTATTTTGCTATGCAATAATGTTAAAAACTTACGTACATGTGTATGTATTTAAGTTTGTTGTCCCAACCCTTACAAAATTGTAGATGAGTGTCACTAAAATGTACTAGTGAATTTTTAGTTCAAATGTCTCCATATGGTCGTAAAAGAATAGTGCTAAAATCTACTGGGTAGATTTTCAATGACAACCCTATAAGTCAATAGGCGATTACATTGGCTGCGGTACACCTATTCAGTAGTACTACTGACAATGTCACTAGTAAATCACTACAATTTTACTATTGACAGCAAGCGAGGAAATATCGATATTGTAGACTAGAGCCCCTAAAATTTACTACTGAATCGTTGGTGCCAATGTCTCCATGTGGTCCCAAAAGAACTACTTAGTCAGTATTGCTACAGTCTAGTGGTGGATTTTCAATGACAAGCTAATGTGAAATGTCAATAGATAATTACATTGGCTGGCGTACACCTGGTCAGTAGTACTACTGAAAATGTCACTAGTAAATCACTAAAATTTCACTATTCGCATTTTCTGCAGGGTATGTATGTATTTATTTATTTGTGTGTTTGAGAATGTTTTTGTTGTAGTTTTGCATTATTTTATTTTATGTACGTGAAGCACCATGTAACTGTATTAACTTAAAGTATCCATTGAACTGAACTGCTGCTGTTGACCGTAAAGACAGGTGGACAGACGGATGTACTAAATATCACACATAAACTTCGTTAAATATGAATATGTGTACACTCAAAAAAGTTTTACATTAATCGAATGCAGGTTATTTTAAAATTTTTCCGTGATTTAAAATTTAAGGAAAATATAGTTATTCTAACAAGCCATCCATGTATATTTAAGCTTAAACTTTTTGTGTATGTTGTTTAATAGGCAAATCACAATATGTTATTGGCCATGTCACAGAGCTCAATTCCGAACGGAAACGGAATTCAATCCACCCTATTTTTGCAGGAGATGGTGTCTAAAAAAGAAAACTAAAATGCGGGAATTTTTCAACTGTGTCCAGACTATTGGGGGCGCTGGTATGCTGAGTTATACTGGGGCTAGGGTTCGTTATCTTGAGGTGGATTCAATTCCGTTTCCGAACTGAATTGAATTCTGTGACATGGCCAATAACATGATTTTGTGTGTAGTCAATATAATTTAATAATAACTTTTTGAATTTTTTTTTTGCAAATATCATACCTTTCAAGGTTAAATCGTGTAGAACAAGGAAAAATATTAAGAACTGCATTTTTAGTGTGTTTGTGAGCTGAAATTATAGAATATGTCCAAATACAATTTTTTTTTTGTAATTTTCGCTCATATATACAATGTAGCACATATGTACATACTTACGTATTTTTACCATATTTAAAAAAAAATACAAATAAAATATTAAATGAATTTTGATAGACTCTTGGGAGAATGACGTCCAAAAAAAGTACTAACCCTAACGCTGCAGCCACACGTTTAATAAATAGCTTTCAATTTCATCACATATACTGTTTGTCAAAATTCCTTGAAATTGATAGATGTTGCACAAATTGATAGTCAATTTCATTTTTTAAATGCCACCGACGAAGAAACAACTCAAAATTTGTAGCTTCAATCAATGTGTGCTGTGACCAGCACACATTGATTGGATAAATGAATTTGAAAGCAATCTAGTTTTCAATTCAAAAAGTTCGAGTGTGTAAGTAAAAAAAGTGTGAGTGTATTGAAAATTGAATGGAATTGAAAGGCAAAAATTTAACGTGTGGCCCCCAAGTCCTCGTCCATACAGTAAAACATTTGCTGCGAATAAGTATGCTTGTAGCTTATTTTCTTTTACAATATACTTCAAAAATATACAAGCAGTAAAAAATAAAATAAAACATCAACGAGTTGAAACATTAGAATCTAATGATTACACTGCACAACAGTGGTTTTGATGCTTAAATAAAAACAGCGGATCGTTATATATTTTTATCTGCTGATTACGATGGCGTTAGTTAGTTTTTTCCTATCAGCTCAAGTTTTAAAGATATAGGGCCTAATTCATAAAAAAATATTTTTAATTTATAAACGGTTTATTAATCAAATTTCTATATAAAAGTTGTGTATTATTCCGTTAGTATTTCAAGAGTGGTACTCCAAACTTAAAAACTCTTTCTATCTTTCTTTCATTTACACAAAAATCTCTTTCATGTAGATAGAGTGGACACTGTCTCATAAGTAGGCATGCACAAAGGCTTAGGGTTGAACACAACGACTTTTGCCGCAGCTGCCAAGATATCGATGAAGAGGAAAGCATAGAACATTTTCTTTGTCACTATCCTGGACTTGCAGGAAAGAGAATGGCCACAATGGGTGCTCTTGAATTCAGGGAACTTTCTGACGTTGCTAGTGTTGAACTTCAACGTATTAGTAGCTTTATACAGAGCTCTGGATGGTTCGACGGTGGGGACTCTGCATAAGCAGAGTCTCCGTGGTATCACAATGGACCAAAACGTTCTAAGTGAGTCCGGCATTCTGACTGCCACCTCTACCTAACCTAACCTAACCTAACCTATGTTGATAGAGTCACATTGATGAATGTATCAGGATATCATACTGTTATTGTAATGATGTTAAAAATCGTGTGTTTTTAGTTTAGTCCTTTAAATTAATTTGATTATAATTTTTTCTAACGTAGTATAACAAATCCTTATGTATGTTCGCTGATGACAAAAATAGGTTTTTTACTTTTCTTGCCCATCCAGTTTCAGAGATATTGTGATTTACATAAAAAAAATACTTGAAATTTTTCTTTTCGAGGGCCATACAAAAAAATTTGTTTTTTATTTTTATTTTTGTCAATTTAGGAGTTATTAATGCAATTATTATGCAAACAAATGTTGCATGAAGCAGTCCACACAATTTTTGTGTTATTTGTTGTTAGTATACCGTAGATTTTAAATTTGCAGCTTTTACGAAATAAAAAGATATACGATATATTAACTACAAAAAATACAAAAATTTTCGGGACTGGTCCGTACCTCATTTTTTTTTTGCGTAATAATTGCATTAATAACTTGTTAATTAACTAATGTAATATATGAGGGTGGCGTTGGCTCAAGTAGTTAGTACGCTGACTACAAAACCGAAGGTCCGGTGTTCGAGCCACTAATTTTTCTGATGTACATTAGTGTCCTTTGTATCAGTTGTTGTTGGAAAAATTCTAGTGATGCAGGCATATTACACTGATTGCTAAACTATCATCAGATACTTATCCTAATGTAACATCAGAGCGCCCTCCTCCGTTGTGTAGTAGAATCATCGACGAAGTAAGATATCTGATAAAATGGCTCCCCAACACAGCTTCAAATATTTAATGCGCCTCATTTGACACCAGAAGGAGCTGCAAAACTGTATTATCAAAAAGCGTGCAAGGAGCAGAGTTGTAAAAGAATGAAGCTTTCCCTCTATCTGTTTCTTCACCACCTGTCTTCTCTATCACTATCCCTTCCCTATCACCCTCTCTCACTATCTTCTCTTCAACTATAAGGTAGCACAAAGAGATCATTGTATTGGACCCAAGTGAGCTGGACTGTAAAATTTCACCCTTTCTTACCACCAGCCTGCTAACATAATGTAACCTAACCTAGTGCTTGGATGTGCACAAAAACTATAAAAATCTTAAATGCATTCCTGGCCCAATTTTGGCAGAGTTTTGTAAATTCTCCCACGATGTCAAAAGAAGACGTTATTTTGTTATTTTATAATAGGTCTGTTCATTTACTTTTCCAGCAGAAACTAGTAACGAGAGAGTAAAGAAGAAATTTACAAAATTACTCTTCTGATGTATTTTGTTTGATAGTGTTTTAAATTAAAATTTTTAAAAAATTTACATTTAATATGAAATATTTTACATGGTTTATTTTTGTGCATTTTTTACAATTTTTATAATTTTATTCCATTAACAAATACTAAATATGAATTGAATTTATGTGACTTAATGAAAGAAAAATGATAAATTAAGAAAATATGCTGTCTTTTTTCATACGCATACCTATTTTTTAAAAAAGAAATGCACATTTTCCAGTTTTCCTTTTTCATATATTTTTCAAATAATTAATTTTAAAACAAAACACAAAAAATATCTGTCTGGATAAATCTTGCAAGTAAAAATTTTACTAGTAATAATCTGTAAGAATTTGTTAGTCTCTCAATTGGTTTTCTCTCTTTTGACGCTCTCGCCTTGCAAACTTTTTGAGTTAATAAACACTTTCCAGCAGCGATGCCAACTTAGCGCATTTCGCGCCTTTTTTCGTCTTAGCGCGTTCAATCAAAAAAGCGCTAACTTAGCGCGTTTTGGATAAAGTCAGTAACATCATTTAAGTTAAATTTGTTTTCTTCTTTTGTATAAATTTACCAATTTTCTAGTATCCAAAACTCTGATAAATTTTTTTTTTAATTTCGTTAATGATTCAGCTGTTGCAAATAAAATTCCCTAGCCTGTGATTAGAATTAAAAACGCATTTTAATACTGTAAATAGCAAATATCTATAAATTTCACAACAATAAATATGTAGTCGTACTCGTGACCAAAAAATTATATATAACTTATCAAGCATCTATTATAGCTGAAGTAAAAAAAATCATTTGAATCGCAAAACTATTCGACATTTTAATGTTGATACTGGTACAAAGTTTGTTAAAGAAAATTTAAATAAAAACTAAGGATTTCGATTATTTGGTGATTCTGATTCTGTATTAAATTATTTTAGTTATTTAGGATATAATTTCGAAGAAGCAATATTGCAAAATCTGAAAAAGAGTTGCTAAAAAAGTATATTTACTAATACATACATCGACTTTTATTCAAATTTAATTTAGCGCGCAGAAAAATAGCGCGTTTTAGATATAAATAGTTGATAATGCTGTAACTCAGCGCGTACTAGCGCGTTTTGAAAGGGCGAATAGCGCGTTTGGGTTGTAAATAGTTGGCATCACTGCTTTCCAGTAACAATATTTAGTAAATAAACAAACCTAATATCAAAAGAAAAGACATTTTCATATTTTATTGCTCTTTTTATACCCTTTACCAAAAATGGAAAAGGGTATATATAGATTTGTCATTCCGTGTGTAATTTCCATAATTTTAATTTGCCACCAAAAAAATTTATGTATATATTCTGGGTCCTTATGAATAGCGAAGACGAATAAGCGATGTCCGTCCGTCCGTCCGGTGTACGTGAAATCGGTTTTCCGAAGCTCCCAGAAAAGCTAGAGACTTCGTTCTTGGACTGGTGTATCAGAAATGGTCCAACTTAGATATTGAAATTCAGCAAAATCGAGCAGACGATTGCAGAGTTGGAAAGCTTAAACTTCATTTTGCCATATAAAACTAACTACCGAAAACAAATTTTTATTTTTTTTATAAATAAATTTATTTTATACTTCAGTACGACTAAAATTGGAATTTTAAATTAAAAAAATATAAAAAAAATAAAAAGACGTTTCCAGGGTTGGAAAACTTTAACTTTTTGTGTTATGTAAAATTAACTATGTCTAAAACTATGCAGGGTATTTTCTCGAGAACCGTAAGAGTTAGAGACCTGAAATTTGGACACAGTGTGTAGACCTTTGGCCGCTACAACAACAAATACATGAGAATTGGAAATTAAAGGGTGTTCCAAAACGAGCATCGAAAAATGTTAAAATCCCAAATAATATACATACAATTGTATGTACGTATGTATATACGTAAGTTTAGTGTATTTTTATACCGACTACAAAAATTAACACTAAAATTTAAAAAAATTTAAATTAAATGGTGTTCCATCAGTTAATGCAATTTTGACAACTTGCTGTATCTTGGAAACCGTAAGAGCAAAACTCTTGAAATTTTCAAAAACGGTAAAACTAAAAAATCAAAAACTTATAAAATCGCCAAACAGAAATTAATCGCCAAAAACAAAAAAATGAAAAAAGCACCAAATTACAAAAATAATGTCTAAGACTAAAATAAATCGCCAAAATTAAAAAAAAACGCCAAAATGAAAAAAAAACGCCAAAACGAAAAAACCCCATAAAACAGAAAAAATCGCAAAAATGCAAAAAAACCCCAAAAACAGGAAAAAATCGCCAAAATGAAAAAAAAATCGCAAAAATGAAAAAAATCTCCAAAATGGAAAAAAACCCCAAAAAAAGAAAAAAAAATCGCCAAAATGAAAAAAAACGCCAAAATGAAAAAAAACGCCAAAATGAAAAAAACCCCAAAAAAAATAATTGCAAATATCCGAAAAAAGTCGCCAAAATGAAAAAAAATCGCCAAAATGAAAAAAACCCCAAAAAATAAAAAAATTGCAAAAATCCAAAAAAATCGCCAAAATGAAAAAATCTCCAAAATGAAAATAAACCCCCAAAAACGGAAAAAATCGCAAAATGAAAAAAGCCCCAAAACCAGAAAAAAATCGCCAAAATGAAAAAAAATCGCCAAAATGAAAAAAGAATCGCCAAAATGAAAAAAATCTTTCAATGAAAATAAACCCAAAAAAAAAAACAGAAAAAAATCGCCAAAATGAGAAAAAAAGCGACAAAACTGATAAAATCTTTTAAACTGAAAAAACTTCAAAAAAGCCACATTAAAAAATGCTCAGAACCGAATGTGCGGAACCCTTCGTGTGCGAGTCAAAGTCTCACTTTACTGAATTTATTAATATTAAAGGAATTAAATGAAACTAAGTTTTTTCTTACTTCGTTTTTGCTTCGTTCACTTAACATATTTTATGTATTTTTTAAAGAACTAGATTGGTATCAATAATCAGAAAAATCCAAAATTATGACTCCAGGGTTGGAAAACTTACACTGTTTGTGTTATGTAAAATTAAATACGTCTAAATAATTCATTTTTCCTTTATAAATTAAATATATTTTATGCTTCTGAAAGAAAAAATTGGCCTATAAAATTATAAAAATGAAAACCAAGGCTCCAGAGATGGAAAATTTTACCTTTTTTTGATAATAGAGTAACTAAATAAAACAAAGTTTTTTCTTTTTTCCTTTTTGCTTTGTTCACTTAATATATTTTAAGTATTTTTTAAAGAACTAGATTGGTATAAGGAATTAGAAAAATCCTAAATTATGATTCCAGGGTTGGAAAACTTACACTTTTTGTGTTATGTAAAATTAAATAGTTCTAAAAAGTTTTTTCTTTTTCTTTATAAATTGAATATATTTTATGCTTCTGAAAGAAAAGTTTGGCGTATTAAATTTGAAAAATTAAAATTACAGCTCCAAAGATGGAAACTTTGATTTTTTTTTAAATATTAAAGTATAAAATTATTTTTTTTTATTTCTTTGTTGACTTAACAAACTTTATTAATTTTTTAAATCAGAAAAATCTAAAAGGTTGATTCCTGGGTTGGTAAATTAATTGTTTTTTCTACAAAAGTAACTAGGTCAAGTTAGTTTTTTCTTTTTGTTTACAAGTTTTATACACTTTATGACTTAGAATGAAATAGTTTGGCATAGAAATTAGAAAAATAAAAGACATAGCTCCAGAGCTGGAAAACTTAAATTTTTTCTGGTATATAAAACTAATTATTTCTTTGGTAATTCTGTATTTTATAAAGAAATAAATTAGTATTAAGAAACTCAGAAATATGGTTACAGGGTTGGAGCTTAAAAAAAAGTTTCGATAAGAAAAATAAGCAAAAAATTTTTCTTTCAGTTCAACAGACTTCATGTTTTAGGAAAATCATTACTCAAGATTTTTTATACATGGTTAATTTTTTGATGGATATCTAATCTAATTGAAGTATAAACGAAGGTTTGTGCTTATTGTGCTCTCAGCATAATAACTATTACTTTTTAGTAACTGGAGATAAAACCAAAATTTATCGCTAAAGATAAATTAAAGGACATGTTCCGTTTCATTTTCCTGATACCTTTCCTTTCTGCTGAACAAATTTCAAAAAAAATCCTGTAGGAATAAAACGTTTACATAATACCACGATGCACCATTTGCAATGGTAACTTTAAATCAAGACACTAAGCAGTTTTGCAACATCAATGATTGATTATTAATATAAGGGAAAATATCTGTGGGCTTTTGACAAAACAACTTCTCTCGAAATAAGACATTTTTGCAAGATTTTTATATTAAATATAAATTTTCAAGACGGTTCTTTTTGTGTGATCCTTGCATTTCTACGCCATTTGGTTAAAAATCTACAGTTCTTGGCAAATCAACTTCTTCTTTATATTTGATAAAATATCTTATCTGAAAGAGTTTAAAAATTTTCTAAAATGCAAGAAATAAAATTGTTATATCCTTTTGACAAAACATCTATATTGTATTTAATATTTTTTTGCATATATACATTTTGTTTTAACAAAACAACTTCTCTTCAAAGAAGTTGTTTTATCAAAACTGAAATTTAGAAAATATGTAGCCAAGTTACATAATAGATAATAGATAAGCGCAAAATATGAATCACGTTTTTGTTTAAAACCATTTTAACAAAACAACTTGTGTAATGTAAGTTATTTTTTATACCCTTTACCAAAAATGGAAAAGGGTATATATAGATTTGTCATTCCGTGTGTAATTTCCATAATTTTAATTTGCCACCAAAAAAATTTATGTATATATTCTGGGTCCTTATGAATAGCGAAGACGAATAAGCGATGTCCGTCCGTCCGTCCGGTGTACGTGAAATCGGTTTTCCGAAGCTCCCAGAAAAGCTAGAGACTTCGTTCTTGGACTGGTGTATCAGAAATGGTCCAACTTAGATATTGAAATTCAGCAAAATCGAGCAGACGATTGCAGAGTTGGAAAGCTTAAACTTCATTTTGCCATATAAAACTAACTACCGAAAACAAATTTTTATTTTTTTTATAAATAAATTTATTTTATACTTCAGTACGACTAAAATTGGAATTTTAAATTAAAAAAATATAAAAAAAATAAAAAGACGTTTCCAGGGTTGGAAAACTTTAACTTTTTGTGTTATGTAAAATTAACTATGTCTAAAACTATGCAGGGTATTTTCTCGAGAACCGTAAGAGTTAGAGACCTGAAATTTGGACACAGTGTGTAGACCTTTGGCCGCTACAACAACAAATACATGAGAATTGGAAATTAAAGGGTGTTCCAAAACGAGCATCGAAAAATGTTAAAATCCCAAATAATATACATACAATTGTATGTACGTATGTATATACGTAAGTTTAGTGTATTTTTATACCGACTACAAAAATTAACACTAAAATTTAAAAAAATTTAAATTAAATGGTGTTCCATCAGTTAATGCAATTTTGACAACTTGCTGTATCTTGGAAACCGTAAGAGCAAAACTCTTGAAATTTTCAAAAACGGTAAAACTAAAAAATCAAAAACTTATAAAATCGCCAAACAGAAATTAATCGCCAAAAACAAAAAAATGAAAAAAGCACCAAATTACAAAAATAATGTCTAAGACTAAAATAAATCGCCAAAATTAAAAAAAAACGCCAAAATGAAAAAAAAACGCCAAAACGAAAAAACCCCATAAAACAGAAAAAATCGCAAAAATGCAAAAAAACCCCAAAAACAGGAAAAAATCGCCAAAATGAAAAAAAAATCGCAAAAATGAAAAAAATCTCCAAAATGGAAAAAAACCCCAAAAAAAGAAAAAAAAATCGCCAAAATGAAAAAAAACGCCAAAATGAAAAAAAACGCCAAAATGAAAAAAACCCCAAAAAAAATAATTGCAAATATCCGAAAAAAGTCGCCAAAATGAAAAAAAATCGCCAAAATGAAAAAAACCCCAAAAAATAAAAAAATTGCAAAAATCCAAAAAAATCGCCAAAATGAAAAAATCTCCAAAATGAAAATAAACCCCCAAAAACGGAAAAAATCGCAAAATGAAAAAAGCCCCAAAACCAGAAAAAAATCGCCAAAATGAAAAAAAATCGCCAAAATGAAAAAAGAATCGCCAAAATGAAAAAAATCTTTCAATGAAAATAAACCCAAAAAAAAAAACAGAAAAAAATCGCCAAAATGAGAAAAAAAGCGACAAAACTGATAAAATCTTTTAAACTGAAAAAACTTCAAAAAAGCCACATTAAAAAATGCTCAGAACCGAATGTGCGGAACCCTTCGTGTGCGAGTCAAAGTCTCACTTTACTGAATTTATTAATATTAAAGGAATTAAATGAAACTAAGTTTTTTCTTACTTCGTTTTTGCTTCGTTCACTTAACATATTTTATGTATTTTTTAAAGAACTAGATTGGTATCAATAATCAGAAAAATCCAAAATTATGACTCCAGGGTTGGAAAACTTACACTGTTTGTGTTATGTAAAATTAAATACGTCTAAATAATTCATTTTTCCTTTATAAATTAAATATATTTTATGCTTCTGAAAGAAAAAATTGGCCTATAAAATTATAAAAATGAAAACCAAGGCTCCAGAGATGGAAAATTTTACCTTTTTTTGATAATAGAGTAACTAAATAAAACAAAGTTTTTTCTTTTTTCCTTTTTGCTTTGTTCACTTAATATATTTTAAGTATTTTTTAAAGAACTAGATTGGTATAAGGAATTAGAAAAATCCTAAATTATGATTCCAGGGTTGGAAAACTTACACTTTTTGTGTTATGTAAAATTAAATAGTTCTAAAAAGTTTTTTCTTTTTCTTTATAAATTGAATATATTTTATGCTTCTGAAAGAAAAGTTTGGCGTATTAAATTTGAAAAATTAAAATTACAGCTCCAAAGATGGAAACTTTGATTTTTTTTTAAATATTAAAGTATAAAATTATTTTTTTTTATTTCTTTGTTGACTTAACAAACTTTATTAATTTTTTAAATCAGAAAAATCTAAAAGGTTGATTCCTGGGTTGGTAAATTAATTGTTTTTTCTACAAAAGTAACTAGGTCAAGTTAGTTTTTTCTTTTTGTTTACAAGTTTTATACACTTTATGACTTAGAATGAAATAGTTTGGCATAGAAATTAGAAAAATAAAAGACATAGCTCCAGAGCTGGAAAACTTAAATTTTTTCTGGTATATAAAACTAATTATTTCTTTGGTAATTCTGTATTTTATAAAGAAATAAATTAGTATTAAGAAACTCAGAAATATGGTTACAGGGTTGGAGCTTAAAAAAAAGTTTCGATAAGAAAAATAAGCAAAAAATTTTTCTTTCAGTTCAACAGACTTCATGTTTTAGGAAAATCATTACTCAAGATTTTTTATACATGGTTAATTTTTTGATGGATATCTAATCTAATTGAAGTATAAACGAAGGTTTGTGCTTATTGTGCTCTCAGCATAATAACTATTACTTTTTAGTAACTGGAGATAAAACCAAAATTTATCGCTAAAGATAAATTAAAGGACATGTTCCGTTTCATTTTCCTGATACCTTTCCTTTCTGCTGAACAAATTTCAAAAAAAATCCTGTAGGAATAAAACGTTTACATAATACCACGATGCACCATTTGCAATGGTAACTTTAAATCAAGACACTAAGCAGTTTTGCAACATCAATGATTGATTATTAATATAAGGGAAAATATCTGTGGGCTTTTGACAAAACAACTTCTCTCGAAATAAGACATTTTTGCAAGATTTTTATATTAAATATAAATTTTCAAGACGGTTCTTTTTGTGTGATCCTTGCATTTCTACGCCATTTGGTTAAAAATCTACAGTTCTTGGCAAATCAACTTCTTCTTTATATTTGATAAAATATCTTATCTGAAAGAG
Organism: Tachina lurida; assembly: GCA_944452675.1. Classification (NCBI taxonomy): domain Eukaryota; kingdom Metazoa; phylum Arthropoda; class Insecta; order Diptera; family Tachinidae; genus Tachina; species Tachina lurida. The sequence continues at coordinate 81,442,482 of OX101754.1, forward strand.
TTTAAAAATTTTCTAAAATGCAAGAAATAAAATTGTTATATCCTTTTGACAAAACATCTATATTGTATTTAATATTTTTTTGCATATATACATTTTGTTTTAACAAAACAACTTCTCTTCAAAGAAGTTGTTTTATCAAAACTGAAATTTAGAAAATATGTAGCCAAGTTACATAATAGATAATAGATAAGCGCAAAATATGAATCACGTTTTTGTTTAAAACCATTTTAACAAAACAACTTGTGTAATGTAAGTTATTTTTTTTTTGTTGAAAACAATTTCGACAAAACATCCTATCTTTTTAGTCTTAATTTTTCTGAAAATCTTTTGGCATTAGAATAGAATTATTCATATCTTCACTTCAATTTAGTATTTAAATTTAATACTACACTTTCACTTTTTCACCCAATATTTCAAAATCAATGTTACTAGATATTTTATCAGTTTTTTCGTTCTCCTTTAAAATTGCAGTTTTTGAAAGAGGTTGTTTTGTCAAAAGTCCACAGATATAAAACAAGTTAGTTTACTTGGTATGGAGGTGCAATACTAAGAAGATTTTAGAGTTATTAAATAGCAGCACGGTTTTTCAACATCTCGAGAGCGAGTAAATAAGCTCCATTTTTTGGTATTGTATTGACGTGACGTCGATGTTGACTGAAATAAGAATGAATGTAAAATATATCTTAACCACAGAGTGTAGAGTAAAATATTCAACTATTGCTAATATCGAAAATAAAATAATTTAATCAAATTTTTTAATCGAAAAATACTGAAAAGTCACTTACTATTAATTGCTTTAGAGAAAAAAATTATAAATTTTATCACAAAACAAATATGTATGTGTCTGTATACTATATATATGAACGTACGTTGGTAAAGGGTATATAAGATTCGGCACAGCCGAATATAGCACTCTTACTTGTTTTTTGTTGAAAACAATTTCGACAAAACATCCTATCTTTTTAGTCTTAATTTTTCTGAAAATCTTTTGGCATTAGAATAGAATTATTCATATCTTCACTTCAATTTAGTATTTAAATTTAATACTACACTTTCACTTTTTCACCCAATATTTCAAAATCAATGTTACTAGATATTTTATCAGTTTTTTCGTTCTCCTTTAAAATTGCAGTTTTTGAAAGAGGTTGTTTTGTCAAAAGTCCACAGATATAAAACAAGTTAGTTTACTTGGTATGGAGGTGCAATACTAAGAAGATTTTAGAGTTATTAAATAGCAGCACGGTTTTTCAACATCTCGAGAGCGAGTAAATAAGCTCCATTTTTTGGTATTGTATTGACGTGACGTCGATGTTGACTGAAATAAGAATGAATGTAAAATATATCTTAACCACAGAGTGTAGAGTAAAATATTCAACTATTGCTAATATCGAAAATAAAATAATTTAATCAAATTTTTTAATCGAAAAATACTGAAAAGTCACTTACTATTAATTGCTTTAGAGAAAAAAATTATAAATTTTATCACAAAACAAATATGTATGTGTCTGTATACTATATATATGAACGTACGTTGGTAAAGGGTATATAAGATTCGGCACAGCCGAATATAGCACTCTTACTTGTTAATAAACATTTTAAAACAACTTTTTCCTTCAGCATCATTCGACAAGGTGTTAGTTTTATTATTATAAAAACATTACAATATTGGCCGCATTGGGGTATTAATTTATATTTTTTAAATAATCCGGCTTATCATTAATAAAATTTTACATGAATATTTCCGAAACTGTGAACAATTGGTATCAAAAAACTGCATACGATTGCGATATATTTTGACAATTTATGAAGAAAATTGAAGGTTAGCCGCGAATAACGTTTTAAGTGACAAAATAATAATTTTTCAGTAGAGCCCAAAAACGTATTTTAAGGCAAGATTGGTTTTTTCGTTTAAATTTTTTTAGTTTATCGAAAATAATGATAACTAGCATTAACTTTTCTTTTTGTATCTCTGCTACATTTGTCAATTATTATTTTTGCATGATTTTATTAGTTACTTACAAAGTTTTCCACCGACTGACTGATTGTAATTGTATTTTGACGGCGAAAGGGTACATAATTTTGGATGGTTTGATGTTTGAACAACGCAAGAGAGTTATGTTAATGGTAATCTGTGAAAAAAATGTTTTTTTTAAGAAATGTCTTTTACAACGTTATTCGCGGCTGTGCTTCAATTGTTTACAAAGATTTATCTGTTGGAAAAGTGGAAATATGTAAGTTTTTAATTTTATTTGAATTGAAGATACGAAATTAAAATCCCTGCGAACGAAAAATTTGATTCGCAAACTTTCATATGTGGAATTTTAACTATTTTAAAGCATTTTTCTTATACAACAAAATATTACATTTTATAAAATTATTTCAAACTGGAAGTTTAAGGGAGAGCTTGGAAGAGAAGTTCAATTCACTCTTGAAGTTCAAACAGTAATTCCCTGTTGCTTAAATTGTTAGAGTTAAACATTCTGAACATGCAACTATATAAACAATATAATATAAACAATAAAGATTATTTATAAAATACATTAATTAAAAACTCTTGTTTTTTTTGTAAGTTAAATATACTGAAGTAACAATTAATGAAGGAACCAGTAGTTTAGGTTATTTTTTGTCAGTCAAAATAAATTAAATAAATTCAGAAAGTGCGATTTTCACTCGCGCACGAAGGGTTCCGTACATTAGGTTTTGAGAATTTTTTAACTTTTTTCAGTTTAAATGATTTTTTTAGTTTTGTCGCTCTTTTCTCGTTTTGGCGATTTTTTTTCAGTTTTTGGGGTTTTTTTCATTTTGGCGATTTTTTTCATTTTGGCGATTTTTTTTCATTTTGACGATTTTTCTGTTTTTGGGTTTTTTTCATTTTGGCGATTTTTTTTGTTTGTTTTTGGCGATTTTATAATTTTTTGATTTTTTAGTTTTACCGTTTTTGAAAATTTCAATAGTTTTGCTTTTACGGTTTCCAAGCATGTTCTCGAAATTACATAGTCAAAATTGCATTAACTGATGGAACACTCTTTAATTTAAATTTTTTAATTTTAGTGTTAATTGTTGTAGTCTGTATATAAATACACTAACTTTTTGTAAATACATACAATTGCATGTATATTACATGGGATTTTAAAATTTTTCGTTGTTCGTTTTGGAACACTCTTTAATTTTTAATTTTCTTGTATTTGTTATTGTAGCGGCCAAAGGTTTTCACACTCTGACCAAATTTCAAGTCCGTAGCTCTTACTGTTCTCGAGAAAATAGCCTGTGACTGACGGACGGACAGACGTACAGCGTATCGAAAACAATAGGGTTCCTTTTCACCTTTCATGTTCGGAACCCTAAACAGTAGTTCTTACAGTTTTGGGTAGGAAGTCTATGTAAGCTAAACTAATTGAGAAACACAGTCGGTTTTACTGTTTTGGTGAGTTGTTTTCAGGTTGTTAAAAAAATATTAACACAGTTATTTTGAATTATGTGTATGTTATTTTTTGTAGTTTAAAATAGAAGAAAAAGCATGATATAATTGTATAAGGTGCTTCCATTCGCTCATTTTTTTCTTGACATTCACTATTTGAGAAGTATAAGGATTGTAAAGTTTTCGGTAAAATCGTGCTACTGTATTAATTTAATATTTCCCCTCTGTTTCTTGTTTGTTTGAAAATTTTATTCAAAAATTATTTCCAAATTGTTTTTATCAAATACAGAATGTATAAATTAAAGAATTAAGTAAACATGAGAGTGTAGCATTTTTTAAATTCCCTCCATATCCTGGTGTTGGTCAACAGTGGCTAAGAGCATATAAGATCTGTGAAACAGACTCGCCAAAATAACTGATCGGTTATTAAGAAAATGATGTTACAATCAAAGAGAAATGAATTATATAGATTAAACAAAATGCAATATCAATCAATATTTATTAAACTTAATGAAAATTCATTGTCATATAATCAAAATCATCAATCAATTTGGCTTAGATGTAAATATAGTTAAATGTTTTGTATTAAGCAGCAAACTTAAAACGCCCATACAATTTAAACCTCATATTTCATTATGTACTACGGCTCAGCCTATTTAGATATACTATTTATGTAGGTATTATTATCCATTTGCAACGAAACTTGACACGAATAATAAGCACTGGGCGAAAAAAACTTGAGTTTGGAAAAGTGGGCGGTGTTACGCCCATAAAAATTTTAAATTAAAAGTTACGCTAAGGAGCTAAAATTGGACATTAAATTAGGTCTAGGTGAGAAACCAACTAAAAAAACCTGCAAATCCGAAAATTTTAGTCAGAGGGGCGGGGCTGGGCCCATAAAAACTAAAAATTTAAAGTTACGCTAATGAGCTGAAATTTGATACACAAGTAGGTCTAGGTGAGAAACCAACTAGAAAAATCTGAAAACCCAACAAATTGTACCAGAATGGCGGGGACACGGTAGTATTGCTCAGAATTAAAAATTTAATATACAGCTTTTAACTCAAGCCATTTTAGTTAAACCTTGCATACACTCCAATCAAATGTAAGCCTTGTCTCTAGCATATTTTAGAAGACAATTAGCATGAATTATATGCGCTGCTCACAACAAAATCGTGAGTTTAATATAGCGGGCGTGGTAATTCTCATAAAATTTTAAGGTATAATTCAGGCTAGAGAAATTTTATATACAGGTAAGTGCAGATGAGTAAGCCAATAGAAAAATCTTAAGTTTTATACGGCATGCGGGCCACGCCCTTATAACTAGAGAGCTAGAAATAACATGAAATAATAGAAATAATATGAAATCCTGATGATTTCATATTTGTAAAATGCATGGCAGGTTATAGTGATAGGTATTGTGCAAAGAGGACCTTGGTCAAAATTTTTATCTCATTACTTTTAATGGCCGAAATTTTAGATAGAAACTTGGCCTTTTTTCACATTTATGTTTTTCTGAGGATACGTTATTACATGACCACTTTTCAAACATCACAGATATGTGGTTATGTATATCATTTTATTTATTGGCAAGTTTTTGTTAAGATAATTACAAATTTAAAAAAAAAAAATTCTAGGGGAAGACTTACATTGTTTACTATATGGGAACATTTTTCTTTATTTTTCTCAAAAAACAAATTTCACAAATCCTTATTTTTCAAAACAAAGAGATAATGGAAGTACCTTCTATATTTATACCATGAGAAAAAGCATTAGTTTTTGTTAAAGTTTTAAGTAAAAAAGTTAATATCCACAAATAACTGAAAAAATCGTTTGATTCAAATAAAATGTAAGTAATCCGGTTTTTGACTGAAAATACTATTGTTTCAAATGATTTTTCATTTGAATTTACCTACATAATATTTTGAGTGTATAAGCAAATGGATGTACGTATGTAAGTACGTACGTGTATTTATGCACTTAGGTACTCAGATGTATAACCTATTTAGGAGCATTGACTTTATAACACTATTTAACGAGCAGTTACTGAACAGGAGGTTGCGAAAGTTGATTTTTTAAATTTCAAATAAACGAAAATACTCGTATGTAAAAAAAGATTGATTCTAATTTTTAATCGCTTGAAAAATATTTTCTAACATTGAAAATATATTTATAATCTTGAAAATTGTTTATACTCTACATATAACACTAGTTCCTCTAAAAAGCGTCAACTCGACAGTTAGCAATTTAATTTTGTTCAAGAAAACGATATACCGTTTTCATGTTTACCCACTGTACAAATTTCAAATCATTTTCTCTACTCTTTCAAATAATTTTAATATTTCTGAATTAATCGGCCATGTCACAGTGTTAAATTCCGTTCGGAAACGGAATTGAATCCACCTCAAGATTTCAAGCCCAAGCGGAGCATACCAGTGCCCGCAACAGTCTGGATACACCTGACAAATTTCCGTATTTTAGTTTTCTTTTTTAGACACCATTTCCTAAAAAAATCGGGGGGACTGAATTTTGTTTCCGAACGGAATTGAACTCTGTGACATGGCCGAATAACAAACAATTTATAATAAGTTACTTTTAAAAAAATATGTTAAAGTTTTTTTAAAGAACAAAGAAAAACTATCGTAAGCTTGAAACTTAGAAAATTGTGTGACCAGTTTTGCCATATGTGTATGTTTCAAGAAAGAATTTCCCATATCCATAAAAAATTAAGAAAATACTGACCATACCATTTTCTAAGAGTAATAAAGAAATCAGAAAAAGTAAAAATAACATAATATCGCACAGTATAGCATTTTCATATAACGGACGGCAAAAAATAAAAGCAGTTATCCTAGAGTAATGAAATTTATCAGGCTCACTTGTATGTCCTTGTCATATATTTTTTAATTACAAAGCGCCATTGAACTAAAAATAATACATGTATAAATTGTGAAATTTCTTACACAAGTTACTTATGGTATGCTCAGTATCTGAGCAAAATCTTATTAAATTCGTGAGTGAAGACACACTTTGCTCGAAAATGTCCTTAGAAACTAAAACAATACAAACTCTAAAAAAAGAACTATAACTCCTTAGTTTATTATACGCTTCGAGAAACACTTGGCTTGAAATGACAGAGTGAACAAGACTAATAAATATAATAATAATAATAATATATAATTGTGTCGCCTTAGGTGTCATGGTGTTATAAGGCTTTAATAAAATTTTATTTGCTTTAGTTTTTTTTTTAACAAAATTTTAAAACATTATGACACTATGAGTCTTAAGACAACCGTTTGAATCCCCCAAATATAAAAAATAAAATACTTTGAATTCAAATACTTGCCACAATATCATGTTAAAATAAGTGAATGTTTTTATTCACCTAATTTTTATTTGGTCTGCCTATATCACATTTGTTTCTAGCTTACATTCACACTATTCGTACATATTTTCGTAGTATGTATCTAAATAGTAATTAAAAATTAATACAGTAGTATCCACAAATATTTTTTTATTAACATATTTAATAATGCCTAAAATTCCACATATTTGCTTGAAGTCTGATACATACTGAAAAACAAATGACCTTGAGCTAGCATAACTTTTTCGAATTTTGAAATTGTATGAAAGAACATTATTATTATTAAATGTTTTAACACTCTTGACTGTTTTTTTTTTTTTTGTTTCCATGTTAATTTCATTTAGATGACTAGGACATCTACAAGTATGTATCGAAGCTTCCCACTGGCATGAATGTGTATGAGTGGGGTAAAAATTAATTGCTGCCTTTAAATACAGTTACATATATATGTATGTATTTATATTGGAATTTTCGAGTAGACTCCAACTTAAATGGATGATAATTCCATATAATATCGATAAAATTTAAGTTATCAGTACCCGTTTCTGTAACTTGTGAGAAGTTCTCGCATCGAGATAAATTAAATAATTATATTGGTTGTCCTATTTTACACTGGGTTACTCATAAAAAAACTTATACAAACTTACAAAAAATATCAACAAATACAATTTTTTTCTTACTCACCCTGTGTTTCACAGAATGATAAAAAAATTTTCTACTCGAAAAATTCTCACTTTCCTTACATAGTGTCCACACCTGATGATCTTATATTACAACTCGTAATATAACGCCGGCAGAGCAACTGGCATTTTCTCATTAATATCAGCAGAAGAAGGTAGACGTTGATGGTTTATATCATGATGAATCAAACAAATATTTGAAAAATACTTGCCAAAAATATCTAATTTGCGTGTTGTTTAATTTTTTAGTCACAAATAATTGTTCTTCCGTCTTTTTTAAACGAAAATTGTTTAAGAAATAAACTTTAAGTGCACAGTAACACGTAAAATGACATTTGATATCAAGATGAATCTATCAGGCCGTGAGCTCTGGTGATTATATCATAACACTGCTATTATATTAATAAATTGAGTATTTACGTGATGAATTTTCATCATGATATCAATTTGACATTCATCATGATATAAATTCATCAGGTGTGGACACTATATTATAGAAACGAGACACTGTACCCCATTTCTGTAACTTGTGAGAAGTTCTCGCATCGAGAAAAAGTAAATAATTATATTGGTTATCCTATTTTACACACTGTTGCGCACATAAAAATGTATATAAACTTACAAAAAATATCAACAAATACAGTTTTTTTCTTACTCACCCTGTTTTTCACAGGATGATAACAATTTTTTCGATTCGAAAAGTTCTCACATTCCTTACAGAAACGAGGCACTGGATACTGTAACTTTTTGCGAACCGAAAACCGTAATATTCGCTTGAGGTAACGATAATACGATTCTGTAACTTTTTTTCTAGGATAGTTTCAAGCTTTATCTTACTAACTATTTATTATGTGGTTGTCTCTGTATAGAAAATGTGAATATAAGCGAAAAGCACAAGGAATAATAAAGAAAAACTCAATGAATTTAATCTTGTTTCTTAATTTTTTTTTTTCTTCAACCGACAGCGAATATCGATAAAATATGTTACTAAATAGCAAAGTCGATAAATGTTCGTTATATTCATTATAGTGATACGATTATCGTAACAAAATTTAATGAATCCTTTTATTTTAGTTTTCTCACCATTATGTTGAAGTAGGTACTTCGAACATTGTCCAACTATTGGTTTTTGCCGAAATTCAAACTGGGAGCCTAACATTCTGTCGGATATTAAAAAATTAATAGTACGCTAAACAAATAAGAGGGCGCTGCAAAGCGGGCCCCAGAGTCCTGAGTAGTGAAAACAAAAAAAGAATTAAGCCCCTTTATGGGTTCTAATTCATAATTCATTAATATTTTACACAATTTTTGGAAACACCCTTTGCGTATCCATAGCTATAATTTTTTGTTGATATTGGCAAAATGGTGCATTTGCATTACATAGTTTTTACTTCTATTTCAAACCATTTCACTTTTTATCTTTCTTTTCGCATGTGAGTGAGGGTGGGAATGAATAAACGAATTTTTTTTCTACACTCTTTGAGTTATTTTTAACCCAATTTAGTTTTAACTAAAACGACGTTTGCGTTTGTTGCATTTCCTAAATATTTTGTAGTTGAACTAAAAAAGAAATGATTTTTCTATGCAATATTTTTAAAAGCGAAAGTAAAATTGTGCAAACAGCAAAAATTTGTTGGAATTTTTTGTACGAAGTTTCCAACTGCAACACACTATTTATTGCAACACAAACTTTTGCTTAACAATACAGATGTATGTACGTTTTCTTGGTTTATCTGTTACAAAAGCAAAGTATTATATAAAACTTTAAAAAATTTTTTTGATTGGAAATACATACCAAAATCTCTTATATGTTTTTCCAGTCTATCGTTCTCCTCTTGTGATGATATGCTGGCCAAATGCATGCCATGGTAACGACAGTATTGCGTGGCCTTAAACCAATTCGCCTAGAATGGAAGCAGAAACAAATGAAGTTTAAAAATTAATTTAATATTAAACAAAAGAAAAAAAATTTAATTTCTATTAAGAAACAGAAAATGTTTCAAAATTTGTATTTTGATTAATATTAAAATTAGAAACCATTTGCTTTCGTTTCAAATTAGAGAATAGACGCCCTGTGTAGAAGATTGGAAAAGATTAAAGACAGTTTTAAACAATACATGAAGCGTTTATTATGAAGTGTGGCAACTAAATTTTTGGAAAATTCCTTGGAAATCATCACTCACAACAGGTTTAATCTGTAAATATTATTATTTTAATTTTTCCAAACATTGGCTTTATTATATTTCACTTTTAAAATAAACGGCTGAAGCATTTGAATGGATGAATTTAATCTTCACTTAAAATGATTTTCAGTACTATAAATTCTTTATTTATTTATTCAAGGCTCGATATAATTAACTTAAATTTATTAAACTTGGTTTTTATTTATTCAATTTCCATATAAATATACACAGCGAAAAATTTCAAAAAAGGTAATAAGGGTTTGGAATTGAGCATTTTTTGTGGAAGCTGTTCCTTACTGGATTACCAACTTAATGATTTTAACAAGGCGTGAGACTAAAATAATCGATTCCTGAGAAGTACATACTTTTTTTTTATTTATTTTATCTAAAAAAAATATTCTCCTCATTTAGCAACTTGGACATAATTTTTTTTAAATTTTAGGTAATGTGATTTGCAAGCGAGTAATGAAATTTGGTAATTAGAAAAGTAAGTCACTATATGGCAAGTAGTTCTGATGTTAATGTGTAATTTTTTTCTGGGTAGTTTTAATGTATACCTTCTTCACTTAAATGCTGTAGTTTGATTTTACTATTTAAATTAATTAAGCATAAGTATATATAATTGAATGTGCTATTAGATAACTTATTGAATTATCAATATGCAGGTCAAATCAAAATTTTCATAATTTATCAGTTAATATTTAAAAATAATCTACACTCAAAAGAGTTAACTAAAAGTCAGGAAAATTTTCCAAATTTGAGTAAAAAAGTTGTCGTCTGGCACTAAAGCCATTTTATACTTAAAACTGGAAAATATTTTTAAAAAATTTAGAACAAATTTTTCATCTTTTAACCCTTAACCGGCATCGCGGGGACTCCATTTGTTGCAATAGTTAAATTTGTATGGTAATGCGCATGAATTTAAATCTTTATATGTATTACAACAAAAGCTATAGTAAAATGGACCCCGATACCAATTAAATTTTTTTTTTCATTTGTATATATCAACAAAATCTTTTTAATTAGTGTTTTTTATGGGAATTTGTTACAATTTAAGTTTAAAATTTGCTAACGCACTAATAATCCCAAATTATTATTTTACTTATTTAGTAAAAAAAATTTTTTATTAAAAATACATTGAAATTGATTATTGAGGGGTTTAGATGGATCCTATGCGCATTTCACTGTTGCTAATGCAGATCATCACGGAACCTTTACCCAAAATTTCTTAGAACAACTAGAGTTATTGGTCTGTGTTCTGGCCTTCACATCGTTTTCACATGTTTTCTTGTGAGTTAGGATGTTAAAACACATGCTACGCCTGTTTAAGTTGAAATTTAGAAAATAAAAATTAATAGTGTGGATTCTAGCATTCGACTTTAGACGAGCACAATTTAAAAATTGACGATTTCAAACTTTAAGATTTTTTCGTTTTCGATTTTGAGCAAAAAACTCGTATTCTTTTCACTTGTTAACAGTCTTGTGAAAAGAATGCGAATTTTTTGCTCAAAAGTGAAAACGAAAAAATCTAAAAGTTTGAAATCGTCCATTTCCTAACTGTTTTCTTTTAAATTCGGATACTAGAACACATAATATTAATTTATATTTTCTAAATTTCAACTTAAACAGGCGTAGCATGTTTTTTAACATCCTAACTCACAAGAAAACATGTGAAAACGATGTGGAAGCCAGAACATACACGATTATGTTATAAACTTTCATTTAAACAAATTAGGAGCTCAGCAAATAACAAAGTTGAAATAAGAACTCAATGTATTTTTAGTAAAAAAATATTTTACTAAATAAGTAAAATAATAATTTGGGATTATTAGTGCTTTAGCAAATGTTAAACTTAAAATCTTTTTAATTTGTTGAGACCATTTTATCGCAAGAACTAGGTTGAAAAATTGAACTTTTCTGCTGATTAAAAAAAATAATAGAAATCTTTTTAGAGCAGGAGATAAGTTCTGAAGTGGAACTTCCACATAGTCAACGCTTAAGTGCGAGTCTTGCTGGAACATCTAGGCGCAAAAGGGGGCTTTGCCATCTTTGTGATCGAAAGAAAGAAAAAGCAACGTATGCATACTATAGCATGCAGATCCATACATAAGTACATATGTACATACATATGTACATATTTGTTTTGTGATCAAATTAATAATTTTTTGTTATAGTGCAATTTTTAGTTTTTTCGGTTTTTTTTTCGACTAAAGAACTTGCTTTCCTAAAACATGAAATATTTTTAAGCGAAAAAAAAATTATTTTTGGCTATTTTTTTACCAAATTTTTTTTTCCAACTTCCAACCCTGAAAAAATTTAAATTTTTCTGGTTCTAATACAACTACAAATTTATTTCATTCTAAAATATAGAATATATTTAAATGCTAAGGAAATAACTAGCTTTATTTAATTAGTTTTAAATAACAAAAAAAATGTACTTTTCCCAACTGTGGAATCATCCTTTTACATTTTTTTTGGGTCTTTATACCAATCTTGTTTTTTAAAAGATAGTTATATAAAATACGTTAAGTGAACAAAGAAATAAATAAATAAGGAAGATACTAGTTTTATTTAGTTACTTTAATATCAAATAAATTCAATAAAGTGCAACTTTGACTCGCGCAGGAAGCGTTCCGTAGGCTTCCAGAATTTTTTTAATATGGCGTGTTATTGCGTGTTTTGGCTTTTTTCAGTTTAAACGATTTTTTTTATTTTTGTCGATTTTTTTCTCGTTTTGGCATTTTTCAGTTTGATTTTTTTTAATTTTGGCGATTTTGTTTCATTTTCGCGATTTTTCCGGGTTTTCGCGACTTATTTTAGTTTAAGAAAATTTTTCCAATTTGGCGATTTTTTTGGCTTTTGGCGATTCTTTTTCGACTTGGCGATTTTATAATTTTGGACTTTTTTAGTTTTACCGTTTTTGAAAATTTCAAGAGCTTGGCTCTTACGGTTTCCAAGATACAGCAAGTTGTCCAAATTACATAGTCAAAATTGCATTAACTGTAGTCTGTATCAAAATACACTAACTTTACAAATTTCAGGTGTATATACATACATACATACAATTGCGTGTATATTACATGGGATTTTAACATTTTTCGTTGCTCCTTTTGGAACACCGTTTAATTTTTAACTCTTATGTATTTGTTGTTGTAGCGACAAAAGGTCTTCATACTCTGTCGAAATTTCAGGTCCGTAGCTCTAACGGTTATCGAGAAAATAGCCTGTGACAGACGGACCGACAGGGTATCGAAAATAATTGGGTTCCGTACACCAAAGGTGAAAACGAAAAACAGTTTAAATTTTCCAGCTGTGGAGCTGTGGTTTTTATTTTTCTAATTTTCTATACCCATATTTTCTTTTTACAACATAAAAAATATGTATAAATTAAAATATAAAAAAAAATTATTAGACCTAGTTTATTTTATATATCACAATAAGTGTACGTTTCCTAACCCTGGAAACATAATTTAAAATTTTTCTGATTTCTTACACCAATATTTTTCTTTTAAGAATTTAAGATATGTTTAATTTATAGATAAAAAAGAAAAATTAGTTTGAGTAGGTTATTTTTATATAACAAAAATATTAAAGTTTCCAACCCTGGAAACGTCTTTTTGATTTTTTTCATATTTTTAATACAAATTTTATTCGTACTGAAATATAAAATAACTTTATTTCACGAAAAAATAAAAAAAATTGTGTTATCTAGTGACTTTTATATGGCAAAATCCAGTCTAAGTTTTCAAGCTCTGAAACCGTCTGCTTGATTTTGCTGAGTTTCAGTACTAATCTATTCTGGAACATTTCTGATACACCAGTCAAAGACCGAAGTCTCTAGCTTTTCTGAGAGCTTCGTAAAACCGATTTCACGTACACCAAACGGACGGACGGACGGACAGACAGTCAGACATCGCTTATTCATTTTCCCTATTCATAAGGACCCAGAATATATATATATTTTATGGTTCTCAAATGAATATTATGGAAATTACACACGGAATGACAAACCTATATGGAAACCAAAAATGGAAAAGGGTATAAAAAGGGCCGCGTGTAATGGATTGTAACTGCAACGTAACAAACAGCTGATCGATATTTTATGGTTAGTAGGTTACGTTGCATTACATCTCTATTGTGGGGATACCATGGTACCGGGGTACCCGGTCATTGACTCTCGTAGGTGTCAACTTTGTTACCATTTTAAACATAGACCAAGTTAAGATTATTAACATTTTCTTTTTCTGTAATATTTATAAACATCTAAATCGTGACGATCTAGAGCAACGGTTCTCAAATGGGGGTCCGTATGAAAATTCCAAGGGGTCCGCGAAGAGCTAAACAAATATTGTTATGACTCCTCAAAAGTTAATATTAATAAGATTTAGTAATATGGCTTTTGTATAATAAATGTAAAACGTATATTTCGCATTGCGGTAGGCCGTGCTACTATTAAAATTTCTGCAGGGGTCCCCGAAGAAAGAGCTTGTGAGAACCTCTGATCTAGAGTTTTATCGTCATATCTTCATTTTCACAGAATTGCGAGCATTTTTAAATTGAAAAAGGTCCCCGGTTACCCGGTCATTGACCGTAGGGTTAATATCTCAAAACACAAAATTTCGACTCAAGCCAACGCACATACATCGTCGATCTTATTTCAGTTGGAGAATTTAACAAATTTTCATTCGTTAGCTTTGTTTTTTTCCAACATTGAGATATGAAATGAAACATCTTTTTCACACTGAGGTTTCAATTCGGCCGTAAATGTTGTGTTGAAAATGGTTGAATTTTAAATATAATTAAGGGTACTAAAGTGTTAACACACTAAACTGTTAAAGATCATATTTTGACATAAAAATAGTTCATGTCACAATTGTTTAAATAAACAATCATTATTATTAATAACGATCTATGTATAAGCAAAATATCATACATATGTATATATGTATGTATGTAAGTATAAGTGCTTGCTTAATAAAAGTTTTATTCCATAAATGTGTCCACGAATGTGTTAAGTGTTTTATTTAACATGAACGGATAAGACTTCAATTGCAACAAACCACTCGAGCGGAATAACTTGATTTGTTTTTCAGCTGAGTCTTAATTTTTTTTTTCTTTCTACAAATTATATGCTAAAAAACAAATTTGTACGCATGTACTCGTATGAAAAAAATTAAAAAAAAGGAAATTTTGCAAAACCAAATGGTAATTATTTAAATGTTGCTTAATTGCTTTTGAAGTTAAGAAATTTGCTTCAAATAAAACTCGGTGTTAATTAATTTTTAAATGTTGTTTGGATACATTTAGTACCTTAATAAAATGTTAAAATATATAAGATGGTTGAGTTGTTTGAATTAAAATTGTTTTTTTTTGAATGCAGTAAAATAAGTGAAATAATTTGTACAAGAAATTTTAATGGACAACATTTGCAAAAAAAAAAAAATTAAAATGCATCGCCATACAAACAACAAAATTTATTTTAAATACTTATATTAAAATTTCAAGGTCCTGCTAACTGAGCGATCTGAATATATTTGAAACAGCTATATTAATTAAAATAATAAATGAAAAACTTCCTTATCGTCCTTCTCATTAAGAGTCGTTTTTAATGCTGCTGCTGCTACCAACAGTGTTAAGCAATACTTCATGTCTCGAAATAAAAATACAATCTACTTGCGTTAAAGACATCTTTCGAACACACATTTCTATAGCAGAAATTTAAAGTATATTTTATCAGACAGAAAATTTAATTTTAAATTGAAATTTAAAATATGATATTGCACGTTCATGAGGTAAAAATTATTCTCATTCATGACTTTACAATTTTGCTTAGCTAAGATCTTCGCAAAAGATTCTGAAATAAAATCATCTGGTTTAGCTCTATACGTATTTACGATTTGTACGATACTCTCATAATAATATTTAATTGGCTATGGATAACACCTCTTCAAATATATCAGGTGGCCGACTGCCCCACAGTGCTTGCTATGCCAAAAATGTGGTAATAAATATACATACTCATATATCTTCAGAATTGGTAGTCTTAATACAAAATGATTTATTTCAAAAAGACAAAATGGGACATATGATTTTTGAAATTGTATTTGTTGGACACCCTATTATAGTATTATCGAAGGCCACAAAAAGTTCAACGTAAATAAAATATATTTGCAAATCAACAAGTTTGAGATAAAATGGCAACGATTTGCTAGTGCATATTTATTTTTTATTTTTTTAAGAGAAGTAACACTCAGGCAATGAATGCCTATTATTATTACTAGATGTTACCTGCTTTAAGAAAGAAATAGTGATGGATAAGACAGGTGGTGGAGGAATATTTAGAGGAAAGCTTCATTTTTTTGCAGCGCCTCTGGTGTCAATGAGGCGTATTAAATTTTCTCAACTTTGTTTAGTAGACATTTTATTAGTAATTTTACTTTACCTTCGGCTTTGTAGTTAACATGCTAAGTACTTCAGTCAATGCCACCACATTAAAAAAAATACATATTTTTGCATACTTCATTATAAATGTATATCTTTATCACATTTTCTAGTTTTTTTCATGCAATAAAACAAATTTTGGTGTTTTTTAAATAGCTGCAAAGTATTTAAAAGCTGCAGTTTTTAGGACTGTGTAAGAACAAAGAAGAGAAAACGAAAACAATTTCAACAGGAATGGAAAATTTACGATCGCAATTTTAGTGATATTCGATACTCACAAGCGCAGTAGGACGGACTCCTCAAACTCATTTAAATAATTCAATACCTTGGTTAAGCCACGAATACCAACACAGTTGAAATTAAAAAAAAAAACAGAATTAATAGGCCTTTTAAACCTAAACATTTTGGTCTATTTTTATCCTCTCTACCTCTTCCGTACTAATTTCTTTTGGATAGAATGTATTTTGAAAGAAAAATATCCAAGGATACGATTACCCACTGCCCATAGAAACTCAATGGAGAACGGGCTCGATGGCTGTTGGATACTAAATTTCTATTAAAGTAAAAAACTTAAGCTCTGACTTGGTATTTTTGCACACACATTAGGTTTCATCCCGTACTCCACATTGGGAGCCCGCGGGATCCCAATTTTACCGAAAACTGTTCCCATACTCAAAGTTTGGGCAAGTAAGGGAGCTTTTGAGAGAGTAATGTTCTTCTTCTTCTTGCACGAAACAGCCCGTAATTTTTCTTTGGGCTAGTTTGGGCAAGCCGAAAAACAATCAGCTGTTTGAAAAATAACCAATAACAAAGTAAAATTAAATTGTCCTAAACACTGAAAACACTGAAAAGTTGTATCAAAAAGGTTTATAAACAAGTGGTGAACTAAGTTTTATCAGTTTTTATGTAAAATTAAGAAACAAAACGTTCTAGTTATGAAACAGCATGTAAGTAAACGCATGCGTGTGTATGTGTGTAAGTATGTATTTGCTTGTGCTTTGGCTTTTGGTAAAATTTTTGGTTTTTCGTGTTCCCGTACTTTTGTACATTTTTTGTATTATGGAGAGAAATTATAGCTTGTTCTCATTTTACCGAACTTTGCCCAAAAAGTACGGGATCAAACCTATTATAGCTTTCTTGTTGACACAATACCCGAATAAGAGGGGTTTGCTTACTTAACAGCTTAAGTTGAATTAACTGAATATGCGGTAAAAAAGTATTCCATGAATAAATAAGCCAAAATAAGTAAAGAAATGAGGAAGCAAGGAAGCTGATTTTTTTAAGTTTTTAATGTTATGAAATGCTGAAGAAAAAAAGTTATGTGTAGTTTCTACAAGTCGTGCAGATGACTCATATGGAAAACTTATATGAAAATCATTAAAACAAACTAGTGCCTTCCATATTTTATTATTTTAAATATATTATTAGCTTTAACAGGGACGAAATGAAAAGGTTATAACCAGGAAAACCATAAATATGCTCTAAAAAAACTATTTTATATGCACTAAAAACTTGAAAATATGCACTAAAAAGCAAAAAAAAAATACGCTCTTAAGAATAAAATAAATTGTTCTTTTTTGTAAATGAAAATAGATTTTTAATTCAAAAATTCATTTGCAAATAAGACAAAAATAAAATAAACACAAAAAGGAAACAATAAAAAAATTAACAAAGAATAACGGTCGTATTAATAAAAACTAATTTAGTTTTAAAGTGCACGTTAAAACAAAATTGCCATACATTTTCACTAAAGCAATTAATACAAATTAATTTTTTTTGATACTCTCGTAAAAACTTAGCTCCAATTTCAAAAGAGATCACGATATCAGAATTAAGGCCTTGGAATAGAATTTATAATTTCCATTTTGAAATAAAAATCGTTGCCTATCACATCTAAATACATACATTGACAATATTCCTTCAACGGCTACTCCGCCACAAATAGCAAAACCGATTTTTATTGAAAGTAACGTCCGTAATAACAGCGTATTATATAAGAAAAATTTGTACACTACATGGAACATTAGAAATGAGACTTAGATGGTGAAAAATAAAAATTTTAATCAACACATAAGCTTGGAGGCATATTAAAATAAAAAATTCTACAAAGTATCTAAAGAGTTAATTAAGTTCTAAAAATTTGAAATTACGCTAAAAATATGCGTGTAAGGCTGATGTATGCAAAAACATGCTTTAAATTGTAAAATATGCAAAAATATGCTTTAAAGGGTAAAATATGCAAAAATATTTACTAACAAATCGATTGCAAAATGCATAAAAAGTTCTGAAACGGATAAATATCTTAATCCTGCATTAATACATCACACAAGCAAAAATATGCAATTGCATATTTGCTGTTTCCTTAGTTATAACAGTATACTGTAAAATGTGCTTCATTTGTTTTGGATTATTCTTAACCACTAACGTAAGAGATATTTCATTTTGGCTACTGTAACCAATTAAAGTGAGAAATATTTTTTTTAATTTCAAATAACTATTATTATATTATTATTATTATCTAAAGAATTGTAATTTTTCGGTTATTGCTACTTAAAGTAAGGTATTTTAGATGTAGAAGATGCATTTGTAAGAGGTTTGCAGGACGAGAAGCTTAAACATATTTGGCAAAGTTTACAAAACGGGCAGTTTTATAGGAAATATTTATCAATTTCATAAATAATTTATTTTGCTTTTTACTTTTCTTTTTCGACAAAAAAAATTTTTTTAAATGATTACTGATTTTTTTAAAATTTCTTAAACATTTTTGAAAGAATTGAATTCTTTTTTACAATTTTAATTCATTTGCATTTGCACCCTACGCCCAGCGTTGATTTAAAAAAAAATCGAAATGAGTGATAAAGGAACAAAATGCCCCACCGATTTTTCTAAATTTATATATATATATATATATATATATATATATATATATATATATATATATATATATATATATATATATATATAAGATAGTATATTCTAATTAATTAGGATCAAAAAGTGGACCAATCATTCGAAAAATGTTGACACTGTAAAAGCTTCAATCGAAAAGTTCAACATTTTCGAATGTTTATATTAATTTTCTCAAAAATTACATAAAACTTAAGTTTTGCTGTAACATTTTTACTTATTATTTATTAAAAGAAACGTGGTTTTATTTTAGAAATTCTTAATTCTTGTTAGTATTAAGGCTTTATGAATTTTTAAACATTTTAATATAAAAGGAGAGATGAGAAATTTTTAAATGTTTTGTACCAAAATCGATTTTAGTTTTCTACATATGGGAAAAATTTTGTAGAAAATTTGAAATAAACTTAATGGACCATTAAATGATGTATTACATGTCCATATGTTTTGTTTTATATAAGAAAAATAGCCTCAAATATGTTCGTATTGACAAATTTATTCAGCATTTACTCTTTTGCGTATGATTACGTATGAGTAATTGTGATGAAGAATAATGTATTACTCATACGTACCCAGCAAACAATTACACATTACCAGGGAAACCGCAAATATGCAATTGCATGTTTTTTCTTGTATCACGTATTAATGCTGGGACAAGATATCTATCCGATTCAGAACTTTTAATAAATATTTGCATCGATTTGTTAGTGCATATTTTTGCATATTTTGCCCTTTAAAGCATGTTTATGCATATATCAGTTTTACACGCATAATATTGGCATATTTTCGAATTTTTAGAGCATAATTTACGCTTTTAGGGCATATTTTGATACTTTATAGAATTTATTTTATTTCAACCCGCTTGGCACCACCATCCTAATTTACGCTTTTGGGGCATATTTTGATACTTTATAGAATTTATTTTATTTCAACCCGCTTGGCACCACCATCCTATTTTTAAAAAAACACCAATTCCGAAAAAAAATTCTATGACATTTTTTTCTAGCAACTCACTAAAATATCATTTTCGAAATAAAACTTTAAGTTTTAAAGAAAAATTTTTCCCTGCGCTATCTGGGTAAATATGCTTACAAATTAAGGGGTTGGTCCACATTTTTATTTTTATTTTTCGCCATCTAAATCTCTGTTCCAATGTTCCATGTAGTACATTTTTCTTTCTATATAACGCAGTTTTACGGACGCTAGTAGCAATACAAATTCGGATCAGACAGAAGCGATTTTTATTTGAAATTCTATTTTGTTATTTTTGTTATTTATTGCAATAAAAGTTATAAATTAAAATGTTGTCTTATTTCTCCAAAATACAGTTCCAAAGCCTTAATTCTGATATCGTGATATTTTGAAATTAAAGTTAAATTCTTATGCATCCAATAAAAATTAATTTGTGTTATTTGTTTTAGTCAAAATTTGTATATTAATTTTGTTTTAACCTGTACTTAAGACTTCTTTGTTAATTATGTTTCCTTTTTTTGTTTATTTATTTTTTTTTTCTTATCTTATATGCAAATGTTGTTGAATTTTTGATTAAAAAATATATTTTCATTTACAAATAAACCAATTTGTTCTATTTTTAAGACATATTTTTTGACTTTTAAGAGCATATTTACAAGTTTTTAGTGCATATTGAATGCACATAAAACACTTTTTTTAGAGCATATTTTTGGTTTCCCTGCACATTACCAGCAGAACTACTTGCCATATAATGACTTATGCTAGGAATGCAAATTGCCACTTTTTCGACTGCTTTGCCACTTATTTTCCCTTTTTGTCCCCTTTTTTTAAATTGAATTATATAATAATACATTAAAATTAAGAAGTTAAGTGTAGTTTTCTCGTTTTTTTTAATTTTGCCCCTTTTTTTTGATAAATCCCCTATTTTGTGCCACTGTTTGAAAAATGTCATCGGTCACCCTGGTTGTGTATATAAAGTAGGGATGGGCAAATGAAGAAAATGTATCGATATATATCGTATCGATGTTTTTGAACAGTATCGATATATATTTTTTGAAAACATCGATATTTCGATACATCGATATTTTTTGCTGCATTAATTTCGAATGTAAAATTACTTACTTTAAGAAATTTAATACAAAAGAACTATTTATGTTAAATTATACGTAACCTACTGTAGCTCCTTAAGACTTCATTAGTCTTTATTTTCTGTTGCTGCTCTGTGCTGTGCTATTCTGTTTTTAAATTTTAATAGTGACTCTTTCTGTAATAAATTATCAGCTGTTTCGGACCAGAATGGTCTCAGTTTTCCACTAAAGTGATGAGTTTTGCATCGTCCATTGTTATTAGATTTTTTCTTTTCCCGGACTTTTTCATTTCCTGGGAAAGTGGGAACAACTTTTCGGTTTTTAACGTTTATAAACACATGTCAAAAAAAAATTACATTTTCAGTTCCCGGGCGTAATTGTTGTAAAGTTTTAGCTATAGTTCTACCATCGCATTCATAAAGTGAATACCGACATGCATCGAGGAATGTGTACGCAACATAACAGAATTAAGGAGAGAAAAACTAATGGCTTATATGTATATGATTTTTATAAACCAAAAAGAGTCAGCTGATTTGTAACAGAACTGAAAGTAAAAACAAGTTCTGCCTTTAGGTTTATCCCCACACAATCCAAAAGGTCACCTGCCTTAGTTGGGTCACAGTTAAAAAACGGCTATAGCTCTTAAAAGTATCGAAACCCGATACTCGTAAATAAGAATCGATGTATCGGTATATAGGTTTTTGAAATATCGACGATATATATCGATATTTATTTTCTCAAATATCGATATTTCGATATATCGATATTTTTTGCCCATCCCTAATATAAAGACAGAGAGTGAGAGAGAGAGAAAATTGTTTTTTTCGTAGTTCGTCGGCGTACAAATTAGAAATAAATCTATCTCAGAATTCGTCACGCCAGTGCTGCCAGAATGATGATTTTATCATATTTTTGATAATTTTTGGACCAAAATATGATTTTAAGATTTTTTTTCTCGAATGATGATTTTTAATTTTGCAAATTATGATTTTTACTTTCAATACATATATATGTATGTACAATTTTCTTTGTTGTTCTAGAATGTTTATCAATAACTACACCTATAAAGAAAACATTTTTGTTCCAGCGAAAATATTCGTCTTCATGGAAACAGGTTGGTAAGGGACAAAGAGCACAACTCTCCCTCCTCTTCTGGGGTCATTTGAAAAAAAAAGAATAAGAAAACGTCACTTTCCAAAAAAGTCTTGTTAGAGAAGTGACGAAAAAACGATCCGGAATATATTTAAATCTTGCACAAATGTATACCAAATCGTTTAAAAGAAGTCATTCGTCGCCAAGGAAAAACAATATGCCTCTAAATTTTAGAGTATAAAACAACTGTACATCAGTGATGCAAAATATTTCACAATTGTGGCACTTTTGGATGTTTGTGGCCCTGTGGTACTCTCTAGGATATTTTGGCCCCTTCAGCTCAAAATTCAACTAATTCCTTCAAACCTTTGAGTACACTTTTTAATTGAGTTTTCTTCGTTTCAAAAACTACTTTTATTTCTGAAGATTTTTATTTAAACTAGTTTCCGAAATCTGCTCCAGATCATGTTTTGAGTGGGGAAACCAATAGTACTATACCATTTGCTATTAACCTTTTTCAAAAGGAAATAGAACCAGTAAATAGGTAATATCGTAAGTTCCAGAATTTAAGAAGCTCAAAGATTTAAGTAGAAGTAAATTTTGCAAAAGGATTTCTACCATTAAAAATCGTTTATATAAACTTTTGTATACAAATATATACAGAATTATTCAAGAAACTCTTTTTATTCACCAATCCTCAGACTGAAAATTTATATTGAAATCAAGAATAAAGTTTGAAAATTCGCTTTTGTTTTCAATATAAATTTTCAGTCGAGAGTATTCTTTCGATATTGCGAAACAGTCCATAATAGAAGAACTCGTTGTCATGTATGTAAAAATACTGTCATATTTAATACAATTAAAAAAAAATTAATGAAATCTAGTTCTAATAATTGTTATGATGAAGATATTTTAAAACTTAACACAAAAAATGCTTTTAAACAGGGGTAAATGGAGGAACTATTGGACTAAGAATTTAAAGAGTATGTTTAATAAAATTAGAATTACATAAATAATGTTTTTTAACTAAAATTTAGTTTTTAAGCAACATACATACATATAAAATATGTATTTACTTTAATTTAACAAAAAATACTTTAAAAAATTTGAGCTTTTGTCGCTAAGTTCTGTTTTTGCTCTAAACAAAATAAATCACATATTATTAATACATACTTTTGCCTTTATTTAAATTAAAAGATTATAGCCGAGTACATTGAAAAACTTTTTTGGACCTATCAAAGGTATTTTGGCCCTTTACCTTTCCTACTATTTAATTTGGGCCTAAACCAAAAAAGCCAAAATGCATCACTCCTGTACATATGTACCTTATATGATAAGAACATTGGTAATGTGGAATACTTATTTTGTTTGAATTTCTTAACTAATTTTTCATTTAATGTAATTTTTATATAAGTTACTTTAATGATCTCATTTTTTATTTAATTCAATTTGAAAATGCTTTCTAAATTCTTTTTGTAAACTAAGCTAGTAAATACCTTTTTATTGATGAAAACAAAATAAAATTGGTGTACGTCGAATAGTTTTGTTTGTCCACTGTAAATATATCAATTGTTACTTTTATTATTTCAAAAAAAAATTGGACTTGTGATGATTTTTTTCTTCAAAATATGATTTTCTTTCCGAAAAATTATGATTTTCTTCGCAAAACTTCTGGCAGCCCTACGTCACGCACGACGAATTTCGTTGTACGGCGGTGTTGTGTTCATTTTCATATGCACACATGTGTTTAATTTTTTATGACGAAAGTTCGCACCGAAAAATTCTTCGTTCGTCCCAGTAGTGTTCCTAGCATTACTTTTCTGATTACCAAATTTCGTTACTCCCTTACAAATCACATTACCTAAAATTTAAAAAAAATTATGTACAAGTTTCTAAATGAGGAGAATAATTTTTTTAGATTAAATAGATTACGTGAACAAGTTGCCAAATAAAAAAAGTAAGTACTTCTTAAGAATCGATTATTTTAGTCTCACGCCTTGTTTTAATCATTAAGTTGGTAATCCAGTAAGGAACAGCTTCCATCAAAATGCTTAATTCCAAACCCGATTACCTTTTTTGAAATTTTTTGCTGGGTACTTCTACAAAATTTATAAATATGTATTTCTTTTTAATTATGTGGGAATAAGGAAAAAACTTCTTAAGTCATATTATAGAGCAGTTTAAAGATCCAGTCGATTTTAACAAATTGATTTCTTTGTCAAATAGGTTGTGTTATTCGGTTTTCACTTATCGATCTACACACTATAAATAATACATTAAACTAAAAATTTAGCAAAATATAAGCTAAATTAAGCAATTATTCCATATGAAGTTATAAGTCAGAAACAGATATGCAGCAAGTTATTGCGCTATAATATCCTGAAGAATCGCACAAAATAACTGAGATTTTTCCCAGCTGTGCTTTCGTATATGACAATTACAGAGGTACCATTAACTTAAAATCAGCCTGTCTCGACTTAAGACTGGTTCTCTGTTCGAAGTTGTGAAAAATTTTTAGTAACATTGATTATTTCGCATGAAAAGTTTTACATGTACTAAATGTAGGCCAACTCGCGGTTCTTCTTACAAATTTCTCACTTTTATTGCTTGAAAGTATGCAACATTGTTAAAATTCCGTGCGAAAAAGTACTACTCATGTTGAAACTAAAATGATTCCCACCACGAGTCATTTTGAATGGAAAAACATGCCGCCAGATACATTTTACTTGTTTTTTACTTTAAGAACAGAGTACATACTAATGTTGTCATTCGAACAACTTTTTATTATTTTTATTCGAACAAACAAAAATTTTCAATTTAGAATAAAAAAATATTCGAATAATTTTTGTCGAATATTCGAACAATTCTCTTAACTACTTTATGTAAAAAATATTTTAAATTTCAATACTTTTTAATTTGTTAACAATAGGATGTTAATAAAATTATTCCAAATTATAAATACTTATATAAGCTTGTTTGTATGCATATGTTCACTAAACGCTTCTTTTGTTTTCTTGCAGGGAAAAGATAATGCCTCTTTAATGGAATTAGAAGTAGAAGGTGTCTTACAATTCCTGATAAGGAGTACTGGAAAAAATAACTGCTTTTCTCTAATCAAGAGCCTTCAGGATGGAATTATTAAACGACGCACAGTGGGGCCTTTTGACTTTTTTCGTTGCAAAAATCATAAATTTTGAACTGATAAATATATTTAATATTTTTTCCTTTCAAATACTTCTTTAGCTTTAATATACATAACTTGCACGGTCATAGGTTAGGCGCGGCACTGTGCACAGTGTCTACTTTCGACTGTTTTTATTACAAACATTATAACTTTTAAGGTAAGAAAGATATTTTAATAAAAATGAGTATCATTATTGGCCATAGCTTTGTGAAGGCACTATGCACAGTGGTTTTTTTGTTGAAAACATCATAATTTTTGAAGTTACCAAGAAATTTGTAATGGGGAAAAACACTTGATTTTTAAATCTTTTAGGATCAAAATAAGTGCTCCCTTATTGTGATAGGCATTGGACACGATGACACCTTTGACCTTTCTTGTCGCAAAAATCATTTATTTTGAAGTAATGACATTTTTAAAATTTCTCAAACATTTAAAATACAACTTTTTGTGCTTTAAATGACATTCTCATAGGGAAGTATAGAAAAAATGCTACTCTAATATAACATGTTATATTAATATAACTCTTTTTATTTATATTACAGATAAAAATTATTGAAATATTTTTAATACTAATGTTAATTTATAATATTATTTTTTTATAGTATGATATATTATAATATGATATTTTATTAACTTTTTTAAAAGTTAGTTTTCTTCAAAATAGTCATTAACATTTTGATTGATTTCTGCTGATACTTCAGTAACTTTTACATTAGATGGTAATGCTTCTTTGTTGGCAGAGGTAACCTTTTTATATCCAGGAAGAACATTCACACTATTTTTCTTTAAAGAGCTTCGTAAAATATTATATTTCTCCTTTGACAATCCCAAGTCCATAAATAACGCTAAGGCTTCTTCTATGCTATACTTTGTGGGTAATGCATTCTGAGGAGTTGGAATACTTTCTTTAATCCTTCGTAGTCGATCTGGGCTGGCAAGCTCCACAGCTTTTGTAATATCAGACCTTGATTTATCTTTATCTTTTACGTACTTAAGACATAATGCTTCTGACAGATTCGATGTAGATATATCTTTTGTAGCATTTTGAAGTTTACGTTTTTTTGTGTACTCCGAACACTCGTTTATAGTTTTAGCAGGCCTTCCTTTTCTGCTGTCCAAGGATGTATGCGGTTTTTCGATCTTTAAAAAAGTTGTTACTCCATTTAGCCAGTCTGAGTACTTTTTCATAAAAGTTTTTGTCGTACGGTTTGAGGCAAGCCATTTTCTACGAATATCCAAGAAAACGAAGTGAATTTTATTTTTAACATCCTTTTCGTGGTATCCTGGTAAACCGTGCAATTTTTCCACAATAGCAAAATTAAATACATTTTCATTATGTGATTTTCTAAATAACTCGAACAATTCCGAATTTTGAAATGACATTATGAGTTCTGGTACTGATCACTACTTTTGCAAAGTAAAACCTTAAATGATTCCATTACACAATTGCAGACCCAAAAATAAAAAGCTTCAAACTACCTGATTTGCGAAACATAAATCTAGGCCACAATTAACTGGATTATATACAACTGCAGTTTTTATTTTACTTAGTATAAAAACCAAGTTTTAAAACTACCTGCCTATTTTCATAATGTGTTCTTAAATTTAAATATGCTAAAAAAATATGGGCGTGACCATTTTTCCCATTTTTAGATATTCTCTGTTTTATTTTTAAAAAGTACCTAAAGATAGGGTGTCTGAAAAACGGCAACTGCCGAAAAAATAGGATATCTGGTGGACAGTTTCTTACTTTTTTTAATAAACAATAAATATAGCTTTAAAACAATACCACAAAAGTAGTGATCACATGGCAATATTTCTGACACTTCAATTCTAAAATGTTTTTTTTCTCAAAATCACATTTTTTTGGACTTTCTAAAAAACTGTCGACTTTAAGCAGCTCCACCAGCTGTAATTCTTATCCAATTAAGAAAAATGTTTTTGAATTCTGATCAGTAAAATGGTCTTAATACAATGTGTTCATTCATTTTTCAAAATTTTGTCATCAAATTTTGTATTTTTGCCACGGTTTTTCGGAAAAGTCGCCACAGTGCGACGTAAAAAATCATTAATGTCTTAATATTATTCCTCAACTTTCCTATCCAATATGTACTAATTTTTTTGTTAATACGCCACAAAAAGCGAAAAAAGAGTACGCAAATACTTTGTTTTCATGATCATTTTGTGATCAAAATATCGCAAATAATCAGGGCTATCATGAATAAAATTTCGCGTGAAATTTCTCCCTTTTCCAATTAGAATTTTTTGTTTTCCCTATTATTTGCTATTAGTTGGAATTATTCCATGGGAAAAATTTCACGTGGAATTTTATTCATGATAGCCCTGAATGTCAAGTATGATGAAGTATTAGATAAATTTTCTGAAGTAACTGATAAAAAAATTTATGAATGAAGTAAGAAATTGATTGAAATAATATAATTATTTGGAAACATCAAGGAAAGGATTACACAAAATGCATGTATATGCTTTTGAATAATATTTTAACTACATCAACAACATTAACAATTTGCGAAAGAAACTTTTCTACTTGTTCTTTTATTTAAAGTAAAAAAAGAATCTTCTGCAAGCTACGAGTAAAAAGTGGGATTATCTGGGATTTTTAAATGATTTTTTAAACGGAATCAGTGACATATTAAAATAAATTCAGTAAAGTGCGACTTTGACTCGCGCACGAAGGGTTCCGTACGTTGGGCCTTGAGCATTTTTTCTAATACAGTGTTTTTTACGCTTTTTCAGCTGAAATAATTTTGTTTTGATTATTTTTCGTTTTTTTTCTCGTTTTGGCGATTTTTTAAATTTAGGCGATTTTTTTTAATTTTGGCAATTTTTTTTTCATTTTGGCGATTTTTTTCATTTTGGCGATTTTTTTTTCATTTTGGCGATTTTTTTCATTTTGGCGATTTTTTTTTTCATTTTGGCGTTTTTTTTTCATTTTGGCAATTTTTTTCATTTTGGCGATTTTTTTTCATTTTGGCGATTTTTTCGGTTTTTTGCGTTTTATTTTCGATTTAGAAATTTTTTTTAATTTGGTGCTTTTTTTCGTTTTGGCGATTTTTTTTATTTTGGCGATTTTTTTTCGGTTTGGCGATTTTATAATTTTGAGATTTTTTTGTTTTACCGTTTTTAAAAATTTCAAGAAGTTTGCTTTTACGGTTTCCAAGATACAGCAAGTTATCAAAATTACATAGTCGAAATTACATTAACTGATGGTACACCCTTTAATTAAAATTTTTTAAATTTTAGTGTTAATTGTTGTAGTCTGTATAAAAATACACTAACTTTAAAAATTTCA
Source organism: Tachina lurida (assembly GCA_944452675.1). Classification (NCBI taxonomy): domain Eukaryota; kingdom Metazoa; phylum Arthropoda; class Insecta; order Diptera; family Tachinidae; genus Tachina; species Tachina lurida. The sequence continues at coordinate 81,471,121 of OX101754.1, forward strand.
AGTGCATATACATACAATTGTATGTATATTACATGGGATTTTAACATTTTTCGTTGCTCGTTTTGGCACACCCTTTAATTTCCAACTCTCATGTATTTGTTGTTGTAGTGGCCAAGGGTCTACACTCTGTGTCCAAATTTCAGGTCCGTAGCTCTGAAGGTTCTCGAGAAAATGCCCTGTGACGGACAGACGGACGGACGGACAGACGGCCAGACGGACAGCGTAGCGAAAACAATAGGGTTCCATTTCACCTTTGGTGTACGGAACCCTAAAAACATTTGTAAATATGTATAAATGTGTAAAAATACCTATTCTTTTTAACTAATTTATTGTCGGTTTGTAACCCCCGTCCACAAAAAGGGGTGTTATAAGTGTATTATAGTGTTTGTCTGTGTATGTGTTTGTTCAGCTGAACCGATTCTGATTTAGTTCTTCTGTTTGGAAGGTGACTTGATCGAGAGTGTTCAAAGCTATGTTTGAAGAAAATTGGTCTGGCCGTTTAGAAGATATCACATCTTTCTTTTGATATATTCTTTTGAATATTTAACGCCGTAGTCCCAAACAGTTTGACCGATTATAATTTGTTTTTGAAAGGTGACGTAATCGTATATCTTCTAGTATATACTTGAAGAAAATTGGTCTAGTCGATTGGAAGTTATCATAAATTCTCTATATACTAATTTACTCTTTTCTTTTTTGCGATTATGTTACTTCAATAATATTAGTGGAACATAGAGTTCAACTGTGACGGAGGTTTTTAAACTTTTTAATTTGTGTTATTAATATTTTTATTAATTAATATTTCTAAGTTTTTTATATCTAATTTACATTAAGCATTTTTTCCATGAAAATTTTTCATTTGTCAAAGGAGGCCTGCATGGAGGAGCAACTCATATCAACAAAGTTGCCAAAAGTAAATCAGAGATACATTCTCCTTCCTTTTTTATTCTTCTATAGCGCTGCAATTAGCAAATAGAAAAAGTTTTGTGCAACAAAATTCATGAAATTTTCTGAAAAAAGGCTTAATGTACATTGTTATTATTAAAATTATTTGTTTTTCTTGTGTAATGATTTATTTTTCGGTTGTTAATAAATACAAAAAAAAAAAATAAACTAATATACATACGTGTCGTTTCTGCAACCTTTTTTCAAATTATTCGAATACCTTTTTTCTTCGAACAAATATAAAAAACGATTAATTAACAACACTAGTCATTATACAAGATCAAAAGTGTTTCTGAAACTTTGCAGAAATCGGTTGGGTACATTGAGTGAAATCTTAAAAGACTTCTAAAAATATTTATAATATTGATGACTGCATCGGTCAGATAGTCAATCAGTATGTCTTACAATATGCGCTTTTTACTACATTATTGCTCTAGAATCTTAAGGCGTCACGATTGACCAAGGTCTATATAGTGCCATTATTTTTCTGTGGCAATAAGGAAAAAATGCTTGAGTCTTATTTTAATGTTTTGCAGGGGAGTACTTTTAAGCTTTTCAGAAATTTATTTCTTTTATAGTTAAATTGGGAAATTCTCTGTTAACTTTTATTTTTTTTTTAACAAATGGCGTTCTGCACAAAGTAATACATTTGAGTTGAAATATACCAAATTATAAGCTAAATTAAGTTATTATTCCAAATGAGATTATAAGTCTAAAAAGGATAAGTCGCAAGTCATTGTCCTATAACTTCCTGAAAAATCACACAAATTAATTAAGATTTTCACCAGGTGTACTTTCAAATATGCGGAGGTACCATTAACTCAAAATCAGCTTATCTTGACTTAAGCATTTGTTTCTTTATTGCCACAGATTTGAAGATTCGTCTTTTTATGATTAAGGGAATTCAAGTGATTAGGGTATAAAAACTAGACGAAGCATTACTGTTTTCCCAGATACAAAAAAGGAAACAAAATTTCAAAATTACAGCCTACATATTAAAAGAGAGTTTTAATTTTTCATAGAAATTTCGAGCATTATGTAAGACTTTTATTAATTTTTAATTTCTTGTACTTATATTCGCTACACGCAAAGAAAAAATATGGTTGCGGTAACCATACTCAAACAGCAACATACTATGATTGAATTATATGGTTGCAGTCAAAACATATTATTGTCAACGGAAAAACAAAGTTTAAATAATATTATTTTCTGAGTTAATAATAATATTATCTACAAAAACAATTAACTTTGTTGTACCTAATCTTATTATTGTAAGTAAGACAACACTATTGTTAGATGTGACTAAAATATAATTGATACTTACTACCATACCATGTTCTAATATTATAATAATATTGTTAAATATGACCATAGTATTATTTTATGTAATAATAATATTTTGTTTTTTAATCATATATTTATTGGCAAATCTTTCGTTTAAAACAGCTGTGCGGTAAATCCAAAATAAAAATAAATTAATATTGTTGAAAGAAAATGTATGTATGTATGTATAGAAATGTATACTTACATATATGTTTGTACACGAAATACAGACATATCTGTATAAAGAGATATACATACATACATATGTACATATTATTTTTATTTATCTACCCTTTTGCTTATACTTTTTTATTTGTTTAACACCACGCGTGCACTACCGATACCTTACAAATAAAACACTGAACTGATAGAAGATGTTTCTGAAAAAGATTTTTTTTTTAAAACTTAACTTAGTATGGTTTTGAATAACATTATATTGTTATTTAGATCATATTATTTTTACAGAATAATACAAATTATATTGTAGTCATAAATTTTTAACAAAACTATATTGTTAAACTCTAACCATATAGCAATTTCTATGAATATAATAATGTAATTATTAAATTCAAACATTACTGTGTTTATCGTAACGAAATTAATGTTTAAAATAACAATAACTAGTTTTCAACGACCACACATTTGTTTCAAAGAACATAATATTATTTTCTCAACCATTTTACAACCATATCTTTTCCTTGCGTGTATACGGGTTTTAAAGCTTCGAGGTTTCCATTCTCTTACGAAAACAGTCGGCTAATTGGGAGCTTGTTTTTATTTAAATGAAAGAAATCAATGGCAGCCTGAAGAACGAAAAACCAAAATTGATTATCACAAAAGGTCATGTTTGGATTAACAAACAAAGTGTAAAAGGTCTACCAAGAAGTGGTTTAATTTTGATATGTTCAAAAATTGGCATTTTTAAGCGAAATCACCGGATTTTTAATTAGTTGAAAAATGATAATAATAATAATGGAAAATAATACGAAGTCACGAATTTCATCTTTGAGATCTTGAGTCGATTTTGGTAAATTAAAACAGAGTTACTACTAAAAGTAGCCTCAAAAGAAGTGTAAAAGTATTAAGTGAAAAGATTTCGATAGCCAAATTTTGACTTGTTATAAAAAAAATAAAGATATTCTTGAAATTTTATAACCAATCAATGCATCTATAATAGTTAATAATTTTAAATAATCAGGAAGAATAATAACTGCAGGATTTGGAAAAATTAAGCATCTTAACATTCTCCCACCAAAAATTCGTAAGGTTAATAAACCTACTTTACTTTTTAATGTTACTGAACCTTCATCATTTAACATATTTAAAGAAGCAAAATTAGAATCTCCAACTATTGAATAATATACTAATCGAAAAGAATAACATACAGTTAAACCAGTAGAAAAATTCCACCTGTTTCAAAATTTCTGGCCAAGAAAGTGCATTACGACGTGAATTGTGACCGCTAAATTTGATTTAAATTTTTGTTGTGAATTTTAATAATGTCATTGCTGCATGATATCATTGATGAGTGTATTTTTCCATTGGTATTAATGGTGTAGCTTTCACTTGTTATCTGTCAGTTAGTATCAGAGTTATGACAGCAGTTCAAATTGTGGTTATTTAAAATGTAACGTCTTACTGGAGCAGCCTTTCTGTAACAGCCACACATATTTTATTATAATTAGTTACAATTTCAGTCACCAATAAGCAATAAGCAAATTGAAAGTTTTGTATTCCTATTTTTTTTATTTTTAAACTTGAAGCTCACTTTAATATAAACCAATTTTGTATGTAAATATTTTTATCTGTATATAAAAAGATATGTTTGCTATTCTATGATTCTATAATTAGTATCTGTACACAAATTTTCCTTATTTGTCATTAATTTTTTTAAATTTGCCTTGTTTACTCATGCAACAATAAATCGCATAAAATTTTGCTTCTTACTTGCTGCAAATGAACATCTATCTACCTTATTTCTGTATTTATTCATTTGAATAACTACTTCTTTATTTAGTTCTTAATTTTGTGTATTTTTTCCTCCGACTTGCTTTTTCTTATTAGAGTCGTTTCTGTGCAGAAATTCAACACCGAAATATATTTCTTCCTTTCATGTGTTGCAACATTTTCTTACGAAGAAGTCACATATGGAAAATATTCGATGCAATTGGCATAACTTTTGACTGCTTCAATAAAATTGATGTTTCATGAAAATAGAAAAAGCGTTTAAGATACAGTCAATGATTTTAGAATATTCAAAATTCTTAAAGAGAAATTTCAGCAGTCCGTTGTTTATTTCCTTAAAGCAAATGATTTCGTACTAACAGAGTGATATTCACGATTTAAAAGAATTAGAAATGAGTATTTATTATAATTCACAATTAATAATTTCAGAAAATAAACCTGGATTCGAAAAAATGCGAGCAAAATTGATATCAAACTCGTGGAAACAGGGTGCTAGGTATAAAACAGTAAAAACCAACTACACAAAACGAGGTAGGGACGACCTACGCGCGTTTTCAAAATTGACCAACAAGTTCCTGACGTCATGAGATGTGTCGCTTTTAAATGAGACCAATACCAACACGCTCAGTGATGGTACACCAAGGATACACGTATTTAAATCTTTAAAATGGCTCTCCTGAACAAAACCGCTTTTTAGCCTTAGGTCCCTTTCTATTTTGCGCGTCACATATATAAAATCGTGGTGTGTGTTTGTTACTAACGCATGATCTCTGGAACTATAAGAGCTATGAAATTTTCAACACAGGTTAGGGTCAATACCCGGTAGGTTTTCGTCTTATTTTTGACCCAACAAGTGGCCATTGTGTGGAGTAATTTTTAGTTAAAACTTGTATATCCATAAAGTAAAAAAATGTTGAAATGACTACATTCCTCAAAGTAATGTGCTTACTTGGCACTAGAAGTGCTGCACTCATGTAATAAAAACTAAAAAGGTATAAAATGACAGAGCTGTAAAACAAATTAAGATTATCTTAAGCCCTTATGACACTACATCTTTTCTTTATGGATTTGATATTGAATTGATAGAAAGAAACAATAAATGCTAGAAAGAACAAACTATATAAAACGGAAGCAAAATGTTTAAATGTTGTAAAATTTTCGCAATGAGAAACCGCTAGTATTAAGACAAAATAAACTAAGAATCGCTATATTTGACCATAAACCGCTAAGTAACGAACACTTTTATGTTTCAAACCTGAAATGTCAATTTTAAGTTGAAAAATTTTACTTTGTTTTTGACAGACCTTCATTTGTAATCGATAACCTTAGTAAAGTTGTTGACATTATTTAATTTTTCTTAATATAGCTGAACCCGTTGCACCTGTTGAATTTTCCTATTACAATATGATTGCACTTTTCTCTAAAACTTGATAATGAAAGAAAAATTAAGTGTCATATGGGCTTTAGTCGACTGCATGTAATTGGAACGTTAGGAAATAGCTGATCGATATTGTTATGTGAAAAGAAATGTAGAGATTCTTACATTCCGGTTACATCTCTGCATCTCATTACTTTTCACAAAACAATACCGATCAGCTGTTTCCTACCATTACAGTTACATTCCATTACAGTCGACTAAGCGATCCTTTAATCTTAATTAGTTTCTACTTTAAAATCTGTCGTTTCATCACTATATACATATTTCCTAAAAATAGTAACACACAGCCAGACAGACAGCCATATGTTTATGTATATGTATGTATGTATATGTTGATGGGAATATTAACATTCACTCTTCTAAGATTCGACTGCTCCGCTTATCCGCACGCATTAAGCATGTGACTTTTTTGTTCTTCAAGATGTTCTTTTTTTAAATTGGGTGACGCACTGAAATTGAATGACGCACTATTTAAAAACTGCACAATGCTGACGCGATAAATCTTTAATTTACGATTCAATAGAGAAACCAGTAAGTTCGTTTAAAAATAAATGAAAACAAAACGTATAACATGACTAATAATGATAATGATATCTCTGCTGATTATTGCCATATTAAGTGATTAGACAGATTTACACCAAGAAGATCATATCTTGGGACTTTGCGTATAAAGTCCATATAGGATATTTGTTTTAGTTGGAAAAAATCTAAAATCGGAAATGGAAATTACAAAATTAAAAATTTTGGATTCCACAAAAAAGTATTGTACACAGAAAAAATGTTCTTCATAAATTCTATGAATTTTGACATTAATCCAATGAAAAAATTCATTAAAATTGAATCAAAGTCACGCTTCGTTGGATTGATAAAACCAGTTTCGTCAAAATTATTTTATTGAAAACTTCGTCAAATTTATTTAATAGTATCATTAATGCATTGAAATAACTTCATCGAAACAACAAAATAATTTCATAAAAACAATGAAATAACTTAAATATAAAGGGATTTCTTAATAATTAAAAAATATTGTTGTCATAAGTCCAATGAAATATTGTTACGAAACCAGAATACTAACGAAGCAATTCCAATGAAATTATTTCTCAATGTTCGTGAAATTTTCATTGGATTTGTGAAATCATCATGAGATTTGTAAAAAAATCTAATGAAATTGTTTCATTGGATTTATGAAGCAAAATTTTTTCGGTGTACTAAAACCGAAAATGGAAAAAACAAGCTTCCCAAAAATATAACAGGTCACTACTACTCGGTCGGACCAAGATCCAGCATTTGGAAACTGGCTCTTAAGATTTTTTTAGGATGTGCGGGGATGAAGACGAACCAGAATCCATTGAACATATTATCTGTCACTGCCCGAAGCTGAAACGTCATAATCTTAGATGGCTGAGCAGACTTTTCCATGAAAGCATTACTGATATAGGGTAAATTCTGGCTACAAATAGCGGAGGGTAAATATTACTTTTTCTGGACAACAGAAGGAAATCACAAAGGACCCAAGTGGGTCTCCTAGCGAAGGTGAGGTATAGCACCACCCTTCTAAACCTAACGTAACCTACCACTCAAACAACATAGAGAAGACAGGTGGTGAAGCAAGAGATAGAAGAAAGCTTCATTATTTTACAACTCTGCTTTTTCACATTTTTTTTTTTTTTTTTTTTTTTTTTTTTAATACATGATATTTATTTATTGTATCTTCCTATATGAACTAACAATAAGTATTCAAATCTTAAATCTTTTTTTTTTTTTTTTTTTTTTTTTTTAAGCATGAATTTTTATTTATTGTATCTTCATATATGAACTAACAATAAGTATTCAAATCTTAAATCTAAAAAATATAATTAGGCCCGACCAATGTCGGACATAAGCTTAGTAGTAGTTATATATAATACATATGTAAGTAGTGATAATCAAAAGGAAAAAAATAAAAGTATTTTCAAGAAGTCCCATCTGGAGTGCTGTGAATAAGAGCCATTGTGTCCCTCTTTTTTAGGCGGATGTGTCCAGTAAAGTTCAAAATATTACGGGCAAGCGGATTAGGATGTGACTCGAGTTTTGTTAAATATTTGCCAGCGTATTTTGCAATTTCTTCAGTCACTAGTGGCATATTCAAATCACGATGTATATTTGAATTTTTGATGTACCATGGAGCCGATGTTATCATGCGTAAAATTTTATTTTGCCTGCGTTGAATTTTCTCTACATTTGAAGCTGAAGCAGTGCCCCATAGTTGAATTCCGTAGCACCATATTGGCTTTAAAAGCGACTTGTATATTAAAAGTTTACAGTCTAGGCTAAGTGTTGAATTTCGACCAATCAGCCAATGTACCTGAGTTAATTTAAGTTTCATTTGAGTTAACTTAGAGTCAATGTGGTGTTTACATGTAAGTCGTCGATCAAGGTGTATACCAAGATATTTCACATGTGAATGTTGAGAAACAACTTGATTGTTAATCCGAATGGGGGAACAAGTATCTCTTCGTAAAGTAAATGTTACTTGAACACACTTTTGTTCATTTACCTTGATTCTCCATAAGTTTAACCAAAGCTCCATCTGGCTAATGTGTTCCTGGAGTTTGCGGGATGCCTCATCAGGGTTTTCATGCATACTAAGGCAGGCTGTATCGTCGGCAAATGTGGAAGTATGGATACTACTGCTCACAGGCATATCACAAGTATAAATTAAATATAAAACTGGTCCCAGTATACTCCCCTGTGGCACACCAGATGAAATTGTTTCAGGCCTACTTGTAAAGTCTCCTTCCTCAACAGTGAACTTACGGGAAATAATGTAACTTTCCAAAAGATTTAAAATGTTTATTGGTAAGTAAGTCTTCAATTTTAATATTAGGCCTTCATGCCACACTTTATCAAATGCCTGGGAAATGTCTATAAACAGCGCAGAACAATACTTTTTTTCCTCAAAAGTTCTTCTTACAAATTGAACCAATCTGTGAGTTTGTTCAATAGTGCTATGCTGACTTCTAAAACCAAATTGATGGTCTGGTATGCACCCACTACTAATTAGAATTGGGGACAATTTTGTTTTGAGCAGTTTTTCGAAAAGCTTGGACATTGTAGATAGTAGACTTATTGGCCTATATGACTCAGCCTTTGTTATATCTTTGCCAGGCTTTGGAATCATTTTAACCTTGGCAAGTTTCCAGTTGTGTGGATAATACTCCAGTCGTAAAATAGCATTAAATATGAATAACAGGATTCTCATTGCAATACGAGGCAAGTTCATCAGCATCTGATTACTAATTCCATCAATACCCGGAGCTTTCTTCGGGTTGAGTTCGGCAATTAATTTTTGTAAATCACGCGTCTTAAACTTTATGTGTTGAGGGGGTAGAGCGACTATATTCGGCAAATCAGCAACACCAGTACATATATTTGGCGTAAAAACAGATTTTAAGTGCTCAGCAAATATTTTACCTTTTTCACTATCGCTTCTTGCCCAACCTCCGGTAGATGTGCGTAGAGGTGGCTTATACTCAACGGGTGTTTTAAGCTTTCTGGCAGCGCGCCACAAGGAGTAATTAGACGCCGGTGTAACATCAAGACCCTCCAGATAATTTTTAAGAGATGCAATTTTTTCAGATGCAAGCAACTCTTGGAGTCGTTTAGTGCACTCTTTAAATCTGATTTTATTTTGTGGTGATCTGTGCTGTTGCCATTCCCTTCTAGCCCTTCTTTTTTCACGTACGAGACGTTCAATGTTTGTAGAATAAATTTTATTAAACCCAATCTGCGGATGGGAGATAGTGGCATGTTCAGCAGCCTGTTTAATATTCTCGCTGAGATTGGCAATGTTCGATTCAATATCATCGGGTGTTCTAAGCGTAATGTTTTCCGTACAATGACTGCTGAGATATTTTTTGAACCCCAGCCAATTTACACGATTGATCATCTTCACATATGGGTCAGGTAAGTTACTTCTTAATGGGCTACAAATTGTGATGATCGTCGGGGAGTGATCGGACGAGAGATCAAGAGAAGCTTGAACTTGAATTAAATCCCTAGAGATATTTTTTATGACGCCAAAATCTATAACGTCCGGAATTTTTTGTATGTCAGTAGGCCAATAAGTGGGCTCCCCACTCGAAATGACATCCAAGCCCATTTTTGAAATAGTGTTGAACAATGCTCGACCTCTGGGTGTAACAAGGCGCGAACCCAAGAACGTATGTTTCGCATTGTAGTCTCCAGCTGCTACAAAACAAGGTCCAAGAGATTTGTAGAAATCCTCATATTGATTCTCAGTGATTGTAAATCTGGGAGGGGAGTAAATTGATGATATAACGAAATTTGAACAAAAACTTTCAATGCCAATATTTGTTGCTTGTAGGTATTCTTCACAAATGTTATCAAGAACATAGTGCTTGAGTCTTGACTTTATTAGAATTGCTGATCCACCGCAAGCCCTTCCTCTAGGGTCCTTTGTATCATATATAGTGTAGCCATAAATTTTAAAAAGACTTCTCGAAGTCAAATGAGTCTCAGATACTAACATTATATCAATATTTTTTTCCGTGAGGAAGTGCTCAAGTTCATTTTTATGTTGGCGAATGCCGTTTGCGTTCCAGAAACATATTGTTAACGTGTTCATGGCTTATTAAGTATTGCTTGAAGCAGAGTATTCTGCATTCGCAACATTTCTTGCATCATGGTAGTCATATTTGTTGTAAAATTGTTTATAGTTTGCACAAGATTTTCAATAGTGGCTTCAAGGCGATTATAATTAAAGTTTGAGTTTGTATTTGTAGAATTATTTTGCGGTGAAACATTTTGTGTCGGAATAGAACTAGCCTTAGCAGCATCTGCATACGATACACGGGAGGTAACTGGTTGGGTCATTTGCTGAAAAGTGGCAGAGTAAACGTTTGCTGATTGAGCTGGAGCTAATTTAGGTTTTTGCACCATAGTCTTCTTTACAATAGAGTACACACGACAACCTCTGTAGTTAGCGGTGTGATTTTCTCCACAATTACTACATTTTTTGCCACTTTGATCTTTTGGTTTATTGCAACTAGCAGTGCCGTGTAATTCGCCGCACACAACACAAACAGTAGGTAAATTGCAGTATGTTTTTGTATGGCCATATTCTTGGCAATTATGGCACTGTACAGGACCTGAACGCTTATGTGGCTCTTCAACTGTGATTTTTCGGTACAAGAGGTATTTTAAATTATAAATTGGATGCGTCTCATTTTTTTTCAATTTTATATCATTAGGTTCTAGTTCAACACGAAATAGGGGTTGGGGAATCTTATCTCTATTTATTATATTGGACACATTTTTTACCTTGAACCCCTGGAGGACGAGTGCATCTTTTATTTCTTCGGGGACAACATAAGAATCTATGCCCTTCAATACGATCTGCATGCCTTTAGCGCTCTTAAGCTGGTATGTGTAGAAGCTTGTTTTACTTTTTTCAAATTCAGCAACCATTTTGCGGAAATCTTTTTCGTTATAAATTTGGATTTTAGTTTCATCGATGTTGCCACGTTTTATTAAAACAATGTGAAATTTATTCTCACCAATGACCGAAATTAATTTTTTAATAAGGGCATTTGAATTTTTTTGTCTCAAATTGATTGGTGGCGGCTTGGATGTTTTGTTCGAGGATACCTCCGGTTTGTCGTTGTCATCTTGAAAAATTTTAAAGCGGTTTTGGTGATTAGTTGAGGCTGCGCTGTTATCCCTAGACACTTTTGGAGCAGATGAGATTTTTGAAGAATTCGGGCTTCGCCCGCGCTTTAATATTGTAATGTATCTGTCCATTCCAACTTGTACCTTGAGTTTCGAGCCGCTGTTATCTGTAGTGATAACTTTGTTAAGTGATAAACACGAGCCTGAAGGGGATGATATTACTGACTTATATGAAGAAGTACTGGGCAACTGTAATGTTAATGCATCATTACTATTTGGCATTGGACAAAGCGAAGTTGATCGCTGACGAAAAATTGGCGTTGCCGTTAACAAAAGATTTTCATCAGATTTATTTTTTATATTTTTTTCATTCAGAGTTTCAGAACTCACAGTAAAATAAGCATTTCTGCCGTTAGAACTCACTTCAAGTTTATCTGTATTTGAGGAATTCATACAAAGAATTCCTCAAGGGTTATTCGTTTATGTTTTTTTTTTATTTTCGGTATTTTTTGTTTTTGTTATTTATGATTGTTTGTTTGACTTTGAGGTATTCCTCAATATCACTTGTTTAAGTTTTTTTGCAAATGGGCAGCAAATATGTTACCTTTTTCAGTATCGCTTCTTTCCCAACCTCCGGTAGATGTGCGCAGAGCTGGTTTAAACTCAACGGGTGTTTTAAGCTTTCTAGCAGCACGCCATAAAGAGTAATCAGATGCTGGTGTGACATCAAGATTTTCCAGATAGTTTTTAAGAGATGCAGTTTTTTCATGTGCAAGCAGCTCTTGGAGTCGTTTAGTGCACTCTTTAAATCTAATTTTATTCTGGGGTGATCTGTGCTGCTGCCATTCCCTTCTAGCTCTTCTTTTTTCACATACGAGACGTTCAATATCTGTAGAATATAGTCTATTAAACCCAGTCTGCGGATAGGAGGTAGTGGCATGTTTAGCAGCCTGCTTAATATTTTCGTTAAGATTGGCAATGTTAGATTCAACATCATCAAGTGTTCTTAGTGTAATGTTTTCCGTGCAATGACTACTAAGATATTTTTTGAATCGCAGCCAATTTACACGATTTATCAAATTGGCATATGGGTGAGGTAAATCACTTCTTAATGGGCTACAAATTGTAACGATCGTGGGAGAGTGATCGGACGAGAGATCTAGAGAAGCTTCAATTTGAATTAAATACCTAGAGATATTTTTCATAACGCCAAAGTCTATTACATCCGGAATTTTATGTATGTCAGTAGGCCAATAAGTGGGCTCCCCACTTGAAATGACATCACATTTTGAATAATGATGCGTTACAGTGCTTCTGGTATCAATGAGGCGTATTCAATTTTGAAGATATTTTTAGTAGCCATTTTATTGGTTATTTTACTTCGCCGATGATAATGCTACACAAAACCGACGAAGGAGGGCGCTCTAATGTTACATTCGGACTAGCCGGTGTAGTTCAGTGCCTTCATCACTAGAACTTTTGTACAACTGCAGATACAAATGGACACTAATGAGCAGCATAAAAATGCATGTTGTTGTTTTTTTAATGACTTTCGGAGACCGAGCTCGAACAACCCAGCAACCAGTTTAGTAGTCAACGTGCTAACTATTTCAGCCAACATCCCCCTCAAAAAAATTAATATAAAAAAAATTGCCAAAAGTAATGATTCATACAAAATTTATATAAATTTAAATAAAAATACTCTCAATTTGGTCAGAAACGCTTTACTTCAAAAAATAATAAGTCATGCAGCCAAAAATAACCCTAACAAATTTTGCTCAGGAGCATGCCTTTGGTTTCAAGTAGAAAGTCCTTAATGAAAATAATTGTAACTTTACAGAAGAAGGTAAAAACATAAGAGAAACAATGTAACTTTTTTTGTGCAACTGCTTGTAAAAGTGTTATATTTTACAATATTGCAATTAATTTCTGTGACAAGTTGGTATTTGTGTGAAATGCATGGGAATCACTGAAAAATTCAATTTCGTAAAAAATACGAGTTAGTGCATTTCTACTTGAGACCATCGATACATATTTACCTCATGTTTCAACATGAGGCTACGCTTATTGCGCCAAATATTTTCTCTATCGGAACATCACAGTAATCGTCATCATTGTAAATCATTTTACGAAGTAAAATACGTGTATATTAGTGAAGAGATTATGAGTGAGTTTTTGATCACTATCGTGTAATAAATAGTTTATGTTTATACTCACCAACTCTCACGTTATAAAAAAAATGTTGTGTCAATAAAATTTTATATCAACCAGCTTAAAAATACACTTGTTCAATTGAATTCTAGAATTTTCTCCTCTTGTATGTTGCAGAGTTCTTTCGAAAGCGAATTGCTTTACGAAAAATTTGTATTGAGATTCAGAAACTTAAAATTGTAAATCGAAGTCTTGAACTAGATTAGGTTACGTTAGGAGACTTAATTGGGTCCATTGTGATTCCCTTCTATTGCCCAAAAAAGTAATATTTACATCCCATTTGTAGTCTTGAACTATATTTTATTTGAAGTGAAAATGAAATTTGTTTAATTCTAAGCACTCAAATGAGCGCTGACTACCCATCTCTAACCTAAAAGTTTTCAGTTGATTTGCCATTAATTAAAACTAGATTTAATGATTTCACTGAAATTGCTTACCAAGGTGCAATCAACTACATATTTTCAAGTGCAGGAATTAATTTGAGAAGACGAAGAAATTATACGATTTTAAGCATTAAATTTCAAAGTAAACAACTGATTAGTAAATTTTGCTAGTGTGAATAATGAAAAGGGGGTTCTTAAGTTCACGCAAAATTTCACTTCAATGAGTTTTTTTTATCGAAGAAAACATCAACCTGGCAGTTAATGAGTGGACTAATTAACGAAAAACGCGTTGTTTTTTACCACTGAATTTAGTATTTCTCAACAAATTAAACCTAATTGACGAACTTCTTCAATTTGACAAGAGTACACTGTACCAAAAAAAAGTACCTAAAAACAATGAAAAAGTACATTGCTTTAATTAATTTTTGTCTTAATTTTGACCTAAGACACAGATACATAGAATCAATAAAAGTTTAAAGTTTTTAAAATCATTACATGAATGAACTAATACATTGTTTCAATTAACTTTTACATTGATTTTAATGAGCCTATTTAATTGACCCAGTGAACTCACACATTGCTTAAATGAACTTTTACATTGATTTTAATGAACCTCTACGTTGACCCAATGAACTCATACATTGTTTCAATGTTCTTTTACATTAAACATAGCATTATTTATTAAAAATATTTTACAGGTATAAAAGGTTTGTAAAACAAATTTAGAACAGACTTAGATCATAAATAAAATTTCAAAATTGTTCCCAAGCTAGATGATATTTTAAATTAAATAAATAAAAACATTTAAAACAACTATCCAAATTAGACAAAGACAACAATCTTTGTTGAATGACAGCTCCAAACTAGTTATCTTTATGTTTCTCTTTTCTTTGTTTTTTTTTATTTAATTCCTATTTTAAAACAATGTATGAGTACATTAAGGTAATGAAAAAGTTCATTGAATCAAGATACTCATTCCTTATATTTTTGTGTACTCCTCATTTGTTTTGCTTTTACAAACTTTGTCAAGTATGAGTTTCTATATGTAAAAATTTCAATGTACTGGTACGTTGAGTCAAGAAGGAACACGTTCATTAAAATTTTTGATATTTGTCTTTAATGAATTATTTCAACGTATCGTTCATACGTGCATTAAAGTTCATATTGAATTTCAATGAATATTTTCATTGAAACAATGTATGATTACATTGAAGTAATGTATTTTTAGAAATATAGTAATGAATTTTCGTCAATGAACTTCTTTCATTGATTTTATGAAAAATAGTTTTTTCAGTGTAATGAGAAAATTTAAACATTCTAGTTCTTCTGAACAGTAATGTTAGATTAGGGGATTTTTTCTCAAATCGGACATTCATTAGGGATAATTTTTATGTTTGGGGACTCTATGAGATTTTCTGGGGATTAGTATTTTAGTTAATATTTCTTAGATTATTTTAATTTCAATACATATTCCAATTGCTCCTATTTTAGTTCATAAATAATTCAAAATGTTAATAAAATCACTTCAAAAAAATTGTTAATGAACTCTTTTTTAACATATACTGTTGGCAAGAATTAAACAGGTACTCGAATTGATTAGATTACTCATCAGCTGATTTTGATGCTTACAATTTGCTATCCAAATGATAAAGAACTTAAACATGTTTTGGACAGAAGTTTATTCATATCAAGACGCTGCTGGATAACAGCCTTTCAAAGAACTGGTAGAATGACTATTGAATATATTACATTTACTTTGTGTATCAACAAGCAACGCTTAGGTTGAACGAGTTTTTTTTTGACAAAGAAGTCAATAAAAACTAAAATTAGAAACCAAATTCCGTACGAATTGCTAAAATCTCTCTTAAGAATTAACATACATTTTAAAATTAATGGAATTTGTTGTGACACTTCTGATCCATCACCATAAATGGTAAAATTATTTAATTCTAAAAGTATGTATAATACACATACTTAAATACACACCATAATATGGTGTACAAATAATATGAACCACAGTGTAAATAAAATATTCATAAGAAAATAAATTGAAATAGTACTATTTTTAGTGGGCATTTCTGGGGATAGTAGAAAGTACTTTTTATGAACTTATGAGGATGAAAATTATTAAATTGGGTATGCCAGTCGAATATTATCTGGGAACTGCAGCTTTGAAGATGCAAAAGAGATTGTATAATATGCAAATTCCAATTCTCTTTAAGTTTAATATACGTTGTATGTCAAAGAGAATTTTAGGGAAAATTTAATGCTATATGAGGCAATTAAACGTCTTTGCTTTAATACCTTTCTCGGATAATTACCCCGAAAATCGTGTAATTTTTGATAAGGTAATTAAGCGAGGTTTACTGTATAATAAAATGATATACGAAAACAGATGTAAAGTCTTATTTGCTATATACTGAAAAAACAGTTTCACATTAATTCAACGAACTAATGTTCATTGAAATGATATGTATCTTTTTTTAAGTTAATATTATAATAATCTGAATAATATTGTATGGGTTCCCCCAAATATTGAACGTGTACACCATTTGGACATTTTTATGTGTCAATTGGAAACCCTTTCTTATTCGAACATAAGCATGGTGGCGCAAAGATTATGGAAGAATTTGAATTGTCTGCGACATTATTCTCGTCGTTATTACAAACAGTGGACCAATTATGAGTGTCGTATTTTGATGTCGACTATGACGATTTTGTATTAAACTAAAAAACGTTGCCAAATTTGTTCTTTAATCTAGTAGAAAATCGTCGAAGTCGAAATACGACACTATTAATTAAGGCCAAAATCTGCGTATGTGTTATGTAGGCTTTAACTGGCCTCAAGATCGTCAGATCTAGCAGCACCAGAGCTCTTTCTTTAGAGCTTTTCATAGTCACCCGTTTATAACAACAAACCACTAACTTTTAAGGTCTTCGAAAACAACATTGAAGAAGAAATCGCCAATTTGAAGCCCGATATTTTGCGAGCAACAACTTAAAATGGAGTAAAACGAGCACAATTATGCATCAACTAGGAAGGTGCCCACTTAAGTTTACCACTTTCGAAAGAACATATATTAAAAAAGAGCACTTTTCCAGTTCGAATTACAGCGTTACTTTTGCATCACCTTGTAATAATGTTTATAAACTAAATCAGAACAGATATAAACAGAATTGACAGAAAGCATGTTACAAGAATTTTTATACTTTTATCATTAAAAAAAAACTTATTTCCATTTATAAATAATCAAGGACTGACCGCATGCAACTACTATGCAAATTATTTAAGTGATTTAATTCAATATCAAGGTAATTGTAACATTTTTTAAAAACAGGTAATGGAACGTAAATAAAACTAGTAGTAAAACTAAAACTGATACAGTTTGGTGGAATTGGATGCCCCCTTCAGTTGTTGCATAAACAATATTTTAATAACAAAGTCATCTCTTTCTCTCCTACAAAAATGCAAAAATTTCAACAAACATAAATCATAAAATATTTGTATGTACTTCTAATTTAAATCCTTACAAATACATACATATAACAATATGAATGCTAAAGTAACTTTCAACGTTTTCAAAGTACCCATTAAAATATTTGGCTAGTTGTCCAGATATAGGACAATTATTAATCTCTTTATGTGAGAAATGGTACCCTTTCCCTAACATCAGTTTTCTGCCAGAGAGAGTATCTTTAAAATCGAGAGAGAGAGCAGTCTTGGAGATTATCCGGAACAAACAGGCAGCGTAACCGTTGAAAATTTTCAAAAAGGGGCACAAAAAGGGGATTTTTCAAAAAAAGTGGCACAAAAAGGGGATTTAAAAGAAAAAAAGAGGCAACTTCAAAATCAAGAAAAATTTAAGAAACAAGCATGTTTATTAAGTTATTTTTATTTAAAACAAACAACAAACAACAACAATTTCTCATGTATCAGAAGTACAAAAACATTAATTTTATGAGAACGCATATACTACGTTTATACACACGTGATATTTGCAAGTAAAAATTTTAACTTACTAATTCACGAGAACAATTACTTATTGCTGCGGATGAGATGTACATATGTTTGTGTACAGAAAAAGAAATTTTTAGTTTTATAATTGTTTATTTGACTCACAGTCTTCATATATACTTCTATTTGCAAATAATACCGGTATAAACGTGGTATAGATAGCTATTATATAAAAAAAATCATAAAATCTATGTTAATAATAAAACAGTAGTCAAATTGCTGCATGTGATATCAATCGAAATTCCAACAGAAAATAAATGGAAATTTGGTTCAATATAGAATGCAGTAATTGGCCCCAGTTCTTAAGATTTACAAAAAATTAAAGAATACGAGTATATATATATTTTATCATTTTTGGGACATGGTTCATATCATTTATTTATTTAAATCCCTTTGTTCTTGCTTCGGCAGAAGATATACTAAAATTGGAACGATATTTAAATCCAGCATAATTCAAAAAATTTATTTAACCATATAAAGTTTTGATAACAGTTTGAAAATTCGATTCTGAAGAGGATAATATTATTCTTTTTAGGCATTATGCATATTTATTAAATACCTTAAATACCCTTTCTTTTGAAATTGTACATTTGTATTTATTAATAAGTTTTTTACTTGAAATAAATTTAAAGATAAAGAAATAAGGTGTAACTCGCAGACTTTGCAACTGGCGAATCTGGATATATTGTTGCATTTAATTTGGCCAATTTGTTCATTTGCTTAAACGGGTTCATCTTATCATCTTTAAAACAAGCTTCATTTCAGCAATATCAACTTTCTTCCGAAAATTTGTATTTTTTGTGGTAAAAGCTCGGATATTTTTACATCATTTGTTTTTTTTTGGAATTGGCCACGTGTGTGGCTGTTTTAACATGACTTTGAATGATTCATTCGCAGATGAGCAACTGATTGCAGAAAACACATGGGTTTTTGGTATCTGCATCCATCTGAACCCACTTATGCCGTCTTTCTTAATCATTGGAATATTTTCGTGTTTCTTTTTTTCTTTTTACTGGTTTTTCCAAGATAATAGGCTCACATTATGAACATTTCATGGGAACTTAAATGAAAAGCATTACTTGATGATAGCAATTCAGTGTAGTATTTTCATACAATATTATTTCCCTTAGCATAAAGTTTTTCACCTTTTAAAATTATGTACTTTTTCCAAATTGTATTTGGAAAATACAGTTAGGGCTAATAAATCAGTCAATGATTATTTGTATTTTATTTTTAAATCTTATTTAAACATAAAAATTTGTTTCTCACTGCACAATTAAATCAAACTTAAACAGCCAACACTGTAGACTTAAGTGTTGTTTAAATTTTTTAAACACACCATATGTTTTGTGCATGTGTGTGTTTTTTGAAGGTACGTACATGAACATCATGTGGTCGTATTAAAATGAATTTCGTTTAATTTTCGCAAATGTACAACAAATGTAACACATATTTTCATATCATGAAATATATATATATAGAAAAATGCATTCTGATGCTCTTTTTGTATCATAAAATGTGTTTTTTGCTATTTCACTTTTCTGCAAATTGATAAATCAACTTTCTTGTTTATATTGAACAGCTGTTTTTTGGAAAGCTTTCCATAATATTGTAGTGCTACCGTACTTTCAACTTAATTTGATAATAACTTTAATTAACCACTGAAAAAATTAAAGTGTATTTAAACACATTTTAATTTTTAATGAAAATTAACTCAAACTATATTTAAACATTCACTGATTTATTAGCTATTAGTATTATCTATGTATGTAATTTCATATTTAAAAAATGAAAAGATTCATACCAAGGCTTTTTAACACCATATACTCCCACAGAAAATAATATTGCGCCATACTGTCAATTTCCCAAAAAAAAACTTTATTTTTTCATATATACACATAGGAAATAAAATCTTTTTGTCGAATGTGGTAGAATCTGTACAAATTTGCGTTTATTTATTGTAAAAATAAAAATTAAAGTTGACTTTGAACAAAAAGGGGCAAAAAGGGGCACAAAATAATGCAATTGATACTAAAAGGGGATTTGAAAGTAAGGGGCATAAAAAGTGGCAAGGCATTCGAAAAAGGGGCAAAATGCGACTTTAGTCGCACAACGGTAACGCTGCAAACAGGCTGGCTGAATGACACAAAAATGTTTTCCAAATTGTATTTTTATTATAAGTATTGTATGCACTTTTATATGCATTTAGTGAAAATCCATTATATTGACACTACAAACAGACAATTCAATTTTATTTATTTTATATTATACAAAATACTAGAGGAGAAGATTATTCTCGGCAGCAGCAAATTAAAATGTGTCAGAATTTAAGGAAATGTTGTCTTCCTTGTCGTACAGTATCATTACAAAACTTGTCAGATAATATTAGAATAAATTCCTAATTACCCTGTGAGTATGATAAAATTCTCATTTTCGTGATAGTAAAATTAATACCGCCGTGTATGCCGGTAAACGTTTAAGGATTCATATTTTCAATTCAGAAGCTCATTCATATAGTTTATCGTTAAAAGAAAATTATTTTTGCTTATGCAATAATGAACAGACAAATTTTTTTTATTTATTAATGCCAGAAATTTAAAATGTCAATTGAATGTTGTCAATCAGTACCCAGGTAATTAAAAAGTTTTTTTTTTTTGGTTAATTTTGATTAAAATATTTAAGAAATTTATTATTCGACATATTTGCTCTATTCACAACCTATTCTAACTGTAGTAGGTCGTCAAGCTGTAGAATAGTTGTAAAATGTTGTTGGTAATTTCCATAGAAAAGTTTACTACGACACCTACAACATTTTTCCCTATGTTTGATGATTGTCGTAGAATGGCATCAGGAATTCATAAGCTTATAAAAGTCCTAATGTTTTTTTAATTACATTTACCTTAATTTTTCTTTATTAAAGTAATAAAAATGAGTGCAATTATAAACGCAAATAAATAAAAAAAAATCGCGAAATGACGAAAATTGGCAAAAAGCTACTAACAGCAGGATGATAACAAAGTCTAGTAATTTTTTAAAACCTTCAAAATTATTAGGACGCTAAAAACCATGCAAAAAGCAGCTTTTATTGCGAGCTTTGCAACAAATCGCGAAAATTTACAAAATTTTAAACAAGTTTATATGAACATTTTGAACAATATCGAATGCCGTAATTTGCTCCCTGGCATTAGTACAGCTATAGGGTGGCGCACCATTGTTTGTGTTTGTGCACCAATTGTGTGCTACAATAACATAGAGAAACCAGATTCGATAAGACAACCGAATTTTTGCCTATCGGTTGTACATCTCTTAATAGTCATGTTATTAAACGGTTCAGTACAATTAACCATCATTCAATTGCAACCACCGATTAATAGTACTTTTTAAAATAAATATACATAGATCGGGAGGGGTAAATATTACCAGTAATGGGCAATAGAAGGGAGTCACAATGGACCCAGTTGGGTCTCCGAGTGGAGGTGCGGTAGGCACCACCCTTCCTAACCTAACCTAAACCTAACCTAGATCGACAATTATTTTAGTTGCAAATACCAATAATTGATAATCGCCATGGTCATTCACGCATATGCGGCGCAAATCAATCGATTAAATAATATTTTGGCGAAACTCCTGGCAATTCCAGTGGGTTTATTTTGCTCGTAATTAAGAGTTTGTATGGAAACAAGTTTGAGTCATCATGAATGACCGTCTGCTAAGTCCAATATCGTAACAACACAAAGTTGCCAGATCTATGAAAAACGCACTGAACATACTCCATTGACGTGTTTAACGAAGTGTTTAAATCAAAAACACTTTATTTGAGGTGTTTAACATGTCTAGACCTGTGACTGTAGAAAATCTCACAAGAAATAGTCTAACGGATCAAATCATATAAATTCGGTAGCCGTTTTACATCACCTCCACGTTCGATTACCAGGGCCTGCAAAACGCTCGTACAGGATGTCCAATATGGCATGAACAGTATGGCACGTGGCGTAATGCTGTTGAAACTACCTGTCGTTTGTGGTGTAAATATAACCTAACTCTGCAAAAAAAACCCACGCCGTTGACGGTTGTGGCTTGCCCAACGTCGTTCTCAAAGCCATATGAAGTAATGACTCATGCAGCCCCAAGTCCAATTCCAATTCCTTGCCTTGAACGCTCTTGGATCTTTTGATAATTGGTATAGTCTCTAATTTGACAATTTTGTTTGCTGACGTATCCATTCATACAGAAATATGCTTCATGGCTGAAATAGATGAAACGCGCTGAACTTTGCGCGAATATAACACCCATGTTATCATTCAATCGTTTTGTTGAAAGCTATATCCATCCATGACAATTTGCTATCATAGACTTATGTGATAAATTTGAAATGATTTTACAGCATTAAAAACAATACTAAATAACTAAATATTCCAGATATCAAATCATTTGTTATAGCCGAGATTACGAGACACCAGTATCCATAAATCGTAGGGTATTAATGGTCACTGGAGGTGTTAAAACAATTTACTCAATTAATATGATTAAAATGAAATTCTTGTTTTGTTACATTTTTCTACTGTTTCGATTGCGTTTCACAAATTTTTTTTTCTTCAATAGCACTGCATTGAAGTAGAAACAAGTACGATCTGACTGAACACTTTTTAACTTTTGTTTTTGTAATTTTTGGTTATGATGTTATGATCGTATACAAATGTTTTTTTCTTTATTTGTAGTGAAACTAAAGAAATATTTAACCAATCTTTAAAAAACCAAAATCGCTTACAATTTATGATCAATGAAATTTAAAAAAATCTTGTTTTTAATACAAACACGTTATAGGTAAATGGAGAGAAAAATTCATGTTGTCGTAAATGCATGAACGTTATCGTGCTTAGTAGACTGGTAACTTTTATTAAATATT
This sequence comes from Tachina lurida, assembly GCA_944452675.1. NCBI lineage: Eukaryota > Metazoa > Arthropoda > Insecta > Diptera > Tachinidae > Tachina > Tachina lurida. The sequence continues at coordinate 81,493,977 of OX101754.1, forward strand.
TCTTTTATATTCCAATACAAAAGAATTGATTTGCTTCTTGCGATCAAATATTTTAAGCTGGAATCTGGCCATCCATTCAAATAATTTTAGTTAGTTGTAAATTTTATTTATTTTACACTTTTGCTCAAATTGATACACTAATAGATAGTTGTGAGTAAACAGAATTTGCAAATATAACAAATAGTAATTAAAAAAATTAAAAAAAAAACCCGACGGCGACCAACTTAGAACTATTAAATATCCTAAATGGTTATTCGAATGAAAGGTCATAAGAAAAACCTAAGAGCCCATTTTGATACAGTTCTCCGACTTTTTAATTTTTTCGTATTTACAAAATGGCGTCTGTTGGCCGACATATTGACTTTTGACTACTGTCATATATTAAGTCGAACTCCCAAAATTAAGACAAATCCCGTGATGTAAGAATCATCAAATCATTCCAAGCGTTCGTTTTATATAGTGCAGCAAAGGAACACACATCCATAAATACATGCATATATAGGCTGATAAGCACAATACCCTTTTTTGCGCTTTTGTAGTGCCTGTAATAAAGGCGTCATTAACTACTATATGTTCCACCATGTGACCCCTATATGTGTAATATCGAATTATAATCATATATGTATGTTAGATCCGGAATTTTTCTGAGTATAATTATCCTGCGCTTATGCCTTCGACAGCGTGAAGCTTTCTTACCTTTGTAACTATCACATCCTCATCCTGCATACTACTAAGGGCCGTTTCACACTATAATACAAGTTTTAATACTTTTGTGGAAAATGCAACTCTGACATGTTGAGTTGTTATTGTCTTTTGAAATTTTTGAAACAGAAATTAGATTAGGGATGCATTTTCCTCAAAAGTATTAATACTTCTATTATAGTGTGAAACGGCCTTAACAAAGACTTGGAATTTAATTTTTGAATTTAGAATTTCATTTAGAAACAAATTAATTTAACTCCTTTAATACTGTGCAATAATCCACTAACGATATTATTGTTTTTTTTTTTAATGAAAACGTTTTCACCAGGCAGCTATGAGCGACCTTAATAAATATCAATCCAGCTTCAACAAGATTATGAATGTGCGCTTAATTTTCTGCATAATATCCGAATATTGCAACAGTTTATATAAAGGAGGCAACGCCTTTATTTCCACTACAATACAATTTGTCAGTTGATAGTAAAATTTAATTGTCTTTTTTTTATATTTTCCTGCTGTTGTAAAAAATTTCTTGCATAAATAGACAAGCACATGCAACAACAAAAATCAGCTTTACAACAGCATTTCCGAACAAATCTATTGTCAGTTTAAACGACAACAACAACAATAAACAGAAACTTGAAAATATTAACAGCAAAACCACAAAGTTTTAAAACCATGCGTTTCTAATGCGACCGTGAACTTAGATTTAGATCGCTTAATGCAACCAACCAGTCGAACAAAAACAAAAAATAAATAAAACTATTAAACAATTTAACAAGTTAATAAAAAAAAAACAAAGACACATTTTTTATTTTTTTTATTGACGTAAAAAAGTGGTCATGTTGACATTTCTGCATCAATTTAAATACGAGTATGAAATTTTTATCTTTAACAGAAAAAAATATTCAATTTCGAATATCTTTTTTAGCTGAAATTTGTTCTAGTACTGCGCACAGGCACCTGCACATGTGTTTCAATTTATTTAAATTAATTTTACATTATGGAAAAATAAAAAAGCTTATGCCATAAAAAAAACAAGTTAATCGCCAAAGAAATATTACATCTTTAAAGTTCATTTCTATTAAAAGTGGATTCTAAAAAATGATAGGGTGATTTCTAAATTGCTACGATTTTCAACAAAATTTCATAAGTAAGGGGCGATAAAAAATATATGAGGCACTGAATAGATTTCTTACAAAGAAATTTATCAGTAAATAGCTGGAGAAAGTGTTACACACAATGCTCTTTGGCATTAAAACTTAATCTCTCGGTTGCCCTTCTGGCTGAAAGATAGCGGTGCTAGCCCTGTCAGTTCAGAAGTCATGGATTTGATTCCCGCCATAGATCCTGGATGTTTTCTGCAGACAAGTTAATCGCTTTGCAGGTTGTGTTTGTTAAAAAAAATATAAGTAATTCTCTCTGCCAAAAAGAACCCACTCCAATGCAAATATCTGATAGAAGAAGATAAGAGGATGTACGTGAAATAAAAAATTAAATTTTAATGGGAGTGCTTCCGCCCATTTTTTAAATGCAAGATTGTGTGTTTTTCAGAGCTCAGGTGCGTCTTAACTCTTGTAAAAATCGTTAGAGTAGAACCACTTAAAATAAAATATTAAATTTTAATGGCCGTAACTCCACCCATTTTTTTTTTAAAAGAGGATTGTGTCTACTTTAGTGCTCAAGGTGTGCGGTAAGTTTCGTAAAAATCGGTTAAGTAGAACCACGTACAATATTATAATAGATTTTAATGGGAGTAACCCCGCCCATTTTTCAACTTTAAAATTGTGCAATTACAAGAACTAAAGGTGTTTTATAGGTTTCGCAGCAATCAAATAAGTAGAATATTATAAAATTAAATTGAAAATTTTTTTACAATGGGAAGCTATACCCTCTCAAACAAAAGAATAATTTTTGCAATCGGTCTAAAATGTACCGAATTATGAAGTAACACCTCCCAAAAAAATAGAGACGAATTGTTAACCTCCTCTCTTTTTTTGAAGTCGGTCAGCTTACACTAAACAGCAGTGTCAGCATGCAAGAATTTCTGTAATAAATTATATCATCTGTAGCCTGTTGTGCATACAATATGTAAGAAGTAACATCCGACATTTTCTTGAATGGGACTAATTGGGCCTTATTATGAGTGTCCTATTACGACTTCGACTACGACGATGTTGTACCAGACTAAAGAACATTGCAACATTTACATTTCGTAGTCATAGTGGAAATACGACATTCGTAATAAGGCACATTGTTTTTATTTTTGTAACCAGTTTCAGCCCACCCAGCACCTGGGCTAATAAAGTATTGGTAGCCCATCACCTGGGCTAATAAAGTATTGGTATTTTTGCTACACTGTCAGTTAGTCTAGCCACTTTCCCGACTGAATTTCCATTGTGTCACCCCTTAACTAAAGGCTTAATACTCCCTTGATTCGGTGATGTTTTAATATATTTATTTGCTACTTCAGATTTAAATCATTGGAAACTTTTTCTAGTCTGAGAGGACATAGGTGTCCTTTGTTTCCATTGTTAAAAAGGTGGTTGGTAATCAACCTCACGTAGTGTATAATATTGTAAGTATCCAATTGAGAAAACAGTGATAGAGCGGAATGTATATTTTTTGTCGATGTAGCATATAATAATTCTTGGATTTACCGGACTGTATTGATCCTCTTCTTGCTGCTAAATTGAGCCCACACTTCATAACACCCGGTAGTTAAAATTATTACTTCCTGCAGAAATTGCCTTATAAATAAGAATCATGAATGCCAGAATTAGATAAGGTTCAGTATGGCAGTTTCACACTATAATACAATTATTAACACTTTTTAGGAAAATAATTTCTCAAAGCAAATAAATTTTAAAATATTATACTGCATTCAGTAAAAAAGTTTGTATGCATTTAAGATGGCCTCTACTCAGTAACGGTATTGGTATTGGTCTCATTTGAAAGCGACACATCTCATGACGTCAGGAACGTGTTGGTCAACCTTGAAAACGCGCGTAGGTCGTCCCTACCGCTTGTTTTGTGTAGTTGAATTTTACTGTTTTCTACCTAGCGCGCTGTTTCCATGTGTTTGATATCAATTTTGCTCGCGTTTTTTTCGAATCCAGGTTTATTTTCTGAAATTATTAATTTTGAATTATAATAAATACTCATTTATAATTCTTTTAAATCGTGTTGTACGAAATTTTTTTCACATAACCTTAGAATCGTCGACTTCAATTTCATAAACCCGCATATCTCTGGGAGGGAACATTTTTGGGGCATGGTATCGGTCTCATTCGATGCTCAGATGTTGTCTACATCAAAAAAAAGTGAAAGTTGATTTTTTTCCCTTAGGTCCCTTTCTCTATGCGCTGTCACATATACATAGGTTTATATTCACTATTTTTAGTATGCATATAATTATTTCAATATTTTGATAAATTGAAAGCAGTGTCATTTCGGTCTTATTTTTCATTAATTAAATAGAAATTTCGCATTCGTTTAAGAGAATTTTCGATTCTTAATTGCATTTGTACTCTTATGGCTTTAAATTTTGCGCCTTTTAAATTATTCCGCCCTTCATTGCCACTACTAGGCTTATTTCTATTGAATTATGATACTTTTCCGCTTGCTAGTGTATATCGCTACCTTAATATAGAAAGGCCCTAACTCATTTTTTTTTTTGAAATCGAGATTTTTGTATATTTTTATAGAAGAACAACTAATGCATCGAAAAGTGCAAAAATCTGGATTTCAAAAAAATAATGACTTAGGGCCTTTCTATATTAAGGTAACGATATGTATGTGGTGAATTGTAAATTAATGATTTTATGCACCTTTTTGAAAGCTTACATACATACATAGTTCATAGTTAGCGTTAACTAACGGCCTTAAACTACAAAAAATTTCCAAAGACATCATTAACAGCGGCTTAAACTCGTTTCTCAAAGGATTAATATCCTTAAATTGTCCTTCAGTTGCCTCTTCTTTTTCAACTTAATCAAAGTACCAGTTCCATCTAACCAACTATCAAAAGTTCCACAAGAAAATACTTAAACAGGAAAAATCACCCTAAAATACTTATTACAGCGGCTAACTATCATGCATGTGTCCCAAATAGCAAAAATCAACCATTTTACAATTCAATGGAAAAAATTTGTGTGTGTGTGTGTGTGTGAATCTTGGCGTATCAATTTACGTAAAACATCTTGTTCCCATAAAATTTTTTTTGTGCTTCATTACTTTGTGGAATGTTGCTCACCTTGAAGAAGATACCCAGATAGTAACGTTTTTCGCCAAGCTTCAGCAGTGGCATAGTCCATTTGTTCATGTACTGCAATTCATCTACACAGCTTGGACAGTCTGTAAAATAAATAAGAAACAATGTTTATTAACAAAAACAATTATTAATAAAACATTTAAATGATGTTTTTTCTTAAGCTGTAAAACATTAAAAAAAAATTTTTCTGTTGCAAATATAAAATGTGTTTTATATAACTGACTTTAAGTCAAGCCGTATCGATGTATTATTAGAAATATTGTAATTGAACTTGTACTACAAACGTATGGAAGCCCTGAGCAAAAAGATTTTAAGTGGTGAAATAAATATTTTGAGATACACATAAAAAAAACCTAAAAATTACTAATGTTACACACAGAAAAAAAAAGATTTGTGAATGAAATAATAACAAATATTTTTAATAAATTTGTTTATCAAATTCTAATGTGCTTCTCTGTTTGGTTTTTGAAATTGTTTTAAAATTATTTTTTTCGTTAATTTTCAAAGTTATTTCCACACAACCCTCGAAACGATTTTTTTTCTTGTCTGCGAATAAAACTAAATGTATTAGTCCGTCAACCTCCGGACTAATAGACTAACGTACGAGAACGTGATAGCTCTAAACTATGTATGTATTGCAGATAAGAGTCCATCAAACTAATCTTGTTAATAGACTTATGACAAAAAAAATTTTCTTCGTTTGCACTTTATGTGCAAAAATTGAGGAAAACTTTTTTCACTTTTTCCAGAATAACTTAAGACGGAGGTTCGTACGATCACTGAGGTTCTAAAATGTATCAGTGTGAGCCACAGATGTCAATATGTTTACTGACAGCAAGTCGGCAAATAGGGCAATCACAACCGAAAGAGTAAACTCTAGGACTGTTTTAGATTTCTAGAATATGATTAATGTTTATGCAGTACATGGCAATATTCGTCTTATATGGGTGCTGGCCCACTATGACGCAACCGGGCACTCTAATCTACGAGGGCATTTGTACTAGAGATCGACCGAAGGCGTTTTTTTTTGGCCGAAGCCGAATGTTTTAAATTTTAAAAATGATACTTGTTTTATATGAATTAAGAAAAAATTTTGCTTTTTTGAGATCACTGAAATAGCTGTAATATCTATTGGATACATAACAAGAAAAATAAAACTATTTTGCAATTTCTAGATTGCTTTTTCATATGATCACTCACAAGAACGTCCAAGTAAAAGAAAATAGAAAGCAACAGGGTTGTATTTCAAAGCAACCCTTTCAAAACGTTAAACACAATAGAAACTGTCGGCGAGCAACGATCAAAAATAATGTTATTTTTCAAGCTTGGAATGAAAAATATTCGTCTTCGGCTAATCGGCCGATTTTTGACATAGGCCGAATGTTGGCCGATTACCAATTTTTGGCCGAAGGCCAAAGGCCGAAGCCGAAGCCGATTAATCGGTCGAACTCTAATTTGTACCACATTGGAGCCACGAATGACAATTAATGCAGGGCATGCATGGATGATATCGAGACAATAAAGCACTTGCTTTGTCATTCTCTAGCTTTCGCCCAGCCAAGATACCATTATTTTGGCGATGACACCTTTCCGTACATTATCCACCTTAGAGGTATTGAATGGAGAAGGAACTACTTGAACCATACTGAGTTCCTATAAGGGTGGGGGGTTCATTTGTTAATTTACATAGAGCGCACAATAGATGTATACTAGCTTATGTGCATGGCCCTAAACATGACCTAGTATACGTTCTATAGCACTGCAGAACAAAAGCAAACTTTTGCCATATTAACAAGGTTCTAATAACTGGCAAAGAGTAATTCTCATTGGAACATAAGGCGCTAAAAGATCGAACAAACATACTTAATTATTGTAAGTCAGCATTTTTAAAGTTTACGCATTCACATATGCAAATGATTTGAAGTTCGGCCGTCGTCTTCATAGACTTTTATTTAAAATCTCGTGATTTTGATTTATTGATGTTTTTTGTCCATTTGAGAAAAAGCCAAGAACCCTACAAAAAATTAATGACTAATACAAACAACATTTTTTATTTATTGCAATTTTTTGAATACGCATTTAAGTGCTCATATTTTGTTTATGTTTATGTTCTTATCTTCATAAGTTTTATTATTTAGGGCCTTATTTTTTAAAACGCTTGACTAAGCATTGACAGTATTTATTTGTTTTTTGTAATTTAAATTTTTTCCTTATAAAATTTGTCAGCGCTTACCGTTGTGTTTTACAAAATAAGGCAATTAATTATTTTTTGTTATGAATAAATATATAAATTGGTTTTAAGGAATTTCAGAAAAAAAAATATATTGAATATATATATATATATATATATATATATATATATTGCTAGTGGCAACGCTGAAATCATACCTACACAAAAGTCTCCGTCAAGTTTTTAACGCAGTATCCTTAAAGGTTGACGATATGGATGCTATACAAAAAATATTATAACCCGTTATATGCCCGCTTCAGGGCACTTAGCGGGGAAAGGGAAGAAATAAAGTATACGGAAAATGTTTATATGGCTAAAGTACTCTGCCCAAATTTTCCTGGTAGGACTTACATCAACGTGTTGAACACACCTCACCTCATACCTACAATGCAAGTGTGAATAAGTAAGAAATTAATCCTCAGACGCAAATACATTAGTATGTATTTTGCAAATTTATTTTGCTTAAATTAAGTGTCAAGCTTTGCTGTATCCATAGATTCTCGTGGAATTTTATTCATAATTGCCCTCAATAAAACCTTGTTTTCCTCAAACTATTATGCTATCGCGATAATATATTGTGTATTGATCATGAAACCATATGCTCTACGGAATACAATTCACAAAAGCTGTTAAATACAATCCAGGTATTGTTGTACATATCCCTCAATTACTAAAACAATTTTAGTTTTCTGAGAAAGTTTCTTGAGAGAAAAATAAAATTATCTTGCTCCATAGTTATAATTTTGGTTGGTTTGATTGGTTTAACAGTATAGCTAAAGAAGCTCAACCTGCTGCCAGTCGCGAGATCTCTATCGTGCGGCAAAAAAATTCACCGGAAACACAAAACCCTCAGGAAAACCATTAAAAACCAATGATGAAAAACTTATAACATCTAAAAAACAACAATTGCAACTTTGGGAAGATTTCTATGGTAAAATATTATGATCATCAGTTCCCACACAGCAACCGATATGCTGTTGTGAATCCCATCCGATAAACACAAATATCCACATCAATTGCCCAGATATTTCTGAAATATATGAATCCATCAAATCGCTTAAGAAACACAAATCGCCTGGCATAGACAATATTTCTCCAGAGATGCTAACAATTGACGCAATGACCAGTGCTCCGCTAATCCTGCGTCTTGTAAGGAAATTCTGGTGTGCGGAAGTTCTCCCTGAGAAAATTGCTGAAGGCGTAATAGTAAACTTACGGAAAAAGGGGATCCTTCAGAACGTAAAAACTGGAGAGGTATTACACTTTTAAGTATGATTAACAAGATAATTGCGCACATACTTAACAAAATGCTATCAGTTGCGCTTCTTTCTGAGCGTAGAAAAGAACAAGCCAGTTTCCATGCCAACAAATCCTGTGTCGATCATGTAAAAAAAAAATTTAATACGCCTCATTTGATACCAGAAGGCGGTGCAAGACTGCATTATCAAAAAATGTGAAAAAAGCAGTGAATGAACCTTTCCGTTATCTCTTCCTTCACCGCCTATCTTCTCTATCACTATCCCTTCCCTATTACCCTATCTCACTATCTTCTCTTTAACTAACAGGTAGCACAAAGGGATAATTGTATTGGACCCAAGTGAGCTGGACTCTAAATTTCACCCTTCCTTACCAGCAGCCTGCTAACCTAACCTAATCGTAGAGCAGTCTGTGGAATGGATATCACTTCTGTGTCTCACTTTTGTAGACTTCGAAAAAGCATTTGATACATTAAACCACTCATTAATATGGAGTGCATTAGAATGCAAAGACGTGCCTGCTAAGTTAATAAGAATCATAAAAGGTCTATATGCTAACGCAACCTGCCGAGTTCTGCATGAAAGGCAATCAGGTAACAGCAAAATAAGGATTAATTCTGGTGTACGACAATGCTGTGTCCTAACCCTTCTTCTATTTAATTGCGTACTTGAGATTGGAGGATCTCGATTACGCCGACGATATCTGTCGACTCACACATACATTTTTAGACATGCAGACTAAGCTGCCATTAGTCCAAGATTTTGCATCACGTGCTGTCCTGACAGTTAGCATTGGCAAAACTAAATCAATGAGAATAAACTCTAATAATGCGCAAAGACGGACAGTGCAGACTCAATGGCTTGAGGAGGTAGAATCATTCTGGGTAGCATACTGGACAAAAGTGGTGGTTCGAAGGCTGACATCTCAAGCCGCATAAACAAGGCAGGGTAATCATTCCGACAACTCAAATAAATGCTTGAGGAAGATCCTATATATAAATTGGCCCAAAACAATTTCGAATAGCGAGCTATAGTCAGAAACTAAACAACAACCGATTCATCTGGAAATTCGAAAGCGTAAATGGTGTTGGATTGGACATAAATAAGTATTTATATGGGCAATGTTATTGCTCCACGTATAAACAGGCCCTATGCTTCTTGAAGGAGTTAAGAGGAACAAATATATATATATACCAAGGTTGGCAAACGGTATCGTAAAAATACCGATACCGATTCAAATACCGCTAAAATTAGATACCGGTATCGTTACCGATACCGAAATCCATTTCGGTTAGAAAATACCGGTATCCAGACAACCGTTTACGTCTATACCGGTACGTACCGGTATACCGATTCCGGCCAAAAAATTAATGATAGTTGAGTTGTAGTTGCCAAATTTTTATTATGTATTACAACTTTTTTCACCATGAGACAACTGCTTTTTATCAGTTGTATTTTGGTTTTTATTTCGACCATTGTGTTCGTTTTGCTTTACTATTCCAGACGCCAACCAATCCCATTTGTCAACCAATATTATTGCCATGTTCATAAAACATAGAATCTCAAGGTAAAATAGCAAGGCCAAAACTAAAAATATTTAAAATGTTTTGTAATGGATACTATGGTTTCAAAACATATAGCATAGATAAGAACCTTTGTTTTTCGTGCATTGTTTCGAAGTCAACTAAAATAAGTTGTTATTCAGAATACCAAAAAAAACAGTTGTTTAAAAGTTAAGTTGTTTCAGTTTCAATCCAACTTAGTTGAGTTGTAAACCACAATAAGTGCAAAAATTGCAAAAATATATTTCAATTAACTTTCTTTCTTTGGTGTTGGTCTTGTTTACACACTTAAACGTAATATATAAGGTTGGGTAGAGAAGAAACTTCTAAACTTTTATATTTGAAGTTAAAGATTCCTCTCTTGAGGTGAAGAAAAGTACTTTTAAAATGAAGGAACAAATTTTGGCGACCACTGTTGTACCAATTTTGTACTCTGTGTTTATATACATCTATTAAATTGTACTTTCATCATCCTGGAAGGTTAAATACACCGAAAGCGTATAAATAGAACGCGAAATACATCATACAGGTAGTTTTTTTTTAAAAAAAGTCTTCTAACAAAATATTTAAAACAGTCCTGTGAATTACTCTTATTCAATTATGTTTTATAAACAAAGTTATAAACAATGTACATAGGTCCAGTACAAAAATATTGCCTAAGAACTTGTCGAAAGTAGTAAAGTGTCAAAAAAAAAACCGTTAAAATCATATTTGGTGAAAAAATAAAGACATAATTGAAATTTACTGAAAGAAGATATATCTATATGGTTCAAAAGGTTTTAGTCTCTTCTATCTGTATCCGTTTATAAATTTAAAATCGGTTGATATTTAACTTAGTTGGAGGTTGATAAGTGTCTACGGGTATGAAAAACCGGTTTTTACCCGTAACTGAAGAGGTGTCTGGAAAATTTCAAACACAATTGGTATTGTTATACTCGACAATACCTAGCAGAAAAATAGTAACACGTCCCAGGTATTTCGATTTCATCAAAATTTGTCACACGGTGTAATATATCAGCATAGACAAAACTTTTATTTTTACTATTTTGTGTAATTAACCAAAATGTATACTTTATATATGTAAAGTTTGAACTGCAATCTCCTTGTTTCACTTTTTTAATAAATTATTTTTTAATAATAGATAAAAACATATATAGAAACAAATAAGTTTATATGCTTTTATACGAGTACATATGTTAATGTAAAAATACTCCCTTTTGGACGTAATTTAATAAAAAAAAAGATTTTTTGTTATGTCCACTGCCTGAAATAATAAATTTATCAGTAATATCGGTATACCGGTATTATAAACTCGATAACGGTATGTACCGGTAATACCGATACCGAAATAAAAAAATACCGATACCGCTACCGATACCGATACCGAAGTTTAAAAAATAATTGTACCGGTATCAATACCGATACCGTTATTTTTTTCGGTTTCCAACCTTGATATATACATAATATAGTTATAATTTTAGTTTACTAATTATAGTCAAACACTAAAACAAGAGTAATACCGTTTTGAAAACTCCTTTGGAGAAAGAAGATTTTTTTCCATTTTGTTCGGACAATTTTTGCAAGCACTGTTCTCGCTATTATATTTATATTCTTCTGCGAGCATTTTACTATTTTGATTACAAAATCTGTGCTTGCAAATATTATTCTGTTTTTAATACAATTATTTGCTCTAAAATATAAATTCAACTGTGGGAATCGAATTATCTTGTTGAAACACGATATTTATGTAAATTAAACAAATAATAGTTCTGTCTATACCTAAAAATTTTAGTGATTTATTACCAAATTAAAATAAACAAAAAAAAACAAAATGCATAATTATTGAAGCATCAATAATACTTTTCACAACTGGTTTTCTAGATTTTTATTCTTCAAACCTGATTTCAAGGACATATTGCAAGAATTAAGCAAATATTGTAGAACTATTTTTTTTACTTTGCCTAAACTTCTACACTTTAGTTTTTTCTCTAAAAATAAATACATTTTATACAAAAAAAAAATAAATTCGTTTTGAATTTTAGTTATTGATTGAATTTGGATTTCACACATACATATCGTCACCTTAAATGCAAACGGACGTAACTACACAAAAATTCGAAATCGACTTTTTGATTGATTATGTTTCATTTTATCAAACTACATGTTCACGCAAATATTTAGACCTCTGCGATCAAAAATTACGATTTTATTAAAAGAATTCAAACTGATGTAATTACGAATGCATCCATTTTTTATAGCGAGGAACATAACTAACACAAAAGCTTAAATATATATAAAAAGTAAATAAATGGTTAAAAACATATAAGTATCCATACTACAATTAAATTTTCAAGATCACTTTATTATTATTGATTTTGAAACGTTTTTTGTTTCTCCTGTAAAAAAATATATAAGTGTAGTTACGTCCGTTTGCATTTAAGGTGACGATGTGTACATGCATACACTTATAAATACATACACACAGATGTTAGTTGTGCAATAAATATTTCCATGAAGAGACGGGTACACATCCATTAAAGCAATTGTTCCCAAATGGGGTTCCACGAACCCCTGGCCGAAGAACATTGTTTTTAAGAATAATACAAGTTCCTATTTTCATTCTACATACTTTTATGATATGTATGTATATATTTATAATTAGTTGCGAAATCTTTAAGCACAAATAACTAGATATTAGTGGCAACTTTTATTCTTTACTGCTTAATATAATGTGCCCTCAGACTCTGCACTGACAGTTATTTTGCCATCACTATCAAAGACAGCTGATATTTTTATATATTAATTTATTGATAAATGTTCTACAGAGTAAATTTGCAGAATGTGGTAGCACAAACATGGACGGAGTGACTAGATCATCATGTCCATGATTTTATTAACAGTATTCTGAAAAATATTTTTGTGACTGACTATACCATTCCTATGACAACGAAATTCCACCAAAGAACCGCAAGAGTATCCTGCTATCCGTATAAAATAAGTCAACCAGTGCGAGCGAGACGAAAAACTCTCGAAGGCCTAACTAACAACACACACAAGTCTGACAGCACTTAAGAAATAATTGCAATGACGCGAGAGCTGTTTTTTAGCCCAGAGCTGATTAACGACTGACAGCTGATATTGTTTTATTGCCTCAATAAAGAAACAATATTTTGAAGAAGAAGATTATTTAAATTTTGGCTTTTCATATTTAAATAAAAACGGTGTATTTTAAACATATTTATGAACTTTTAATTCAACCTAGAAAACAAAAGGGTCCACGATGAAAAAAAAATTACAAGGGGTCCATGAACAGGAATTTGATGGGAACCCCTGCATTAAGGTATGCAACAAAATGGTATAAATGCAAATAAGAGAAGTCTTGATTTATAAATAAAATTTTACAGCGTTTCTTCTAAAGTTTGTTTTTTTTTTTGTTTTTAGATTTAGAAAATACTAGAACTATAATTTCAAGGAACGAGATAAAACAGAAAAAAATAAATACCTGCATTTATTTTTCTGTCTTCGTATGTATATGAAAATTAATGTGTGTCTACTTGTTTGTTTGGAAGTTACTGGAGGGTAACGGCTGTTGCCAATTTAGCCATTTTCCAGCTAGATGTAACGATTTACTTTTCATCTAGCTTTAAACAAGTGGGTAAGGGTCATCTTGCCGGAAGATTTAACCATATATGTCCATATCACTTGAGTTAGCCACAACAAACTTTTGTTTGCCATTTGTCAGAGTAAACGTGGACTGTACAGAAGAGAAAAATTAAACTAAAATTTAAAAGACTTTGTCAAAGTAAACTTTGCGTGTGGAAAATGGCTCTAATGATTTATTTAATTGAAACAAAATTTATTTTTAGTGTGGTTTTATAGATATTGTATCTATTCAGGCTTTCAAGGTCAATATTATTTTTATTGTTATTCTTACCTTCTTCGTATCTGGTTATAAGTCGGCTCGCTTATTCAGAAAATTTTTATTTTCACTGCGCTAACTATATTTGATTATGCGTCAGATTGAAGTAACTAAAAGTGAAATCTCGTCTGTAATATACAGCTTAAATTTTAATTGTCAAACTCTTACTAGAATTCGGGCAACTTTAGAAAATTGTAATTTTCACTGAAGTTGCTTAAATAGCTGACAACTAAATCGGTCAACTAAAATTAGAAGAAAAAGCGAGTGCACAGTTTTGGTATAATCGGTATGACACATGTAAGTACCTGAAAGTTTTTGTTAAATGTCATGAGCCCTTTCACCATAATATTAAATTTAAATGGTAGTGGCCCAGCTAACTTTCTACCAGGAAACTCCAGGTATATCCTCTGAGACCAATTAATAAATTTCAGTTCTAAAGTAAAAATAATTTAAAAAAATACATCCGAATGTCATATGTCTAACTTGAGGGTTACAAGATCAAGTTTTGCCTTTCAAATTTCAATACATTCACACCTTTTCACTAATGCATGCATACATTTAGAATTTGATGAGATTTTGACTTCAAATTTTCTTTCCAATTGTGTATTCAAATTTATAGGCAAAAAACAACTGACACCAATTTCAATGAGCACACTTTTCGTTTTTGTTTTGAAATATTCTATCAACATAATGTTATATTCCTCCTAAAAACTTTAATTAACTTTAAATAAATATTATTAGGAACAAAAATATGTAAAAAGTATAATGATGTGTTGCGGTTTATAGACCTAAATAGAAGCCATGAAGTTGTATGTTTAAGCTGTTTTCTTATCAACGGCATATTGAAAACAAATTTGCTTGAAAATTGCGTGCAGCCTACGTCACAGCCTTCAATTTAACTTACTTTTGACAACCAGTATGTGTGAAAAACTTGAAGGCAAATCTTGGTCGTGTAACTGTAGCGTAAATACGTGAGGCAAAAATCGACACAAGTGGAAATTGAAATAATGATGCCACACAGTGTGATATGAATAAAAATAAATAAATTAATTGGAGTCTTTAAATGGATTTTTTATTTAAATCGAAAAACAAGAATTTTATTTTTAGAGTCGAAGATCTGCTAAACTGTAAGAAATATGAAGCAGAACTTCATTAAAAAAATTAACAGCCTCTATAAAAATTGCAAATTATCTAAATTTCATTCCGTTTGTGTACCACGGTGCACCGATAATTAATTAATTTATTCGTGCATTAGAAAATACCATTTTACTTATTTTATTTCAATGTTCTGTACCATTTACAATACCTGAGTTAGACTTTCAATTGTGATTCGATAAACAACAATTTTTACTCTAGACAGAAAACAAATATTTGTAAATACCTTCTATTTAAATATTATTGAAGAAAGCACCTATTTTTTTGTAACAATAAGCGTTGTTATTTCATTTTGTTTGTTTTTGATTTTGGAGAAATATTTTCAATTAAATATATATACCAACAATTATTTTTCTTACAAATTTTTTTTGTTATATTTCGAAGTTATTTCAATTAAAGTTATTGCTATATTAACAATGTGGATTGTTGAATTTCCTGACAAATTTTGATCATCATAATTGTTACATTAACAATATTTTATAATACACAATCACAACCCTCAAAAACATTTGGCTTGTCTCCTAATAAAACTAAATGTCTTTGAGCTTAATCGAGCCGACAACCTTGAACTAATAGACACACGTACTTGCTTTATCAGCTAAATAGCAATTCGTTATTAAATACGCAAATAATGAAATAATTTTAATTAAGCAACAAGAACAGTACACTTTATCGGCCTTATATAAGTATAAGAACAACTTGCAAGAAGTTAGCATAAGTGGCAAAAACTTAATATGATATCAACGATCATATTAAAACTACACTATGCGCCGATTTTTAATGTCAAATTGTATGGAAGAACTTATTAGCACCTTGTTTAATGTCGTCACTTATGTTAATTTCATGCTAGTTTTTTCTTGTGGATAAGATATGTATGTATATAAGTAATAACTGGGTATAGAGTGTTCATGTGAATATATGCATTTTGTCGTCCGTCATAGTTCAACGTAAATAATATATCTTTGCAAATCAACAAATTCGTGACAAAATGACATCGATTTGTTAGTGCATATCTTTGCATATTTTAAAATAAATACATATTTTTGCATATTTCATTATAAATGTATATTTTTAATACATTTTTTAGTTTTATCGTGCTATAAAACAAATTTTGGTGTTGTTATTAGTTGCAAAATATGTTAAAGCTGTAGTTCTTACGACTCACAGAAGGAGGAAAACGAAAACAATGGATGGAAAATTGACAATCGCAATTTTTGACATGTTTCGATATACAAAACCACCATTGGAATCCTTCGACTCATTTGAAAAATTCAATACTTTGGCTTAAGTCAAGAATACCAAAAATATTGAAAATTAAAAAAGACAATAATAGCATGTGATAATAGGCCTTCTTAACCCAAAAATGTTTTGGGTATATTTTGTGCTCTCTGTTGGTTCCATGTTAATTTCATGTATGTAGATAGAAAGTGTTTTTTAAGGCTGCTTTGCGTGTTGCAGCCTTTATAGAAAAATATATATAGCCTATAGTAACTACTCGGAGATGCGGAACGTGCTTTTTAATTCGGCTGATAAAAACTTCTAAATTAATCCAGTAAAATAAATAGCATTCCATTCTTATGGCGCTATTTTATATCTTCTATTTTCTTATTGACGCAAATTAAATAAAGAATATTTTAATAAACAAAGCTAAAGAAGCTCGTGATGTGTCCTACACTTTGAACAAACTTTTGGTACCAATTTTGTTTCATTTGTATCTTCTATTCATTTTAGTTAGATAAACAAATTCAAATACACATTTATTATTCTTATTCTTGGAACTTATAAATTTTGATCGAAATCATCAAATATCTACTCCGTTAAAATATGGCTCCCAAGTGTGGCAAATTTCAACACTTAACAATTCTTAGTGGTGTGTACTATACCATTTTGCACATGCTACGATGCAAGACCAGTTGCACAAGATTGTGAATTGAGCTAATATTGTGTTTGCAACTTGTGGGTACATGACACATGTAAAAGTTAGTATTTAAAAGTTAAACAAAATTGAGAAAGTCATCAAAAAATAAAAAATTTATAAAGATGGTAATAATAACTGTTAATGTATATATTTTGTAATTTATTTTATTAATTCTTTTGTGTTGCAAATTTATTTAATTACTCAGAGTTGTAAAAATGTAAAGTTACTTAGTACTGCACTGGCTTTGAAAATAATCAACCAAAAAATTTATTAGCCTAATTCACAATCTTGTGCAAATGGTCTTGCATCGTAGCATGTGCAAAATATTTCCCGGATTATTAAAGCGTGGATTGTCGAACGAAATGTTGAATCTTTCGCCTTTCCGGAGCTGATGCGGCCATTGTTAGCCTCCTTTTCATGTTTTTGCCATATTTTTTTTTTATTTCTTAGGTAATGCCATACAACGTTAGAACTTTTGTTGATTTGTATAGAAATTTCACGGCCGAACAGACCTTGATCATCATAGGCATCAATTTTCACCTTCTCTTTCACCGTTTGTGATTTACCACGGCTAATTTTCAATTAAAACTGATAGCAAACTATTTATGAAGTTTGCTTTTAAAAAATGCTCAGCTATTTTGTAGTTAAAATTTACGCAAATGACCATACAATCACTCTTTTATCACTGCACCTATTCAAGTGGCACACAAATAATTCATATTTTTCTTCACAAATTATAAAAACAAGCACAGATTAAATCTAACGGATCTTTTTCGACTTTTCTTTGTATACACTCTCTTTCTCATCTGTTAAACTTTTAATAAAAAGTACAACACAATCATTTCCATTAATTATCTTGAGAGCAGCGACCTCAAATCGATTGGTAGAACACTGCACTTATTCATGTGAAGTGAAGTGTATGCATACCCGAGTTGTAGTTTCTCTAAATACGAGTACAAAAGTTTAGATTTAAATTTAATATTATAAGAGGTTTGCTTTCTTGCAATATTTTTTATATAATTTCGTGTGCTTGTTAACTAAAAATTAAATGTGAAAACGAGTTGTTTAAATTAAAGATAACAATAAACAAATTAAGCTGAAGTGCCAATTTAAATTCGCATTATATACATAATAAAAAAAGAAATAAATCTCAAATAAATAAATATTTTAACGATACAAAAGTATCTCATAAAAAGGAATACGTGTACAAAACTATTTAAGGCCGTTTCACACTATAATAGAAGTATTAATACTTTTGACGAAAATTCACCCCTAATCTAATTTCTGTTTCAAAAATTTCAAAAGACAATAACAACTCAACATGTCAGAGTTGCATTTTCCACAAAAGTATTAATACTTGTATTATAGTGTGAAACGCCCTTTATTAATTAGTCTGAGAAATGTATTTTGTATTATTAAAACTGTTGTAGCAAGTGTACAATTGTGTTCCTATTTCTTGACTAATGCTCTTTAGTTTTGCTTTACAATCATGTTTTCAAATTAAATGTCAAAAAATGCTATATAATGTACAAAATCTTATCATGTAAACGCAAAATGTATCGAGTAGGAGAGAATACGGATAGAAAATTTGACAAGCGGTCGATAAATGTTATGTTTTCTAAACCATTTTAGAATCTTAAGTATTCTCAACACACCAGAGGTGTATTTTAAAGTAAACATTGGCAGCACTAATGGTATCTATTGAAGGTGTTAACACTTTTGCAGAGGCAACCAAAATCAACTTAGGAAATGTTCATGATATTTTTATAAATATTGTACAACTGCAACCATCAAGTAGCTGATGGTACAACAGAACCAAACAAACAATAAACAAACCTATAAAAAAATTTTATTTTGTAGTAAAATTACATTGAAATAATAAAATGTTTTCTCCAATATTCAATTTTATTGGTACACATCTGTTTTTGGAATTTTCCAATTTTTATTATTAACTCAACAGTTCAATATCTTTGATGGCATTTTACTTATAGTATCAGTGTAAACATAAAAAATACATAGAACAGACACTTTTTTTTTAAATACGGAGAGGATTTCATAATATTTTGATTACCCAAAGTCGTAATACTTTGTATTACCGTGTAAAGACACGTTAATTTGACAAACTGCACAACAGAGTTTTTTTTTGTATGAAAAACTCTGAAATTTTACATTGCGCTCTTAAATGGATAGTGTTTTATATTTTGTAAATGAACATTTTAAAATTATGGAACTACTTATACAAAGTGAAGAAGTGTTTGGAAATCATGCCCAATATGCAATCAAAACATTAAAATTCAAGCACTTGACATTTAACTGGAAACAAAGTTCAATTCAAGCATTTTTTCAAGTAATATTCAAGTTTGAAATTATTTTGAAATAAAAAATCAGACAACATACATATATGCTCAAATACGTAATTTATTTTTTAATTAAATTAAAATTGTGGTGAAAAATATCCATGTTTGAATTCGACGGTAAAAATAGGTTCGGTTTGACTTGAATTCCACTGCAATTCCAAGCTTGAATTCAAGTATAAAAACAGGTTCGGTTCAACTTGAATCACACTGTTATTCAAAGCTGGAATTACACTGTAAAGGTACTGTTTTATTCGACTGTAATTCAATGGTTAATTTTGCTGGATTTGCTATTGAATTCAACTGTGTTTCAACTGTAATTCAACACTGGAAATTGGAAATTGTGACTGGATTTCAAATGTAATTCCACTTGAATTCCAGCCAAATTGCTTATTGGGTTGTCTTTCAGGAAAAAAGTTCCAATTAGACATGTTGGGGGTGAAACATGCCATAAAGGGAAAATATTTACTGTGAGATATCTGAAAAACTAACATATTGTACGTATAACTCTGAATTTAAGAAGTAGGCGTGGTGCCTCTCATATAGTGCAAATTTTTGTTTTTCTTCAAAAATATCAAATAATTATTAACTTGACTGCACCTGGTCAAAAAAAAATATTTGTGTGGCAACACTCTATTCTTGAATAGCTGTTGTTGTTATTTTCATTTATTTTCTTTACATACTCTTACAACTATAATTTGAAGCTGAAACAAGTCAGCCAATGTAGCATGTTGATTATTGAGTTCTTGCTTCAACTTTGTTATTTGTTGTTGAACTTCTCATTTATTTAAACGAAAGTTTATAACATAATAACTCTAGTTGTTTTAAGTAACTTTGGGTAAAGGTTCCCTGATGATCTGCATTAGCAACAGTGAAATGCGCATAGGATCCAGCTAAACCCCTCAATAGTCAATTTCAATGTATTTTCAAAAAAAATTTTTTACCCAGAAATAATTTCTTAATCAGGCTTGAGTTCAGTAATTTCAATTCTTATGAATGAAATATTTTTATTAATTAATGTGAGTATCTAAAGAAGAGAAGAAAAATTAAACTAGACACTATTAGCTGGGGGAAATACCGATATTTTTCTGTGCAGCCACGCACTTCATCAGCACCCATGTCTATCTACTGGGGTAGAGATTATTATTAACATCAGCTATTTAACCTGAAAATCTATGAAAGTTGAATATGAGAATTGATTGTGTATACAATTATTGATTTGCCTTTGGCAAACACATTTGTAAGTATCACTATTCATTTTCTGTTCTTCCATTTTCTATTTAGGTTAGCACGAAGTTATATCACTCTACCAATGTATGTTTAACTATTCTTACTTATCTTTTACGATCATCACATTAATTATTTTTACTTATTCGATGCACCATCGGTACATACATATAAGTATTATTGTAGTGGCTTTATGTTACTTTGTTTTTGCTTTCTACAGTTGACTTAGCTTTCCAGCATTCTGAAGCAGTTCTGGCCAAGTGAACAGTGATCGCCAAGTGAACATATTTTTGTCACGTGCCCATGATGAATTAAATGAGACATTATTAGATTTAGTTGAACTATAGTGAATTTTTAATCAGAAATAATTTCTTAATCAGGCTTGAGTTCAGTAATTTCAATTCTTATGAATGAAATATTTTTATTAATTAATGTGAGTATCTAAAGAAGAGAAGAAAAATTAAACTAGACACTATTAGCTGGGGGAAATACCGATATTTTTCTGTGCAGCCACGCACTTCATCAGCACCCATGTCTATCTACTGGGGTAGAGATTATTATTAACATCAGCTATTTAACCTGAAAATCTATGAAAGTGGAATATGAGAATTGATTGTGTATACAATTATTGATTTGCCTTTGGCAAACACATTTGTAAGTATCACTATTCATTTTCTGTTCTTCCATTTTCTATTTAGGTTAGCACGAAGTTATATCACTCTACCAATGTATGTTTAACTATTCTTACTTATCTTTTACGATCATCACATTAATTATTTTTATTTTTACTTATTCGATGCACCATCGGTACATACATATAAGTATTATTGTAGTGGCTTTATGTTATAATAAAGTAAAAATAATTAATGTGATGATCGTAAAAGATGAGTAAGAATAGTTAAACATACATTGGTAGAGTGATATAACTTCGTGCTAACCTAAATAGAAAATGGAAGAACAGAAAATGAATAGTGATACTTACAAATGTGTTTGCCAAAGGCAAATCAATAATTGTATACACAATCAATTCTCATATTCCACTTTCATAGATTTTCAGGTTAAATAGCTGATGTTAATAATAATCTCTACCCCAGTAGATAGACATGGGTGCTGATGAAGTGCGTGGCTGCACAGAAAAATATCGGTATTTCGCCCAGCTAATAGTGTCTAGTTTAATTTTTCTTCTCTTCTTTAGATACTCACATTAATTAATAAAAATATTTCATTCATAAGAATTGAAATTACTGAACTCAAGCCTGATTAAGAAATTATTTCTGATTAAAAATTCACTATAGTTCAACTAAATCTAATAATGTCTCAAAAATTTTTTACTTAATAAGTAAAATAATAATTTGGGATTATTATTGCGTTTAAAAATTATAAAAATGAAAAATTTACTTTCTTGAAAATATCGTTGAAAGCCGAGTTGAAATTCAAAACAATGTGAGTGTGGTAGTAAAAAAATTTGATTGTAATTCTACTTTCTTGCAATTACGCTGCAGGAAATGCGGATAGTGAAATTGTAGTGATATACTAGTGACGTTGTCAGTAGTACTACTGACCAAGTAGTAATCATCTATTGACATTTAACATTAGCTTGTCATTGAAAATCCGCCAGTTAACTGTAGCACTACTGACTAATTAATTGTTTTCGGACTACTGACATGACATGTCAATAGTTCTTCTGAACAGGTGTACCCCAGTCAATGTTATCGCCTATTGACATATAACAAAGGGTTGTCATTGAAAATCCACCAGTAGACTTTAGCACTATTGACGAGGTAGTTCTGTTATGGCAATATAGAGATATTTGAACCAAAGATTCAAAGTGACCCTTGAATAAACAAAATTATATTATTCAACTAAAAACATTTGTTTAAAATTTATACAGCCAATCAAAAGTGGCAGCGGCTATCCGACGTTGGGTTTGCCAATCTGGTATTGACTGCACAGCATAATAACACTTTTTTAAAAAAAATTAAACCGACTTCAAAAATTAGCACTAAAAAGCTACAAATAATATAGATATAGTTAAATAAAAGATTTTTATATATGTTACCTATAGTGCCGTTTGAAGTTGGTGCCAGTAATACATGTGATCATTACTTTGATTCATTTATTTTTTTTGCATCCAGTTAACACTTTTGTAGCTTCTCAAAAATTTTCTTATTTCGAAAGTTTCAAATATGAAAATAAATTTTCTCTACGAGTATTTGGTTATTTCAAAATAATTTCATAATCTGCCAAACCGGATTTGTAAAAACTTGTTGCTGTTACTGTATGACTAATAACAAAACAATACTACTGTTCATACTTTTTTGAGCTCTTCTTTCAACTTCTTGCGAATAAATGAATGTTTTTTTATTAATTTGCTTAAGTCTTCGTAGTCATCAGTCAAAGTTTTTGACAGACGACCTTGTAAAGTGTTAAATCAAACCAACAGAAATGAAAATTAAATTAATTGCGGTCATGCTCAGCGATTCGCGTAACAAAATACTTAATCACTTTTTAAGTCATACCTACTTGTGATTATTTTGTTGGTAGTATTTTATTATTATTATTATTATTGTTACTTCAATTTTGTAAGAAGTTGATGTATTTCTATTTGCTAATTTTCACGCTTACTTTGTAAAAACTTTGGCCAGATAAACAGAAAGCTTTCAGCAAATTGTTTGCTCACAAAGAAGCAATAGTAATGCAAGCTCTTGAAAATCGATTCCACTAACAAAATTGTCTTTTAATCTGCGACATTTCCAAATAAGAATCACAAAAACATCATGTCATAACATTCTCCTTCTCAAACCTGCCTGCCTATAAGTCAATTCGCTTAATTGTTAATTAATTCAATATTCTATTCAATAATGAATGAGAAGTCAATGACACTTATTCTACGTCTAATATTTGCAAAGCTGGAATGATAACTGTTAACTCATATTTTACTTCCCCTCTCACATTTTAAATGATCTCATTACCAATTTCGAGTATCAGTCGGTCCAAGAAAGAGTCCATAAGATTATTTTTTTTAACTTTTGTGTTTTTTTTTCACAACCGGATTTTAAACTAATTTAATATTGTTAAATATTTCATTGTTTATACATAACTAATGCGGCTAAATATTTTAAAATACTTACATACATACTTTAGGCTTGATTTTTATCGCAATACAGAATCTATAAAATATTTACTACAGTATGTCAATAATAAGTTTACATATTAAGGAATATCAAGAAGGGATTTTTTATTTCGAAACAAAATTTTAATTCATTCCTGTTATGTACTCACATTATTTGCAAACAAAAAGTCCATTTTGATTAACAAAAAGCAAACAAAATTTAACAAAACATACATATACTACAATATTTATTTTGTTTTAAGAAAAAAAAAACTATTTTCACAAATACTAAGATCTGTGTTCAGCACTAACTTTATTTAAAAAAAAGGATTTTGTAGCTTTAGGACTTGGTATGGCCATCCTTGAACCTTTCACGCATTGTACTCTCTTTTTCGTCGAGTGAATTGGCTTATTCAAAGTCAAAATATGTTTTACTAATAATAATAAATAAATAATAATAATTAATTATATAATAAACTCAATTATTTTGAAATAAGTCACAGGTAAGACGTAGGGATATTTCAAATAAATTGAACTATTAGATAACACTACGAGACATTGAAAAATGAACTGGGGACAAATCACGACATTCGATGCGACTCGTAATTTAAAAATATTTCCATATAAACTCTATTGAAATATTTTTAAATAACGAATCAAATCGAAAGCCGTGATTTGCCCCTGCAATTTTATTACAGCCACACGATTGGCCATAATGAACATTAAATCATTAAAATTTTACACCACATCATAATTAGTAGCAATTTGGCATTTTTTATATTTAGGTTAAGTTAATTAGGTTAATTTAGGTTAATTGTGCACTTTTTTACTATTTCCTTATATATTTCGAAATTCGACATTAAAATGATCAAATGTTTTCATATATTCATAATCTGCAAACATTTCCTCTCATTTAAGTTCTATTTCGCTAATAGTTTGTATCAGGATAACTGAGTTGCATTGCAAGGGAAGCTAAAAATCTCCTTTTTGAGTTCTTTTAGTTTTGATCCTATTTTTAAATTGTTATACGACACAAAATCTAGATATACTAAGGAACACATTTAGTTCAAAAAACTTTAATATATATCTGGTAAATTGTAAAATATATGAAAAACTCCTTTAATTTTTAGTTAATTTATTTTGAAGGATACACAAAAAAAAACTACTAAGATAGACAATATAAAACTGCTTCATTATACATTTTATTTTAAAAGAAACTAAATCATAATATGTCAGTTAAATTACATTATTTTTCAGCTGAAGAAAGTGAGATAAATGCATATAAAGGATGCTGTGATGGGAGACTAAGAAAAAATAGCAATTTTCAAATAAGCAGATCTACAGGAAATTTACAATAGTCTAATATTTTTAACCACCGACCAAAAAAAGGGCTGTTATAATTTTGTAGTGTGTGTGTCTGTTCGTGTCCACTTACAGCCCAAATGGCTGGACCGATTTTGATTTATTTTTTTCTGTCTGAAAGGTGACTTGATCGAGAAGGTTCTTAACTATGTTTAAAGAAAATCCGTCCAGCTGTTTAGAAGATATCACATCTTTTTTAGATGAATTCGGGGGTTTTTAAAATTTTTAATTTTTGTTTATTTAATATCTATTAATTATAACAAAAGTTAAAAATTAAAAAAACCCCCGAAATATCTAAGAAAGATGTGACATCTTCTAAACGGCTGGACCGATTTTCTTCCAACGCGGTTAGGAACCATCTCGACCAAGTCACCTTTCGAACAAAGAAAACTAAATCAAAATCGGTCCAGCCGTTTGGGCTGCACGTGGACACGGACAGACACACATATACACAGACACACACTACAAACTTATAACACCCCTTTTTTGGCCGAGGGTTAATAAACAATAATTCTTTTAGTGCATCAATTGAATACTCAAAAAAATTAAATTAAATTGCGGAGAAAAATAATATTTTTGACGGAAAACAATGAAAATATATTCATTTACTTCCTGGAGGATATGACTGACATCCAACAGCAATTGCTAAATTATCTATTACTACTTTAAGCACAAGATCATTTTTTTTTTAAATTTGCTTAAATTTTTTTATATAAAAAATCTTGATTTCCAAGACCTTTTTCACTTTGTGTAAGTTGTTCCATTAATTTAAAATAGTTATTCATAAAATATAAATGAAATGAAATGGCAAGAATAGGGTCGGCGCTACATGAGGTAATGTGCGACATATCGGTTAAATTACCGATAGGTAATTACTACAGGGAACTCAGTAATTGGGTTGAGACCAGGTCCAACTGGTCATGGGCGAAGTAGGGAGGATTGTAGTCTGGAGGGCTATGTGGCCAAAACTTGACTCAGGAAGATCTTAACTCCTACTGGATATAAATACGAGTAGGAAGGAGGTGCGTTGACTGGTCACTACTTAGTCAGGGCAAGAACCAGTATTTGGGAAACTGCCAATCCAGATTTTTGTAGAATGAGCGGGGATGGAGAGGAACCAGAAGCCACAGGCTTAGATAGATGAGAAGACGTTTCCATGAGAGCATTAGTGATATCAGTAAGTGTACACTGGAGGATATCAGGGGCTTCATCATGGCAATTGGTGGCTTAGTAACGGATAATAAGGGCACTTCTGGGTACAAATGGCGGTTAAATATTACTATTAACGGGTCAATAGAATGAAGTCACAATGAACACAACTGGGCCTCCAAGTGGATGTGCGCTATAGCACTGCCCTTCCTGACCTAACCTATTAAAAATAATTTAATAATTTATATTTAAGAGTACATTGTAAGATTTCCTAGTTTTCATACAAACAAAAACAAGTCCTGTGAGGTTTGTCAAATAAGTATAAATAAACGTTAAAAAAAGGAAGGCAACAAATACACTAAGGGGCTGTCAATATATTATGTAACTCTGATATCTCCGATTTTTGAAATATACATAGAAAGAAATTCATAAGTCCAAAACTAAATTTAAATAAATGGCACACAAATATAGTTTGTAATAATTAAAAAAAAATTAATTTTTATTTTTTTGGTATCCGTTTTTCCGCCAAATAGTCTGCTATAGTTTTGCGTATAGATGACTGAGCAGTATTTGAAATACTAAGATGAGAATTAGCCTCACGGTTGCTTTCACTAGTGTCTATAAGTCAAGTCGTCGTATATTTCAGAGAGCTTAAAGATGACTTCGTTTGGCCGTCTCCAAATAAATATAAAATGTGCGTGAAACTAAAAAAAAATTATATCTTGGATCTTGTAGCCTCAAGTTGACCAACAATAATTATAAATCTTAATAATTTGATATTTTCATGAACATATCTGGAAGAATATATTTTTTGAAAGGACACTTTTTTGTCCATGAGAATGGCAAGAAATGTTTTCCTAAACTTCTGCAAATACCATTTCATGTTAATATATGTTGCAGTTTTATGTACATACATATATTAAGAATATTTAAAAATGTAAATTGATAAAGGAATGGAGAACCATGTAATAAGTTTGACTACAATTTATTTAATTTATTATAAAAATGTTCAAATGATATTTAACAACCATTAGAGTTTGGATAGTTTTCATAAACTTTATTGTACGCGGACAGGAGTATGAAGTTCTTTTCCATACAAATTTTTTTTTATTTCATTTTACAGAATAAAATAGACCCCCAATTAAATGTCTATAAATTTCACATACAATAGATATTCACATGCGCGAACATTCGACAAATGTACAATGTACATATGTATGTATGTATACATAAATAATATGTATGCCATTAGCCATGAAAGTGGCCTAAGTCATGTGCAGTTTTGCTTCGAAATATTAAATAAATCTTTAAAAAACTTCACTAAATATTTAATAAATGTTAAATAAATTTATAATTATTAATATATAGTACTACAACTCTAAATTTAAATGAAGCATAAAATAAAAAAAAATCGACCAAAGCAATATATGACTTAGACAGACCACTTTCATAATTAAGGGCACATAAATAAATGAGAAAAACATAAGTATTTTTGTACGAAATTAATAATATTTTCGAGTACGTAACATTTTCAAAGACCCCCCCCCCATTAAAATTTTTAACAAAACTCGTAACCCCCCTCCCGCCTAGAGCTTTACGTAATATTTGGACAGCCCTTATGTCAACAGCTGGTGTATTTAATTTTGAACAAATTTATGAGACAACCTGTGTTTTAAAAACTTGTAGTGTGAAAGCAAAATCAGCTGCTTATGATTTTAATGTTAAAACCAGTTTTTAACTTTAGGTGTGAATACACTTTTAACTAAACAAGAAAGATTAAAAGATAAAACTCACTTATTCACAAAAAAAACTATAAAAAATTCACAAGAAAGAAAAAAAGTTGTCCTTATACGAATCTGCAAAAATATTTTATGATTATGAAAAAAAAAAGAACTAACAAAATAAAAACATTATTTGGAACCTTTTTCGATATAAATCAAAATCTGTACGTGCTGGACCTTTTCTTTTTTCATAAGGAACCCTAAGACATTTCACACATTCTAAAGCCATGTCAGTGTAATTCGTTTTTCGACAATTTGTTACGTAGCGTAATTAAGCAATTGGAAATCTGAGCTCGAAAGCAAAGGGTGTGTCAAAATATAATGAAACGATTAAAAACTCTGTAAGAAAAATATTGGTTCCCTTGGCTCCTTATAAGGAGCATATGATCTCAACATGAATTGAGGTTTTGTTAATCTTTGCTTAATTTAAGATGAGTAGCTGATTCTGCTTCTGCATCCAAACCTGAATCCCAAATACACAATTTGGGAATTAATTTCCTCAAAATAATATCGTGCACATGTAATTCATCGAGTAAGTACCAGTCATTTAATCGAGTGGCAAAGTTTCTTATTACGGCTTGACGCCGCAAACGTCCCACTGAAGTCTGATTCAGATTTTAGGAAACCCCGCAGAATAAATCAGGGCTGCTTCGACGACACTTATAACATCTTCTTACGACTAATTTTTATACCCTTTACCAAAAATGGAAAAGGGTATATATAGGTTTGTCATTCCGTGTGTAATTTCCATAATTTTAGTTTGCGACCAAAAAAATATATATATTCTGGGTCCTTATGAATAGCGATGACGAATAAGCGATGTCAGTCTGTCCGTCCGTCCGTCCATCCGTCCGGTGTACGTGAAATCGGTTCACCGAAGCTCCCAGAAAAGCTAGAGACTTCGTTCTTGGACTGATGTATCAGAAATGGTCCAACTTAGATTGGTATTGAAATTCAGCAAAATCGGGCAGACGATTGCAGAGCTGGAAAACGTAAACTATATTTTGCCATATAAAAGTAACTACCGAAAACAAATTTTTTTTTTTTTTTTAATAAATAAATTTATTTTACACTTCAGTACGACTAAAATTGGTATTTTAAATAAAAAAAAATACAAAAAAAATTAAAAAGACATTTCCAGGGTTGGAAAACTTTAACTTTTTGTGTTATGTAAAATTAACTATGTCTAAAACTATATTAGTATTTTCTCGAGAACCGTAAGAGCTACAGACCTGAAATTTGGACACAGTGTGTAGACTTTTAGCCGCTACAACAACAAATACATGAGAATTGGAAATTAAAGGTTGTTCCAAAACGAGCAACGAAAAATTCTAAAATCCCATGTAATATACATACAATTATATGTATATACACTTGAAATTTGTAAGGTTAGTGTATTTTTATACAGACTACAAAAATTAACACTAAAATTTCAAAAAATTTAAATTAAAGGGTGTTCCATCAGTTAATGCAATTTTGACTATGCAAAACCGTAAAAGCAAAACTCTTGAAATTTTCAAAAACGGTAAAACTAAAAAATCAAGGAATTATAAAATCGCCAAACGGAAAAAAATCGCGAAAAACAAAAAAATCGCCAAAACGAAAAATACCCCAAAAAAGCATGAAAAAATCGCCAAAATGAAAAAAAAACCCAAAACAGGAAAAAAACAACAAAATGAAAAAAAATCGCCAAGATGAAAAAACCCCAAAAAAGAGAAAAAAATCGCCTAAATAAAAAAACCCCAAAGCAGGAAAAAACGCCATAATGAAAAAAAACCCAAAAACAGAAAAAAATCGCCATATTAAAAAAAATTTCTAGGACTAAAATAAATCGCGAAAAACCGGAAAAATTGCTTAAATAAAAAAAAATCGCCAAAATGAAAGAAAATCGCCAAAATGAAAAAAATCGCCAAAACGAAAAAAAAACGAAAAAAAAACAGAAAAAAGTCGCCAAAATGAAAAAAAAGAAAAAAAAACTCTCAAATAGAAAAAACCCAAAAACAGAAAAAAATCGCAAAAATGAAAAAAAAATCGTCAAAATGAGAAAAATCTACAAAATGAAGAAAATCCCAATAAAAGAAAAAAATCACCAGAGTAAAAAAAACCTCCAAAAACAGAAAAAAATCGCCAAAACGAGAAAAAAGCGACAAAACTGAAAAAATCGTTTAAACTGAAGAAAAAACTTCAAAAAAGCCGTGCGCGATTCAAAGTCGCACTTTACTGAAGTTTTTAATATTAAAGGAATTAAATGAAACTAATAAGCAGATTTTGTAAAAAATTTTGTTTCTAAACGTTTCAAATTTGTATGAAAAATAACGAAAATTCTTTTCAAAAAATATTTTTTCCATACAAATTTCAAAACGAAAAAATCGTTTGAATTTACAAAATCTGACCTTAAGTTTTTCCTCATTTCGTTTTTGCTTTTTTCACTTAACATATTTTATGTATTTTTTAAAGAACTAGATTGGTATCAATAATCAAAAAAATCCAAAATTATGACTCCAGGGTTGGAAAACTCACACTTTTTGTGTTATGTAAAATTAAATAGGTCTAACAATTTTTTTCTTTTTCTTTATAAATTGAATATATTTTATGCTTCTGAAAGAAAATTACAGCTCCAAAGATGGAAACTTTAAAAAAATGATAAATTTTTTCACAAAACAAATATGTATGTATGTGTCTGTATACTATATATATGTACGTACGTTGGTAAAGGGTATATAAGATTCGGCACAGCCGAATATAGCACTCTTACTTGTTAAACCTCTGACTGAAATCCTGGGGATCTAATTTCTACCGATATTTTGTTTCTTGATTGTGGTACCGGTCTTCTTACATCTATATAATTGAAAAATTTATATTTTCGCAAAACTCTTTCACGCATATGCTTGCCTGTCCACTAGAATCTCTTCATATCGACTTAATTCCCAATAACCACTCTGCCGATTGGCATACCCAGCATATCACTAGGATTCTTTGGGTTTTCGCAGTAAGCTGAGCAAAGTTTATATTTCGGATACCCTATATTATGTTCTAATAGACTTGGATTGAAAATTTGATAATCGAAAATAAATTTTAAAATATCAAAAGGATTCGAAAAATATTAATTTGTTTAAAATATTGCCCTGAATTTGGTCCTTTCAATGTTTTGATGGAATCTTAACATTTTTTTATCCATTTGCGAATATTGCAGAATCGTCTATGCCCTACACCGGTATCTCTCACAAAATATGCGGAATATGATTTTGAGAAATATTTCATTGCTTCTGAGTTTCCAAGAGTCAGACTAGCGAAAAAACGCCATTTATTAAGTCCTATTAGATTTGTGATTAAAAATTTTACAATCCAAAATAAGTTTTAAAATATACATACATATGTAAGTATGTATATTTTATTTTATCAAATTTACTCATTATTGTCAAAATAACTACCAAGGCACATTCATTTCCCGATAATATCAGGATTACAAAAACAATGAAAAAATACAACAGTCAGAAAAACAACATGGTTTTTAGTTTATCCACAACTTTAAAAATAGAATTTGTTTAACATAATAATAATAAAAATTATTCACATAAATTTGAAAACATTTCTCCACGGCAGCTACCCCATAAAAAAATTTGCAACGCTTAGCAATTTTCACAATTTTTTAATAGCTTTTTTTATATTTTTAAATTTTTTTATTAAAATATTTTTCATGTTGAAATTTTTAAATTTTTTTTTATTTCTCTTTCGTAAAAAATTTTTGAAGTTCCAGATGAACTTTAATTTGAAAAAAATAGCTCAGCTGCATTTCCGATACTACCTTGTGAATGTGCCTTGGTAAATACTATGGAAAAAAATGTATCAAGAAAATGGAAAATATATTGATTTGTAGAAAAATAAAACAAATTAAATTAAATTTAAAAACTTGATAGGTAAATAGATTAGAAAACAAAATGTTTAAAGTTTGTAACAAACCGAAAGCGTTAAAAAAGTTTCGACAGCTAAAATTATATTTTTTTTTTTAAATTAACCAAAAATCTTTTGTTTGTGATTTTTGTCATTTCAGTTTCCTAAATTACTTACAAAATAGCATTAAATTAAAAATTTCAGAAGCCCACGAAATGATAATTTTAAAACAACGGCCAATTTTCTGGAAACATAAGTGAAAAGATCAAGGAAGAAGTCACCTTTTAAACAAAATTTATTAAATTCAAGTCCAGTTAGCCGCTTAGACGGAGTCAAGGACACACATATTGAACACGATACATCTAGAAAGGATGTAACAACTGGATCGATTTTCTTCAAACGTATCTAAGAACACTATCGATCAAGTCACCTTTCAAACAAAAAAATAAATAAATAAATAAAAATCGGTACAGCCGTTGGGTCAACACTTGGACTCGCACAAACACACAGATACACAGACACCCCTTTTTTTGTCGGGGGTTAAAAACTATGTCTAGAATCTTAATAATTTATTGACTAAATATTTTACCATTGCACGTTTTAAAAAAAATTTTAACTTTACGAAAATATCAAAATTGTACCAAAAAAAAAATAAAAATAAATAAAAGACACATGAGTGTATATCGTTACCTTAATATAGAAAGGTCCTAACTCATTATTTGTTTTAAATCGAGTTTTTTGGATATTTCGATAGACGAACATCTAATATATCGAATAGTGCAAAAATCTCGATAATAAAAAAATTATGAGTTAGGGCCTTTCTATATTAAGGAACGATATATGTACATATACATATGTGCCCATAATTATAAGAAAGCTCTTACTTAAAATTTTAAATAAGTCACCTGAACTTGTTCAGTTATTTTATATCACGTTATGTCACACAAAAATTCCAAAGATATTTGCTTTTCATTTACACGAATTGATATAAGAAATTTTTTGTATTTTTACAAAAATTTTATTTTCTTCCTCTTCCGATGTTAAAATTATTGCTGCAACAATTTCTCGCCATTGAAAAAGAAATCACACAATTATTTTATGAATTAAAATATATGTATGTATGTATGTATAATTCGCGATTTGCTTCACACAATTAATGGCTAAACTAGACAATTTTTCCCACCACTTGAACGCTAATTTAAGAGTTAAGGCTCAGTTAACCGACTGTAATGTAAAGTAACTGCAACATTAGGAAACAGCTGATCGAAATTGTTATGTGAAAAGTAATGCAAATGATTATAGAGATGTAATGTAACGTAACATACTTTTCATATAAAAATGTCGATCAGCTGTGTCATACGTTGCAGTTATATTACATTACAGTCGGGTAGCTGAGCCCTAAAGGCTCTCCTTCCGTGAGCTCGCAGACGTAATATATGTATTGCGAATCTTACCTGTAGTTGCTATTTGTTTCGGTGTTGCAGCAGATGCACCCATCATCATCAGACATTGCACAGCCATTATCACAGTAATTGAAAAATATTTTTGCATATTGTATGAAATTATTTATGCCAAAAAGGAAAGAAACTAATTTGCCTTTAATAAAAAATACACAAAGCTTAGTTTATTTTTATATTAGCTTTGCCTTGCACAAAACTTGAGTTTTTTTTTGAAGATAAAATAAAATAGAAGCGCATCAAACAAATACATGAATTAAGTCATTTTATTACAATAACAAGTCTTTTTTAATTAACTCTGTGCCAAATAGATATGCATAAAATTTTATAAATTTGATTTTTATATATATAAAATCAATGATGTTTCTTTAACCACTTTAAAATGCACAACAAAATTTATTTTTCGATTCCCAATAATCGTAATTGCATACAAAGTTTGCTATTAATTATGATAATTTTAAAACGAGATTGAATGTTTTATTTTAGTTAGTATTTCGAACACAACAATAATAAAAATCATAAATCCCTTATAATGTATTTTGCTCATGTGCGCCCAAACTGACCGTCAATGAAGTACTAAACACAACTAAGAAATCTCCGCTAAGGCATCAGACACTCAAACTCTCAAGTCACTAAATACAACTGGCTTTTAGTCATTCAGTCTTTGTGCCCATTAAGCTCAAACTTCAAGTATGGTTAAACAGCATCTTACAGTTTCTTTTCATATTTCAATAAAATTAAATTTAACCGACATCAAGCAAGAGCAGTTACTCGCAAAGTGGCAAGTTAAGTTTAAAAACAAACTCTTTTTCCCTCAAGAGAATTAAAACTCTTTGACAATGTAAAGAGCTTTTTTGAACATTTCTTGGTTGTTTTTAAATATTTCCTCTTAAAAGATATTCCATTGAAAAAAAAATATCTGAGACTGAAAAAATAATTATTGGACGAACTTTTATTTAAAAGTAAATTGCTTGTGTTTTTGTAAGTGACCAGTTCAACTGGTTGCTCCTCTTTGTCTGACAGCAACGAACACTCACAGCAGCATTACAAGAAGTCAACAAAATTTACAATTGCCTTTATTTCACCACTGACCACTAACACCCAATCCTCTAATATCCACCGTTTTGGGGAGCTTTAAGTAAAAGTTAATGATTCATATGCCGAATAAAAATAATCATAAAAGCTGTGGATTAAAAAAAAAATAAAGCATGCACTCGTAGCTTAGGGTAGAAAAAACTTTTCAAGATAAATTAATAAAAATCTATAACAAAGGCGAATTAGGCAGAAAACTTTCATAATGTTTTACCTAGAAACATTCAAACTATTCAACATAACGATCTTGTATTATCTGCACTTTTAAGCTGAAAGTTCATAGTCTGCACTCCATACCATGATACAATTATAACAGGTACATGCACAAGCCCAGCCTGTTACTGTATACATTGCAGATAAATGTCAAACTTTGTTTACAAGCTGCAAAAATGTTAATGTATGTGTGTGAATAAAATGTTTATAATGTTGCCAATGAATTTGCACAAGGCTGTCTGCAATTACACATTCAAGAAAATTACACTACACATCTTTTGTTTAGGTTAAATTTAAAAGAAAAATAAATAAAAACAAGTAAGAGTGCTATATTCGGCTGTGCCGATTCTTATATACCCTTTACCAACGTACGTACATATATATAGTATACAGACACATACATACATATTTGTTTCCATCTTGGGAGCTTTAATTTTCATTTTTCAAATTTCATACGCTAAACTTTTCTTTCAGAAGCATAAAATATATTCAATTTATAAAGAAAACGAAAAAATTTTTTAGACCTATTTAATTTTACATAACACAAGAAGTGTGAGTTTTCCAACCCTGGAGTCATAATTTTGGATTTTTCTGATTATTGATACCAATCTAGTTCTTTAAAAAATACATAAAATATGTTAAGTGAACAAAGCAAAAACGAAATAAGGAAAAACTTAGTTTCATTTAATTCCTTTAATATTAAAAAATTCAGTAAAGTGCGACTTTGAATCGCGCACGAAAGGCAGGCTATTTCGCTTTTTCGAAGATTTTTTCAGTTTCAACGATTTTATCAGTGTTGTCGCTTTTTTCTCGTTTCGTCGATTTTTTCTGTTCTTGGAGGTTTTTTTCTTTTTGGCGATTTTTTTCTGTTTTTGGGCTTTTCTTCATTTTGGAGATTTTTTTTCAGTTTGGAGATTTTTTTTCAGTTTGGCGATTTTTTTTAGTTTTTGGGTTTCCTTTATATAAGCGATTTTTTTTTTTGGTTTTTTCATTTTGGCGATTTTTTCTGTTTTTGGGGTTTTTTTCGTTTTGGCGATTTTTTTCATTTCGGCGATTTTTTTCATTTTGGCGATTTTTTTTCATTTTGGCGATTTTTTTTTTCATTTTAGCAATTTTTCCGTTTTATGCGATTTATTTTAGTCTTAGAAATTTTTTTTAATTTGGTGCTTTTTTCGTTTTGGCGATTTTTTTTTGTTTTTGGCGATTTTTTTCAGTTTGGCGATTTAATAATTTTTTGATTTTTTATTTTTACCGTTTTTGAAAATTTCAAGAGTTTTGCTCTTATGGTTTCCAAGATACAGCAAGTTGTCAAAATTGCATAGTCAAAATTGCATTAACTGATGGAACACCCTTTAATTTAAATTTTTTGAAATTTTAGTGTTAATTTTTGTAGTCTGTATAAAAATTCACTAACCTTACAAATTTCAAGTGTATGTATTGTACGTACAATTGTATGAATATTACATGGGATTTTAATATGTTTAGTTTCTCGTTTTGGAACACCCTTTATTTTCCAATTCTCAAGTATTTGTTGTTGTAGCGGCCAAAGGTCTATACACTGTGTCCAAATTTCAGGTCTGTAGCTCGTACGGTTCGCGAGAAAATACTAATATAGTTTTAGACATAGTTAATTTTACATAACACAAAAAGTTACAGTTTTCCAACCCTGGAAACGTTTTTTTAATTTTTTTTTAATTTAAAATACCAGTTGTAATCGTACTGATATGTAAAATAAGTTTATTTATTAAAAAAAATAAAAATTTGTTTTCGGTAGTTACTTTTATATGGCAAAATGAAGTTTACGTTTTCCAGCTCTGCAATCGTCTGTCCGATTTTGCTGAATTTCAATACCAATCTATTTTGGAAAATTTCTGACACACCAGTCCAAGAACGAAGTCTCTAGCTTTTCTGGGAGCTTCGGAAAACCGATTTCACGTACAGACAGACGGACAGACGGACAGATGGACAGACGGACATCGCTTATTCGTCTTCCCTATGCATAAGGATCCAGAATATATATATTTTATGTGTCGCTTATTGATATTATAGAAATTACAAACGGAATGACAAACCTATATATACCCTTTTACCATTTTTGTTGGTAAAGGGTATAAAAAATAGAACCCAAAGTAGAATTACACACAGATTATACAAGAATTTAATTCCATGGCCTACACATGTAAGTAGAAATTACACACTGTTTAACTACACACAGATTGGCAACACTGAATAACTATAATCATGCAGGAATGCCGCGTCTGCAATTGTACTTTAGTTACCCTGTAATTGCTATTTTTATAAACAAAAGACATTTGTTTCTGACAATTTTTCGTTTGTTTATACCAACAAAATACATGTGTTTTTTGGTGTTGTATCATGCTCCATACCATCCGTTCTATGCATATGAGTTCTATGCATTTTACGCGTTTCTAAATTCTGCTTACATGTATTACGTTTTTTACTCATCTCCAAATTTACAATAGTCTTGCCATTGTCGTTTGTTCTGTACTAATTATGCACATGTAAGTTAAGTAAAACAAAGACAATGAAAAGACTGTTGTAAGTTTAGAGATGATAAAATTGAGCTTTCAAAAAAAAAAAAAGCCTTCAGCAAATTGTAATACGATGACTCAAAACAATTCATACATTCCACTTGCAATAAAGAGATAACTATAAGTCCTAGTTTACACTATGCAAGTCTTCTTGCTAAGCTGATTAGTTTGTGGGAGAGAGTGACAAGGGGAACATAAACGTTTTTTTTACCCTCATCTCTCTCTCCTAACAAACTAATCAGCTTATCAATAAGACTTGCATAGTGTAAAATAGGACTAAATATAAAGCAGAAATCTACATCAACTGACACCACACACAGTGTACCAAACACAAACAACGCTGATGATAAATGTGTAGTGGCCTTCGAAAACAGCTAGTTGTTCCGTTGTACTAAGTGTTTGTCAGAATATTCACTATTAACTTTGATGTTATTTGTTCATTAATAATAATTATATATAATTTGGCTTACAAAGCGATACGAACTGTAGCCTAATCAAATCCTAAATATAGTAACAAATCAAGTTCGAACAATAATAGTGAAACTAACTAAAATCGAATAATGTTAAATCAGACGATCTATAGGGCTTATTCTGATCACAGAAATGAACACGAGAACACGACCTGGAAATGTGTCATGCAGTAATTGAATTATTTCTTCGGCTGTATGGCGGTGTAACACTGTGTTGTTTAAACGACATATTGACCACGTCAATATGATCCAATTTTTGCAGAAAAAAATGTGTTAGCATGGTGCGATATCGAGCAATTCTCGTCCACGCCACCGAATGGAGGTTCCTGTATTGTCATTGACATTCTCAGGTATTGCTTCGATATTTACATTTAAACAGATGATTTTTGGAACACCAGTGTGTTTGGCGTCTCCAACGGATCCAGTCACCCTGAATTTTTCAATTAAACTCTTCACAATTGACGAAGTTTAAACACTATTCCACCCACACTTTTTTTGAACTGCGGCCGCTAAGCTTTCGTAATTTTTAAAATATTAATCAACAATGAAGACACGTTGTTTTATAATGTAACACTCAATTTATACTAACCCTAAACAGTCAGCTGTCGTGTTGTTATACCCTTCATGGCATAACAAGGTAAAGGGTATATGTCTATAGGATTGTCATTCCTAGTGTAATTTCCACAATATTCATATGCGACCCATAAAGTATATATATTTTGGGTCGTTATGAATAGAGAAAACGAATAAGCAATGTCCGTCTCACCGTCCGTTCGTCAGCCTGTCTGTCTGATGTCCGTGAAATCAGTTTTCAGAAGCTCCCAGAAAAGCTAGAGACGTCAGTCTTGGACCGTTGTGCCACAAATGGTATAAAATAAATCAGCAAAATCAAGCAGATGGTTTCAGAGCTGGAAAACTTAAAGTTGATTTTGCCATATAAAATTTACTAATTTTTTTTAAATAAACTTATTTTAGTTTTCAGTACGAACAAATTATTAAAAAAAAATATTAAAAGAAATCAAAAACATGTTTCCATGGTTGGAAAGCCTTAACCTTTTTATACCCTTTACCAAAAAATTGGTAAAAGGGTATATATAGGTTTGTCATTCCGTTTGTAATTTCTATAATATCAATAAGCGACCCATAAAATATATATATTCTGGATCCTTATGCATAGGGAAGACGAATAAGCGATGTCTGTCTGCCCGTCTGTCTGGACGTGAAATCGGTTTTCCAAAGCTCCCAGAAAAGCTAGATACTTCGTTCTTGAACTGGTGTGTCAGGAATGGTCCAAAATAAATTGGTATTACAAATCAGCAAAAGTGGGCAGACGGTTACAGAGCTGAAAAACTTAAACTTTATTTTGCCATATAAAAGTAACTACTGAAAACAAATTTTTATTTTTTTTGAGACATTTTTTTTAGATTTAATTGAACTGTAGTGAATTTAAATCAGAAATAATTTCTTAATCATTCAATAAGAATTGAAATTACTGAACTCAAGCGTGATTAAGAAATTATTTCTGATTTTTATTTTTTTTAATAAATAAACTTATTTTACGCTTCAGTACGACTAATATTGGAATTTTAAATTAAAAAAATATAAAAAAATTAAAAAGACGTTTCCAGGGTTGGAAAACTTTAACTTTTTGTGTTATGTAAACTTAACTACATGTGTCTAAAACTATGTCTGTCACAGGGTATTTTCTCGAGAACCATAAGGGGTACAGACCTGAAATTTGGACACAGTGTGTAGACTTTGGCCGCTACAACAACAAATACAAGAGAATTGGAGATTAAAGGGTGTTCCAAAACGAGCAACGAAATATCTTAAAATCCCATGTAATATATATACAATTGTATGTATATACACTTGAAATTTGTAAGGTTAGTGTATTTTTATACAGACTACAAAAATTAACACTAAAATTTCAAAAAATTTAAATTAAAGGGTGTTCCATCAGTTAATGCAATTTTGACTATGCAATTTTGACAACTTGGTGTATCTTGGAAACCGTAAGAGCAAAACTCTTGAAATTTTCAAAAACGGTAAAACTAAAAATCAAAAAATTATAAAATCGCCAAACCAAAAAAAATCGCCAAAAACAAAAAAAAATCGCCAAAACGAAAAAAAGCACCAAATTACAAAAAAAATGTCTAAGACTAAAATAAATCGCGAATAACCGGAAAAATTGCTGAAATGAAAAAAAAATCGCCAAAATGAAAGAAAATTACCAAAATGAAAAAAGTCGCCAAAACGAAAAAAAATCGCCGAAATGAAAGAAAATCGCCAAAACGAAAAAAAAAATTAAAAAAACCCAAAACAGGAAAAAATCGCCAAAATGAAAACAAAATCGTCAAAATGAAAAAAATCTCCAAAATGAAAAAAAAGCCCCAATAAAATATAAAATATAAAATAAAAAAACCCCAAAATAAGAAAAAATCGAAGAAATGAAAAACAAATCACCAAAATAAAACAGGAAAAAATCGCCAAAATGAAAGCAAAATAAAATTGAAATTTGTAAGATTGGTGTATTTTTATACAGACTACAGAACTTAACACTAAAATTTCAAAAATTTAAATTAAAGGGTGTTCCATCAGTTAATGCAATTTGGTCTAACAATTTTGACAACTTGCTGTATCTTGGAAACCGTAAGAGCAAAACTCTCGAAATTTTCAAAAACGGCAAAACTAAAAAATCAAAGAATTATAAAATCGCCAAACCGAAAAAAATTGCGAAAAACAAAAAAATCGCCAAAACGAAAAAACCCAAAAAAAAAACAAAAAAAATCGCCAAAATGAAAAAAGCCCCAAAAACAGAAAAAAAATCGCCAAAATTAAAAACCTCCAAAAACAGAAAAAATCGCCAAAATGAAAAAAAAATCGCCAAAATGAAAAAAATTCCCAAAATGAAAAAAGCCCCAAAAACAGAAAAAAATCGCCAAAATAAAAAAAAACCTCCAAAAACAGAAAAAATCGCCAAAACGAGAAAAAAGCGCCAAACTGAAAAAATTGTTTGAACTGAAAAAAACTTCAAAAAAGCAAAAAAGCCACATTAAAAAATGCTCAAAACCGAATGTACGGAACCCTTCGTGCGCGAGTCAAAGTCGCACTTTACTGAATTTTTTAATATTAAAGGCATTAAATGAAACTACGTTTTTTCTTTGTTCACTTAACATATTTTATGTATTTTTTAAAGAACTAGATTGGTATAAGTAATTAGAAAAATCCTAAATTATGATTCCAGGGTTGGAAACACATTTTGTGTTATGTAAAATTAGGTAGGTCTAAAAATTTTTTTCTTTTCCTTTATAAATTGAATATATTTTATGCTTCTGAAAGCAAAGTTTGGCGTATAAAATTTGAAAAATGAAAATTACAGCTCCAAAGAAGGAAACTTTGAATTTTTTTTTTTTTGATATTAAAGTATCAAATTATTTTTTTTATTTCTTTGTTCACTTAACACACTTTATTAATTTTTTAAATCAGAAAAATCAACTATTGCTAATATCGAAAATAAAATAATTGAATCAAATTCTTTAATTGAAAAATACTGAAAGGTCACCTACTATTAAATCCTTTAGAGAAAAAAATTATAAATTTTTTACAAAACAAATATGTATGTATGTGTCTACTACTACTACTGTGTATACTATATACATATGTATATGTACGTACGTTGGTAAAGGGTATATAAGATTCGGCACAGCAGAATATAGCACTCTTACTTGTTTGTTATATAAAAATAATCCACTACATTCTTAAGCAATAGAGATTGGTGTAAGAACTAAGAAAAATCTAAAAGGATGATTTCAGGAAACTTGCACATTTTATATAAAAGAAAGTAGGTCTAATTAATTTTTTTCTTTTGCTTTATAAATAAAATATATTTTATGCTTTGGAATGAAAAGTTTGGTACAGAAAATTATAAAAATAAGAACCACAACTCCAGAGCAGAAAAATTTTAACTTTATACCCTTTACCAAAAATGAAAAAGGGTATATATATGTTTGTCATACCGTGTGTAATTTCCATAATATTCATATGCGACCCATAAAATGTATATATTTTGGGTCCTCATGAATAGGGATGACGAATAAGCGATGTCCGTCTGTCCGTCCGTCCGTCTGGTGAACGTGAAGTCGGTTTTCCGAAGCTCCAAGAAAAGCTAGAGACTTCATTCTTAGACTGGTGTGTCAGAAATGGTCCAACTTAAATTGGTACTGAAAATCAGCGAAATCGAGCAGACGGTTTCAGAGCTGGAAAACTTAAACTTGATTCTGCCATATAAAAGTAACTAGATAATTTTTTTAACTTTTTTGTTAAATAAACTTATTTTAAATTTCAGTACGAATAAAATTTGTATTAAAAATATGAAAAAAAAATTAAAATCAAAAAGACATTTCCAGGGTTGGGAACTTTAACTTTTTTGTTATATAAAAATAGCCTACTAAAACTAATTTTTCCTTTTTATTTATAAATTTAAAATATCTTAAATTCTTAAAAGAAAAAGATTGGTGTAAGAAATCAGAAAAATTTTAAATTATGCTTCCAGGGTTGGGAAACGTACA
The DNA here is from genome assembly GCA_944452675.1 of Tachina lurida. NCBI lineage: Eukaryota > Metazoa > Arthropoda > Insecta > Diptera > Tachinidae > Tachina > Tachina lurida. Next base: position 81,536,223 of record OX101754.1, read on the forward strand.
CTTTTTGTGATATAATATTTTTTTTTATATTTTTATTTATAAATATATTTTATATTTTGGAAATAAAAGTTGGGTATAGAAAATTTGAAAAATAAAAACCACAGCTCCACAGCTGAAAAATTTAACCTTTTTAGGGTTCCGCACACCAAAGGTGAAAAGGAAACCTATTATTTTCGCTACGGTGTCCGTCTATCTATCACAGGGTATTTTCTCGAGAACCGTAAGTGCTACGGGCCTGAAATTTGAACACAGTGTGTATACCTTTGGCCGCTACAACAGCAAATACATGAGAGTTAAAAATTAAAGGGTGTTCCAAAACGAGCAACGAAAAATGTTAAAATCCCATGTAATATACATACAATTGTATGTATATACACTTGAAATTTGTAAGGTTAGTGTATTTTTATACAGACTACAACAATTAACACTAAAATGTAAACAAATTTTAATTAAAGGGTGCTCTACTAGTTAATTTAATTTTGACTATGTAATTTTGACAACTTGCTGTATCTTGGAAACCGTGAGAGCATAACTCTTAAAATTTTCAAAAACGGTAAAACTAAAAAATCAAAAAATTTTAAATCGCCAAACCGAAAAAAATCGTCACAAACAAAATAAATCGCCAAAACAAAAAAAAAGCACCAAATTAAAAAAATTTCTAAAACTAAAATAAATCGCGAAAAACCGAAAAAATCGCCAAAATGAAATAAATCGCCAAAAATTAAAAAAAACCCAAAAACAGAAAAAAATCGACAAATGAAAAAAAATCGACAAGTAGAAAAAATCGCCAAAATAAAAAAAAACCCAAAAACAGAAAAAAACTCCAAAATGAAAAAAATCGCCAAAATTAAAGAAAACCCCAAAAATTAAAAAAAATTGTCGAAATGAAAAGAATCGCCAAAATGAAAAAAAATCCGCAAAAATAGAAAAAAATTGCCAAAACGAGAAAAAAGCGACAACACTAAAAAAATCGTTTTAACTGAAAAAAAAACTTCAAAAAAGCCACATCAAAAACTCGCAATTTACTGGATTTTTTTTTTGATATTAAAGTTACTAAATAAACCTAGTTTTTTCTTTATTTCTTTTGTCTTTGTTCATTTAACATATTTTATATATTTTTTAAAAAACAAGATTGATATAAGGAACCAAAAAAATCTAAAATGATGATTCCAGGGTTGGGAAAAGTACACTTTTTTATATATAAAACTAATTAAATAAAGATAGTTATTTCTTTGATAATTAAATATATTCTATATTTTAGAAAGAAATAAATTAGTATTCGTATGAAAACCAGAAAAATTTAAATTATGTTTGCAGGGTTGGAAATTGAAAAAATTGGGTAAAAAATAACCAAAAATAATTATTTTTTCAGTTAAACATATTTCATATTTTAGGAAGATATTTACTTAAGCAAATTCTTTAGTCGAAAAAAAACAAAACTAAAAATTGCACTATAACAAAAAATTATAAATTTGATCACAAAACAAATATGTATGTATGTACTTATGTATGTATCTATATACTACACATACATACGTTGGTAAAGGGTATATAAGATTCGGCACAGCCAAATATATCACTTTTACTTGTTTATATTAAAGTTACTCAATAAAACAAATTTTTTTCTAATATTTTTTCTTTGTTCACTTAACATATTTCATATATTTTTTAAGGAACTAGATTGGTATAAGGAATCAATGAGGGTGGCGTTGGCTGAAGTAGTTAGCACGTTGACTACAAAACCGAAGATCCTGGGTTCAATCCCTGTATCCAACAGTCATTGAATAACAACACCACGCATTTTTCTGATGTGCATTAGTGTTCCTTTGTATCAGTTGTTGTAGGAAAGTTCTAGTGATGAAGGCATAGTCACTGGTCACTGAACTATACCGACTTCAGCAGATACTAGTCCTAATGTAACATCAGAGCGCCCTCCTTCGTTGTGTAGCAGAATCATCGGCGAAGTAAAATAATCAATAAAATGGCTACAAAACACAGCTTCAAAAATTGAATACGCCTCATTTGACACCAGATGGCGCAGCAACACTGCATTATCAAAAACGTGCAAAAAAAAAAAAAAAAAAAAAAAAAAAAAAAAAGCAGAGTTGTAAAAGAATGAAGCTTTCCTCTATCTCTCCCTTCACCACCTGTCTTCTCTATCACTATCCCTTTCCTAAAGAAGGTAACACCTAGAAATAGTAGTAGGCATTAATTGCCTGAGTGTTACTTCTCTTTTAAAAAAAAAAAAAAAAAAAAAAAACTAAAAGGATGATTCCAGGGTTGGGAATACACTTTTACTTTATTACACTTATTGCGATATATAAAACTAAATAAATAAAACTAATTATTTTTTTTGGTAATTAAATATTTTTTTATATTTTAGACAGAAATAAATTAGCATTAAAAACTAGAAAAACCAAAGTTATAGTTCCAGGGTTGGAAATTGAAAAAATAATAATAAATAATTTCTTTTCAGTTAAACATATTTCATGTTTTATGAACATCTTTACTCAAGATTTTTTTTTATATTTGTTCAATTTTTATATGGATATCTAATTTAAATATAAACAAAGGTATGTGCCATGTTGCTTATTATGCTCTCAGGACTGTTATGTTTCAAATAGATTTTATTTCGTTCACAGCTTGTAACGAGTTCTTATTAATTTTTAGTAACAGGAGATAAAATATAAGACTTATCGCTAAAGAACAGTCATAAATATAAAAAAATCGAAAATATTCTTTAGGACTATACCATTTACAATGGGAAATTCAAATTGATAAAATAAAGAGTTTTGGTATGGAGGTACAATACAGAGACTATTTTAGGGTTATTAAATAGTAGCACGGTCTTTGAATGTCCTGAGAGCGAGTGAACAAGCCCCAATTTTTTGGTATTGTATTGACGAGCGGTCGATGTTGAAAACTGGAATAAGGGCGAATGTAAACTATTTCCTAAATAGAGAGTTTAGACTTAAATATCCAACTATTGCTAATATTGAAAATAAAATATTTGAATAAAATTCTTTAGTCTAAAAATACAGAGAGGTCAGTTACTAAAAATTGCATTATAACAATAAATTATAATTTTTTTCACAACACAAATATGTATGTATGTACTTATGTATGCATCTGTATAATACATAAATTGTATTAATTTTAGGACTCCCTTTATAATAAGTTCAAATTATCTACAAGAATTGTTTTTCTAAACTCTTGCTAAAACCTGAATCCAATTGTTTATTAGAAATAGTTTTTGTTATTTTTTTATTACAAATAGAAGTCCAAACAAAAACAGAATGACCTGAGGTAACCCTTTCCAAAACTAAAACTTAATATAGAAAGTTTTTCCTTAAGATCAGTATTTATTGTAAAAAATAGCAGTCTTCAAATCAATTTATCTTTTTTTATTTTTGTGCTTAATACGACATTTATGTATTATTAATTACTATCATATAATTATTATAAGTATCTAGATTTAAGATTTGAATATTTATTGTTTATTAATTTTGGAAGATACAATAAATAAAGATATGCGAAAAACTTTGTTCATCTATCCCACCTCTCACATTTTTAATACATTTAGGGCTAGTATTACAACTAGAGCTGGCAAACTATCGATAGTATCGATAATTTCTCTTTCATTAGACTATCGATAGTTTTTTCCCGATAGCGATACTATCGTTGAAAAAATATATTACCAAATTGGCAATAAACTCGACCAAATTTAACACATTGGTTTTCTTTTATTGAAAATACATGTAGTACATATCTCTCATTTACTCAAATAACGTCATAACTCGAAGGAATAAATAATAAATTTATGGACTTAGTAATATAAAATACTTCGTGTGTAATGTATCAACTCTTGATACAAGAACACTTTTTAATATCTCCACTGAAAACTAAACTCATTTGAAAATTAAATTTAACATTCCTAACTCTTCGTCTCCTGCTGACATGAAATGACTTTCTTTAACACTAACTGCAAGTAAGTAAAAAAAGTATATCGTTAGAGTTTCGCACAGCATAATTTAAGGTTGTCGAATAGAGACCGAATATATCCTTTTGTGTCATCTCATATTTTAACTGAGTTGTTTTAACAGATAGGTTAGGTTAGATTGAGGGCAGTAATAAATTGACCCAATCCATGTCGGATTACACCCATCCATTATAGCATGTTGTGTGTTCTTGATAAGAAATATTGGGAAGATACCTCAATATAAACCTTAACCAAACATTAACATTTGAAGTCTACACTTAAAATTAACTAGAAATTAATGTTAAAGTTAGTCATTTTATGTTAGGTGTAGACCGCAAGTAAAAAAATTCGATACTATCGATAGTATCGATAGTTTTCCAACAAACTATCGAAAATATCGAATGGCGTGACTATCGATAGTTTGCCAGCTCTAATTACAACTCGAAGTCAGTTTAAGTTACGATTTTATTGGACACATAAAGAGTTTTACATTGTTACAAATTTATTTTAACCTACCAGGTAGGAGAAACTTGTATTTAACTTATTGCTCACTTTAGGTTAAAATTTTAATAATGGAAAACTTCTTGAAAATATTTATTTTATTCTTAACCAGTAAAATGTTTTCACGAGTAATACAAACCATTCATTTGGTAAAAAAAGCGACAAAAATTAAGTTGATAATGCAAAATTCTTCAACTTAAAAATACATTAAAACGTCATGAACCAAACTACCTTCCAAGCTATTGACCACAAAATTTTGTATCAAACATACATATGTACGTCAATACTTCATATTTACATACCATATGCATGAATAAGTATATACATACTTACATACATAAATGATAAACTGAAAAGCTGCACCTCTTCTTTGTAAACCTTTACGAAATGTTTTTTTTTTTGGTTTTCAGTGGCATGGCCGCCAGGGAAGGAAAATGACTTCTTGGATTTTGTACCAACTGTGAAAACAAAATGTACTTTTTTGACCATGGCGGTACTATTTTTTTTAAATATTTATTAATAAGAACGGAAACGTAAAAAATTTGTAAAAATTCTGAACTAAATAATAAAAAGCAGACCCTTAACAAAAATGTGTACAAAAATTCAGAATAAAAAATAACATAAAAAAATATTAAATATTGCATTCATAAGGGTACATTCGTAGATTAGACTTGTTAGAGATCGGTTATTTTACAAATTTCGCTTATTAACAGGCCTGTTATTTTCATGCACTATAAAATCTAAGTTATGCACCGTCTAAAATAAAACACACAAACAAATTAAAGACAACATAGGCAAAATTAATTTTACCATATAGTGAAACATTGGCATTTTTAAATTGTACCAAGTAACTCGCGGTAGTACCACGGTACCAACGTACTATGATTTCCATCCGTGATGGGCGCATGCCTAAAGATACACATACAAAATTATGCATGTACATTAGGGTAGTTACAAGAAATAATTTTTTGGATTTTCTATAAGCGAACCCCCACAAAGTTTTAACCTGATAGTGTTAACACCTGCCGCCTTGAGGTTCAAGTTAATCAGGAACAGGGATTTTTCACAAAAAAAACATGGGATATTTTCATAAAAGCGAGACCATTTATTTTAAATTGGGACTTATTTGAACGGAAATTTTATTCTAAATAATTTGAATTTCGAAAATATTTTTGCAAACTCTGTTATTTTTAACAATTTATTTATCATTTATTATATCAAGTCACAGCGGGATGTGAAAAAAAGCTCATTTTATGATTGAATCCTGTAATACCAATCCATAAAAGGCCATACGCGCATGTGGCTATGACGTCGCGAGAATTTTTAGGCTATTGACTGAATTTTTTAAATATTAAATAGTATTGGCTATATGCCTACAAATTTTTGTAGCAAAAAAAAAATAAAATTAAAATGAGACACATGTGGCATATAAGCACGTGAATATCTACATCTACAATGTACATGTAAAGGGTGGTTAAATTTTAAGGCCCGATGTCGGCCTCGAAAATCTAATCACTTTATATAAGGCTGTTAATTTGTAAGTGCAAAGTAAATCAAAATTTTCACGTCTACTTCAAAAGTAGGTAAATTTGTATTCAACGCACTGTCATTAATCACTAACGTGAAAAAAAACTTATTTATATAAATCATATTATTGCAACTCAACATATGCCCAGGCCGATGTCGGCCCTTAAAATTTAACCACCCTTTACATATGTTAATTGTACACAGCATGTAGCAAATGTAGTTGCATGATGGCCGCAAAAATAAAATAAAATAAACTTCATAGAAATATATTCGCTGTCAGCCATTGATGACTTGATTGATTTCTTGTAACACCCTAATGCACATACTTACATATTCAGTCAGCTGACAATTTTTATTAACAAAAGAAACTTGAGGGTTCAACCTCTGTTGTGGTTTTTTCAAAAAAAATATTCGGCTACCTTGTCAACTAATTTGTGTAGGTTCAAATTACATACTTTTGTTGTCAATCTTCACTGCACAATCGGTATTGATAATTATGAAACTTGTTGACTTTTCTGGTATGAATTTAGTTAAAGTTACATATTTATAATTGTGTAAATATGCAAAGTGAGTTATTTTATAACATTTTCCTATTCAATATTTCATATTAAATATTGTAGATAACCGTTTTATTGTAATTAAATACAATAGAAGTAAAGCTATACAATATTAATTTTTTAATATACGTACATACATATTTATAAGTTTGGAAAATCAAGTAATTTTGGATACAATATTTATGAGCAAAAATATGAATAGATATATTCCTACACGCTGTCATATTTTTAAACCAATAAAATTATTTATTTGTCATTAAAGAATATAAAATTAATAAAAGTGAAAATGTTGAAGTCGTATTATATGCGGCATTTTTTATTTTATAAACTAGAGATGTTCAAATGTTATGATTTTGTCGTGTCACGCGTGAATCACGCATTATCGTAATCAAATGTATAATTAATCAACCGTGAGTGCGTTAGCGTGACTTAAAAAAATTAGTCGTGCGTGATCATGCGTGAGCTATTTTTCAGAATCACGCACGTACTCTCACGAGATAGCACTCCTGCAAAGGGCCATATGTAACTGTATTGAATCTTTTCAAACAAATTACACTAGCTTACAAAATTAAATTTTTTTCACGTACATTTGATGAGATATAGATTTCCTTATGTATTTTCTTCCGCTAAATTCGAAACTCAAGGTTAAGCTTTTTTATAGAACAGTTTTTGAGATATTGTAATTTTTTCAGTTGACCCATCGGCGGACCCATCGGCAAATTTTAATCATTCATTACAAAAATAGAGTGAAAATTAAAAAAAAACGGGAATTTATGCTAGTGAAATGAATTATACATTTGTAATTAAGACCATAGAAACTATTATCTGGGCCCGTTTCTCAAAACTACACATTACAAATCTTCAAATAAAATACACACAAAACAACAACACTTTTACAAATTTTATTGTTGTTTTGTATGTATTTTATTTGTAGATTTGTAATTTGTAGTTTTGAGAAACGGGCTGTTCTCAAATGATTTACTAAATAAAAACAAACGAAAAAAAATTAAGGTTAAGTCGTTTACTTGACTTTCAATTAGTCAATAAAATAGATGATATTTAAAAGTACTCCTTGTTGTTGTACTTCGTCTTCCTCAAATTATTTCATTGTAAATAGTCTGCTATAATTTTTTTAAATTTGTAATGTTATTGTTTTTCTTTATGTCGATGTTTTTGTTTAGAACATTTTTTACTGATTTACTGTTATTTACTCTCTTACTCCCCTTTTCCAGACGCAAAGTTTACTTTGTCATGTTTTACACTCGGCAGTTTTACTTGAAGCAAGTCTGAGTTTATAGGAGAGAAAGGAAAGAAGAAAGAAGAGGGGTACTGACTTGCCTGTACAGAAAATTTACTTCAATTCTGTTTTGTTATTTCATTCACTGCATTAAAACAATACGAAAATTGAACAAGAAACCGTCTGAGTGTAAACAAATGGGCAGTTTTAAAAGAGAATTGAAAAGAACTGCTTCAAGAAAAACTGCCAAGTGTAAAACATGACTTTGCAGATTCTTAATTCAGCTGGGAGAAAGACAGAAAGAGACTGTACTACTACCTCTGTCTTTCACACAGCTGAATTAAGACTTTGCAAAGTAAACTTTCCGTGTGGAAAAAGGGTATTAGTATATACGAATAATTGATAAGAGCATCTCTATTAGTGTTATCAATAATAGGTCCATTTCTGTACTTTTTCCGTAAAGTTTAGAAGCTGAGTAAATACTGAGTAAATTGAACAAATTACCTTCCCTTTCTTCACTATCACAGATGTGTAAACATCTAGTAATGAATTTTTTTTTAGTTGGAAGTATATTTTTAGTATAGATATTGAAATCAATTGAAAGTATCAAAACTTTCAATATTGTAAATACATAGGAATTTGCTGGTTTTCGTTTGTTTTATTTAACTTATTTTTTACTGGTTTACTGTTATTTACTCTCTTACACCCCTTTTCCACACACAAAGTTTACTTTGTAAAGTCTTAATTCAGCTGGGAGAAAGACAGGAAGAGACTGTACTACTACCTCTGTCTTTCACACAGCTGAATTAAGACTTTGCAAAGTAAACTTTCCGTGTGGAAAAATGGTATTAGTATATACGAATAATTGATAAGAGCATCTCTATTAGTGTTATCAATATAAAAAAAGGGGCCTTGTGTACTTTCTCCGTAAAGTTTAGTAGCTGAGTAAATACTGAGGAAATTGAACACATTACTCTCATAAAAACTTTTGTATAAAAAACTACGCGAACGGAAAAGAAGTTCAGTAAACATTTTTTTTTAATTATTACAAACTTTTGGGTACTAGAACTTAGCTAATATCAGCAATGGATGCTAATTATTGCATAGGTGAAACGATATTTTGTCATTCTCTTGATGACATGATGTTAACAATAATTTATTCTACATTTTACTGATTAACTGAAAGTCAACTAAAACGGCCGTGGTCTTTCTTTTTTTTTTGGCATATTATTTTAAAAGACGTTTAAAAATGTATCAAATTTGTAAATATTTTAATATAAATTTGAAACTATTTAATTATTTTATAGCTCTTCTCTTTTTTATTCAGTTATTTTTCAACCGATTTTCAAAAAAAAAATTTAATGAAAAGGTATTTAAATTACCTTTCAAATTGCTGAATACATATATAGTTAGTACAAGTTATTGCCGCTACATGGCGCAAAATTAATTTTTATTGAAAAGTGTATTAAAACACCCTGTGTTTGCAAATACTATGAGTTCATATGTTCAGCAAAAATACTCGCCAAAGGATTCTGTACAAATTTGCCAAACATTATGTTAAATACTATCCACGGAATACTGTAGATATACCTATTTAGTATAATACGCTATAATGGCAACACTGACAATATGTTAATGTCAGTGCAATGCTGCTATTTCTGACATTTGGTGTATAGATAGTATGAATTAGTTTTAAGCCTTTTTTGAGTCTCCATTCTGAAATTAACCACGAACGAAATTGGTCATTGTTTTTAAATAAAGAATTATAAAACCACACAACGTGCGTTTCATTACCATCGGTCCCCATATATACCACATTATGTGGTCGAATTCTGGCAATTTAATGGTCAAAATTTTGATTTTCTTCAATCACCTAAAAATAACGGTAGTTTTGTAAATAACGGAACTATGAAAAAGTCACAGAACAAAAGTTGCTGCCTTAAAAAACAATTTTCAACAATAAAAAAGTTCTTTTTCGCAAAAAGTAGATTTTGGCATATTGCTGATACTGATACTGCATCAAAATTTAAAAAAAAAATTAAATTTAAGATTCTTGAGAGATTGAAAGAAAATGATATCATGAACACAGTAAAAAACGAGCATCGAAAAAAGTCAATAAGATCCTGAACTTGTTATTTCGGAAGTAGTTCAAATTTTGATAATTTCTAATGATTTCATTCGAAGAAGTTCTCTTTTTTTAAGTGAATCCGAAGTAATTCTCATTATGTTAAGTAAATCTGAGTTTTCGTATTTGTGGAACCTTTGGCTACTTTGAATAACTGAACTGATTCCGTTGTCCTTGATTGACATGAACAAAGTGGTTTTATTTAAAGATTTTAAGTATATAAAAGTTGATTTCAATACATTCAATATTTTACGAATATAAGCACAAAAGATAATGGAAAAAAGTAAATTTATGAGTCCGATTACTTGAGTACAATTCAATTTACAAAGAGTTGTATTTTACTAGTGTGCATAAAAAGGAGATAAATCAAAAATTAGTTTTTTACATAGAAATTTAAGGAAGTGCCCCAACATTCCGGCGGCGTTGAAAGTATCTGCTTTCAAGACTCCAAAAGAACTGCCAGTTTGTGGATTGGTCTGAGTATTATCCCCTTTGTTGTCCTTATATCCGCTACACGTGATTTACCGTCCTTTCCGGGTATGGAGGTGACGATGCGACCTATAAGCCAATGAAGAGGAGCCGCGTTATCCTCATGGATTAGTACGAGAGTACCTGGTTTCAAATTCGGTGATGCTATAAACCATTTCTTACGTTGAATCATCTCATTTAGATAATCTGTAGACCAATGACGCCAGAATTGTTGTTTAGCGGCACAAATTCGACGCCATCGTTCGAGTAAGCTGATGTCTTCACATTTAACAGATGTCAAAAAGTGGCCAGGCGTCAAAGCTTCGATATCATTAGGGTCACTGGATAATGTAGCAATAGGTTGTGAGTTCATTATCGCTTCGATTTCAATTAAAGCAGTGGTAAGCTCTTCAAACGTTAATTTAGCTCCAGCCAATGTTCTATATAGATGGCCCTTTGCACTCTTCGCTGCGGCCTCCCAAAGGCCCCCGAAATGTGGTGCCCTTGGTGGTATAAAATGAAAATTTATAAAATTCTTCGAGCAAAAATTATTCAATATGCACCGCCTTTGTGACGAAGCATATGAAAATTGCACCATATCTTTTAACTGGCCGCTTGCCTCTTATTTTAAAGTACGTATCTATCGGACCAAAAAAATCAATCCCACAGCGTTGAAATGGTCTTGCTGGGCTGACACGTTCAGCAGGAAGGTTTCCTATTACTTGTTTCAAAAGTTTGGGGCGATATCGTATGCAGCTTATCCATGAACGTACTACGTTTCGTGTTATAGCTCGAACGTTGACAACCCAAAATTTTTGTCGGGAGAAAGCGACGAGCGCTTTTGTGGTCCTGCATGGTAATTTGTCAAATGAAGATGTCGTATATAGTTTAACACGAAATTGTAATTTGGCAGTAAAATAGGATGTTTTCTATTCTTGGGGATATCTGCATTCTCTAACCGGCCTCTTACACGAATTAGGGAAAACTGCGTACTGTTGTCGAGGAATAGACCAAGAGACTTAAATGATGTTTTAATTTGTAAATTCTCTTTTAAATAATGAATTTCTTCGACAAAGTAGTGTTGCTGTAAATTCCAGGCAATACAATGTAGTGCATATTGTTGTGACTCACAAGAAAGCTGATTTGTTCTACGAAAAAATCGATATAAAATTGTTATGATGCGTAAAATTTTTGAAAATGAGCTAAATTTCTCACATAGCTCTAAGATGCAATTATTGTTAATTTCGCATTTGAAAAGTGATAAACGAACAGCAGATTTTACGACGTTTTCGTCACATTCGTAAAGAGGTTTAGGCCATTGTGATTCTGGTTGCCCCAAGAATTCGGGTCCAGAAAACCAAGAGGACTGCACTAAAGTTTCAAGAGAGCAACCTCGAGAAATGAGATCAGCTGGATTCATTGATGTTGGTACATGTCGCCAAGAACAATTTGCGGTAATTTGAATCTTGAAATCCTATTTCCGACGAAAGTGGTGAGTGTAGAAGAGTGCAACTGTAGCCATCGAAGCACTACCGACGAGTCAGTCCAAAAATACACTCGTGGGTTGAAGGGTTTTAGCAGAGGAGACATTTTCCTATATAAAAGTGATAAAAGGTGAGCTCCACATAATTCTAGTTGTGGCATTGTCCTCTTTTTTTTGTTGGCGCAACCCTACATTTGGCTACAAAAAGCGTTGTTCTTAAAATATTATGCCTATCTCGGGTACATATATAAAAACAACAACCGTATGCACGTAGAGACGCATCACTGAATCCGTGTAATTGTATTTCCACATAATTATCTTGTAAAACAAACCGAGAGATAGAAACTGTATTTATCTTCCGCAAATCATCTAGGCACATTGTAACTGATTTTTTTATGTTGCTTGGTATTTCAGTGTCCCAATCGTAATTTTGTAGCCAAAGGTTTTGCAATAAGACTCTTAAAACAATTATAATGGGACAGATCAACCCCATCGGGTCAAAAACTGATGCAGTTAGCGATAAAATTGCTCGTTTTGTAAATGTTGAATACTGCTGTTCTGTTTTGAAAGCGAAAAGAAAATTGTCGTTTACTGGATCCCAGCTTATGCCAAGTGCGCTGCGAATTTCCAACTTTTCCATGTTCATGTTTTTTAGTGAAGTATCATTCGACAGGAAGTCAGAATGATTTGATTGAATTTTTGCGATTTCTAACCCACCTTTGGATAAAATATAAGCGACTTCATTTTTAATTTGATGTAATTCTTCTATCGTGTTTGCCCCGGTCATCATATCATCTACGTAAAAATGATTTCGAAGTACTGCGGCTCCAATTTTATCTGCCAGAAATTGTAGGCTGCGTATTGCTAAAAATGGTGATGCTGACATACCGTACGTAATAGTATTGAGCTGATAGACACTAATTGGTTGATTCTCATTAGGTCTCCACAAAATTTGCTGAAATTTACGATGAGATTCATGTAACAAAAACATTCGGTACATTTTAACAATGTCGCCTGTGAGCGCATATTTATATAATCGAAAACGAAGAACTTGTAGAAACAAATCATCTTGTATGGTTGGCCCTACAAGAAGAATGTCGTTTAACGATTTTTCCGATGAAGTTTTCGCTGAGGCGTCGAACACCACTCTAAGCTTTGTACTTGTACTGTTTGGTCGAAGCACGCAATGGTGGGGTATAAAATAGTGGGGTAAATTTAAGTTTGGATGTACTAGGAGTGACATATGCCCCATTTGTTCATATTCTGACATGAATTGCGTATACTGTGTTTTCAAATTAGTGTCTCGAGCCAGGCGGCGTTCAAGAAGCTGGAATCTTCTTAATGCTGAGCTATATGATGACCCTAAAACCGAAAAATCTTCTTTGAAAGGTAATTTCACTATGACTCTTCCAAGTTCATTAGTCTTTAAATTTGAAGTAAAATGTGATTCACACAACTGCTGTTCTGTTGTCCATTTGTTTGTTGGGTGAAGTACTTCTTCCATTTGCCATAAAAATTTAATTTGTTCGTTAAGATCAGTATTATCTGACGTGGAAAACATACATTTACTTATTGATGTTTTGCTATTTGGTGTATAGCGCCCAGTAATTATTCATCCAGCTTTGGTTTCTTGGAAAGTTGGTAAATTTGAACCAAGGCAAATTTTTCGGCTACATAGTACATTAAAAAAGTATTCGGTTCCGAGCAATAAATCAATGGGTTGCTGTTTGTAAAAGTATTCATCGGCCATGTTGATTTTGGGTAGAATCCAATCACTAATATCAATGTTTCTTGATGGAAGATATCCGGATATTCTATTGGTGACTAATAGGTTAAGAGAATATTCATGACAGTTGAAGCGAGATTTCACGGTGGACTCGACTTCGTATTTCATGGTAGATGACGTGCCTCCAACGCCATAAACGTCGATTGATATTTTTCTGCGCTGTAAATTTAAAAGGCTTGCGAACCTTTCAGTTATTAAATTTACCTGGGAACAGGAATCTAGAAGTGCCCTTCCTAATTTGTAGCCCCCTGTACCATCAGATATAAGGATTACGGCTGTTGCAAGTATTACATTACTTGATTCATTTTCAACATGAGTATTGACAGCTGCTTGATGAGCTGGCGTAAACGTGGGAATCGAATTGTTACTAGCTGAAGGTAACTCGCGATGTAGTAATGTATCGTGAGCGTTTTTGCATATCTTACAGCGATATTTTGACGAACAATTAGATACATTATGTCCACACGATAAACAATTAATGCAAGCTCCTAATTTTTTGACAGTATCAAATCTAATTACTTGTTGAATCCATAGATTTGAAGTTTGAACAATTGCTGCTCCAATGATCTAATCGCTTACAAAATATACAACTTTTTTTTGCTTGAGTCATAAACGAATGTTTTTGTTGTTGGCGACGAGATGTATTGCGTTTATCATTACTATGTTTATTATTATTCGTTGATGATGGCTGTGAATCGATTGATTCTAAAAATTGGCATCTGCGCTCTAAAACCTTTGTGAATCCTTCCCAAGTTGGCAAAGAAGTAAAGTCAATTGTTTCCTTCCACTTCATATTGGTTTCAGAGTCGACTTTTGTTAAAATTAAATGAATTAACATAACATTGCAAATGTCCTTTTCATCTCCTAATGATTTTAAAGAGCTATAAACGGCGGATGCATTATCAATTAATGCGCGAAGTTGCATAGAAGAGGGTTTTTGAATTGATGGCAATTCATAAATATTTGAAATATGTTCGAGAAATATCAATGTTTTATTATTGAAACGCTCATCGAGCCGTCGGATTGCCTTACTGTAATTATCCGTTGTTCCTTCAAATGCACGTATAGTATTAAGGGCTTGTCCGGATAAACAATGTAACAAATGGTTAAACCTCTCAATGTCAGAGAGCGATGAGTCGTTGTGAACCAATTGTTTAAAAGTGGCTATAAAATTTTTATATTCGGCATATTTGCCGTCAAATAGTGGTAAGTGCAATTTCGGCAATTTTGATTTGCTGTTTGATGAGATGGCAAATGAAGCTTCTGTAGACCTTTTATAATTATCACCCATAAGATCAATTATTTTTGATTTTGTCAAAATGCATAATTCTTCTATGTCTGTTCTCGAAGTATCTTTTGGGTTTATAATTTCTATTTCGCTTTGAATGGAAAGTAATTGCTTAAAATATGCCTCTACTAAGCTCAACCGGCACTCTAATTCGGATGTTGGCATTGTATCATTTACTAAATTTTTTATTCTCGTAACATTTCCCTTTACAGACGTACGTTGCTTCTGTAGCGAATCCAATTCAGTCATGTTGAAAATTTAATAGTATCTTTGACGGTCTTAAATTTCTTTATGATATTGGAATGATATGAATAGTGTGTTGGAAACGTAATAAGAATGAATTATAATTGGAATAATACGCGATTATGTATTGTGAATTTTTTTTTACAAAAACATGACGTATGTATGTAAGTATGTATTTTTAATCGAAGACGTACTTAGGTACTTACAAATGTATGTACATATTTATATGAAGTAACGATGTTTGTTTTTTTTTTTCGTAGGAATTTTAACTCCGTTATACGTAAGTTTTTTCTTTGATATTAATACAAACTTACATATGTATGTATATGTACATATGTAATTGTCTTTAACAATGTAATTGTATGTACATAAGTAGGTATGTATGTTTGTATGTACGTAAAGTTTATCAAATATGTAATAATTTTTCTGGACAATTATTATGAGCGAATTTGCAAATTATACCTTTTTAATACTGTGTGATTGTTGCTAAATCCTTGTACATACATACATATGAACGTTGCGTTCCGTGCAAATGCCGAGTATGTGTATTAATGTAGTATGTAAATGTAAATACCTTTATGATGGGCTTACGAATGCGATTCACATGCAGCGTCGTCGGGTGCCCAAATTGAAACGCTCCTTGAGTGGTTTATTGGTATATCCCACGACAATGATAAGATAGATATCCAGCGAAGATGTTGTATGTAGTATAGTGGGACTGCCTTTTTGTTAACTCTTGCGCGAGCAGCGAATCCGAATACATACATATGTATATGTATGTAAGTTGTTTAGTTTGCAATTTAATTTAATGATGATTAAATTTAATTTATAAAATTTACGAAAATTTAAGTTATTTTATATATATATGGGTCGTGCCCCACGTTGGGCGCCAAAAAATGTGGAAACCTTTGGCTACTTTGATTAACTGAACTGATTCCGTTGTCCTTGATTGACATGGACAAAGTGGTTTTATTTAAAGATTTTAAGTATATAAAAGTTGATTTCAATACATTCAATATTTTACGAATATAAGCACAAAAGATAATGGAAAAAAGTAAATTTATGAGTCCGATTACTTGAGTACAATTCAATTTACAAAGAGTTGTATTTTACTAGTGTGCATAAAAAGGAGATAAATCAAAAATTAGTTTTTTACATAGAAATTTAAGGAAGTGCCCCAACAGTATTTAGTACGTAATATATGTATTTTTTATAAATAAAAATTTAATACTTCATGACCATTGATTTTATTTTCTTAAAAAATGAAAATATATTTGTAAGTATTTCTGAAAATTACAACTAATCTTCAATTTTGTATAAGTGAAAAATACTCTTAATTAATCATCTGCATGATGTTAATAATCGATCTAATCAAAATCAAAAACACACACATATTGATATTCTGGCAGTACAGAAAATGATGTTCCTGAATAATTTCTTCCATTTTTTTCCACTGGGAATAAATACTACCATAATAAAAAAGATTATGTATATATCTGGACTATATATCTGCAAAGATATTAAATGTAGAACTAGATGAAAGTTCTCGCCAACACCAAATGCAGTTTTGTCATTTACTGTATTTTATTATAATTTAATTGCAAAAAGATTTTGTTTCTTTTTTTAGATAAACTAAGTAAATTAATTATTTTATAGGCAGAACAGACGTGATTTTTAGCTTGTCTCAATTAATTTTTAATAGCAGGATCCTTATAAATTGCAGCTCCATTCTTTAAGTGGTTTTCGATTCCTTTAAACTGAAATTTGAACTGACTGACCATCATTAAAACGATTAACACCATGAGTACTAAAGAAATGTATGTACAGTGAAACCTCTCCTAACGGACATCTCCTATAAACGTACACCTCTAATAACCGGACAAGTTTTGTAGAACCAAAATTAAAATAAAGGAATGTGTACAACTCGCATAAGCGGACACCTCTAATAACCGGACAAAAATACGGCGAAGTTGAGTGTCCGGTCATGAGAGGTTTCACTGTATATGCGCATGTACATAAATATGTACATTAGAGCGTCTCGCCCAACAAGTGTTGTGAATCACCATTAATCTTACTATTTTTAAGCAAAGATATTAACACCGGCCGCAGTGCAGGAAACTCCAATCGAGAGAAAAAAGGCTGAACATATTATCGTTGGAATCACTCCACTACATTTTACCAATACAAAGGCAATCCAAAGTCTCAGAAAGGAAACGTGGGTTACAAACACCGCTATGGAAAAAGCCTTCAACAACATTAGTGCTGAATCCTACAATAACCCCACCAACAGAGAAAGAGGGAAAAGTAACACCCACAATAAGATTGCATGATTTACCCTATTTTTGAGACGCTCGTGGACGACCGCATTTAAGAGTGGAGCAGTTAACGAAAGATATGTTTCACACGCGCAACAAAGAATTGGTGTCAAATGCAAAATTATGCTGACCTGTTGTCTGGACTATTTTATATTTTATTTTATTTGCAATTTCGTTAACATTGTTGAGCAACAAGAATTAAATGCTGATTTAGCAACAAGTGCATTTTGAAAGGTTTAATTAGTAACATTATTTTTAAGTAGTTAGCATAATTTTAGTATAAATAAGAAAAATAAGTTTAAGTAAGAGTAGTAGTTCTAGTGTGATAACAAAATAAAGAAGCCTGCGATTCCTACGTGGACCCTCCAGGTCATATAAATAAAATAAAGTGTTTTTAATAATTATTAACTTAATAATTCCTGCGAATCCCACGGGACCCTCCAGGATTATAACACAGGCAACAAAAAAAAGTTCTCCGTACACTTCAGTATTTACATTCAGATATTAAAGTATAATATATCGATGAGTGTCTCTGTGGCAGACCAATTATTTTTAATTAAAAAGTGTTTGACCTCAAGTACGTCTATAGTATCAACCCATCATATCGCGACTTATACAAAAAGAATTAAAAGTATACGCTCCTTTCTGGTTCCTTGTAAAAAGAAAAGACTAGCAATTCACCGAAGTCGAAACATTTTCCAATATATAGCATGGATTCATCAGTTGCCGGAAGACATTCAGCGGACCCTCCATTTTTTTATCCAAAATAACTCGTTGTTTTTCCACCCTGAGAATGTTTTGTTATCGATGATAACAGACGAAGATGCGATAGTGCGTTCAGATGGCTATACTAAAATTTTATTAGCCCGTAATGATGCAACTGGATGCATTCGTCAAATGTTCGGTCCACAAGTTGTTAATTTTATAAACTTCGAAAGTGACTCATACTTCGATATGATCAACAATTGGAATAAATTTGAATTGACAGAGCCGCCATGCTTGCAGTTCTAACTATACCCAAGAGCATCTGGAAGCATTACAATGTTCGCAAGATGTAATCGAATTACCACCCAGTAAAAAAAATTGGAAGTCATTCTAAAGGAAGTACATTTTCATTGCTTCCAAAAAATCGATATTTTTAATTTGCCGATAGTTAGCAGAAAACCAAGTAGAAGTTTATTTTAGTCATACAAAACCTTGTAATTCCTCTCTAGTTTTAGAAATTACTCACCAGAATTTTTAAAAAATCGATTTTTTTTTGAAGAAACTTATGAACTAATTTTGGTCTAAAATTTTAAAGTTATTTGCTTAAATTTACATTAAATTACTGTTTCGCGTTTAAATTCCTATAAAAAGAAACTAATTGTTAAAATAGGTAACTATTAGCCATTTTTCCTAGACGAAAATATTATCATAGAACACAAAAAAGGAAATTTTTCTTAAAATCGCTTCCAAATCGGTGACCAGGCAGCGAAAAAGAAAACTTCTTGCAATAACAACCCTATGTAAAAATCATTAGATCGGATCGAAATTTGCACTACTTCCAGATCGCAAACTCTACATTTTCATGACTTTTTTGGAGTGTCTTTTTTTACTGGGCAGATAAGCGCAAGAAAAATAGCTTCATTTCATAGTTTTCTTTGCTAAGTCATAATTTACACTAAGCAAGTCTTATTGCTAAGCTGGTTAGTTTTTTAGGAGAGAACATAAACGTTTCTTTTCCCCTCAGCTCTCTCTCCAACAAACTGATCAGCTTAGAAATAAGACTTGTTTAGTGTAAATTAGGACTAAACCTAATTATTTTCACAGCTTATCCATCTCATTCTCAAAACACCGAGCGTTTTGTTTCGTGTAGTACATGAATCTGCCATGGCGGTCACCGACGAGCAAGGCATGGGCCACATTTTTTCTAAACTCGAGAGCCGTCAAAAATATAGCCTACTTGAATCACGTCGAGATATTATTGACTAAAATTTCTATTATTTTAGTTTGCTTTTTGTTGCTTATTCCTTTTGTATAATTTGAGGTATGATGTAAAGGTTACTTGAGGTCAAAGACTTTTGAATTAAAAAAAAATTGGTCTGCCACAGATAAACTCATCGATATATTATACTTTAATATCTGAATGTAAGTACTGAAGCTATGACAAATTTAAAAAGGTGACCCCTACGGTCGGCAACAATGAATTTATAGAAGCATTTTTTAAATAGTTACCCTGTAATTATCGAAATACTTTCTTAGCAAAAGTTTTATGATTTTTTGCGAGCCATAGATTTGTAACATTACAGGGGTGCCCCTGTGGCTGAGTGGCAGCGATGCTAGCTTCTCAGTCCAGAGGTCGTGGGTTCGATTCCCACCATAGACCCTGGGTGTTTTCCGCAGACAAGCTAATCGCTTTGTGGGTTGTGTTTGTTAAAAAAAAAAAAAAAAAAAAAAAAAAAAGGTTTCTGTTTCCAGTAAATCTTAGATCTTGGCTTTATTAAGATTAGGGTGGTAGAAAATAAAATTTAGGGGGTAACTACTAGAACAGTATACTTGAGGTCAATAGACCTAAGGGCAAAAATATTGGTCTCCCTAAGATAAAAAAAATTCGCTATATCAAACTTAAAGATCGGACTGTAAATATGGAAGAAATAACGAAAAAACTAAAAAGGAGACCCATATGTTCGGCAAAAATAAATAAAAAAAATTTTTTTTAATGTCCTTGGAACAATACTTTATATTCGATGGTGTATAGAGATTTTTTTTTGTGATACGGTCTAATGTACATGTCCCCAGCGGCGAATGCTGCATACCACATTACATCTCTTTAATATTGTTTGTCATACTTTGTGTTCAATGAATGCTAGCGTACAAAGTGTACGAAAGTAAGCTAGATTGTATTCGAACTGCTCACTGCCAACTTACAATTTATGTTAGGCAATACTGAGCTTTTATGTTGATTGGATGAACACTTCCGTATCTCGCTTACTTTGTGTGCAAGTGAAAGGCATTCACTCTACAAATGCGGCAATGCATTTGAAAATGTATACTAGGTACGTATATGAGGTGGTGTGCATTACTGGCTTACATGTGTGCATCGAATCATCGCTTTTGTAATCGACATTTTCGCCGCTGGGTCCATGTGCATTTACTCTCTTCATTTGAGATGAAATTTATATAAACAAACAACAACAAATAACTCAACATTTTCTGCTTTCGGGTTGTTAATATTCAACACTAATATATAATTTAGAAAATAAATACAACAACTAAAATATACCCGGAAATAATTTAGTAGTTGGCTAAAATGTCGGACTGCCGGTTTTCAGTTCATCTCCTTTCAAAGCTGTTGTTGCCAAAGCAAAAATAATTAAAATTAACAACTGGTCTAGATTTCCAAACTTATATTGAAACTATGTATATTTTATTAGAATATCTGGTTTTCAATGCGTTTTTCAATGTCGCTTGATTGCATTTTTTCACATTTGTGCATAAATTATTTATAGTTTCACTAAATGCCTAATTTTTAATACGATTCAACTCTTTTCAAATGGTTGAATTTGTGTGAGTGCATAATGGTCATACGAGTATGTGAAAATAGTTTAGCGATTTAAATAATGGTAAACACTAGAGTTCGACCGATTAATCGGCTTCGGATTCGGCTTCGGCTTCGGCCAAAAATTGGTAATCGGCCAACATTCGGCCTATGGCAAAAATCGGCCGATTAGCCGAAGCCGAATATTTTTCATTCCAAGCTTGAAAAATAACATTATTTTTGGTCGTTGCTCGCCGACAGTTTCTATTGTGTTTAACGTTTTGAAAGGGTTGCTTTGAAATACAACCCTGTTGCTTTCCATTTTCTTTTACTTGGACGTTCTTGTGAGTGATCATATGAAAAAGCAATCTAGAAATTGCAAATTAGTTTTATTTTTCTTGTTATGTATCCAATAGATATTACAGCTATTTCAGTGATCTCAAAAAAGCAAACTTTTTTCTTAATTCATATGAAACAAGTATCATTTTTAAAATTTGATTATTTCTCGTTGTACCTTCATAGTGAACAGACGTAATAGCGGAATTTTTCTTATATACAAACTAAACAAAAAAAAAGCATACAAAAAATATTCGTAGTACATATTAACTTTGATAAATAAGCATTTTTTTGCTTTGATAATATTTTTACATATAGAAATAACAAAAATAAAAAAAAACCGTAAACAAAAAAAACATACAAAATACCCTTGAGGAATACTCTTTATGAGTACCCCAGAGGAAAAAAATAGTGAAGTGAGTTCTAACGGCAGAAATGCCTATTTTACTGTGAGTTTTGATGCTCATAATGATAACAATAAAAATAAAAAATCTGATAATAGACTTGCTGTGAGTTCTGAAGCTCTTAATAAAAATCAAAAATCTGATAATAGACTTTTACTAACGGCAAAACCACAGTTTCGTCAGCGATCAACTTCGCTTTGTCCAATGCCAACTAGTGAATCCTTGACATTATTGCCTGGTACTTCTAAATTTAACTCAGCGATATCATCCGCTTCGGGCTCGTGGTCAACAATTAAACAAGTTGTTACTGAAGACAACAGTAGTACAAAACCAAAGGTACAAGTAGGAATGGACAGTTATATAACCATTTTAAAGCGCGGGCGAAGCCCAAATTCTACTAAAATTGGATCCGCCCCAAAGATGTCTAGGGATAACAGCACATCTTCTATCAATCGTCAAAATCGTTTTTCATTATTGCAAGACAAAAACGACAAGCCCGCTGCATCATCACAAAAGTCTTTTAAGCCACCACCTATTTATCTGAGAGAAAAAAATTCAAACGCGATTCTAAAAAATCTACTGTCGACCATTGGTGAAAATACTTTTCACATCATTCCAATTAAACGAGGTAATATTGATGAAACTAAAATCCAAATATATGATGAAAAAGATTTCCGAAAAATTGTTAGTGAGTTTGAAAAAATAAAACAAATTTTTATACATATCAACTTAAGAGTGCTAAAGGCCTACAAATAGTATTAAAGGGCGTAGATTCATATGTTGAGCCTGAAGAAGTAAAATGTGCACTTATCGAACAAGGATTTAAGGTAAAAAATGTTACCAATATAATCAATAGAGAGAAGATTCCCCAGCCTCTATTTCGTGTTGAACTGGAGCCGAATGATATACAGTTAAAGAAAAATGAGACGCACCCAATTTATAGTCTAAAATACCTTTTACACCGAAAAATCACAGTTGAAGAGCCACGCAAGCGTTCAGGTCCCGTACAGTGCCATAATTGCCAAGAATATGGCCACACAAAAACCTACTGCAAATTACCTACAGTTTGTGTTATCTGCGGTGAATTGCATGGTACTGCTAACTGTACCAAGCCAAAAGTACAAGCTGAAAAAAAATGCAGTAATTGTGGAGAAAATCACACCGCTAATTACAGAGGATGCCGTGTATATTCTTTCGTTAAACAGGCTATGGGTCAAAAATCTAAATTAGCTCCAGTTCAATCAGCAAATGCTTATAGCGCCACTCTGCCTCAAACTAGCCAAGTAGTTAATTCACGTGTATCGTATGCCGATGCTGCTAAGACTAGCTCTATTCCCACACAAAATGTTCCACCGCCAAGTAATTCAACGAATGCAAACTCAAGCTTTAACTTTAGTCGCCTTGAAGCTACTATTGAGAATCTGGTGCTAACTATAAACAACTTTACAACAAATATGACTAGCATGATGCAAGAAATGCTGAGAATGCAGAATACTCTGCTTCAAGCATTAGTCAACAAACCATGAACACGTTAAAACTATGTTTCTGGAACGCAAACGGCATTCGCCAACATAAAAATGAACTTGAGCACTTCCTCACGGAAAAAAATATTGATATAATGATGGTCTCTGAGACTCACTTGACTTCGAGAAGCTGCTTTAAAATAAATGGTTACACTCTATATGATTCAAAGGACCCGAGGGGGAGAGCATGCGGTGGATCAGCAATTCTAATTAAGTCAAGACTCAAGCACTATATCCTTGAGAACGTTAATGAAGAATATATGCAAGCTACGAATATTTTCGTAGAAAATTTTTGTGCGAACTTCGTGATATCATCAATTTACTCACCTCCCAGATTTTCAGTTACCGAAGATCAGTATGAGAAGTTCTACAAATCGCTTGGATCTTGTTTCGTGGCAGCTGGTGACTACAATGCAAAACATACGTACTGGGGCTCGCGTCTTGTTACACCTAAAGGTAGAGCGTTGTTTAATACAATTTCAAAAATGGGCTTAGATGTCATTTCGAGTGGGGAGCCTACTTACTGGCCTACTGACGTAAGAAAAATTCCAGATGTTATAGATTTTGGCGTCACGAAAAATATCCATAGGGACTTAATTCACGTAGAGGGCTCTGTAGATCTGTCCTCCGATCACTCTCCCACAATAGTTACAATTTTCAACCCACTAAGGAGTGATTTAACTAACTCATATGCGAAAACGATTAACAGGGTCAACTGGCTAGGATTCAAAAAATATATTAGTAGTCACTGCGTAGAAAACATTCAGCTAAGATCACCTGATGATATTGAATTTAATATTGCCAATCTTAACGAATATATTAAACAGGCTGCTGAACATGCCACTACTTCCTATCCGCAGACTGGCTTTAATAGAATTTATTCTACGGAAATTGAACGTCTTGTATGTGAAAAACGGAGAGCTAGAAGAGAATGGCAACAACACCGATCACCCCTAAATAAAATCAGACTTAAAGAATGTACTAAACGACTCAAAGAGCTGCTATCGTCGGAAAAGACTGCATTACTGGAAAAGTATTTAGAAGGTCTTGATGTAACGTCAACATCTAATTACTCTTTATGGCGCGCTACTAGAAATCTTAAAAGACCCGTTGATCTCAAATCACCATTGCGTACTTCGACTGGAGGCTGGGCAAGAAGCGATAGTGAGAAAGGTAACTTATTTTCTGAGCATTTAAAATCTGTATTCACTCCCAATTCATGTACGGGTGCTGCCGATTTACCGAGTGTAGTCTCTCTACCCCCTCGTCCCTTAAGGTTTAAGATGCGTGAACTACAAAAAATAGTTGATGAACTCGACCCTAAGAAAGCTCCAAGTATTGATGGCATTAGTAACAAGATGCTGATGAACTTGCCTCATATTGCAATAAGAATTTTGCTATTTATTTTTAATGCCATTTTACGAATGCAGTATTTTCCACATAACTGGAAACTTGCCAAGATTAAAATGATTCCAAAGCCAGGCAAAGATCTTACCAAGGCTGAGTCATATAGGCCTATAAGCTTACTTTCAACAATTTCAAAGCTTTTCGAAAAGCTGCTCATGACTAAATTGTCCACAATTTTAGCTGATACTGGGTGCATCCCGGACCATCAATTTGGCTTTAGAAGTCAGCATAGCACTATTGAGCAAACGCATAGATTGGTTCAAATTATAAGGAGGACTTTTGAAGAAAAGAAGTATTGTTCTGCCCTTTTTATTGATGTTTCTCAGGCATTTGACAAAGTATGGCACAAAGGCCTAGTTTTAAAATTGAAGACATACCTACCAATAAATATACAAAAGCTTTTGGAAAGTTATATTGTTGATAGGACATTTACCGTTGTGGAAGGAGACTTCATGAGTGTACCCGAATCTATATCTTCTGGTGTGCCACAGGGTAGTATTCTGGGGCCAGTCTTGTATCTAATATATACTTGTGATATGCCTGTGAGCAATAACATCCACACTTCTACATTTGCCGATGATACAGCCTGTTTGAGTATTCACAAAAATCCTGATGAGGCATCCCGCAATCTCCAAGCACACATTACCCAGCTTGAAATATGGTTGAACTTATGGAGAATTAAAGTCAATGAACAAAAGTGTGTTCATATAACGTTTACCCTAAGAAAAGATACCTGTTCCCCCATTCGAATCAACAATCAAAATATTCCTCAACACTCTCAAGTCAAATACCTTGGCATACACCTTGATCGAAGGCTTACATGGAAATATCATATTGACTCTAAGTTAACCCAAATGAAACTTAAATTGACTCAAATATATTGGTTAATTGGCAGAAATTCAACACTCAGCCTAGACTGCAAACTTTTGATATACAAGTCGCTTTTGAAGCCAATATGGTGCTATGGAATTCAGCTGTGGGGCACTGCTTCAGCTTCAAATGTCGAGAGAATCCAACGAAGGCAAAACAAAATTTTACGTTTGATAACATCTGCTCCATGGTACGTTAAAAATTCAAATATTCATCGTGATTTAAATATGCCACTAGTGAGTGAAGAAATTGCAAAATACGCAGGCAAATATTTAACTAAACTCGAGTCACATCCTAATCCGCTTGCCCGTAATATTTTGAGCTTTACTGGACACATCCGCTTAAAAAAAAGGGACACAAGGGCTCTTATACCTAACACTCCAGATGGGACTGCTTAAAAATACTTCTTTTTGATTATCACTACTTATGTATTATTTATAACTATCACTAAGCTTATGTCCGATATTGGTCGGGCCTAATAATTATATTTAGATTTAAGATTTGATTGCTTATTGTTAGTTCATTTTTGAAGATACAATAAATAAATATACTATTAAAAAAAAAAAAAAAAAAAAAAAAAATTTTAAAATTTAAAACATTCGGCTTCGGTTTTGGCCGAAGTTTAGGATTTTAGCCGAAGTTCGGCTTCGGCTTCGGCCAAAAAAATGCCTTCGGTCGATCTCTAGTAAACACTTAATAAAATGATTACTACGATTTATAGTTATTCGGTAAATTTAGCGCATATTATGGCTTATGCGAGCAAAATCTAAAACGATTTACATATACTATTAGAGAAATAAAACACGTAGAATGTTATAAAGAAACAACAAAATTTAAGATTCTCAGTTAAATAAACTTACGTCCCAGCAAAAAGTTTTCGAAATTTTGTAATGGGTAGTACTCTTTTAATGGCTTACAAAGTAACGAGTGGTACTTATATATCTAATTATTTTATTTGCATAATAATGACTGTCATGTAATGAATAAAATAAGAACTTATTTATATCACTACGTGAAAGTACTTATTGTAGTACTTTCCAGTTAATAAGGAAATATGTATATCTAGAGAAATTTTTTACAAAATTTTATTCATTTAAAATAAAAAAATTAGAAAATATAGCAAATTAGTTTTGAATAAGTTTAAGCAAAAATTAATCTATATTATTTTGCATATTTGTACGCAAAAAATAACCCATTAAATTTTGAGTACTTTTAGGCAATCAGTAATCTATTAACTTTTGTATGTTTGTAGGCAAAAAGTATAGGGTACCGCATACTTTTTGAACTTCTCAAACAAAAATATTGGGTTATTCAGTCAAATTGTAAGTACTTACGACTGAGGAGTACATACACTTTTTTGCATTCTAGTAGGCAAAGTTTTTTGCTGGGGTAGTTTTAATTACAAATTAATCACTTTTTTTGAGACGACTCTAAATGAATGTTTGCTAATTCATGCAAATAATATAATTTATTTTTTTATTTTTTTCAAACAAACCCAAACGGCAAAACAACTTTGGCTTGTCTGCAGAAATACCCAGATCCTCAGGCACGAATCGAACCTGCGATACACCCACTACTAGACCAATATGCTGTCTACCAGCCACCTGCCCTTTCTTCACTATCCCTTTTCTGAGGAAGGTAGCAAACTTACACATGTGTATGTTACTTCTCGTAATATAGAAATAGAAGCATATGAACAAAAAATTAGAATAAAAGAATATAAAAAAATTAATAGTAGAACAAATTGAAAAATAGTTATTACATAACAATTCAAATAATTCCCAAAGACTGATTTTAGAGATGAGGAATTGTCGGTTAGATAAAAAGCTCTTGTATTTTTGTTGAATAATATTCTCAAAGGGGATTTTGACAAAAAAAAAAGCAATGTGAGTCTGATCACAGGGGAGATGTGTAAACATCTAGTAATGAAAAATTTTTTTAAGTTGGAAGTACTTATGCTTTTAATATATTTTTTTTAATTAATCAATTGAACGTATCAAAACTTTCAATATAGTAAATACATTTGCTGGTTTTTGTTTGTTTTATTTATCTTTTTTGGTTAGTAAATGGGCACACTGCAGAATATATCGCACACTAAATCATAAAGAGTCACAACTCAAAAAATTTCAGATGCTGAGTAGTTGCGAACAGCTGTTGCTACTGTACAAATGACGCAAGTATGGGAAATAAAAACAAGCATAACGGTATTGTATATTCTTCAAGAAGACTGTATTGCAAAAGAAATTGTTGAGGTAGTTATAGATTTCTTCAATTAAATGGTTTATACGAAAGCAAAAGCACTTTTATAATTTTGAGTTGTGACTCTTTATAATTTAGTGTGCGATATATACTGAATTAAAAATTGAAGTAAGCAGTAAATTTACTGATTAATGAAAAAATTCAGTAAGTTTTTACTGATAATGAAATTTAATTTGCATTACCAGTAAAATTGTAGGGCCGGATTCATAGTTTTTTTGTTCTTGTTGTTGTGTACGCATTGCAATTAAAATAAATTCAGTAAAGTCCAACTTTGATGCGCGCACGAAGGGTTCCGTACATTCGGTTTTGAGCAATTTTTAATGTGGCTTTTTTGAAGTTTTTTTCAGTTTATGCGACTTTTTTCATTTTGGCGATTTTTTTTTAATTTTTGGTGATTTTTAGTTTTTGGGGTTTTTTTTAATTTGGCGACTTTATTCTGTTTTTGGGTTTTTTTATTATGGCGATTTTTTTATTTTGACGATTTTTCCGGTTTTTTGCGATTTATTTTAGTTCTAGAATTTTTTTTTAAATTGGTGATTTTTTCGTTTTGGCGATTTTTTTTGTTAGTGGCGATTTTTTCGGTTTGGTGATTTTATCATTTTTTGAATTTTTAGTTTTACCGTTTTTGAAAATTTCAAGAGTTTTGCGCTTACGGTTTCCAAGATACAGCAAGTTGTCAAAATTACATAGTCAAAATTGCATTAACTGATGGAACACCCTTTAATTAAATTTTTTTAAATATTAGTGTTAATTGTTATAGTCTGTATAAAAATACACTAACTTTACAAATTTAAAGTGTATATACATACAATTGTATGTAAGTATGTATATTACAAGGGATTTTAAAATTTTTCGTTGCTCGTTTTGGAACACCCTTTAATTTTTAACTCTCATGTATTTTTTGTTGTAGCGGGCAAATGTCTACACACAGTCTTCGAATTTCAGGTCCGGAGCACGTACGGTTTTCGAGAAAATACCGTGACAAAAAAGTTTAAAAATTTATTTGCATCACTTATGAGTTTCCGCATATAGATTAGGAAATATTCGTGTATAAAAATTAAATTTTAACTTTTTTACTCACCTTGGTCCACTGTTCTGCTAATGGAGAAGTCAAATCTTTTCCCATTGGGAAAAGAAAACTTTTTATGGATAAATAAAATTTTGAATCTACAAAAAAAATTTGTTTCAAAAGCAAAATTTAGTCAAAACTTATCTATACGCAATTTAAATTTTAATTTTTAAAAATGTACAATTTTCTACATTTTTTACAGAAAAAGGTGGGTTAGCTATTTCGCAATTAGAAAATTGGTTTTGCAAATATACCAACCCCATGTTTATATTTCTTCAAAATTAATATTACAAAGACAATTTTTTGTATAAAAATTTTCATTATAGAAGGAACCAGATCGTTTCGAAATACAGTATACCCCATTTAATTCTGCATCGGTTAAATACCTCATTTACCTTATACCCTATTTACCTCAAATATTGAATCCCCGTTTTTTACACTCCTTTTCACACAAACGTCCACGTTTAGTTACCCATTTCGAGTAAGAACAAAGAAATATTTTACCCCAAAATGAAGTTTCACCTAAAACATCTTCGTTTATTTGGCCAAAACTACCGAAGTATATATTTATGCAATTCTGTAATCGAATATATGCACAGAGAAAAAACTGCCTCATAGAATCAAGAAGATTTTCTCTATGTAACGTTTTTAGGCAGAAAGAAGCGAAGCGAGTGGCGGATGTTATGTGACACCCTTTTTTAGGGTTCCGTACACCAAAGGTGAAAAAGGAACCCTATTGTTTTCGCTACGCTGTCCGTCTGTCCGTCACAGGGTATTTTCTCGAGAACCGTAAGAGCTACGGACCTGAAATTTGGACAGAGTGTGTAGACCCTTGGCCGCTACAACAACAAATACATGAGAGTTGGAAATTAAAGGGTGTGCCAAAACGAGCAACGAAAAATGTTAAAATCCCATGTAATATACATACAATTGTATGTATATGCACTTGAAATTTGTAAAGTTAGTGTATTTTTATACAGACTACAACAATTAACACTAAAATTTTAAAAATTTTAATTAGAGGGTGTACCATCAGTTAATGTAATTTTGACTATGTAATTTTGATAACTTGCTGTATCTTGGAAACCGTAAGAGCAAACTTCTTGAAATTTTCAAAAACGGTAAAACAAAAAAATCTCAAAATTATAAAATCGCCAAACCGAAAAAAAATCGCCAAAATCAAAAAAAAAAATCGCCAAAACGAAAAAAAGCACAAAATTAAAAAAAATTTCTAAATCGAAAATAAATCGCGGAAAACCGGAAAAATCGCCAAAATGAAAAAATCGTCAAAATGAAAAAAATCGCCAAAATGAAAAAATCGTTAAAATTAAAAAAACGCCAAAATTAAAAAAATTGCCAAAATGAAAAAAAATCGCCAAAATGAAAAAAATCGCAAAAAAAAATAACCAAAATGAAAAAAATCGCCAAAATTAAAAAAAAAATCGCCAAAATTTAAAAAATCGCTAAAACGAGAAAAAAGCGAAAAACAATAAAAAAATTATTTCAGCTGAAAAAACGTAACAAACACTGTATTAAAAAAAATGCTCAAAGCCCAACGTACGGAACCCTTCGTGCGCGAGTCAAAGTCGCACTTTACTGAATTTATTTTGAATGCTTAAGCACTGGAACAATATTTTGACAGCATGGGAAAACAATTTATTATTTAACCCTGAAAAAATTCTCAAATGACTCTTCCATGAATAAGATAATGTTAAAAATAATTTTATTAAGAAAAAAATTATGATCTAGATTCTAGCACTTATCATACCTAATATATAAGACGAAGCAATTTTGTTAAACATTCATTCATAATGTCTGCTTCACCTTGAGCAAACTAATGTTACTCGATGACCATCCTTGAGCAATCCAGTGTTACTCGGATATCAAACAAATAAACAAAATATTTAAAAGCAATTAAATTACTTTTTTAATTCTAATGGTTTACACAGTCATCTCAATATAAAAAATTGTTCTTGGCGCCATTAGTTCTATTGACGTTGCGGGAAAGTGCTTACAGTAACTCTGCATCAACAAGCTTTGAAGATATTTGGATTAACTCAACCCCTGGATCGATATTTTTTTTGTAAGCCAATTGGCTTCGAATATAAAAAGGAGAAGATTGTTTCGACATAAAATTTGGTTAATTTTATAGAATAAGAAAAAAATCTGACGAAATATGTTTAAAACGTGTTTATTTTATCTTCACAATCACAGTCCGTAAGAAATTCACAATCGTATAGAGCAAATCGTGAAATGCCATTTCATTTCACATATTTTTGGATTTCGTTGCGCCTGTTCTGTTTTGCATCTTTAACCGACTTCAAAAAAGGAGGAGGTTTTAAATTCGACTGATTATTTTTCATAAAACTTCACACTGAAAACGAACTTTCAGTTATCAACGCATAAAGTATAAGTACTTAAAATTGTAATATTAATATTTATAGTCGTTCTGACCTTTCATGACATTTGCCTGCATTACGTTTTGCAAAACTACTCAAATTACTTATTAAAGTTACAACAAAATTAAGAGAAAATTGTATAAAACTTATGGTTAGCCGGTTATTTGTATAAACATCAACAGTTTATTCGAAAAATTTACATTTTTAATTAAAAAAAGACCGGTGAATAAAAGCCATTCTCATCTGATCTCCATAGTAGCCACAAGAGTTTGCTTTGATTTAATTTGATTTGATTTGTGATGGCCCATCAAATATAGGCATATAAAAATATGTTTGACATACTTGAAAAAAAAAAACAATAGAATTATGCAGTTATACTCGTATCATCGAAACGAAACGAATTTAAAATATTTATTACATTCTCAAGGTAAAGTCCATTAGCATTTAAACAAATTTTATACCGTTTAATTTTTATCTTAATATTATTTAATATTTTTTTTCATAGATTATAACACTGTTTTTTCACTCAAATATTTCAAATTTATTATGATTATAACTTTTATTTGTTAATGAACTCCTAAAAACAAGAACAAATTTAAGACACCTTTCCTATAAATAACCAATTTCAAGTTCAAGTATAATTTTCAGCGTAAACTGAAGTGGTGAATAAACACAAGTTTATCCATTGGTTTGTAATTTTGGCATTATAATTATACTTGCCATAAAGCTCTATCTGGATAGGGAATGATTTCTATCTGTGAATCTGCTCTGTCCGGGAAGTAGTTGTAAGAAAATTCTAAAAAAATATCGGAAAAAACTAACATATTCCAAAGTTAGTTTTTGCTTTTAAAAATGATATTCCAAAGATACAGTATAAGTCGGTTATAACGAACTTCGAGAGACCTGCTTGTTATAAACGGAGTGAATGTTTTCTACAATTCAAAAATAGGTATTAAAATATATAAAAAATATGCCATTTGCATAATTAAAAAAATTTAATTAACATTGACTTATTTCTATATTTATTAAGCATTAAAAAATGTCAAGGATAGAATACACATGTTTATATGAGAATGATTATTTTGATGGCAACAAGGCAACAGGCTACAGGTTGTTGTCCATGCTAAATGTGTCGTTGTAATCAAATTAATTAATTATTTTTAAATCAGTAATTTTTATATATAACTATGTTACTATATCTTAGCAGTCTGTTATATTACCCTACGTCTACGCCTGATATATTTTTATCATAACAAAAGTCAAACTTTATATTGAACAATTATTTTTTTATGTTAGCTCGTTTTTCTATATGGAATTTTACATTTGTCATGATAAAAATATATCAATTGTAGACCTAGGGTAAGGAATTTTTTTCAATAGACATAAATCAAATAAACTAATTTCTATTTTTTATAGCTACAAACCAAAAACAGTGTTGACAATATAACAAAATATGTAAAACAAATTATTGCCAAGAAATATGTTTTATTGTAAAATAAAAAAGAAAGTTACAAAATTTTAATGTTAAATTACAAAAGTTATTATATTTTTCCAAAGCAAAAAAACGATAATTCGCGAAAAGTTGCAAAATTAAAAAAAAACATAATATTTATTATGAATCGATAAAACTGTAAGAAATGCTAAAAATTCGCGAAAATGCGCTAAAAGTTACTAACAGCGGTATGATGACAAGGTCTAATAATGTTTAAAAATCTTCAAAACTATTAGGAAACTAAAGGACACGTGAAAATCCTCTCTTATCGCGAACTTTGCAAAAAAAAACTAGAGAAAATGCAAAATTCTAAACAAGCCATAATATTGTTTAAAAATCGCTAAAACGTTAAGGAATGCAAAAAAATTCGCCAAAAAGAAAAAGAATTACGAACATTTGCAAAACAAAAAAACTTTTTAACATCGGAGTGACAACAAAGTCTAATATTGTTTAGAAATCGGCAAACGCTTAGGAATTTGAAATCATCAAAAAAGTCGCTCTTATCGCGAAGTTTGCAAAAATTCGTGAGGAGTTTCAAAATCGGAAGCAACCCCTAAAATTGATTAGAAATCAACGAAAGCCAATAGAAAACAAAATAGTTTTAAAAAACCGCGAAAAAGCGCAATTTAGCGAAAAATTTCTAAATGTATTGACGAAATTACTAAACCTCTCAATAGTAAAATTCGCAAAAAAAATATAAAGAAATAAACTGATTTGCTTACATATAAATTTTAATTAACTATTTTATTATGAAAACTTGTTATAAACGGTGTCCCCTATAAGCGTACTAATTTGTACGATATATTAATGCAGAACTGTTGGCACCGCCGAATTTGTTCGGTTTATACGATAATTATTTATAACTGGTGTTCCCCAGCAAAAAACTTTGCCTACTAGAATGCAAAAAAGTGTATGTACTCCTCAGTCGTAAGTACTTACAATTTGACTGAATAACCCATTATTTTTGTTTGAGAAGTTCAAAAAGTATGCGGTACCCTATACTTTTTGCCTACAAACATGCAAAAGTTAATAGATTACTGATTGCCTAAAAGTACTCAAAATTTAATGGGTTATTTTTTTTGCTTACAAGTATGCAAAATAATATAGATAAAATTTTTGCTTAAACTTATAGAAAATTAATTTGCTATTTTTTTAATTATTTTATTTTAAATAAATAAAATTTTGTAAAAAATTTCTCCAGATATATTTCCTTATTAACTGGAAAGTACTACAATAACTACTTTCACGTAGTGATATAAATAAGTTCTTATTTTATTCATCACATGACAGTCATTATTATGCAAATGAAATAATTAGATAAATAAGTATCACTCGTTACTTTGTAAGCCATTAAAAGAGTACTCATTACAAAATTTTGAAAAATTTTTGCTGGGTCGTTATAACTGATTTAAGCTGTATAGCAAACAAATAAACAAATAGGTATATGAAGCTTTTTAGAAACACACGAATGAACACAGTTGTCCGTCCATTCCTCTGCAGTTGAAGGGTATAAGAAATTCGAATAAACTGCTGTTGTATTAAGTTACATTCTCTTTTTTCTTTTTGTTAATTTTTAATTAGGAAAGCAAGCAACAATTAAATTTGTGGCTTAATTCAAAACCAATGACCGCTGTTTCAGTTAAAAAAAAATATTATTTTAAATTTATTATAAACAATTGTTATTATTAAGCTAATGATTACATAATAATCAGGTATTTGTTATTTGATTTTTAAAATTGTGTGAGTAATAATTTAACGTAAATTTTGCTTAA
The DNA here is from genome assembly GCA_944452675.1 of Tachina lurida. NCBI lineage: Eukaryota > Metazoa > Arthropoda > Insecta > Diptera > Tachinidae > Tachina > Tachina lurida. Next base: position 81,570,780 of record OX101754.1, read on the forward strand.
ATAACAAAGAGAGTTGTTGACCTAACAAATGTTTGCCTTGGATCAACAGTGTTTGTATGAACTTTGGTTATTATAGTATATTTTCCACATGTGTCAAATTATTAATTTTTTACACAAGTTCTTTGATCGCCTTGTTATTTCATCGAAAGTGAATTTTCAATAGTAGGGCAAATAAAATTTTCATTAAAAAGTTAAGTTTATGAACGAAACTAATTGGGGTAGCCTTCAGTGTCGCAGTTAGAGTTTGCAAATAATCGCAATTACGATTAAAAAATATGCAATTAATAGCGATTATAGGTTAATCGCGATTAAACAAACAAATATAATGTTATAATTTCTATTAAAACGGAAATAAATTAAGTTATGAGTTTTAGCCAAACTTTATTTTAATTATTTTGTCTTGAGTTCGCGTTTTAATTTAATTTATCAGTTAACTTATATTCTTATTTTGAGAAGATTGATGTGAAATAATTGGGAAGGCATAATAAATCTAAAACAGATTTAACTAATGAAGATGCATTAGCTCTTATTCCAAACTCGAGTCTTACAAGAAATACTTATAAAATATTAAGAAAAGTTTTGTCTGGAAAACGTTGAGAAATTTGCGTTCTACAAAGTCATTAATGGCAACATAGGATGCAATTTCGCCAATTCACAGCAGTGGTAGCTCGAATGGAAATATTGATTGACATACATATGTTCTTCAAAGATATAAACACATTTTTAAACAAACAAATTATTAAATAATTTTACTTTCACTGTTAATTGTTTGTTTGTTTTCAAGTTACTGAAAGTGCTCACTATTAATTTTTTTTTTTATTAATTTATTTCTTCAAAAACTATTTTTGTTTTAATTTGTTCTGTATCACGAAGTTTTTAGAATCCCAAATTTCAGAATCAGAATGAATCTCGAACTTAAAAATTCTAAATTTTAAAGTCTTAAATTAAAAAATCCGGACAAATAAAATATTTAATTTGTTTTCATTTTATTTATTTATGTTTTACTGACATACATACTTCAGTTGATGTCTAAAAGGCAAGACTAATTGCTATGTCTATTAAGTACTCTGTTTTATCAATTTATACTTTGTTTTTAAGCACTGATACAAAATTTTTGTTTAAAGAAAATCTTGTTTATTCGATTGATATTTTAGCAACAACCAGCTCTTTAGCAGATTCTCAATTAGGCTCTAAAGTAAGGAATGATTTTACCCATAATGACTTTAAGGCTTTAATGGAAGTCCTCAAAGTTTTGGCTTTGTGGAAAGTTTTCATGTAGCATGTCACAGACCGACCGAAATTCGGTATTCGTATACCCTCATTCAATGAAATGGGAATTAATCTAATGGGGTATTTTTTTTTTTGTATTTTTATCTGCGAAGTTACAGTAGAAAGCTACATAATATTCAAATATTTCAGTACCTGCTTTACAAGCAAGAGCCTCTACTTTTTTACTTAAATTATTTTTGTGAACCTAGCGCCAAATTAATTGGCCCAAGTGGAATTGAAATTTCACCATATGGCAAAAATTCTATTGCCATGTTAATGATGGCGTTTTCAAAATCACAATTAATTTTTAGTGCTTTTAAGTCTATGGTCCATTCACTAGCTAGCTTGATAAAACTGAACACAACCTACGAATAGGTCTCCACGCTATTCCAGAGGTAGCAGGCTAAGGCTTATATCTGCCCTTAATATTACAAAGTTGAGCCATAGTAGGTAGGAAGGTACAACTTGGAACGTTCCGTTCATCAGCGAATATTGCGTTTCTGTGCTGGACTACGTACCCAATGAGATGATGATGTTTTCCAAGATCTATGCAACTCTACAAAAATACAACAATACAAAGAACAACACACAACGCTGTCAGAAAAACAGAAAAACATCAACTAAAGTGTACGGTGCCGAAAAATCTAAACAGCTTTTAATAGTTTAAAAAGAAATTGGTTGTGTTTAAAACAAATCATCAGGAAGATTGCATTGACCTGATAAATATACCTTGATGTTTTCCTCGCCGCTGAACTACCTTTCATCTAAAACTAAAAGTTCTCTTTTCAAGAACTTTAAGTTTTCCAAAATATTGATTTCATCCAAAGTTCTCAGATCTTTTACTTCATTCGAACGAATGCAGTGGATCTTAAGTTTTGGTTCAACTATGGTTGGTAAATGAAAACGTAAATTTTTGTTGGTGCCAGCAAAAGTTCTTTTATTATTTGAGAAGGAGGCTTTTCCATACAGTTTTTTGCTTTTATTTTTAACGAGTTGCTATAAAGCATCACAAAAAGCTCTTTTTTTTGTAAGAAATGTTCATTGTTCACTGTGATTGTGTGCAAACGAATTTTACAGAAGTTTTCTTTTCTATTTGCAAAACACCAGTGGGACACTGTTTTGGTTGGTTTCTCCAAATGGTAGGATTAGCCCTTCAAATTAAGTTTTTGTTTACGTTTGTTTGATATGAAAATGTCTAGACTTATTTTGTGGTTTTTCTTTTGCGTATTATATGTATGTATTTAAATATGTATGTAACCAATGATAAAACTGGAAATAATTCTTGAAGAAGTATTTTTACTCTACTTCCAAGGTATCAATAATTGTTTATTTTGGACCTTTCAGGAAGTGATTATCAACAGCACCCAAATAACTAAATAAGAAGTAATTTTGTTTTTTTCAGGCAAATGAAATCGATGCCATGAAGTTTTCAAAAAGCATGCCGACTGCGTTTCAAAACACTATAATACAATGATTGTTCGGCTATATATGGCCTTTCCAAGGGTTTTAAGTTTTTTCATATTCTGCAAAAGTATTGAGTATTGGTCCTTTCAACTTATTAAAAAAATCAGATTTATTACCCCGGATTCACTGAATAGGTATCATAAAGGAGAATTTCTTCCAACGACAATCATGTTCAAAAATCTACACCCTTTCCGGATCACAAGTTTGGGTACGTGAACTAAGATCGCACGATTTTTAAAAGCAAAACTGTACAATTGTTCGGGATATTAAAATTGGGTAAATATTGTGCAATTCGGGATTTTAATATTTTGGTTTTTGAAATCCTGGTTTTTGAATTTGGGATTTTAAATTTCCGGCATATGACAGCAACCTACATATAAGCTATGATCCAACAAGCAAAAAAGCGATAGCAAAATATCTATAAGTAAAACGTAGTTCCTTACGTTTGTATCCTTTTAGAGTCGGATCTATTCATGTTTTGAATTTCATCAAGATAGTGGTCCTATTTTTTTAAATATGGAGCCTTTGTCTTCCTTTAGGCTCAGATCTATGTATCTATGTTTTGAATTTCATCAAAATCGCATGCATAGTTTCAAAAAGGAAGATATTTCCCCTTACCTCCCTTCGTGAACCTATTTCTTAAAAAATGTATAGTCAATGTGTTCTTTTATACTCAGATCTAGCTATGTTTTGAATATCACGAAAATCAGTTAGATAGTTTCATGGTGGAAAATATGTCCCCCTTCCTCCCATCTTGGTCCTATTTTAAGAAAAAATGTATAGTCTTTATCTTTTTTTTGGACTCAGATCTATCTATGTTTTGAATTTCATCAAAATCGGCTAAATAGTTTCTAAAAGCAAAAGCTTCCCCCTAACTCTCTCACTCTGTAATGGGTAGTGCGATTTATTGGCCAAGGGACCACAAAAGGATGCGCCCTGAATAAAGTACGTGTTGTGCGTAAAAATGTGCGGGTTTCAGGATCAAGGTCCAGAATTTCATTAGAGCACATTCCATTGTAGTAACGAGAGAACAAAGACACCAATACCCCGCACCCAACATTGCGGCGATGCTCCAATGAATCAATGGAATTGGATACCCAATTGTCACCGAAAAGCTTCTTCGTTCTCTCCTGTACGCGGTCGAACAACCCCAAAATAGACTGAAGATCCGGCCCATATATGAGAGTTGCATTCCATTTTCAGTAGGATATAAGTGGTATAAATAGGTGAATCCTTGAATGCTTCTTTTGACAGTTGAAAAATTTGGGTTCATTCCAGCGAACAAGACACTGAATTTTCATGCCAAGAACATCAATAGCTTCCGATTTCTTAATATTTATACAGCCATAGTTACAGAGGCAGCAGCATTTTCGGTCATGTCTAGGAGTAATCGTACAATATTGGGTCTTACGGACGTTAAAATTTAACTTATTCGCATGCCCCATTCAGAAATTTTTGCTAAGTTATAGTTCACAGTCTCATTCATAGTTTGTCGCATAGCGTCAACTTCCGACAGGTTTGGTCTATTGCTAAATGAGAAAGAATGGCAGATGTTGTTCTCGTCCGCGAAAGAATAGATAGGGTTGAAAGTTGGTTGGTCATTTAGAAAAATAAGGAATAGAGTTGGCGAAAGAATGGAACCTTGCGGTATCCCTGAATTTGTCTTGAACTCGTTTGATTAGATCCCAGCTATAACAACTCTTACAGTGCGATCCCTGTGGAAACTTGATAAAAATCGAGAAAAGCTATCACCCACACCAAGGACAATATATTTTTGACAAAAGTGCACCATACCATACTCCATTAAACGCCTTGGATATATCTAGGCCACCATCTTACTTTCGCCAAAATGGTGGTTTGAATTACACTATTTCTCCGAGAAGAGGCCAAGTAGGTCTCCCGAAGAGCGGCGAAATCCATACTACAGCTCGTTGAGTAAGCTGTTGAACTCCAGATACCTTATAAGGTGGAAATTCACCATACTTTCCATCACTTTGGAAATTGCAGAATATATTGCGATTGGGGAATAATTTTCAGGATTATTAGCTTCTCTTTTTTATAGATTGGGTTAACATTACAAACCTTCCAAGAGACTGGAAACACCCGCATTCTCAAAATACAAATTACAAATCTACAAGTAAAATACACACAAAACTACAACACTTTTACAAATTTTATTGTTGTTTTGTGTGTATTTTACTTGTAGATATGTAATTTGTAGTTTTTGAGAAACGGGCCCCAGTACTGCAATGACATCCGGCCCGGGAGAATTGTTTGTGTTGGGTTCTCACAAAACCCTTTTTACTGCCCAAGAGAATAGTGGGTACACTGTCTAGCGCAGGCAGAGGCTGATTGCTTTCCGGCAAATAGTAATTAGTTGCAAATATTTCAGCTAGTAGGTTAGCCAAATCAGCCGGGTCAGTGGATATTATGACATACTTTAAAAAAGTCGGAATTGAAGAGCTTGTATGTGGGTTTCAAATATACATAACCTGACACTAGATTCAGTGTAAAAAATTACTTGAACACGGATAATGAATATAAGTATCGGGGCCTTAAAAACAGCATCAGTTTCCGTTCAGCAAGGGTTTCTGGAAATATTTACAATTTCATCATGAGCAATGAATTCTATTAAAGAGTATTATAGTATTTTCACAGCTAAGCCTGGTACTTACATTAAAACCTTAAACAGCTTATTTTGCGTTCACATTGCAAGTTTAATAAATTCAGGTTTTAAGACACAGGATGTTTAATAAATTGGTTCAAAATAAAATAAATCTCCGGTAGAAATAAATGTGTTTGGTGCTGTACTATTTTCTACTCCCTCTAACACTAATTTGACAAACTGTACAATAGATGGTTTTGTTGGTATGAAAAACGTATAAATAAATCTTACAATGCGCTCTAAGATGGAAATTATTTTATATTTGGCAAATGGATATTTTAGAAGTATACAACTACTTATAGAAAGTGAAGAAGTGCTTGGAAATTAAGTTATTATATATAAATCTACAAATGTATTATAGACTAAAGCTTTTTTATCGGCAGAGGATTGTCAGGCAAATCATCTGTTTTCTCTTCCCACAGGACAAGGAAAAAAATTGTCATTGCTTAACGAGCAAAACTTTTTTATCTGGAATTTGTTGATTGTTGTGACTACATTAGTTTTTAACTTGAAAGTCTTTTAAACGTTATCAATCGTTATTAACTGGCATAAACCTTATCACCTGCTTACAGTTATTTTAACTTGGCAGCACTGAACTTAGTACCGCGAAGACAAGGTTGCATTTAATAAGACTTAATTAAAACCAGTACAAAAAAGGTTTTAAGTTGGTTTTAAAAGGCCATTTTGTTTGGTAAAACCAGGATTTTAAGGTCGTACTGAAGGTTATCAGATCGTACAATATTGTCCAAAAAAAAATATTGTCATTGTCAGAAAAAGCATTGTCAGTATATTATAAGACTACCGGCTGATAATCGTGCGAACTCGTTTTGTTGCCATTGTCAGAAATTTTTTATCATTAGATGTGCGAAGTTTATGCATTTGCCACTTTCATCATAGCCGGACAATTGTCTGGCAAAAAATGTTGAGCTTTTCAGACAAATTTGATATATTCAAGACTTCAGCTTAACTATATTAGATAACAAAAATGCATAAATTCAGAAAAATAAAGAAATAATAAACTAATTCATTATTATCGTAGGTAATCTCCGCGTTAAGACTAATGAATTATTTATTTTATATCGGTAGTACCTATTATTCATTTCAATATTCACCTATTATGTTTGTTAAAAAGATTTAGGTATAAGCTTCAGAAATACTTTTCCCCGGAATATTTTGAGAAATTTCAAACCCTATTCACCTCAGTTGTTAATAACTTGTTCTTGTGGTCTGACATTGAAATTATTCAATTAATCATAATCTCATGAAATAAAGAATAAAAAACACAAACACTTTAATCACATCTAGCAAGTTTTTTTTTTCGTTTATTTCTTTTTCGTCACAATAACTTGCAAAAAATCGTTAGCTTTATTTTCTAAAAATAAATATATACATACATATTATGTACATAAAAGAAACACACATATATACATACATACATATGTACACACATACATGCATACATAGTTGAAATTAAAGTATGCTAAAAACCTAGATTTTTAAAACGTACAACATGGCATGGCATGGCAAATATACATATGTACATATGTATGTACTTGCAACCTCATTTCAACCATTTGAATTTGCATTTTTTTAAATTACAACAACTGCTAAGCATAATACCGAAAATAAAATAAATAAACAATAAAGCGAAACAAAAAACAAATAAGAACACGTTGACCTACGTTAACACCAATTACATTTTCGCTTAAAAGTTAAGTTTAGAATTAAAATACAAAATTCACCCCTTCCCCCCAGGCACAACTTCTCAGTCAACGCAAGCAAACTCGTGTTAAATATTAAAATACACATACATACATACATACATGCATACACACACTTTTTGTCGTTTCAGAAGATACAAAACGTGCTGCAGTAGCAGTTTGATAACACATTCCGAAAATTTTTAAAACAGAATATGTAATTTCCCCGCCAACATTTGAAATACTATTTTCCCTTCAATAATTAAAAGATGGCGTCTTCGACACTACCTTATGTTAGTTGTCAAGTTTTCAAAAACAAATACAGGCAAATCCCGGTATAACGAATCTCGTTTTAACGAAAATCCGATATAACGGACGTCCAAAATGTTTACATTAATAACCTTATATAGCGAATACTAGCTTATACTATGTTTAGACGGTACGTGCTTCGCTCTCTATTCATGCTTCACGCCCCAATCATGACCGAATCCACTTGCTTCGCCATACAAAATTATGAGAGCGAATCAAGTAGATTCAATATGAATCTACTTGCGAAGCACGTAAAATTGGTATCTTCTCTAACTTTTATCGCAGTTAATCGCCACTTTATCTGAACTAGCTATCAAAACAAAATAGGTATATGTGTATGTGTGTGCTTGTAAACAAATGAAAACAAGCCAAAAAAACATAGATGTGAGTTTAATATAAATAAATTTAATTAAGTTATGAATAATATAAAAAGGGAAAATAAGAAGAAAATATAGAGATGCCTTCAAAAACAAGATTTTGAATGAATCGAATTTATGTAAGTATGTATGCATGTATACACGTGCGTATGATACGTATGAATGTGTGAATATACATAAAAAAAAATGCCACGCGAACAGTGATGCCAACTTTTTCAGAGCGAAAATCACTGTGTGTTCATAAAAAGCACTAAATGCAATATATTGAATGAGTAGAAATTAAAAATTTAAGTTAACTACAATTTTAAATTTACTACATTTCATAGGTTTTTGTAATAATTTCAATTATATCGAGCCATATTTCGATTTTGCGTATAAGTAGAACATGAGTAGGAAACTAATTGAAGTTCATTTCGCAAGACACTGCAAGTATGGTGTATTAAAAAAACAATTAGATTTTAGGTGTTTCATCTGAATTAATTTTTACATGAACATAGTTCAGTATGTTACATTCTGTAGCTCGTTTCTGTATTTCTCGCATCGTAAAATTTCCCGCATGAAACAAGGGAATCGTGGAAACAGTGTAAATTGAAACACATAATGGCTTTTCTCACATAAGTGTTTCTGTATCGTTACTTTGCGAGAACTATCTGTCATTTAAACAAATTTCCAGCAATTATTGGAACGATGTGAGAAAAAGTGTTTCTGTAACAATATTTTGTGAATAGTTTCTCGCAATTCTCGGATTTTAAACTGTACAAAAACATGTGAATTTTTGTATTTGTGTGTGAAAATATGAAAAATAAACTAGTTGAAAAGATATGCAACGAATTGTTGAAATAAAATTATTATTAACGATTCTATATGATTATATTTATTTAGAATTTTTTTTGGAATTTTCTATAATAGAGACAGTTGCTAGAAAAAAACTTATTTCAAGCATTTTACATTCACTTTATATTCATGTTCATTATTCAACTTTATTTTTCTTGAAAATTATTATTTTTTTTATTGAAATAATATTTTTGTGACTTTTGTTTTCATTTGACACTCGATTACTGGAAATATTCCAGTAAAAACAGATTCAGTGTTGTCTGTTTTCACATTCAAATACAGAAACACTTTTTTTCACAAATCGAGAAACGATGGAATTTTGTGTTTCACACTTCATGTGAGAAATTTTACGATGCGAGAATTACAGAAACGAGTTACTGAACAACATAAGCCTTTTCCTTTTAGACCGTATTTTATATGAATGAAACAATTTGATTTATAAAATCATTATTGTATTTTTAACTTACTTTTAAAACAGTTATAAGCGCTAAAAGTTATTTCTACTTCAACATTTGAACATGGTTATGTTAATAGTCTTAGAGAAAATATTGGCAGTATTAGGAATGGATTATGATTATTTGAATTTCTATAATTATAAACTTCAATCCAAAATTAATCAGTTCTGAGCAAATTTGTCCATTTATGTATCCTTAAATTTCTGATACTTCGTTCTATTTCTTCAATTTCACCATCCCAGCAAAAATTACCGCTTCCCAGAAGAATTTTTGTAAGCCAGCTAGAAGCAATGCATTCAGTTTCCAAAAAGCCATTAATTTTTTGACTTACTAATTCGTTTCACAGAAGTAACAATGTATAGTTTTTGTGTACTCAGATGTAACTTTATTGGTTTAAATTTTTTTTACTTTTGTCCACTTTCTTAGAGAGCCTTAGGTTAGTACTTTTCAGAAGCATTTTTGAAAGCTTTCTATCAAGAAAGCAATAAATTGCTTCCCTCAGTGGTTAGTAATTAGATTATTGTTGTAATTAAGCTATTTTATAACTGTAATTTCTAGCAATATATTCTTTTTTCTCACTATGAAAGATAAAGTTTTTCTTCCTTCGTATTTCACCCAGCTGAATTAACATTCTGCAAAGGAAACTTTGCTTTGGGGTGAAAGCAGATAGTTTTTGAAAAGTTAAAATTTCTTATTTGGTGTTTCTTATAAACCACCACACTTTCACAAATTAATATTTAGTAGATATGTAAAACACACTAAAATCAAAGGTGAAAAGCACCAATTTAGTGCCTTTTTTTAAGCAACAATTTCAAAAATTCCGCACTGTTATAAATTAAAAAACTCTAAATCTAGTACGAAAAGCACTAAATTGGCACGCTGCACACGAAGCACGAATGCATAGTCTAAACAGCATGATTCATAAACATGATTCAGAGAGCGAAGCAGGTGATTCAACTCGTCGTCTAAACATAGCATTAATTTTATACTGGATATAACGAATGATACGGAAAAAATCGCAAAATAAAAACTAAAAACTTGTTAGGAACATATTTCTAACATTTAGTTCTACTCTATGTAGCGAATGTTTTGATAAAAGTTGTGCTCTGTATAAAAAACGGTAAGGGGTCGTTGAATGAAATTGTGTCTCGGTTATACGTAGACTTGTATCGAATTCGTTTTGTGGACCGTTTTAGACACAAACCTGTGATTTTTATCTTAAATGAGCTACTGAAACAGTTCTATACAAGTCTAGTAAGAAAATGGAATCGTGTTGAACTCTTTCATTCTAGACTTCGGTCAAACTCATTCAGCGGGTCGTTTTTGATGAAATATACAGACATACATATGTATATCTGATATGATTTTAGATATATCTGCATTTTAATTCAAAAGTTTTCATTTTTGATCCGGACTTGTACTCGCTAATTATGCTGTCCACAAGGGGCTTGTTTTCTTCCGAACGATATCATCTACAATGATTTAGAATAGGGTTACATTAGATTAGGCTTACAGTTAGTGTCAATTTCTATAAAAAATGTTTGCTTGGTTTAAAACACGCAAAATACAAACTAGCATGAGTTAAGACGGCCACTTGTAACACTGTGCATAATATTAACAATTTCGTTGACATTTTTCAAGTACAAGTACTTATGTATTAAAAGGGAGCGAATTTCAGTATGAAAAGGAAGTGGTCGACTATGAAGTCAATGCAAACAGTTTCGAATTAATGTTCTTTATATGTATATACAGGCAAGTCCCGGTACAACGAACGATATAATGTCAGGCCCATTAGTTATACCGAAAAATTCGTTATATCGCAAAGGTTTTTTCAAGTGTTATTTTAACTTTTATTACTGTATACATGATACAATACAATAAAAAGAATGACGGAAATTTTTTTTTTTAAATAAGCTACCAATTACAAAGTAACGATACCACAATTTTCTTTTGAAAAAATGCTGTTATGGATTTTGTTTAATTCTTTTTTTGCCATTTGTTATACATAAAAAATTCAAATATACATCGTGATTTAAATATGCCACTAGTGACTGAAGAAATTGCAAAATACGCAGGCAAATTTTAACAAAACTCGAGTCACATCCTAATCCGCTCGCCCGTAATATTTTGAACTTTACTGGACACATCCGCCTAAAAAAAAGGGACACAAGGGCTCTTATTCACAGCACTCCAGATGGGACTTCTTGAAAATACTTTTATTTTTTATTTTTTTTTTCTTTTGATTATCACTACTTATGTATTATACATATATAACTATGTATTACTAAGCTTATGTCCGACACTGGTCGGGCCTAATTACATTTTTAGATTTAAGAATTGAATACTATATGAAGATACAATAAATAAAAATTATGTATTAAAAAAAAAAAAAAAAATTTGTATACAGTGCACACTTTATCAAAAAAATCGCTGTATAAAGTAGAAATAAATGCTAGGAATATGATGCTACAATTACAATTGATTCTTGCAACTTTTCTTTTTTTGTTAGAACATTTCTTGTATTACTATCGATAGTTCCTTCTATTGGCAGGTCATCATTTGACTCATACTGGCAGAGCTCAGCGACGAATGTTCTGCAAACAAATTCATTTCTGAATTTCTTAGCTTCGGTTTTTGTTCTGTATTTTTTGCTAAAAGATAATATTTCAGAGCGTAGGTATAAAATAGTTGAATTCGTTTAATCTAATCCTTAATTAAATCGTTGGCAACTACTATTGGCTTTTATTTAATTATTAAACAAAATCTTTTAAATTCCCCCTAGTTTTCAGTACCAGAGTATTTACTAGACTCTTTTATAGCAATGTCCAAAGATTTTGAAGTTTTACTTTAGTTAGGATCACTCAACATGCTTGTTTGTTTATATGAAAAATAATTTCTAAACACTCACGTTTTGTAAATGAGACAAAACAAATAATTATTCGCACAAAAACTAAGTTTAATACTACAAAATATGAAAAAATTTGTTACGTGGGTTAACCAACTGAAATTAACCAGTTATATACATTTTTTTATTTCCTCCACTTTGGAAGTTGAAGCAGTGCCCTAAAGCTGAATGTCGTAGCGCCATATAGGTTTTAAAAGCCACTTGTATATTAACAGTTACAATCTAGAGTCTAGACTGAGGGTTGAATTTCTACCAATCAATTTAGTTTTGAGTCAATGTGGTGTTTCCATGTAAGCCATCGATCAAGGTGTATACCAAGGTATACAAGGGAGAAAAAGGATATTTTCGTAGGGTAAATGTTACCCCACTTTTACTTTCTTTACTTTTATTCTCCATAAGTTCAACCATAATTCTAGCTGGGTAATATGTTCCAGCAGATAACAAGATGCATCGTGATAGTTTTTGTGCATAATAAGGCAGGCTATATCATCTGCAAAGGTAGATGTATGGATATTACTGTTCACAAGCACATCACAAGTATACTTGTTTCGAGTACTTTTTTCGATTTACTCGTAAGCGACATGCTAATTCTTTACATACAAAACAAGATCTCAAGCTCAGTAAATGTAAAAAATTCAATAAGAAACGAAAACATCGAAGAAATTTCAACGAGTTAGAAATTAAATTTTTTATTGAAATTAAAATTTTATGGATCACTTTACGTATGTAAAACATACTTGAATAATTAAAAAAAACCTTCTCCTGAAAACTTTAATTTTTGTCAATTACGATTAAATCGGAAATAGGGCTCGATATATAAACACAAAACTGTATAGTCTCCTGTGGCAGATCTGAAGCTGCAGAGTCAAGCACACTCATAAAGTCTCCTTCCACAACATTGAACTTCCGAGCAACGATGTAACTTTCCAAAAGCTTTAAAATGTTTATTGGTATATACACCGAAAAATCTCACTTCCCAATTCAAACACAAAATTCTCTGAATCAACTAATAATTTATTCAACTGTGGTCCTACAAAAAAATATGTGACCTTCTCCGAGAAAAGGTTGATTATGGTACCTAAAAGGGTGTAGAATAAGATGAAATGAGTTAGATTTCTGATAAAAATTTATTTACCCCATAAAAACGTTTCAGTTAGTCCCGAAATCATATCGATCTCATCATAAACCGAGTCTAGTCTTTTTAAATCATCATCAAAACTGTCAGAAATATTAATTTTTATAAAAATTACTTCAAATTAACATCAGCTAAGTAACAAAATTACAAAAGAACCTAAATTGCGAAAAAAAAAAATTTTGAGATATTGATAACACTCGATATACAGTTGGCACAAGACTGAAGCGTCACTTTATTATTTTCCTTTCTTATAGTTTTTTTTAACAATGTGTACTGAGCAGCAACAATAGCAACGGTATTGTCACACTAAAAGCCAAAAAAATATGTCACCACATAAGCACCCAATCAATTTCCCAACTGAGGGTGAGTTCAAAGTGATAATGGGTTAGGAAACTTAAATGCGTTTTTCTCAAAACTTCATTTTCACACACTATTTCCCTTTTCTCGGAGAAGGTCACATATGTAAATTCAAATGAAAAATTTTTAACAATTTGTTTGAAAAAAAACTCTGATTTATCAATCAACAAATTCTTTAATTCAAACAAATTTTTTACTGAAATTAAGAAAGCAAATGAAACGAATAACTGTTCTGTACAGAATGTCATTTCCATATTTGAACAGAATTCATATCTACACAATCATGTTACAAATTTAATTTAATATTAATTGTTTGAATTAGAATTTTTCCCTCTACAATATAGAGCATGCATATGGGCACTTCCAAAAAAAAAGTCCACCATGACGGAAAAATTTAAAGTTCACCAACAGATTTGTTTTCTTATATTATAAATGAGAAATATTTAATATTAATTAAATTTATGAGTTCGAGGCTTTCCTTAGTTCTGATGGCGAAATAACGGGGTACAAAGTTAGGGTTCTCGTTTTAGTGAGTTTTACTTAATTTCAGGAGCATTTTCTCTTTACTTTTTATACTTCTAGGAGCAATTGCACAGTAATAATTTTATTACAAAACTATTGCTACAACAACAACTAATCATAGACAAATGAAAAGAAAACCATTATATATCAATTATCGGTAAAATTTTGTTTTTCTTAAAAAAATTTATTTGTAAATCAAAATAAATTTTTAAATCAAAAATTCAACAACATTAAGACAAAAAAAAAAAAAAAGGAAACAAAACTAACAGGGAATAACTGTGTATGAGGTGCATATTAAAACCAAATTACCATAAAATTTTTTACTAAAACAAATATTACAAATTATTATTAAACAACTAACTGTTCTCATAAGAATTTAACTTCAATTTGAAAAGATCACGATATCAGAATTCAGGCTTTGGAACTGTACTTTGCAAAAATAAGACAAGATTTTTATTTATAATTTTTATTGCAATAAATAACAAAATATTGACCTAGAATTTCAAATAAAAATCGTTTCTGTCTCATCTTACTAAACTTTGATACATTGCCAATGTTCCTTCAACGTCTACACCGAGCAGAGTCCGTCACAAATAGCAAATCTGAATATTGAAACTAACGTCCGTAAAACTAATGAATATTTTGCCCAACCCCTTAACTTGTAAGCATATTAACCCAGATAGCGCCGGAAAATTTTTTTCTTTAAAACTTGAATTTTTATTTCCAAAGTAAAATTTTAAAAAGTTTTTAGAACTAAAAATGTATATAATTTGTTCGGATTAGGGTGTCCTTTTAAAAGAACGGTTGCTGCCCCAAGTTATAATAAAAAAAATTCTATAAAGTATCAAAATATGCCCTAAAAGCGTAAATTGTGCTCTAAAAATTCAAAAATATGCTGATATATACAAATTATATGCTTTAAAGGGCAAAATATGCAAAATTATGCACTAACAAATCGATGCCAAAATTCATAAAAAGTTCTGAAACGGATAAATATCTTGTCCCACATTAATACGTCGCACAAGAAAAAACATGCAATTGCATATTTGCGGTTTCCCTCGTTATTAGCTTATGTGATAATAATAAAAAAATCCTTTATAAAACAAATATTTAATATAATGTTAATTTTCAAAAGTGTGTAACGTAACGCCAGATTGTGCATATTTTTTTTGCATTTACAATATTTATTTGAAATTTACTTAACACTTTGGTGTTGAGTTTGTTCGTTTGTTTTCTTCGCTTTCACTTCCAAACCACTAAACCGATTTTTAAATTCCTTAACTAATAAAAAGCTAATTTACCTGCGTCAAACAAAGCATATTTTTTTGTATCCGGTTCGAAACCGGATACAAAAAAAGGTGTACAATTTTGTACACCTTTTTATTAATTTTTAACCAAAAAAATATCAACTGGAAATTTAAGTGACGCCACGCCAGATACTAAGGCTAACAGAAAAAAAAAGAGAAAAAGATTTTTTAATCTAGAAGCTTGGAAAATAAATGTATATCAGTCCAAGTCGTAACAAAAAAGGTTTGTCTAAAAATACTTGCCCAATTGGCAGAATTAAGCAATTTTGTTAGTCAAGTCAAGCCCCACTTCTGTTTTTTGTAACGTAACGCCAGGTCATATTTTGCGAATATCTTGAAATTCTTACGTTTGATTGTAAGCATTTATTCACTGAATAGAGGACCTGTTTAATCACTTCTCAAATGTAAGAAAAAAAATTTTTTCAAACACAATTTTAAAACTTTTTTTCAACCTTTTGTCGTGCAAATGGCATGTAACGCCAGAATGGAATCACCCATATGCAGTTTTTTTCGCATTATATGTAATTGGAAAAAATTATTTACTGGAACAGTAAAAAATTTTCACTGAAATTGAGTTTTACATCAAACAAACGTTTTTTTGAAATTTTTGGGGAATATATTTTCGGTGTATATTTTAAATTTTAAAATTAGCTCTTCATGCCTCACCGCCAAATTTCTTGTCAAATATCGCCAATATAATAAAACATTAATTATACCCTTTACCAAACAGGAGAAGGTTTTTTTAAAATATTCAAATTTGTTTTTGTACGTAAATTGTCGCTTACGATAAAATTGTACAGCCTGTATCTTAAAAGTTATCAACAATTTTGCTATTTTGATAATTCTAAACTATGTGTAGGCCCATAAAATTTTAATTTCAATAAAAAAAAAGTATATTTCCGATAACATGTCGCTTACGATAAAATCGAAAAAAGGGCTCGATATGTATGTATTAGAGATCGACCGAAGGCGTTTTTTTTGGCCAAAACCGAAGCCGAATGTTTTAAATTTTAAAAATGATACTTGTTTTGTATGAATTAAGAAAAAAGTTTGCTTTTTTGAGATCACTGAAATAGCTGTAATGCGAGCAACGACCAAAAATAATGTTATTTTTCAAGCTTGGAATGAAAAATATTCGGCTTCGGCTAATCGGCCGATTTTTGCCATAGGCCGAATGTTGGCCGATTACCAATTTTTGGCCGAAGCCGATTAATCGGTCGAACTCTAGTATGTATGTACTTATGTATACATCTGTATACTACATATACATACGGTGGTAAAAAGTATATAAGATTCGACACAGCCGAATATAGCACTCTTATTTGTTTTGAACTACAAAAAATATTTGTATATTGAAATTGCATTACAAATATTGCTCAATGTAAAATTCAGTAGATAATACGTATCGTAAAACATAAGAATTATATTGTTTAAGAAAAATTAAGAAAAGTAAATATTTACATTAAAAGAAGTTCATTAAAAAAAAAACTAAAAAAAAACAACTTATTTTAGAAGATAAATTTTACAAGATAAGTTAAAGTGGAACCTCGAGATCATGTATAATTAAAGTTTATTTAAACATGTATTTAAGTACACATATCAATTATTGATTCACAACTTTCGTACTCTTTGTTTTCAGAGTCATAAATAAATTAAATACAATTTTTTTAAATTTCTTGAATCGAAAAAATTTGGTTTGCTGTAACCACTATTTATAGCTGAAAATTACCATATATATATATATATATATATATATATATATATATATATATATATATATATATTGTGAAAGCGTATCAAGCATTTCTGATAACAAGTTTTTTAAATATAGGAAACAACTCGCTTTTGCACGAAATATTTTTTTCAGAAATAGTAGAAATAGTAGTTGCAGAAAAAATTCCTTATACAAAAATGTCATATTTTTAACATTGTTCAATATAGCAAATCTCCAATCGCCACTTCAAAGTTTTCATCGCCAAAACCAATTTTTATCGCCATGTTTGGCGAGATAGCGCCATATCTGACAACACTGAATACCTGAGAAACATCTATAAAAAGGCAGAACAGTACTTCTCTTCATCAAATGTCCTTCATATAATTTTAACTTATCTATGCGTCTGTTCAATGGTGCTATGCTGACTTCTAAAACCAAATTGATGGTCCGGGACCCACCCATTATCAGATAGAATTTGGGACAATTTAGTCCTGAGCAATTCAAAAAGATTTGAATTATTGATAGGAAATTTGTTGGCCTACATTACTCAGCCTTGGTAAGATCTTTCCCAGGCTTATGAAAAATTTTGACCTTGGCAAATTTCCAGTTGTGTGTATAATACTCCACACAAACCAGGATTCTAATTGCAATACGAGGCAACTTCATCAGCATCTTGTTACTAGTTCCATCAATTAGTTTTAATTCAGCAATTAGTTTTTGTAAATCACGCAACTTAAGCTTTCAGGGTCGAGGGGCAGAGCAACTACAGTCGCAAATCAACAACAATATTACCTGTGTTAGAAGCGAATACGGATTTTAAATGCTCGGCAAATATGTTATCTTTTAAAGGATTGCTCCTTGACTAACGTCCGGTCGATGTGGCAGCGTGCCACAATGAGAGATTTTTTAGATGCTAGCAACTCTTTAAGTCCTTTAGTGCGTTCTTTGAGTCTGATTTTGTGTTGGATGATCTTTGTTGTTGTCATTCCCTTTTAGCTCTTCTTTTATCACATATGAGACGTTCAATATCAGCAAAATAAGTTCTATTAAACCCACACGCAAAGAAAAAATATGGTTGAGGTAACCATAATCAAACAGCAACAGACTATGATTGAGTTATATGGTTGCAGTCAAATTATATTATTGTCAATGGAAAAGCAAAGTTTAAATAATATTATTTTCTGAGTTAATAATAATATTATCCACAAAAACAATTAACTTTGTTATACCTAATCTTATTATTGTAAATAAGACAACGCTATTGTTAGATGTGACTAAAATATAATTGAGACTTACCATACCATGTTCTAATATTATAATAATATTGTTAAATATAACCATAGTATTATATTATTTAATAATAATATTTTGCTTTTTAATCATATATTTATTGGCAAATCTTTTGTTGTCAGCTGTCCGGTAAATCCGAAATTAAAATAAATTAATATTGTTGAAAGAAAATGTATGCATGTATGTATAGAAATGTATACTTACATACATGTGTATACACGAATTACAGACATATGTATCTGTATAAAGAGATATACAAACATACATACATACAAATGTACATACTATTTTTATTTATCTACCCTTTGGTTATACTTTTTTTATTTATTTAACACCACGCGTGCACTACCGATAGCTTACAAACGAAACACTGAACTGACAGGAGATGTTTCTGAAAAAGATTTTTTAAAAACTTAACATAGTATGGTTTTGGATAACATTATATTGTTATTTACATCATATAATTTTTACACAATAATACAAATTATATTGTAGTCATAAATTTTTAACAAAACCATATTGCTAAAGTCTAACCATATCACACTTTCTATGAATATAATAATGTAATTATTAAATTCAAACATTAATGTGTTTATCGTAAAGAAATTAATGTTTAAAATGAAAATAACTAGTTTTCAACGACCACACATTTGTTTCAGAGAACATAATATTGTTTTCTCAACCATTTTACAACCATATCTTTTCTTTGCGTGCAGTCTGCATATGGGAGGTAGTATCATGTTTACCAGACTGTTTAATCTTTTCTTATTATATTGATAATTTTAAGACTCGTGAAATAATTAAAAATTATTTGGGATATTTTTTGCAACTGTTTTTTTTTATAATGTGACAAAAGTTATTAATTTAAAAAGTTTTACTTAATTTTACAGCTTGATTGTGAGAGTAAATGTTAACTCTTTTTTATAGATTAACGTGAGGTTTCCACTATGCAAGGAAACGACTTGTCGCAATATGATTTGTTGTATGTCAAAATAGTGTTTTCTATCATAATACATATTACTAGTACCCTTTCCGACATGCAAAGTTTTGAGTTTGCATGAAAGAAGGGATGTATGTTAATTCTTGGTACAGTAGAAAATTTTTAAAGTGTGCAAAAGTGATACAAAGTTTAAGGTTAAAAAGAAACTTTAAAATGGTTTATTAAGCCCAACTGTGAGTATGTTGAAAGGGTCACACTTTGCTGAAAGAGTGTAGGGTATCCAAGCCAGGAGTTATGAAGCATTTGCATATTATATGTTAAAGTGTTGTTGCGTGAGAATGACGGGAAATTGCTGCCACTAGTGCCACTTCATCTACACACACTTTACATACATACTTTATTCTTGTAAACACTTTAACATTCCCAGAGAACAAAATACTTACAAACTCACGCTCAAATGTTTTAGAATTTCCATTCTAAGGATAATTTTTATGATATGAATTAATTTATTTGCAAAAAATTCAGAAATGTGGTGAAACCCCATTTTTAAAACGAACCGACATAAAAACAGAAAAATTTTTGATGTATTTTATTTTTAGGGCCATTTTCACAATCTGTCTCTGGTTAAAGGTAGAATTTTGTATGTCCAATAAATGGCTTTGCATTATAAAACCTTTATTTATAATTTTTTTATGCATTAAATATTATTATTATTGGTAATAATAACAATAAAAAATTTTTAGCTGTAATAATGCAAAGATATTTATCAGGCAGACAAAATCCTATCTTTAACTAAAGGCAAGTTGTGAAAATGGCCCTTAACTGAACTAAAAATAAGAAAGTTCTTAATTCGGTTTTATTACTTAATGTTGGTCTCAATGTCTAAAAAGTGCGCGAAACCTTGCCCTTTAAATTGTTTTCTTCCTTGGCACACACGTTGGGCTCTCGCAACGACACAATATTTTACTTAAAAATGTAGTCGGAGTCACGCCCATTAAAAATTAGTATGTGCCTTATCATGATATTTTAGTCTTTGAAAAAAAACAAATGTTGCATCGTTCTATAATATATTAAAAAAGTCGTAGTCCAAATGATCAAACAGAATAAGTCCGCAACTTCAGGAAAAATCGCTGTCAAATTAACAAAGCCCATAATAAAATCTAAGGCAGTAACTTCAAATGCTCTCTAATTTTTGTTTTATTTTCTTTTGTGCTTATTTTTCTTTGTAGTTTTGTTCACAATATGTATGAAATTTATTGAAAGTATGGTAACATGTTTGAGAGAATATTTATTTATATGTGAGAGCATAAGAAAAAACGTTCTCAAAATAAAATAGATTCTATCTATTGACTGCTTTCTGAGGCCAGTTTTTTGTGTCATTTTGTATGGAAAATGTGTTTATGCCCCAATTCTGTTTGATCATAAAGTCAAACTACGCCAAACACGATAAAGATGTATATTTCATGCAATTGTTATTAACCGATTTTAACGAAATTCGGAAAGTGATACAATTTTTCATTTAGACGTGAGCGTGGCCCCTTAAAATTTAGCATTGGCGTAAGTACTATAGTAACACGCATAAAAAAAATTTATTTAAGAGAATATAAATTATTTTTAACTTTTTAGTGGTCATTTCTGAAGAAGGTTAAATTTGTTTTACCGTTTTTTAGCTTAGTTTATATATCGCATAAATCATATTTGAACACTTTACGAATATTTTGCCGAATCTGGGCCTCAAAATTATACAATGTCTTGAAAGACTTTTTGATATAACTTATGGTTATTTGAAACTTATGCAGCGTGAGTGAGTACTGCCTCATTCTGGGGACATTACGTTGAAAAACTGTAAAGCGTTTAACATGTAAAATGAGTTGGCTTTTCTGTCAGTTGTAACTCGTCTCTGATTAACCATTAGTTACCTTTAAGTTGACTAAGACCTCGACAGGGTTTGACGGTGCATTTCTGTGTTTTTCCTTGACGAAAAGTGTTAAGAAAATGATTCTGAATTAATTTTTTATTATGCGTTTTGTTTTTTTGGTTTTTGATTTATATAATTTTCTATCATGCAGTCTCAACCTTAACGTTTGGATTTGTGAAAACACTGATGATGTTTATAAGTTTATTTTCAGTGAAATTTGTTAATGTGGCACAAGGTCCACGGAAAAATTAATGGCTTTTTCAAGCAAAATTTTACTTTTTTGTATTTTTGCCATTTTGTTATCACCCTTGCGTATTTTCATCGTGCCGAATTAAAAAATAATATCCGTTGGTTTTCGAGACATTCAGGCAACCCCAAAAATTTCTACTGTAACAAAAATAAACACAACCCAGCTGTGCGTGCTCATGAAAAACTCTAAAATTCCAAATTTCAGGCATATCAGTCCAAAACTTTATCCCAATGTGCAGTGGGGGCATCCAAACGGTAGTCTTAATGTCTTAATATTTTAGCATTGTTATATTTACTTTAATAGGTGTAATTCCGTTGAAATCGGGTAATTTTGACTCCTTCGAGGTATTAATTTTGAATATATATTTTGGTAACACTGATGTGAGAGCATAAGAAAAAACGCTCTCAAAATAAAATACATTCTATGTATCGACAGCTTTCTGAGGCTAGTTTTTTGTGTCATTTTGTATGGAAAATGTGTTTATGCCTCAATTCTGTTTGATCATTAAAGCTTAAATTAGACGTGACATAGCCATAACGCCATAGCCATAACCAAACCAAAATTCAATTGGTTTCTATGGTGAGAGTTATGGCGAGTCTCTCTCACTTTCACTCTCACTCTCACCATAGAAATCAACTGAATTTTAGCTTAAATTAGACGTGACATAGCCATAACGCCATAACCATAACCAAACCAAAATTCAATTGATTTCTATGGTGAGAGTGAGAGAGACTCGCCATAACTCTCACCATAGAAACCAATTGAATTTTGGTTTGGTTATGGCTATGGCGTTATGGCTATGTCACGTCTAATTTAAGCTTTTGGTTTGGTTATGGTTATGGCGTTATGGCTATGTCACGGAGTGATGCCAACTTCTGAGACTCAAAAAGCGTAAAATTTTTGGAAAAAAGGACGAAAAAGGGCTAAACTGAAAAAATATACGTTTAGCGCAACATTAAGTCACATTTTTTAAAAAACCGCTACAAGGGGTTAGTTTTAAACTCATCAGCACTAGTAATTTTAGACAGCAACTTTAAGCCTTTTTGCACTAGTTCTTGCTATTCTAGTAATTATACTACTACGACCTGTCCCACGATGTCAACAGAAATAGTTCGATCGAAAACAACAACAAATGTTCTAATATTATTGTTGTTTGCAATACAAGTTTTCGGTCGAACGATTTCTGGTGACATTGTGGCACAGGCCGGTAGATTTAAGACATACATATACATACATAAAAATAAGAAGAAAATAAAATAAAAATAGTTTTGGAGAAATTAAAGGGGTGTACCCAAATTGGCACAATGGTCACTTATGTATGAAATTTTGAAAAACAACATTTATCAATGCAGAGAGTTTTCTTGCATTTTTTGCAACCCCAACGGCTTCTGTTGTGGCAAATAACACATCGAACGCGATTTGGCAGCTTCTCAGGTACGTGATCATTGCCGTCTAGTCGTAAGCCTTCAATACTTGATGACGATGGGCGAGCAGAGTATTTTTGTTGCACTTGGCTTAGATAAAACCTAGCTATATTTCTGCGAAATAATAACTGATCCATTCCATCTTCTCTTGAAATTACATGCAGTCGCCACGCGTTTGATATTGCCATATCAATCATATATGTGAATAAAACCCACCACCATTTTTTGCCATGTATACCAATTCTGTACAGTGAAATCGACTGGTCCATCTCATCGACTCCGCCCATGGCTTTGTTGTATTTTGAAATAAATGTGGAATTTTCATATCAGTTTTTTGCTTTTTTTCTGAACTCCATCTTTTCACAGTTCCTACAGGATCATAGGAGTCGTGATTTGTTGCCATTGTACATATGCTGTTGTCCTTCCAACGAACCAGTAGTATCTCATTTTTTTTGTCAAACCTGTAATCAAAATCGGCTCTAGATTTCTTCATCATCTCCTTAACAGTAGGCAGTGGGGATTTCTTTGTGCGATTATCACGTATAGTTCCCGTGGCACGATAGCCTAAGTCGCGCAAATCACGAAGGTCACAACTCGTGAAAAAATTGTCAAAAAATATTTTGTGATTTGCAGGATTTGTGTCTAATTTGTTCAGGAGCATTTTCACAACTTTGCTACCCAATGGCTCATTAGAATTCTCTCTTGACTTACCACAATATATATCAAAAGAATAGCAGTATCCTGTGGAACTTGCCGCAACCCAATTTTTGTAACCGAAGCGTACAGGTTTACCCCGAATAAATTGTTTTGCGGAATGATGTCCGTAATATTTGACCATTGACTCGTCGATCGATATGTTTTCATGAAAAACGTACCACTGGTTAAATTTTTTCATTAGCACATCTGAAAGTTTTCTAACTTTAAACAATTTGTCAGTGGTGCCTTCAGCGTCATTATTGTCAACAAGATGCAAATTTCTCTTTATTTCCTGGAACCTACTTTTCGACATAGCTCTTGAAACAACCTCAACTCCAATGTCTTCATCCAAAGACCAATACATTCTTTCGCGTGGTAGTTTGTGGTAACCAGATAGAATTAGTATCCCAAGGAAAATTTTTAGTTCTGTTACGGTAAGAGTGAAATTGTGTCTATTATTTTGACTTGCATACACCTGACTGAAATTGACAATCATAGCTAGGACTTCTTCATCAAAAAATTTTTCAAATACTTGAGCAGGAGTCAGATCTTTCAAAGCTTCTTTCATACGGATTTCATTCTGTAGTCGATCTTCCGATTCATCATAAATTTTTGAATAAATTGGGTCACATTTTCGCCAAGCTGGAACATATAACGCTGATCGTTTTGCAACACCAATTCGTTCAGGCGCCGAAGCAATGGTGCTGGTTTTAGCTCTTTTAGCACTCAAGGGCTCATCATCGCTGCTATAATCAGAGACCGAGATATTATCAACATTACGAATAAATAACTCAATTTCTCTAGGAACTTCGTTTGGTAGGGTTCCAACTTTATTTTCATCAACATCTTCTTCTTCATCAGAAACAACACTAGGTTGTGGTGGCATTATAGCTAAATCGTACTCTAAATCACAGTTCTCATCTTCCATTATGGCATTTACGGCTTCCTCCAAACCATGAAAATGTCTACTTGCGCTAAAATACTCTTTATGGTTCATTTTGACTACTAAAAAATTATATTAGTTGAAATTTGCACTGTTGCTTTTATTTTTAATTGAGACTTACAGAAAGGCAAATACAAAATCGAAAAAAACAGAATTAAGTATAACTATAAATCTATCTAGTTGTGCTTCAACGATCGGCAAATAACTCTTCACTACTGTTTTCTGTACATATGTACATATCACCATCATTGTAAGCTTGTGGTATTTTACTTACCGTTATTTTTTTTATAGCAAAAACAATTCACTAAAATTTATTTACTTTCCATTATACATAAATACATGTGTATATATACATACATACATACACATTTATAAAACGATTCAGCTACTTGTTCTTTTTTTAGTGCAGAATTCTATTACGTATGTACTTATGCAGATATGTAGTACACTTGTGCCCGTTGTACCCAAATTGGCACACCAATATTTTTAGTGCTGTAGAATCATATAAATTTATTTTATTGCATCTAAAAGCCTTTTATATGTTTTGGTATTTATTGAATTTATTAAAAAAATAGATAATAATGGAAATGTAAACTTTGTATAAAAATAATAATCTAGAAACCATACACACCTCCAAAGGAGACTTTATAGTAACATTTAAGAGATTTTTTCTACAAAATCATGTAATGCAATAACATTTTTTGGTTTTATATATAGTGCTTGAACTTTCAGCTTATCAATAACGCAAAAATTAATTGAATACTCTCAACAGATTTTTTAAACGTTCCTCATAAATAAGTGTTCCCAAATTGGCACAGCGGGCTCAAATGGGTTAAGACATACATATACATACATATGTACAGGAAAGTAAATTTTAATTTGGTCGTTATTAAATAAAAATCTGTTTTTAGGCTATACTGAGAATCTTTCAAAGCACAAAAAATTTGGAAGAAATAGCATACAATACCTTATTGTTTCTTCTTTTTTTAATTGGTAAAGCAAACTAACAGAAGAAAGTGAGTAAAACAATGATGTCACGTTATTTCATAAGTCGATATGGCTAGATTAAAGGAAGAAAAATGTTCGTAAAAATTTAAATGTAGACATATCGAGCAAAAAGTAAAAAGGGGCTAAAAGGGCTGAAAGATAATTGTAAAAAGTGCTAGATTAGCGCGTTTTTTAGTTTCGGGGCAAAAATTTTTTTTCGCGTTTTGAGTGACTCAAAGTTGGCATCACTGATGTCACGTCTAATTTAAGCTTAAGGCAGAGCTTATATCTGACATTTCATGTGTGACACGTGCCCAAAAAAAAACCGTAACCACTAATTACTTACTGTGAGCTCTGATGATCTTAATGATAACAATAAAAATAACAAATCTGATGATAGTCTTACTGTGAGTTCTGATGATCTTAATTTAAAAAAAATAAATAAAAAACTTGATGACAGACTTTTTTTAACGGCTAAGCCAATTTTTCGTCAGCGATCAACTTCGCTTTGTCCAATGCCAACGGATTCGTTAACATTACAGTTGCCCAGTACTCCTTCATATAAGTCAGTAATATCATCCCCTTCAGGCTCGTGTTCATCACTTAACAAAGTTATCACTACAGATAACAGCGGCTCGAAACTCAAGATACAAGTTGGAATGGACAGATATATAACCATAGTAAAGCGTGGACGAAGCCCGAATTCTTCAAAAATCTCATCTGCTCCAAAAGTGTATAGCCAAAACCGCTTTAAAATTTTTCAAGATGACAACGACAAACCCGAGGTATCCTCGAACAAAACATCCAAGCCGCCACCAATATATTTGAGAGAAAAAAATTCAAACGCTCTTATTAAGAAATTAATTTCGGTAATTGGTGAGAATAAATTTC
Source organism: Tachina lurida (assembly GCA_944452675.1). Classification (NCBI taxonomy): domain Eukaryota; kingdom Metazoa; phylum Arthropoda; class Insecta; order Diptera; family Tachinidae; genus Tachina; species Tachina lurida. The sequence continues at coordinate 81,597,132 of OX101754.1, forward strand.
ACATTGTTCCAATAAAAGTGGCAACATCGATGAAACTAAAATCCAAATTTATGACGAAAAAGATTTCCGCAAAATGGTTGCTGAACTTGAAAAATGTAAAACAAATTTCTACACATATCAGCTCAAGAGTGCTAAAGGTATGCAGATTGTGTTGAAGGGCATAGATTCCTATGTTGCTCCCGAAGAAGTAAAAGATGCTCTCGTCCTCCAGGGCTTTAAAGTAAAAAATGTATCGAACATAATAAATAGGGAAAAGATCCCTCAACCTCTATTTCGCGTTGAACTTGAGCCAAATGATATAAAATTGAAAAAAAATGAGACCCATCCAATATATAATTTAAAATATCTCTTATATCGAAAAATAACCCTTGAAGAACCACACAAGCGTTCAGGACCCGTACAGTGCCATAATTGTCAAGAATATGGCCATACTAAAACTTACTGTAAATTACCTGCTGTTTGTGTTGTGTGCGGCGAGTTACACGGCACTGCTAGTTGCAATAAACCGAAAGATCAAAGTAACAAAAAATGCAGTAATTGTGGAGAAAATCACACCGCTAACTACAGAGGTTGCCCTGTGTACTCTTTCGTCAAACAGACTATGAGGCAAACACCTAAATTGGCCCCAGCTCAATCAGCAAACGCTTTATCAGCCAATTTTGCGCAAGTGAGCCAACCAGTTAGTTCCCGTGTATCGTATGCCGATGCTGCTAAGACAAATTCTATTCATACACAAAATGTTTCACCTCCAAATAATTCAACAAATACAAATTCGAATTTTAATTTCAATCGCCTTGAAGCTACTATTGATAATCTGGTGCAAACTATAACTAATTTTACAACAAATATGACTAGCATGATGCAAGAAATGCTGCGAATGCAGAATACTCTGCTTCAAGCTTTAGTTAATAAACCATGAACACGTTAAAAATATGTTTCTGGAACGCAAACGGCATTCGCCAACATAAAAATGAACTTGAGCACTTCCTCACGGAAAAAAATATTGATTTAATGTTGGTCTCAGAGACTCATTTGACTTCGAGAAGCCTTTTTAAAATTTATGGCTACACCTTATATGATTCAAAGGACCCGAGAGGAAGAGCATGCGGTGGATCAGCAATTTTAATAAAGTCAAGACTCAAGCATTATATTATTGATAACATTTGTGAAGAACATTTACAAGCAACGAATATTTGTGTTGAAAATTTTTCCAATAATTTTGTCATATCATCAATTTACTCTCCTCCTAGATTCGCAATTACTGAGCATCAATACGAGGATTTTTACAAATCTCTGGGCCCTTGTTTCGTAGCAGCTGGCGACTATAATGCTAAACACACGTTCTGGGGTTCGCGTCTTATTACACCCAGAGGTCGAGCGTTGTTCAATACAATTTCCAAAATGGGCTTGGATGTCATTTCGAGTGGGGAGCCCACTTATTGGCCTACTGACATACATAAAATTCCGGATGTAATAGACTTTGGCGTTATAAAAAATATCTCTAGGGATTTAATTCAAATTGAAGCTTCTCTAGATCTCTCGTCCGATCACTCTCCCACGATCGTTACAATTTGTAGCCCATTAAGAAGTGATTTACCTCACCCATATGCGAATTTGATAAATCGTGTAAATTGGCTGCGATTCAAAAAATATCTTAGTAGTCATTGCACGGAAAACATTACACTAAGAACACCTGATGATATTGAATCTAACATTGCCAATCTTAACGAAAATATTAAGCAGGCTGCTAAACATGCCACTACCTCCCATCCGCAGACTGGGTTTAATAGACTATATTCTACAGATATTGAACGTCTCGTATGTGAAAAAAGAAGGGCTAGAAGGGAATGGCAACAGCACAGATCACCCCTGAATAAAATTAGATTTAAAGAGTGCACTAAACGACTCCAAGAGCTGCTTGCACATGAAAAAACTGCATCATTTAGGAACTATCTGGAAAATCTTGATGTCACACCAGCATCTGATTACTCTTTATGGCGTGCTGCTAGAAAGCTTAAAACACCCGTTGAGTTTAAACCACCTCTGCGCACATCTACCGGAGGTTGGGCAAGAAGCGATACTGAAAAAGGTAACATATTTGCTGCCCATTTAAAATACGTATTTACCCCAAACACATGTACTGGTGTAATTGATTTGCCAAATGTAGTCGCTCTACCCCCTCAACAAATAAAGTTTAAGACGCGTGATGTGCAAAAACTAATTGCTGAACTCAACCCAAAGAAAGCTCCGGGTTTTGATGGAATTAGTAACCAGATGCTAATAAAGTTGCCTCGTATTGCAATTAGAATACTGTTATTTATTTTTAACGCCATTTTACGACTGCAGTATTATCCAAATAGCTGGAAGCTTGCCAAAGTTAAAATGATTCCAAAGCCGGGCAAAGACCTTACCAAGGCTGAGTCATACAGGCCAATAAGTCTCCTATCAACAATGTCAAAGCTTTTCGAAAAACTGCTCATGACAAAATTGTCCCCAATTCTAGTTAATAGTGGGTGCATACCGGACCATCAATTTGGTTTTAGAAGTCAGCATAGCACCATTGAACAAACTCATAGATTGGTCCAATTTATAAGAAGAACATTTGAAGAAAAGAAGTATTGTTCTGCGCTGTTTATCGACGTTTCTCAGGCATTTGATAAAGTGTGGCATGAAGGCCTAATTTTAAAATTAAAAACATACCTGCCAATAAACGTTGTAAGTCTTTTGGAAAGTTACATTACTGCCCGGAAGTTCACTGTTGTGGAAGGAGACTTTATGAGCATGCCTGAAACTATCTCATCCGGTGTGCCACAGGGGAGTATACTGGGGCCAGTTTTGTATTTGATTTATACTTGTGATATGCCTTTGAGCAGCAATATCCACACTTCCACATTTGCTGATGATACAGCCTGCCTTAGTATGCATGAAAATCCTTACGAAGCGTCCCGATATCTTCAAGAACACATTACCCAGCTGGAACTATGGTTAAACTTATGGAGAATTAAGGTAAACGAACAAAAGTGTGTTCAAGTAACATATACATTACGAAGAGATACTTGTTCACCCATTCGGATTAACAATCAAGTTGTCCCTCAACATACTCATGTGAAATATCTTGGAATACACCTTGATCGACGGCTTACTTGGAAACACCACGTTGACTCTAAGTTAACCCAAATGAAATTAAAATTAACTCAGGTACATTGGCTGATTGGTAGAAATTCAACCCTCAGTCTAGATTGCAAACTTTTGATATACAAGTCTATTTTGAAACCCATATGGTGCTACGGAATTCAACTATGGGGCACTGCTTCAGCTTCCAATGTCGAGAGAATCCAACGAAGACAAAATAAAATTTTGCGATTAATAACATCGGCTCCTTGGTATATAAAAAATTCAAATATACATCGTGACTTAAATATGCCACTAGTGACTGAAGAAATTGCAAAAAACGCTGGCAAATATTTAACAAAACTCGAGTCACATCCTAATCCGCTTGCTCGTAATATTTTGAACTTTACTGGACACATCCGCCTAAAAAAGAGGGATACAAGGGCTCTTATACTCAACACTCCAGATGGGACTGACTGAAAATAATTTTTAATTTTTATTTATTTTTTCTTCCTTTTGTTTATCACTACTTAAATATGTATTATTTATAACTATCTCTAAATTTATGTCCGACAGTGGTCGGGCCTAATAATTATATTTTAGATTTAAGATTTGAATACTTATTGTTAGTTCGTAATTGAAGATACAATAAATAAAAAATATGAAAAAAAAAAAAAAAAAAAAAAAAAAACTAATTACTAATGAAAAATTGTTTGATTCAGACACGTATTTATTAAGGTAAACAGTTTTATACATAACTTATAGACAATTTTATAGAATCCAACATGATTGAAAACTGTTTAAATCAATACTCGTAAATACATCTCTAAATCAAACAGTTTTTCATTAGTAATTAGTGGTTACGCTTTTTTTTGGCACATGACATACAGATGTAAAACCGGCGTAACATTTTTGTAGCTTGTAAAGAAAGTTTGAAACATTTTTGTATGGTATACGTTAACCGGCTGGGCTTGTGCTGGTACCTGGTATAATTGCATTATGCATAACGTGACCAGATGGCTTTTGCAAAAAGCGGGACATGATCGATCAAAAAGCGGGATTTTGAAGAAAATAGCTCCAAAAAGCGGGATTTCAATATAAATATTTTTTAGAAAGCGGGATGTGTAATATGCACACAGGAAGCACAGTTTTCAAGTCAAAAGAATTTTTTTTAAATAAACAAAAGTATTTATAAAAAAATTATTTATGAATGTACATAAATAAAAATCAAATGTCGTTCGTTGGTAATGTCATCAATTAAGAGCGGATGCACCGATTTCGCTATTTTTTTTAATGTGGCACCTCTTTTATAATTTTTTTTTTTATTTTAAAATATCATTCACCAAGAAACGTGAAATTTTGTGTAATTAACGATTTCTATATTGTGCGTTGTCTTACAAAAAAAGTTTGAATTATACAGGTGTGAAAGCTGCCATAAAGAAAAAATATTTACTGTGCGATATCTGAAAACTAATATAGTGAGAACCTTGAAATATTATGGGGATTACTCTGCTGATATTGTGCATTGCCTCTGGAAACAACTTCAGAATTTAACAAGTAGGCGTGGTGCCTCACATATAGTACAAATTTCTGTTTGTCTTCAAAAATAACACCAGTGTACCGATCTTCCTGATTTGCTTACAGAGTATTACTGATGGTTTAGAAAGAAGAAGAGGTTATTACTTCAATATATGTATCTAGGAAGCCAAAACAGTAAAAATTTTGAAATTTTTTTTGTAAGCAGTGACGCCAATAACGAGAAAAGTATTATGAAAAGGAGTCAATAATGGAGCAAAAGGTGTGTCACGTCCCAAGTAAATTAAATATTAGTTTTTTCAATATCTTGGTATCTGCTACAAACACAAACTTGAAATCGCGCTGATTGCGCCGATGATAGGAAGTGAGCATGGCTCCTCTCAAATAGAGGATGTGTTAAATCAAGAAAAAATCTTGAAATCTAATGCAATGAGAATTTTTAAACTCTTCGTGACTATTTTGTTAATAATCACCCTTATTCCATTTGTCGACGTCACTTTAACACAATACAAAAAAATTGGGGCTTGTTTACTCTCTCTCGAGAATAATTTTGTGCTAATGACAATATATTTCCGTTCCCTTAATTTTAGAAAATGGCATGAGCCTGCCAACAGGAGTCAGTTGTTTTCGAGAACGGATATACAATCCCCAATTTTTTAGTATTGTGTTAAAGTGACGTCGACGTCGACAAATGGAATAAGGGTGAATAAAATTTGTATTCTGCAAAATAGTGAAGGTTGAACCACTATAGTGGCAAAGATATTGAAATCTAAAAAGCGGGATAAAGCGGGAATAAAATTCGAGGCGGGATCGACCTGTGAAAAGCGGGATAATCCCGCCTAAAGCGGGATGTCTGGTCAGGTTAATTATGCAAATACATAAGTACAATATATAAAGTTGTAAATTAAAAAGTGGGTGCTCACAGCAGTCATATTTTTTCGTGTTATTATTTAAAAACATGTTGCTTTAAGAATACCGTTCGGTTACCCCAAGTGTACTTTATATATTTGAGCTTATGTAACTTTATTTATTCTCATTAAAAGTTAAAATTTTTTTTTTTCAATTCACTCCTTGATTCCAAAGAAAATCGCCAACAGCAAATATTTAATTGTTTTTATTTTTAATTGCAAAAACGAACATATTATTAACACACATATGTACATATGTCTTCTGAATCTGTAGCAAATGATAGTTCATTTGCTGCTTCACTGACTAATCACGCTCAAATTTCCTTTGGCCAAATTCAGCAATCACATGCAATTAAGAAAACATTTGCCTGATGCAGTTTGGATCTTAAGAAATTCGATATAAGGAAATGTATGAGAAATAATGCATTTATCCAAAAATTTCAAGTAATGTTTTGTTCATAAAATACATAGCTTAAAAAATATAAGAAGTATTTTAAAGTACATACATACATACATATACATATATCGCTCATTTACTCAAACAACGTCTTTATATTACTGTGTTATGCAATTAAATTTTTTAATTAAGTTAATTTTATAAAACCACATGCAAACAACCACAAGCATAATAATTATTTTAATGAAAGTTGCATTCTTTAGTTTGCTATTTTGCAAGTAAAACAAAACTCATTATCTAAATGAATTAGATAAGTCCACGCCCTCAACAGGATTGTAAATGTTTTTTAAGTCAGGCGGGAAAAGTTTAAATCTTTTTTAAAGAATACCTTAGAAATGCACTGATGCACCGATTCTAACTAGTAACTTACAGCCAGTTTTTGAAAAAATTCAAACCCATGTAAAACACTTTCCAAAATCAAGGCTTGCTTCTCAAAACTTAAAGTTAGAATGTTACAGATTGATATTTGTTGATTATTACAAGTTAACGAATTCTAATTTTTAATTTTAATCGTCTACATCTGTATCTGTCTCAGAGGCTGAAAAAGTGTAAAAATATTTTTTCAAAGGTACCAAATTAGTATTTAAAGTACATTTTAAAAGCCAATGCTCAAAATTACACTGTATCAGTCAATATTAACTAATTCAGATTTAAAAGAATTTAAATTTATAGCACCGTTTCCCATATTTACCCTTTGGTACCTTTTTGGGCCCTTCCAAAAAACTTATATCTTTTTATACCCTTTACCAAAATTATGGTAAGTGCCTATTCACATTATGCCTTTTTAGCCTGCCTTCTTTCGACAATTTTCTTTTAAACCCCCTACGAAAAGTCAAGCACATTTACATTAAGACTTTTTTCTTCATGATTTTTGACATTTGTATACACTCTTAGTGCTGAGAGTACAAAAAAACAAAGATAAATGTCAAAAATCCCCTCGAATTTTCATTTCGTGCCTTTTGTTTTACTCCGCATGCTTCTCAACACCTCTCACCAACGAACTGAAAAAGCCTGCCTACACATGCAAGCAGAAAAGGCACAGTGTAAATTGCGTCTAAAAGGGTATATATAGGTTTGTCATTCCGTTTGTAATTTCTATAATATCAATAAGCTACCCATAAAGTATATATATTCTGGATCCTTATGCATAGGGAAGACGAATAAGCGATGTCTGTCTGCCCGTCTGTCTGGACGTGAAATCGGTTTTCCAAAGCTCCCAGAAAAGCTAGATACTTCGTTCTTGAACTGGTGTGTCAGGAATGGTCCAAAATAAATTGGTATTACAAATCAGCAAAAGTGAGCAGACGGTTGCAGAGCTGAAAAACTTAAACCTTATTTTGCCATATAAAAGTAACTGGCGAAAACTAATGTTTATTTTTTTATAATAAATAAAGTTATTTTATACTTCAGTACGAATAAAATTGGTATTTTAACCTACCATTTACACATGAAACTAATTGCATGCAAGAAAGTAGCAATACAATTACATTTTTTCACTACCACACTCACATAGTTTTTAATTTCCACTCAGCTTTCAACGGTTTTTTCAAGAAAGTAAATTTTTGATGTTTTCAGAAAGTAAAATGACAAAGACGTGAACACTGTTACCCACATCAAAAATGTATACAAATATATAGGATTGTGGCAAATAATTATTATAAATTATTCTTATTTTGTATAAATATTTAAATAATTGTAATTTCGAATCTCAATTCGTGCCTATTTAACACAATAATATTCATGTATGTTCTGGCTTTCACATCGTTTTCACATGTTTTCTTGTGAGTTCGGATGTTGAAACACATGATACGCCTGTTTAAGTTGAAATTTAGAAAATAAAAATTAATAGTGTGTGTTCTAGCATCCGAATTTAGAAGAAAACAATTTGGAAATTGACGATTTCAAACTTTAAGATTTTTTCGTTTTCACTTTTGAGCAAAAAACTCGTATTCTTTTCACAAGACTGTTAACAAGTGAAAAGAATACGAGTTTTTTGCTCAAAGTCGAAAACGAAAAAATCTAAAAGTTTGAAATCGTAAATTTTTAAATTTGGTTCTTCTAAATTCGGATGCTATAACACACACTATTAATTTTTATTTTCTAAATTTCAACTTAAACATGCGAATCATGTGTTTTAACATCCGAACTCACAAGAAAACATGTGAAAACAATGTGAAAGCCAGAACACACACGATTATTAAAATATTAACAATAATAATTATTCCCAACTTATTGCCCTATAAATGTGTGTATGCGATAATCTGGGTAACTCTAATTAAGTAATAAACAAAACAATAGCAATAGCAAGTTTTGCAACTTTTCGTTTCGACGACATTTTTAAAATGAACTTTCACTTTCCTATGAAAACGAACAAGAAATTTTCATGAAAGTAATTTTTTTCATTAAAATTTTTATTCATAATAATAAAGACGTCTCCAGGGTTGGAAAACTTTAACTTTTTTTCTTATATAAAAGTAATTTACTAAAACTAATTTTTCCTTTTTTGCTATAAATTAAACATATCTTATATTCTTAAAAGAAAGAGATTGGTGTAAGAGTAAAATAAAAAAGGCTGATTCCAGCGTTGGGAAACTTACACATTTTGTGGTATATAAAAGTAAATAGGTCTAACTAATTTTTTTCTTTATAATTTATTTATATTTTACGTTTTGGAAAGAAAAATTTGGTGTAGAAAATTATAAAAATAGGAACCACAGCTCCAGAGTTGGAAACTTTTAACTTTTTTTCTGGATATTAAATTAACTAAATAAAACAATTTTTGTTAATTTCTTTTTTTCTTTGTTCACTTAACTTACTTTATACATTTTTTTCAGAACTATTAGATTTATATAAGGAATCAAAAAAAAAAAATTAAATTATGATTCCAATGCAGGAAAATTATTTTTTTTTGTATATAAAAGTAGCTTGGTCAAATAATTAGTTTTTGTTAAACCGCAAGAGCTACGGACCTTAAATTTGGACAAAGTATGTAGAACCTTGGGCGCTAAGAAATACATGGAAGTTAAAAATTAAAGGGTGTTTCAAAACGAGCAACGAAAAATATTAAAATCCCATATAATATACATACAATTGTATGCATATACACTTTAAACTTTTAAAGTTAGTCTATTTTTATACATACTATAACAATTAACACTAAAATTTATAAAATGGAAATTAAAGGGTGTTCTATCAGTTGAATATGTAATTTGGACAACTTGCTGGATCCTGGAAACCGTAAGAGCCAAACTCTTGAAATTTATAAAAAAATTTTAAAAATTATAAAATAGCTAAGCTGACAAAAAACGTCAAAAACCAAAAACACATCGCCAAAACGAAAAGGCGCAAAATTAAAAAAAAATCTAAAGCTAAATATATCGCGAAAAACTGAAAAAAATATCAACAAAAGAAAAAAATCGGCAAAATGAAAACAAGCTCCAAAAACCGAAAAAAATCTCCAAAAAGAGAAAACTAAAAAAATCGTTTAAACTGAAAAACCGCCATTAATAAAAAAGCGTCAAATTAAAAAAACGCTCAAAACCGAACAAACGGAACCCTTCGTGCGCGAGTCAAAATCGCACTTTAGTGAATTGTTTTATATACATATGTATGTTCAATTTTTATTTAAGTATAAATGAAGATTTGTGCCATGTTGCTTGTTATGCTCTCAGCACATTTGTGTTTTAAATTGATGGTCTTTCGTTGACAGCTTGTAACGAGTTCTTTTTAATTTTTAGTAAATACAGATAAAAATAAAATTTATCGCTAAAGAACAGTCCTATCTATAAAATTAATAAAAGGACATGTTCCGTTTCATTTCCATGAAACCGTACCTTTGTGCCAATCAAATTTGAAAAAACTCTTTTGGAATAATTCTTTTTATTATTGTATGTTGTGGATTCGTTTTTGACAACTGCTAATATCGAAAAAAAAATATTTATTCGAAAAATACCGAGAGGTCACTTACTCGTACTAAAAATTGCACTAGAGCAAAAAATTATAAACTTTTTCACAAAACGAATATGTTTGTATGTGCTTATGTATGTATCTCTATACTACATATGTATACGCACTTTGGTGAAATGTATTTATATGTGACAGCGCATAGAAAAAGGGACCTAAGGGTAAAAAAATAAATTTTAATTTTTTTTTTTTTTGATGTGGACAACATCTGAGCATCGAATGAGACCGATCCTATGCCCCAAAAGTGTTCCCTCTCAGAGATATGCGCGTTTTATGAAATTGAAGTCGACGATTCTAAGGTTATGTGAAAAAAATTTCGTACTAACAGAGTGATATTCACGATTTAAAAGAATTATAAATGAGTATTTATTATAATTCACAATTAATGAATTCAGAAAATAAACGTGGATTCGAAAAAACGCGAGCAAAATTGATATCAAACTCATGAAAACAGCGCGCTAGGTAGAAAACAGTAAAAACCAAATTCACAAAACAAGAGTTAGGACCAGGGCTGCCGTTTTTGGTTATTTCTAACCAAAAGTGGTTACTTTTTTCTTTAATGTGAAGATGTGAATATTTTCCTCATTTTGGTTATTTTTTGCCAAAATAATGTTACACATGTACATATTTTTTATGTTATACTTTTGAAGCTTTTATGTTCTTCAGTTTTTAGTATTGCTACCAAGGCAACTGAAAATAAAACAGCTGTGACTAAAATCGCTAGTGATTGCTACTCACTTGTTTACAATACTTTTACAACACTGTCAACAGCTTTTAATTTTACTAAATGATCGCAACTCTGTACTACAGAAATGACATCTTTTGTAATGGCGGCAACATTCAATTAAAAGATTTTACAAAGTAAATTTATTTAAAGAATATGCACGTAAGTTGTTGTTTGTGTAAAAATGCTGTACGGCTGTCAAATACAAAAACTAAACGTGTGAAGAAAAACAAAATTCAACAATAAAACGGAAAACTAAACGAGAAAAAATTAATCAGCTGCCGACTGGCATATATCTTACAAAGGAGCATTGATTGCAAGTCAGCTTCATGTACCTTGATTTCTTATTTTAGTGCGCCACAAAGTGTATACATTTTAAATGTTATTTAATAAAAATACTACACATTGAAATTTGGTTATTTTTTTTCTAATTTGGTAACTTTTAAAGCGAATTTTGGTTGTAAAAATTTTTTGGTTGTGGCAGCACTGGTAGGCACGACCTACGCGCATTTTCAAGGTTGACAAACACGTTCCTGACGTCATGACATGTGTCGCTTTAAAATGAGACTGATACCAACACGCTCAGTGATGGTACATCAAAGATACACGTATTTAAATCTTTAAAATGGCTCTGCTGAACAAAACCGGTTTTACCCTTAGGTCCCTTTCTATTTTGCGCGTCACATATAAGATTCGGCACAGGTGAATATATCACTCTTACTTGTTCTCTCTACTATTGAGCGGTATAAAATAATAGTAGATTATTTTTATATGTTGGCCATATGTACCTTTTCATTAATAAAACAAGTAAGAGTGCTACATTCGGTTGTGCCGAATCTCCAGCGGCGTACGTACATGTATGTAGTATACAGACACATACATACATATTTGTTTTGTGACAAAAATTTATAATTTTTTGTCCTAGTTAAATTTTTAGTAAGTGACCTCTCAGTATTTTTCGACTAAAAAATTTGATTCAAATATTTTATTTTCGATATTAGTAATAGTTGAATACACTCTGTATTTAATAAACATTTTACATTCAACCTTATTCCAGTCACGTCAATACAATACAAAAATTGGGGCTTGTTTACTCGCTCTAGAGATGTTCAAAAAACCGTGCTGCTACTTAAAGGCCGTTCACACTATAATACAAGTATTAATACTTTTGTGGAAAATGCAACTCTGACATGTTGAGTTGTTATTGTCTTTTGAAATTTTTAAAACAGAAATTAGATTAGGGATGCATTTTCGTCAAAAAAAAAAGTATTGATACTTGTATTATAGTGTGAAACGGCCTTTAATAACCGTAAAATAGTCTTAGTATTGCACTTCCATACCAAGTAAACTAACTTGTTTTATATTTTCCCGTATTTAATAATTTAGTGACTTAATTCAAACATCCCATTGCAAATGGTATATATCGCGGTATTATGTAAACGGTTTATTCCTGCATATTTTATTGGAATTTTGTTCAGCAGAAAGAAAAAGTTTCAGGGAACCAAAATGGAACATTTCCTTTAATTTATTTTAACTGATCTTTAGCAATAAATTTTATTTTTATCTCCATTTACTAAAAATTAATGAAAACTCGTTACAAGCGGTCCAGGAAAGACCATCGTTTTGAAATATAATTGTTCTGAGAGCACAATAAGCAGCAAACCTTCGTCTAAACTTCAATTAGATATCAATAAAAAATATAACATAACTCAAGATTTCTCTATATATATAAAGAAATCTTGAGTAATGATCTTCGCAAAACATTAAATATGTTCAACTGAACAAAAAAATAATTTTTGATTATTTTTTTTCAATTTCCAGTTCTGAAACCATAATTTTGATTTTTTAATACTAATTTATTTCCTTCTAAAATATAAAATATATTTAATTACCAAAGAAATAGTTAGTTTTATATACCAGAAAAAGTTTGAGCTTTCCAGGTCTGGAGCTATGTCTTTTATTTTTCTAATTTTTATGCCAAACTAATTCATTCTAAGTCATTAAGTATATAAAATTTGTAAGCAAATATAAAAAAATAGGTTTTCCAACCCTGGAATCATCCTTTTAGATTTTTCTGGTTGAAAAAATACATAAAGTGTGTTAAGTGAACAAAGAAAAAAAGAATATAATTAAAAATTACTTTTATTTAGTTACTTTAATATCAAAAAAAGTTCAAAGTTTTCATCTCTGGAGCTACGGTGTTCATTTTTTGAATTTTCTTCACTAAACTTTTCTTTCAAAACCATAGAATATATTGAATCTATAAAAAAAAGAAAAAAAATTAAGTAGACCTAGTTAAAATTAAGTAGACCCTCGAATCAAAATTTTAGATTTTTCTGATGTCTTACACCAATCTATTTTTTAAGAATGTGTATACAATATGTTTAATTTATAGAGAAAAAGGAAAAACTAGTTTTAGTAGGTTACTATTATTTAGCGTCTTTTTGATTTTTAATACCAATTTTATTCGCACTGAAATATAAAATAAGTTTATTTAACAAAAATAAAACACAAATTAAAGTTTAAGTTTTCCAGCTCTGAAACCGTCTGCTCGATTTTGCTGATTTTTATTACCACTCTATGTCGGACCATTTCTGACAAACCAGTTTAAATCTAAAGTCTCTAGCTTTTCTGGGAGCTTCGGAAAACCGATTTCACCTATAGACAGACGGACATCGCTTATTCGTCTTCCCTATGCATAATGATCCAGCATATATATACTTTATGAGTTGTTTATTAATATTGTGGAAATTACACACGGAATGACAAACCTATATAATGGTAAAGGGTATAAAAATACCGAAAACGTGTACGATTTTACCCCTTTATAAGTGCCAATTTTCAGAAAGTGGTAAAACGAATTCTTACTTCTTGTCCAAGATAAAAAAACTCTAAAAAGCTTTCTGAGAAAAACTTGTTTTTTCGACTTTTGGTCGCATAAATGAAAACGGATTTAATTTAAAGGTATTAATGTCCTTATATAGCATATTTTTTTATTTAAATCAAATTTTTTGCAGAACACTGTAATTGGTGCTCTGTGGCAATCTTGTGATCCTACCTTTAGAAAAATCAAAAACCATCCATAATAAAAAATATACAATTTCTCCATCCTTTTTCAAGTTATCTCTAAATAAAATAATATTCTCCATCATGCCATTACATTCCCTTTTTTTGATTTAGTTTTTGATGTTAGTAAACTTTTTACATTGATGTCCCCGACTTTTTATTTACATAAATAATAAAAAACTGGAAATAGGAGTATACAAGTATCTTTAAATATTGCAAAATATGTAACATTTTATCGAATCAGTTAACCGGCTGCACTTGAACGATTTAATCGTTAATTTAATATAATAGACAACTTTAAGTTAATCGAAGAGTTAATGGGTCAGCAATTAATCGATTAACCCTATTACCATTTTAAAAGTGATTGAGAAACGTTTCGCATTTTTATCCGACTTCAAAAAAAGAAGGAGGTTAACAATTAGTCTCTATTTTTTATTTTTTTTAGGTGTGTAGGTTCATAACTCGGTGCATTTTAGACCGATTGTACAAATTTTTTTGTTGTCTGAGAGGGTATAGCTTCCCATTGGTCCCATTTGAAAAAAGTGGGCGGAGTCACGTCAAAAAATAAAATAAAATTTATTTGTATTATTTGCTATAATAAAAATTTTTATGACAAGTTTGTTTTAACGTGCACTTCAAATCTAAATTATTTATTTTAATACGACCGTTATTCTTTGTTAAGTTTTTCATTGTTTCCTTTTTGTGCTTATTTTATTTTTGTCTTATTTTATATGCAAATGTTGTTGAATTTTTGAATTAAAAATATATTTTCATTTACAAAAAAACCAAATTTATTTTATTTTTAAAAGCATATTTTTTACTTTTTAGTGCATATTTTCACGTTTTTAGCGCATATGGAGTGCGCATAAAACAAATTTTTAGAGCATATTTCTGGTTTCCCTTTGTATGACACATATAGATCTAACTCAAACCAAAATCTTCTTTTGACTGAGAAGTTTTCCATGTTGGTTGTTCATCAATATGTGACGTCAAATTGTAGCTTCTTTAATCTAACTTTTGTTTTGTTTTATTGACATATTATATACAACTTTACAAAAATATTTAAGACATAAATGTATGTAAGAACATCCGGAAATTTTTGAATGCATGTCATGTTGTATTTGTCAGTAGTTACATGTCTAGTAAACAAATTGTAAGCATGAAGTTTGTTTACGAGAATGTTAATTGAACTCGTATAAAATTCACAGAAAAATATGGTGTAAAAATATGTTGAAATTTTTTACCACAATTCATCCATATACTGGTTTACCAATACTGCTTGGTAAAAAAAAATCTTAAATATTCATTTGAAAATACAGATAAGCATATGGAAACTATCTTTTTTGCAATCAAATTTCTGCATGAATTGTTTTTTTAACGAGGACAGTACACAAATGATTGGATGTAGAAAACAATTCTCGGCCAATGGAAAAAATTAAAAACACCTTTAAACATACGAAAAAAATATGAAAGCTGAAAACCATTATCTCTATTCGCTGTTTTTAAGGCGAACTTTAAACGATTTGCAAATGTTACATGTATAAGAATTTCCAAAGTTCAATTACTGATCCAACACACACAGAAAAAATTATTCACCAATTAATCACCCGTATTGCGTATCTCGAGTCGAATATTCGACTACGAGAATTTTGTATTTGATTAAACAAACTTTATACAAGTTTTCTTTATTCTGTGACAAAATTCTCGTAGACGAATATTCGACTCGACATACGCAATACGGGTGAATATTTTCAATTAAGAATTTAATTGATTCAATTAAATTTTTAATTGTATTTATTAATTTGAGTGGAAAAACTTAATTAATATTATCAAATTGTTTATAGGTGAAAATTTAATTAATTTCTTAATTGATATTACAAATATTTTAATTAGTATTACAAAATCATTCAAATTACTTTTTTGTGTGCAGTTATTCAATAATTTTGAATATTTTATAAACAAACTAAAAATGTATACCCTGCAGAAAATTTGGTAACAATTAATCGAAACGAACTCGTCCTATTACTTGAGAAAATGTGGGTGTTATCAAAAGTAAGCAGTAGTGTATAGTGAAAAAAAACATATCCTGTAAATATTCACCTTTTACGTGATGTATCATCTTGATATTTTATGAGTTTAATTGGGAATCGGTCTTGTATTATAGTAAATGGCACTGAACAAATTCGGTGTGATTGCAAACAGGACCTATCAAATAGTTAGTATAAATATCATGTCAATGGTTCCCTCCCATGATACCGTCAAGTCACTCTGGAACTAGTCCGGTATGTAACTATAGTTAGATATTAACCGAAGCTTAACTGGTGGTTATACTTTCGAAATATGACTGCTCCTGTGTTCGATCAGATAGTGTTTAAGCCTGTAATGCCGCAATTTGTTTAAGAATAAAATATAATTGCATTTGTAACAATAAAAAAATTTATAAGTTTTCATTGTTACAGTTAAGTGTCGAAATAACATTTTTAAATAATTTATATTATTCTACACCAATTAGGTGTCTATGAGATAGTTCAGTGCCAAGTCACAAGGTACATACGAATTATCAATTAACCCTATTCTAGACCATCTCCATGTAAAAGTGAGTGATCCACTTTATAGAAAGTGTTTGGACTCGGACTGGTCCCTATCACTTGACGTGAATAGTATTGTTTCAGTTCCATTTCCTCCAGGGTAAATACATATGTGAATGTACGTCATTGCTGCCAGTAATATTTGACATAAGTTTTAAAATTCGCAAAAAAATATATAAACAAAAACCTAACTTTAAGTTTACATGACATTTTAGTAAAAACAAGTAAGAGTGCTATATTCGGCTATGCCGAATCTTATATACCCTTTACCAACGTACGTACATATATGTATATAGTGTACAGACACATACATACATACATATTTGTTTTGTGAAAAAATTTATAATTTTTTTCTCTGAAGCAATTAATAGTAAGTGACCTTTCAGTATTTTTCGATTAAAGAATTTGATTCAATTATTTTATTTTCGATAATAGCAATTGTTGAATATTTTACTCTAAACTCTGTGGTTAAGATATAGTTTACATTCACTCTTATTTCAGTCAAAATCGACGTCACGTCAATACATTACCAAAATATTGGGGCTTGTTTACTCGCTCTCGAGATGTTAAAAAACCGTGCTGCTATTTCATAACTCTAAAATAGTCTTCGTATTGCATGTTCATACCAAGTAAACTATCTTGTTTTATATTTTCCCGTGTCTAATAATCATTGATGTTGCAAAACTGCTTAGTGTCTTGATTTAAAGTTCCCATTGCAAATAGTATACATCGTGGTATTATGTAACCGTTTTATTCCTACAGGAATAGACAAAAAGAAAAAACTAACTTGACCTAGTCACTTTTGTAAAAAAAACAATAAATTTAGCAATCCAGGAATATAACCTTTTAGATTTTTCTGATTTAAAAAATTTGTAAAGTGTGTTAAGTAAACAAAGAAATAAAAAAAAATTAATTTTATACTCTAATATTTAATATTTATGCGCCAAACTTTTCTTTCAGAAGCATAAAATATATTCAACTTATAAGGGAAAAGAAAAAAATTTTTAGAACTAGTTAATTTTACATAACACAAAAAGTGTAAGTTTCCAACCCTGGAATCATAATTTTAGATTTTTCTGATTATTGATACCAATCTAGTTCTTTAAAAATACATATAATAAGTTGAGTGAACAGAGCAAAAACGAAATAAGTAAAAACTTAGTTTCATTTAATTCCTTTAATATTAAAAAATTCAGTAAAGTCCGACTTTGACTCGCGCACGAAGGGTTCCGTACATTCGGTTTTGAGAATTTTTCAATGTGTCTTTTATGTTTTTGTGAAGTTTTTTCAGTTTAAACGATTTTTTCTAATTTTGGAAGTTTTTTTTATTTTTGTGATTTTTTCCTGCTTTTGGAGCTTTTTTCCATTTTGGAGATTTTTTAATTTTGGCGATTTTTGTTCATTTCGGCGATTTTTTTTTTTTGATCTAGGTTTTTTTTTTCATTTTGGTGATTTTTTCCTTTTTGGGGTTTTTTTTCTGATTTTTTTCATTTTGGCTATTTTTTTCATTTGTGCGATTTTTTCCTATTTTGGGGGTTTTTTTATTTTGGCGATTTTTTTTTCATTTTGGCGTTTTTTTCCTTTTGTCGATTTTTTTTCCATTTTTGGGGCTTTTTTTGGAAATTTTTTTCATTTGGCGATTTTTTTCATTTTGGTGATTTATCCCTGTTTTGGGGTTTTTTTTCATTTTGGTGATTTTTTTTCCTTTTTTTGGGCCTTTTTTCATTTTGGAGATTTTTTTCATTTTGGCGATTTTTTTTAATTTTTGCACTTTTTTCCTATTTTGGAGATTTTTTTCATTTTGGGGATTTTTTTCATTTTGGTGATTTTCTTTCATTTTGGCGATTTGTTTTTCATTTAGCAATTTTTCCGGTTATTCGCGATTTATTTTAGTCTTAGACATTTTTTTTTTGTAATTTGGTGCTTTTTTTCGTTTTGGCGATTTTTTTTTTACTGTTTTGGGTTTTTTTTTCATTTTGGCGATTTTTTTCGGTTTTTGGGGCTTTTTTCATTTTGGAAATTTTTTTAATTTTGGCGATTTTTTTTTATTTTGACGATTTTTTCCTGTTTTTGGGTTTTTTTTCATTTTGGCGATTTTTTTCATCTTGGCGACTTTTTTTCATTTTGGCGATTTTTTCCTGTTTTTGGGTTTTTTTTTGTTTTTTTGGGGTTTTTTTCGTTTTGGCCATTTTTTGGTTTTTTTCATTTTGGTGATTTTCTTTCATTTTAGCGATTTTTTTCATTTTAGCAATTTTTCCGGTTATTCGCGATTTATTTTAGTCTCAGAAATTTTTTTTATAATTTGGTGCTTTTTTTTCGTTTTGGCGATTTATTTTTTGTTTTTGGCGATTTTTTTTTGATTTTTTGATTTTTTAGTTTTACCGTTTTTGAAAATTTCCAGAATTTTGCTCTTACGGTTTCCAAGATACAGCAAGTTCTCAAAATCACATAGTCAAAATTGCATAAACTAATGGAACACCCTTTAATTTAAATTTTTTGAAATTTTAGTATTAATTGTTGTAGTCTGTATAAAAATACAGTAACCTTACAAATTTCAAGTGTATATAACTACATACATACATACATACATACAATTGTATGTATATTACATGGGATTTTAACATTTTTCGTTGCTCGTTTTGGAACACCCTTTAATTTCCAACTCTCATGTATTTGTTGTTGTAGCGGCCAAAGGTCTATACAGTGTGTCCAAATTTCAGGTCTCTAGCTATTACGGTTCTCGAGAAAATACCCTGCATAGTTTTAGACATAGTTAATTTTACATAACACAAAAAGTTAAAGTTTTCCAACCCTGGAAACGTCTTTTTAATTTTTTGAATATTTTTTTAATTTAAAATAACAATTTTAGTCATACGGAAGTGTAAAATAAGTTTATTTATTAAAAAAAAATAAAAATTTGTTTTCGGTAGTTACTTTTATATGGCAAAATGAAGTTTACGTTTTCCAGCTCTGCAATTGTCTAGTCGATTTTGCTGAATTTCAATACCAATCTATTTTGGAAAATTTCTGACACACCAGTCCAAGAACGAAGTCTCTAGCTTTTCTGGGAGCTTCGGAAAACCGATTTCACGTACAGACAGACGGACAGACGGGCATCGCTTATTCGTCTTCCCTATGCATAAGGATCCAGAATATATATATTATATGGATCGCTTATTGATATTATAGAAATTACAAACGGAATGACAAACCTATATATACCCTTTTACCATTTTGTTGGTAAAGGGTATAAAAATTATGAAATATCTAAATCTAACCATTTTAAAATTTAGCCTGTGTTGAACTGTTGACTTGGCAACGCTGACCAGAACATAAGTCTGATTCGGGGTAGAGAGAGATAGAGAAAGGTATGGCAGATGAGATGATCATATATTTAAAGGGAACTTCGTTCTAAACGGCAGATGATACCAGCTGATGTTGTTAATCAAGAACGTTGTGTGATTCTATACTGAGTTAGATGGGTCGGATTTCTCAGGAGGTGAATGTGGGACACACTTTCCTAGTGGTGATGGAAAAGAATTCTAGAGATTATGAATATTTTGATAATAAATTAAACAATCTTGGTCAAATTTGAAAAATGCATCCCAAATTATCTCAGAGTAACTCGCTAGTTTTGTATTTCTTCAGCATTTTCGCTATCGAATTTAGTTTTAGCTTTAGCGAATTATAGAATAAGAAGACTCTGCCCCATATTCTGTCAAAAAATTATTATTGATCAAACAGCAAAATTAAGCTAGATTAGATTTCTAAACCTTTCGTATTATTCGTAGCTGAAAATCGATAAATCGAATTTATAGACTACAGAATACGGCTGCTGGCCAAGCAAATGTTCTCAACCTTCAAAATTAGTATTTACGTAGATAAAACATCTTTCAAACTAATTTTTCATCACTGTCTGTGTGGATTTTTGGAACCGCCTTCGTATTATTGCGTATATACATTTTTCAAAAGCAAAATGTATGTCAAATACGAGTATGTACTTGCAAAAGCTTTTTCCAATCTATTAAGATTATACTTACTTCTTGCCTTAATACGCACTAGGGATTCCAAACGGGAAATCCCGATCCCGGAAATCCCGGGATATTCGGGATTTGGCAAATCCCGAATCTCGGGATTTGTAAGATTCAATCCGGGATTTCTTTTTCGGGATTTCTTAGCAATTTTTATATAAAAAACTTAATAGATTATAATTTTCGTTGATTTTATGGTATTTTTCTATAATATTTAAAAGTCCCTTACAATTTTATACGTGCAGTTTTAACAATTTAATGACTATTCGTGGCATATTTCTTATAAATTAACAACAAGTGCAAAATAAATTAACTACTTTCTCACGGTTATTTTCATCAAAGGTGATACAATATACAACTAAGAATTATTTTGAAAACGAAAAAAAGCATATGAGCTTTGGAAGGAAAATAACATTTGGAAAATTCAATAAGTTTGACAAATTTATTGCGTCGTACTCTATATTATAAGGCCAATTATGAATAAAATTCCATGAGAAATTTTGCCCGGCGAATAATTTCAAACAGTAGCAAATAATAAGGAAAACAAAAAAAAATATGGAAAAGGGAGATATTTCTTGCGGAAATTTATTCATAATTGCAGTGTATAACTCTGTATATCGACTCCTCAACCCTTAACCACTTTTCGGTAACAATTGAGTACTACTGACAGCTCCTTACAATTGAAGTAGAAAATAAAAAGTCGGGTTGACGTAAAAGCGAGAAATATTTACAGAATAATGCGTACTATTTTGTCTAAAAAATTGCTCTAGTGTGAATGTATGTTTTTTACATTGCAGTTCAAAATTATTTTCGTTAGACCATTTAGGTTCGAGTTGCAGAGTAGAAGGACAGCACACTAATAAGCCATACTCCTCTTAGCGAACTTAGGACTACATTTGTATCTGTTGAACTTGCAGAAAACAACTTATGTATGAATTTAAAATTTTTCAGTAGAACAAAAATACTGTTCAAGTGCTCAGGCAAACTTTTAGTGGCATATTCAGAAAAAATATTTTAGGCTTAATTAAGCGCTTATTTGACGTATTTCTTTGGGAAATTTGTCAAATAAACCTGTAATAAACTTAAATTTTTTTATGAATACGGCGGTTAATGTATGTGCCTACAAAAATGTGGTCATTAGACGTAATTTATAGAATTTGATTAGAATTGTGTATACATTTCTTTTAGTTTTTCGACATGTTCAGCCTTATTATCATTGTCATAGTAGTGACGAAATCGATTAAAAAAAATAGGCAATACCTGGTATATGTAACAACCGTAATGGCTACTTGTTGGTCAATCGCAATTAAAAAACCTTAATAGATATATTTAAAAAAACAATCATGTTTTTGCCGCTTATTTGTATGAAAGTGCATCTAAAATTTTCGTAAATCAACTTAAGCGATAGTGCTAAAAGTCCACAGATATGTACATTCGTTTTGATTTAGATTATAGAAAAACATTTATATTGAAAGCAAAAACAAGTTTTCATATTTAGTTATTGTTTTCAGTATAAATTCTCTAACATCAACTTAAAAATAGATGACAAAAATTCTTTCGATTTTTATTTCATACAAGTATTAAAATATTGTTAACTTTAAAGACAAATGTTTAATGATATACTATCAACATAAAAACTTTTAAAATGCATAAAATTTGTTATTAAAGTAATATTTATTAAAAAAAATTATTTATTTTACCAAAAAAATTTAGATCCCGAAATCTCGAAAATCCCGGAATCCCGAAAAATCCCGGGATCCCGACAATCCCGCGATCCCGAAAATCCCGGGATCTCCAAAAATCGATCCCGATTGGCATCCCTAATACGCACACAACTTTCAATTACATATTTTAAGTAATAATTTATAAGTTTTTTATGAAATTATTGAAATTGCCATAAAAAAACAGGTAAATTTCCAAGTAATTTTGCAATATTAGTTTGAGAACATAATAAGACTTTGATTATAACAATTATTAATTATAGGAATTTTTATTTAAGCTAATATGACACACTTGTTTAAGTACTGGCTTAAATTTAATATTTTGACAAATAATAGTTTCCGTTGTAGAAATAAAAATTTTTATTAATTAGCTTTCAAGACTAGAAAATTGTCTTGTGCATTTTTCTTTTTAGCGTTTGTAATCAGAGCGTGAAAAACTTAAAGGAAACCTGTTAAGTTCAATTGATTTTTTTGTTATTTTCAAGTTAGAAAAAATTGTTAATCTTTCAAAAATTTGTAAAACATATTGCATACACAATTGTGTTACGTGGATATATGACGAGTAGAATCGAAAAGATTCGGGCCACTACAATCTCATTGATCAAAAGTTCGCCTTCTTTATCCTAAATCTTTAACGTCATTTACTAGCTCAGTCTGTGATGATGAAGTATTATTCAGTTCATACTGGAAATTGAAGACGTTTTAATCAGATATCACCGTATTGGAACTAGGTTACCCCATTAAACATTAATTAAGTTATCACTATACATAACAATATTAAGAAATATAAAGTTCAAGTCGGAATGGACTGATATGTCACAGTTGTAAATCTCGGCCGAGGCCCAAATTCTTCTAAAATTTCATCTGCTCCAAAGATATCTAGGGATAACAGCGCATCCTCTACTAATTGTCAAAACCGTTTTAAAATTTTGCAAGATGACAACGATAAATCTGATGTAGATGAGATGAGATGAGAGAAAAAAAAAATCAAACGCCCTTATTAGGGTTTCGTACACCAAAGGTGAAAAGAAACCCTATTGTTTTCGCTATGTTGTCCGTCTGTCCGTCTGTGCGTCTGTCCGTCACAGGGTATTTTCTCGAGAACCGTAAGAGCTACCGACCTGAAACTTGGACAGAGTGTGTAGACCCTTGGCCGCTACAACAACAAATATATGAGAGTTGGAAACTAAAGGATGTGCCAAAACGAGCAACGAAAAATGTTAAAATCCCATGTAATATACATAAAATTGTATGTATATGCACTTGAAATTTGTAAAGTTAGTGTATTTTTATGCAGACTACAACAATTAACACTAAAATTTAAAAAAATTTAATTGGAGGGTGTACCATCAGTTAATGTAATTTTGACTATGTAATTTTGATAACTTGCTGTATCTTGGAAACCGTAAGAGAAAACTTCTTGAAATTTTCAAAAACGGTAAAACAAAAAAATCCCGAAATTATAAAATCGCCAAACCGAAAAAAAATAGTCAAAATAAAAAAAAACGCCAAAACGAAAAAAAACACCAAATTGAAAAAAAATTTCTAAATCGAAAATAAATCGCAAAAAACCGGAAAAATCACAAAAATGAAAAAATCGCCAAAATGAAAACATCGCACAAATGAAAAAAATCGCTAAAATGAAAAAAATCGCCAAAATGAAAAAATAGCCAAAATGAAAAAAATCTCCAAAATGAAAAAAATCGCTAAAATTAAAAAAAAATCGCTAAAATTAAAAAAATTGCCAAAACGAGAAAAAAGCGAAAAAAAAACAAAAAAATTATTTCAGTTGAAAAAACGTAATAAAACACTTTAAAAAAATGCTCAAAGCCCAACGTACGGAAAACCTTCGTGCGCGAGGCAAAGCCGCACTTTACTGAATTTATTAAAAACTTAATCTCGGTCATTGGTGAGAATAAATTTCACATTGTTCTAATAAAAAGTGGTAACATTGATGAAACGAAAATTCAAATTTATGAAGAAAAAGATTTTCGAAAAATGGTTTCTGTATTTGAAAAAAGTAAAACAAATTTCTACACATATCAGCTCAAGAGTGCTAAAGGTATGCAGATTGTGTTGAAGGGCATAGATTCCTATGTTGCTCCTGAAGAAGTAAAAGATGCTCTCGTCCTCCAGGGTTTTAAAGTAAAAAATGTATCTAACATAATAAATAGGGAAAAGATCCCTCAACCTCTATTTCGCGTTGAACTTGAGCCAAATGATATAAAATTGAAAAAAAATGAGACCCATCCAATATATAATTTAAGATATCTCTTATATCGAAAAATAACCGTTGAAGAACCACACAAGCGTTCAGGACCCGTACAGTGCCATAATTGTCAAGAATATGGCCATACTAAAACTTACTGCAAATTACCTACTGTTTGTGTTGTGTGCGGCGAATTACACGGCACTGCTAGTTGCAATAAACCAAAAGATCAAAGTGACAAAAAATGTAGTAATTGTGGAGGTAATCACACCTCTAACTACAGAGGTTATCCTGTGTACTCTTTCGTCAAACATACTATGAGGCAAACACCTAAATTGGCCCCAGCCCAATCAGCAAACGCTTTATCAGCCACTATTGCGCAAGTGAGCCAACCAGTTAGTTCCCGTGTATCGTATGCCGATGCTGCTAAGACAAATTCTATTCATACACAAAATGTTTCACCACCAAATAATTCAACAAATACAAACTCGAACTTTAATTTCAATCGCCTTGAAGCTACTATTGATAATCTGGTGCAAACTATAAATAATTTTACAACAAATATGACTAGCATGATGCAAGAAATGCTGCGAATGCAGAATACATTGCTTCAAGCTTTAGTTAACAAACCATGAACACGTTAAAAATATGTTTCTGGAACGCAAACGGCATTCGCCAACATAAAAATGAACTTGAGCACTTCGTCACGGAAAAAAATATTGACATAATGTTGGTCTCTGAGACTCATTTGACTTCGAGAAGCCTTTTTAAAATTTATGGCTAGACCTTATATGATTCAAAGGACCCGAGAGGAAGAGCATGCGGTGGATCAGCAATTTTAATAAAGTCAAGACTCAAGCATTATTTTATTGGCAACATTTGTGAAGAACATTTACAAGCAACGAATATTTGTGTCGAAAATTTTTGCACTAATTTTGTCATATCATCAATTTACTCTCCTCCTAGATTCGCAATTACTGAGGATCAATACAGCAGCTGGCGACTATAATGCTAAACACACGTTCTGGGGTTCGCGTCTTATTACACCCAGAGGTCGAGCGTTGTTCAATACAATTTCCAAAATGGGCTTGGATGTCATTTCGAGTGGGGAGCCCACTTATTGGCCTACTGACATACATAAAATTCCGGATGTAATAGATTTTGGCGTTATGAAAAATATCTCTAGGGATTTAATTCAAATTGAAGCTTCTCTAGATCTCTCGTCCGATCACTCTCCCACGATCGTTACAATTTGTAGCTACGAAGTAACTTACCGCACCAATATGTGAAGATGATCAGTCGTGTTAATTGGCTGGGTCCCCACAAAATATATCAGTAGTCATTGCACAGAAAACATTACAATACGAAGATATTGAATTAAACATTGCCAATCTTATCAAAAATATAAAACAGGCTGCTGAACATGCCACTATCTCCCATCCACAGACTGGATTTAATAGAAATTATTCTACGGATATTGAACGTCTAGTGTGTGAAAAAAGAAGAGCTAGAAGGGAATTGCAATAGCACAGATCACCCCAACTTAAAATCAGATTTAAAGAGTGCACTAAACGACTGCAAGAGTTGCTTGCAATTGAAAAAAAATGCATCGCTTAAAAATTATCTGGAAGGTCTTGATGTCATACCAGCCAGCATCTAATTATTCTTTATGGCACGCTGCTAGAAAGCTGAAAACCCCCGTTGAGTTTGAACCACCTCTGCGCACATCTGCCGGAGGTTGAGCAAGAAGCGATACTGAAAAAGGTAACATATTTGCTGATCATTTAAAATTCGTATTTACCCCAAAAAACACATGTACTGGTGTTGCTGATTTGCCGAGTATAATGGCTCTACCCCCCGACCCATACAGTTTAAGATGCGCGATGTACAAAAACTAATTGCTGAACTTAATCCGAATAAATCTCCAGGTATTGATGGAATTAGTGATAAGATCCTGATGAACTTGCCTCATATTCTAATTAGAATCCTGAATTTATTTTGAATGCCATTTTACGACTGGAGTATTATCCAGCTGGGAGCTTGCCAAGGTCAAAATGATTCCAATGCCTGGCAAAGACCTTACCAAGGCTGAGTCATACAGGCCAATAAGTCTGCTATCAACAATGTCAAAACTTTTCGAAAAACTGCTCATGACAAAGTTGTCCCCAATTCTAGTTAGTAGTGGGTGCATACCGGACCATCAATTTGGTTTTAGAAGTCAGCATAGCACTATCGAACAAACTCATAGATTGGTTCAATTTATAAGAAGAACATTTGAAGAAAAGAAGTATTGTTCTGCACTGTTTATCGACGTTTCTCAGGCATTTGATAAAGTGTGGCATGAAGGTCTTATTTTAAAATTGAAATCATATTTACCAATAAATTTTCTGAGACTATTAGAAAATTATATTACTACCCGGAAGTTTACGGTTGTGGAAGGAGACTTCATGAATGTGCCTGAATCTATATCATCCGGTGTGCCACAGGGGAGCATACTGGGGCCTGTTTTGTATTTGATTTACACTTGTGATATGCCTTTGAGCAGCAATATCCATACATCTACGTTTGCCGATGGTACAGCCTGCCTTAATATGCACGAAAACCCTCACGAGGCTTCCCGATATCTACAAGGACATATTACACAACTGGAACTATGGTTAAATTTATGGAGAATCAAAGTAAACGAGCAAAAGTGTGTCCAGGTAACATTTACCCTGCGAAGAGATACTTGTTCGCCAATTCGAATCAACAATCAAGTTGTTCTTCAACATTCACACGTAAAATACCTTGGTATACACCTTGATCGACGGCTTACGTGGAAGCCCCATATTGACTCAAAGCTAACACAAATGAAACTGAAATTAACTCAGATGCATTGGCTGATTGGTAGAAATTCAACACTCAGTCTAGATTGTAAACTTTTAATATACAAGTCGATTTTGAAACCAATATGGTGCTACGGAATACAGTTATGGGGCACTGCTTCAGCTTCTAATGTCGAGAGAATCCAACGAAGGCAAAACAAAATTTTACGGTTAATAACATTGGCTCCATGGTATATAAAAAATTCAAATATACATCGTGATTTAAATATGCCACTAGTGACTGAAGAAATTGCAAAATACGCTGGGAAATATTTAACAAAACTCGAGTCACATCCTAATCCGTTTGCCCGTAATATTTTGAGCTTTACTGGACACATCCGCCTAAAAAAGAGGGACACAAGGGCTCTTATTCATAGCACTCCAGATGAGACTTCTTGAAAATATTTTTATTTTTTTATACGGTTAATAACATCAGATCTATGGTACATCAAAAATTAAAATTTACAAGTGACTGAAGAAATTGCAAACTACGTAGGCAAATATCTAACAAAACTCAAGTCACTTCCTAATCCAATTGCGTGTAATATCTTGAACCTTACTTTACACATCCGCTTAAAAAAGAGGGATACAGGAGCTCTAATACTCAACACTCCAGATGAAACTGCTTGAAATGAACTATTAATATTAATTAATCAATAAGTTTATGTTCGACATTGGTCGGCCCTAATAATTATATTTAGATTTAAGATTTGAATACTTATTGTTAGTCATATTTGAAGAAACAATAAATAAATATATAAAAAAAAACAGTTTGTTTTATATCCTGACTAAGAAGTGCTCATGACTTGACAAATAAATCATTCCATTGTTTACAATTTAGCGACTTTCAATCAGTTTTATATTATTTTCCGTAACTTCTTGAAAGTTGTTTGTTATATATTTTTTCCCCAATTTTCAACGTTTCAATTTAATAATGGTCGTGAATTAACTTGTAGGCTCGGAAATTACAGATTACTAATTGAGACATACTTAAACAGTTCTATAAGTAAAATCTGTACTATAAACAATACATTAGCCAATGCACAATCTTGTGCATCTGCAGATAAGTAAAAAATGCTGTTATCTTAAATGTACGTATCTGCCTTAGTGTGCAGGTATACAATTGTGATTTCCTGTCTAAAAGTGCAGCTAATGCCACCTATACACTACACAAGTTTAGTGCTCAAGTCTAGCCCTGCGTAAACTATGCATGTGATACACACTATGCAAGTAAACTGTGCAGTTTTTATTTTAAAGCTATAAGTAAAGCAGACAACATGTGCAAATACTGCCCTATTTTCTTAATTGCTGTGGCAGTAAAAAAAAAAGAAACGAAAACAAGGAAAAAAGGCGCATATGGTGTAAAAAGTGGTACATGAATCGTGAAAAATTAGGACAGAAAATCTGAGAAACTGAGTGTTTGCAATATACACTACACAAGTTCACTGTACACTTTTCAAACTTGAGCAAATATCAAAATCGTTATGTTATTTACTCAGTTCAGTGTGTAAATACCACAACCACTACACAAGCAGCGTTACCGTTGAAAAATTTCGAAAAGGGGCACAAAAAGGGGATTTTCAAAAAACAATTGGCACAAAAAGGGGGTTTCAAAGAAAAAAAGGGGCAACTTCAAAATCAAGAAAAATTAAAGAAACAAGCATATTTACTAAGTTTTTTTTTATTTAAAACAAACAATATAAACAAATTTCTCATGTATAAGAAGTTCAAAAACATCCATTTTATGAGAACTCATGTACTACGTTTATAAGCACGTGTTATTTGCAAGTAAAAATTGTACTTATTCACGAGAACAATTACTTATTGCTGGGAATTAGATGTATGTATACAGAAAAATAAATTTTTAGTTTTATAATTGCCTATTTGACTCACAGTATTCATATATACTTCTATTCGCAAATAGGACCAGTATAAACGTAGTATAGTTAGCTATTATATGAAAAAAATCATAAAATCTATGTTAATAATAAAACAGTAGTCAAATTGCTGCATTTGATATCCATCGAAATTCCAACAGAAAATAAATGGAAATTTCGTTCGAATCGAATGCAGTAATTGGCCCCAGTTCTTAAGATATACAAAAAATTAAAGAATACATAAATACATTTTTTTTATCATTTTTGAGACATGTTTCATATCACTTATTTACTTAAAACCCAGCATAATTCAAAAAATTTATTTAACCACATAAAGTTTTGATAAAATTTTGAAAATTCGATTCTGAAGAGGATAATATTATTCTTTTTGGGCATTATGCATAGTTATTAAATACCTTAAATACCCTTTCTTTTGATATTGTACATTTGTATTTATTAGTTAATAAGTTTTTTACTTGGAATCCATTTTTCCAAATCGTTTTACCTTCATTTTACCTATATCAACTTTCCTCCGAAAATCGGTATTTTTTGTGGTAAAAGCTCGGATATTTTTACATCATTTGTTTTTTGGAATTGGCCACGTGTGTGGCTGTTTTAACATGACATTCAATGATTCATTCGGCAGATGAGCAACTGATTGCAGAAAATACAAATGGGTTTTTTGGTATCTGCATCCATCTGAAACCACTTATGCCGTCTCTCCTTATCATTGTAATACTTTCTTATTGCATTTTTCTTTTTTACTGGTTTTTCCAAGGTAATAGGCTCAAATGATGAACTTATTTCATGGAAACTTAAATCAAAAGCATTGCTTGATGATAGCAATTCAGTGTGGTATTTTCATACAATATTATTTCCCTTAGCATAAAGTTTGTTACCTTTTAAAATTATGTACTTTTATCAAATTTGGCTTTCAAATCAAATTTTTATGTATTTAATTTCATATTTAAAAATCATAAACAAATGAAAAGATTCATTCCAAGGCTTTTTAACACCATATACTCCCACAGAAAATAATATTGCGCCATACTGTCAATTTCTCTACCAAAAAAAGTGTATTTTTTTATATATACACATAGGAAATAAAATCTTGTTGTCGAATGTGGTACAATCTGTACAAATTTGCGTACATTTATTGTAAAAATAAAAATTAAAGTTGACTTTGAACAAAAAGGGGCACAAAATAATGCAAATGATACTAAAAGGGGATTTAAAACTAAGGGGCATAAAAAGTGGTGGCAAGGAATTCGAAAAAGGGGCGAAATGCGACTTTAGTCGCACAACGGTAACGCTGTACACAAGCGCACTGTACATTACCAGACTTATGCAGTGAACTTGTGTAGTGTATGGCTGGCATAATGCAAAACGTTAAATATTATTATGAAAAAAGTTTTTCTTAATACACATGTGTATATGTTTGATATCACTGTGCAACGGTAAAGTTGAACAACTTTTGTGAACATATCAATATAATCTTAAAATTATAAAATTTAGGATTTCCTTCAAGTTATTTAAAAAAAAAAACTGAAAAAAAATTGTTTCCATAATTTTTGCACCAAAAAGTGCATGAAGAAATAATTTTAGTGGCATAAGGTGTTAGCAAAATTTGTTCGGTAGACTCTGAGCTACATTATTGCTTTATATAGCTAAGAGCTATCACTAAGTCTGAATTAGCAGTTGGCCAAAAACTGATGACATAATTTTTTGAGGGTGGACTGATTTTTGAAATCTTTGGAGCCCATAAAAAAAATTAGTCACCAAAGTCGCCAAACCCTTTGGTAGTACTATCGAACCTGGCCGTGTGGTTTTCCGAAAGTCTCAATTTGTTGCATAGTGTATTTTATTAAAAAAATGTTTTTCAAATAAAAATGCATTCATATTTTTAATGTAAAAAATGTAATGTATACATAACCTGACCAGACATCCCGCTTTAGGCGGGATTATCCCGCTTTTCTGAGGTTGATCCCGCCTTGAATTTTTATCCCGCTTTATCCCGCTTTTTAGAGTTTTGAAATTTCTTATCTCTTAATATATTTTTATTAATATGTAACTGAAAATTATTTGAAAATTGTATAATTGAAAAAAGAAAAAATAGGAAAAAGAAAAACATAAAAATCAAAACAATATATATCCTGAAGAAGTTAACCGAAGGTTAACGAAATATTGAACGAAAAATACAAACAGACCTCAAGCTCAAAAAATAGTTTAATTAAATATATTAAAATAGTTTAACACCTATTAAAAGTACAAATTTTAATAAAAACTAATACGCATACATATAATAAAATTCGTAATAAAATTCTTTGATTATATACATACATTTGTAAATCAAAATTTTATACATAAAATTATTATAAAATTATTTACATAAAATATTTTATGTATAAAAATCGTATTTTGTTTTGTAAATGAAGTCAAAAAATCTTTAATTCTATTTATTTTACGTTACTAAATAAAAATTTTTGTTTGATTTGATTCTTTTGAGTTAAAAACTGTGTTTCCTAAGTACATACGAAACTTTTTATGTGCGTATTACACATCCCGCTTTCAAATAGTTGTTTATTTAAAAATCCCGCTTTTTGGCCGTATTTTCGTCAAAATCCCGCTTTTTGAACGATCGTGTCCCGCTTTTTGTAAAAAGCTTCTGGTCACGTTATGTATACAGCTAATTTCAATATTTTATGTGAATGTATGCGCCTATTACGGTTTACAACTCAACTAAGTTGAACTGAAAATGAAACAACTTAAATTTAAAACAACTTAACTGTTTTTTGGTATTCCGCATTACAACTAATTTTAGTTGTCTTCGAAACAATGTTCTTATCTATGCTATATTTTTTGAAACCATAGTAGCCATCACAAAACATTTTATATATTTTTAGTTTTGGTCTTACTTGAGATTCTATGTTTTATCAAGATGCAACAATATTGGTTGTTGGCGTCTGGATTAAGGAAGCAAGACTAATACAATAGTTGAAATAAAATCCAAACTGATAAAAAAAACAGTTGTCTCATGGTGGAAAAATAAAAAACAAATTTGATAACTACAACTCAACTATCAATTTACTTGTAAATCATAATAGGGGCCATAATTTGAAATCGTCAAAAAAAAATATAAAAAGTGCACTTAAAAAAGGATTATGGAGAATTGTTAGAGAAGAGAAATATTTTGTGCAGTTAAGTCTATGTGCAGCTGACATTGATTTTCTGTATGAAAATAATTTAAAATTATCAAAAATTTGGGGCACTTAAAAACGAATTTGTATGGAATTTGAAATAATAGTGATAAAATTTTATAATTTTAGGCACTTAAGTCCAAGGTGCGCTTGAACAAAAGGCAGTTAAATCAAAACTCTTGTCTTCGTTTTTATGCCGTACCACTTTTCATCATTGCGATATAAAACATTTCCTCAATTGGTCATCAGTAGGAAAGAATATAAATCATAATAATCATAATTTATATTCTTTGTCAGTAGTTACTAAAACCTCACCAAAATGAGCAATTGTAATTAATTTGATGACTACCTTTGTTAATGTTAAGACAACTATAAGTCAAAATAATAACTATTAGATATCAGTTTGATGAATAATTTCCATCAATACCACAAACAATAGTCATTGACATTATACCATACAATTAGAAAAAACGACTAAAGGATCTTCCAATAGGGAGTTCCCTATTTTGACATTTGTTAAATGCCATATTGGTGAAGCTAAATCTATCGAATTTGCTGTCATTTATTTAGTTTGTCTTGCCAAATCAACATGGCCAGATACAGCAATCAACAGGACGTGAAAATGATAAAATTTTATTATAAAAACGAGTGTTCTATTCGGGCAAGATTCCGCGCCCTCCGCCCATTTTTATGGTTGCCATAATTGCCCTAACAAAGGATTTATTTGCATTTTGATTAATAAATTTGAGTCCAGTTGTCCGGTAAATAATCAACGTCGATTAATTGTAAGATATGCCGAAAGCATCGCGTCACTTACAAGAACTTTGCCTTTCGCAAGCCACATCTTGTTGAAATTTGCTTCGTTATTTGGGGATGCTTACGCATAAAATTTAACTGACGCAGGATCTGAAGGTTAACAAGCCGAGACAATTACGCGTGTTCGCTGAATGGGAGAAAAAACTTCTTGAGCGATGAAACCGACTTTGTTCCTGAATTTTTCAGAAGCAATGTTTTAAACGTAACACACGACATGTAGATATGTATATTGCAATGGGAAATTTTATATGCCATATTTAAACATGTCGTGTATGGCAAGCTTTATGAACGCACCCATTGTCATTGGAAACGACAAGGTTTCATTATCGGGTTCTGTTTCGTATTTGTCAGATAAAAATAAAAATCATATTTGAATTAATCAGATTTACATTAAAATACAAGTTACAAAAATTAGAATATGTTAATAACGTTTAGTTTTTATTTTTACATATTTTAACTATAAATTATATACAAGATGTGTCATCACAGACGGCGCTTATGATATGACAAATATGAGAAGACGTTTGACATCAGATTAATGTCAGGTTTCATTCTATTTTTATTGATTACATTTTCGATAATAATGATATCAAGCATTAGTTTTTTTTTATGAGTATAGACTTTCCTTGCGATGTTTTTTTCCCACTGACTAAAAATAAGATAAACATCTAGAATGAAGAATATTGCGAACGATGCAATTAACTGGTTTCTAGCAATTACACGTCCATCCTAAATTCATTGTATATGGAGCGAATTCACAATGCTTCCGGATCACAAGGTTTTGGATGGATGTGGTTGCTATTTGTATGCCTGCAAGTATTTGTTGTAAAAACTTCCGCATATTTCATACTGATCATCTTACAAGGTGCAAGTAAATTAAGTAATTTATCTTGTGACATAAAACCTGTAATTGTAAAATGTGCGAAACTTTAAGTAAAACTTTTAAGTTCTCGTCAAGGTTATTGAATGCCTAAACCCCCATAAGATGTAATTTATTGATGGTTTTTTTCACATATTCCATCACAAAATTGCAGTTTTTATACTTTTGCTTTTATGTAAACATTGCAAATATGAAGAAATCCGGTTTGCAAGACCGCAATAAGACTGCTTCGTATTCGCACTTTTCATAAGGGTATACATGACACATGATTTTGCTTATTTTCAATAATGAAGGTTGAACGTAAAGGAACATAAAAACAGCACGAGATTCATTATTTTATAAGTTTTTCTTTCTCAATTTTTAAACTCGAAAGGTCATTTCATTTGTGCACCAAACTGAACAGTAAGCTCTCTGGCAAGTTAATGGCCAAAATTTTTTTGACTTTTTTTGTATTATTTACGTTTTTATGATCTTTTTAATTTATGCATTAATTTTCCAGCCCGTTATGTGGATGTAAATGACCATTGTCTGTCACTAAAGGCATAACGTGAAATATTGCGCATTTTAGGGACATCAATTTAAACGCAAGAAGTTTATATAAACTTTTTACAGCAGCTGTACAGTGACACAAAAAATTCTACACACTCCCTTTTTTTAATTGAAAGAGCTGTAAACAAGAAATTTATGTTAAGTGATTATATAACCCTTCTTGGCTGTAGGGTAAAAAAAATTAAGGGTCGTTACTATTACGTAAACTTATGCGTTGCAGATCAGCTGTTTCGTTATTTTCAAAAATATTTATTAACTCGGCGTTAGTATGTCCTTGTATTACAACCAAAATATTTTATACTTAAAAATGAGAAACTTGTTTTCGTAATTGAATTTTAGTGCGTCAGATGAAAATTTTGTACATTTTACGAAAATATTTGTAGCTTGTACAGAAAAACAGAGTTCATAGTTTTACAAATTTTGTTAAGTTACCAAAAATGTGGATAATACTCCATGTCATTTAAAAGAAATAGCAGGATTCTAATTGAATTAAATATCTAGACATATTTTTTATTACTCCAAAATCTATAACATTCGGAATTTTTTTATATCTCAGTAGGCCAATAAGTTGGCTCCCCACTCGAAATGACGTCCAAGCCTTTTTTTAAATTTTGTTGAACAACGCTCGACGCGAACCCCAGAACGTATGTTATGTTTTGCATTGTAGTCGCCAGCTGCTATGGTACAAGGTCCAAACGATTTATATATGTAAATCAGGGATGGCAAAATTGGTACAATTGTACTGTTTTTGCAACTATTTAAACTCAGAAAGTACAATGGTACACCAATGACTAATTTAGTACATTTAAGGAATCTCCCCAGTTTCACTCCGCCTTTCTTTTCAAACGATTTGATATGTCAATTTTCCCTTTTGAACAATAAAATCCATATTCTTTCCACTTGAAAACAGTCTTATGAAAGCAAATCGTCCAATTCCAAGTAATTTTCTTAATTCGAATACTAGATCACCTGCTTTTAATTTGTATACCTTATATTTCAACTTAAACAGCTTTAACATCCCAACTTGCAAGCCAATTTATGAAAACATTTCGGTAGCCAGAACAAAGTCGATTATTTTAATAAAAACAAATAAAAATATGTAATTTGAACTAAACAAATCTTTTAGTACAATTAAGGCCAAAAAAGTACAATTTTTGAAATTTGTTTGGTACAATTTTAAAACTGTCAATGCCTTCCCTGATGTAAATCCTTGTATTGATCCAAAATGATTGAGAATATGGGAGGAGATATCACGAAATTTGTAAAAAAAAAAAATTCGACTCAAATATTTGTTGGTTCTAGATATTCTTCACAAATGTTGCCAATAATAAAGTGCTTGAGTCTTGACTTTATTAGAA
Organism: Tachina lurida; assembly: GCA_944452675.1. NCBI lineage: Eukaryota > Metazoa > Arthropoda > Insecta > Diptera > Tachinidae > Tachina > Tachina lurida. Next base: position 81,632,987 of record OX101754.1, read on the forward strand.
TTGAAAATCCATCGAATGCTCTTCCCCTCGTGTCCTTTGAATCATACAGAGTGTAACCATTTATTTTAAAAATGATTTTCGAAATCAAATTAGTCTCAGAGATTATGTTTTTCAGTGTCTACCTATTATTAAATATTTTTAAGATTAACAACTTTCTGAAGCGCATCCTTTTTCAGACTATAATCCTTATGTTTTTGAATTATGACAAACAATGGGGATATGATTAAAACACCCGTTACAATTGAATTGCGCCATATTAAGATATAATTGTTAAAGGAAAAACAGCATGTTTGGAGCTACGAAAGAAAAACTCTATGGGCGAGCTAATTAGAAGTTCAAACGCAGCTTTACAAACAATAATTATAAATAACACTATGCCACGAAAAAAAATGAAACTCTAAAATGAGATGTTTTATTAGCTAATTTAGGGTCGCTGAATACGAATATGGTATTTATTTATTTTTCTTAAGAAGCGTTTTCGAAATACAACATGCTTTGAAATTTTTTTGGAGTGGTCGTCCACTTAAAGTAATTCCTAATATGAAACGCTTTAGATTTTTGGGGTTAAAAAATCCATTAAACACAGCATTAAAATTACAAAACAACTGAAATTAAATAATATTGTTCCCATTCACCTATATGTATATTAGAGTGGCCGTTATTTATTTTTTTTTTTTGATTTCTTATATTTTCACCTCGCAAATCGGTTCAGTTTTATGTAAAAAAAAATACAAAAAAAATTTATAGCGATAAGTTGTGTTTTAGGGTGTGCGTGCGCTCCTCAAAGTTGGCCTTCAAGCCAATTTTTCAATGTAATTTTTTGTATATGACGTATCTTTCAAAAAAAAAAACATTTAACAAGAAAATGATGTATGGCAATATTTTAGCTCTTCTAGTCTAAATCATTAGCCTTAAAGAAGGTTTTTAGCTAAAATTAATATTTTAGGAAATAATGAAAAAAATAACCAACACAAACCAAATATTATATATACCGAAATTGCATTTATTTGGAAATTATTTTACTTAGCGTTTACAGTAAAAGTGTATATCTATTAAATTATTTCATACATATATTAAGTATACTCGTAGTCATAAAAAACTAAAAAAAACAACTAAGAGTGCTATATTCGGCTGTGCCGAATCTTATATACCCTTTACCAACGTACGTACATATGTATATATAGTATACAGACACATACATACATATTTGGTTTGTGAAAAAATTTATCATTTTTTTAAAGTTTCCATCTTTGGAGCTGTAATTTTCTTTCCGAAGCATAAAATATATTCAATTTATAAAGAAAAAGAAAAAAATTGTTAGACCTATTTAATTTTACATAACACAAAAAGTTTGAGTTTTCCAACCCTGGAGTCATAATTTTGGATTTTTTTGATTATTGATACCAATCTAGTTCTTTAAAAAATACATAAAATATGTTAAGTGAAAAAAGCAAAAACGAAATAAGAAAAACTTAAGGTCAGATTTTGTAAATTCAAACGATTTTTTCGTTTTGAAATTTGTATGGAAAAAATATTTTTTGAAAAGAATTTTCGTTATTTTTCATACAAATTTGAAACGTTTAGAAACAAAATTTTTTACAAAATCTGCTTATTAGTTTCATTTAATTCCTTTAATATTAAAAACTTCAGTAAAGTGCGACTTTGAATCTCGCACGGCTTTTTTGAAGTTTTTTCTTCAGTTTAAACGATTTTTTGAGTTTTGTCGCTTTTTTCTCGTTTTGGCGATTTTTTTCTGTTTTTGGAGGTTTTTTTTACTCTGGTGATTTTTTTCTTTTATTGAGATTTTCTTCATTTTGTAGATTTTTCTCATTTTGACGATTTTTTTTTCATTTTTGCGATTTTTTTCTGTTTTTGGGTTTTTTCTATTTGAGAGTTTTTTTTCTTTTTTTTCATTTTGGCAACTTTTTTCTGTTTTTTTTGGTTTTTTTTTCGTTTTGGCTTTTTTTTCATTTTAGCGATTTTCTTTCATTTTGGCGATTTTTTTTTATTTAAGCAATTTTTCCGGTTTTTCGCGATTTATTTTAGTCCTAGAAATTTTTTTTAATATGGCGATTTTTTTCTGTTTTTGGGTTTTTTTTCATTATGGCGTTTTTTCCTGCTTTGGGGTTTTTTTATTTAGGCGATTTTTTTCTCTTTTTTGGGGTTTTTTCATCTTGGCGATTTTTTTCATTTTGTCGTTTTTTTCCTGTTTTGGGTTTTTTTTCATTTTGGCGATTTTTTCATGTTTTTTTGGGGTATTTTTCGTTTTGGCGATTTTTTTGTTTTTCGCGATTTTTTTCCGTTTGGCGATTTTATAATTCCTTGATTTTTTAGTTTTACCGTTTTTGAAAATTTCAAGAGTTTTGCTTTTACGGTTTCCAAGATACAGCAAGTTGTCAAAATTGCATAGTCAAAATTGCATTAACTGATGGAACATCCTTTAATTTAAATTTTTTGAAATTTTAGTGTTAATTTTTGTAGTCTGTATAAAAATACACTAACCTTACAAATTTCAAGTGTATATACATATAATTGTATGTATATTACATGGGATTTTAGAATTTTTCGTTGCTCGTTTTGGAACACCCTTTAATTTCCAATTCTCATGTATTTGTTGTTGTAGCGGCCAGAAGTCTACACACTGTGTCCAAATTTCAGGTCTGTAGCTCTTACGGTTCTCGAGAAAATTTTAATTTTACATAACACAAAAAGTTAAAGTTTTCCAACCCTGGAAACGTCTTTTTAATTTTTTTTATACTTTTTTTTATTTAAAATACCAATTTTAGTCGTACTGAAGTGTAAAATAAATTTATTTATTAAAAAAAATAAAAATTTGTTTTCGGTAGTTACTTTTATATGGCAAAATATAGTTTACGTTTTCCAGCTCTGCAATCGTCTGCCCGATTTTGCTGAATTTCAATACCAATCTAAGTTGGACCATTTCTGATACATCAGTCCAAGAACGAATTCTCTAGCTTTTCTGTGAGCTTCAGAAAACCGATTTCACGTACACCGGACGGACAGACGGACGGACGGACGGACAGACGGACATCGCTTATTCGTCATCGCTATTCATAACGACCCAGAATATATATATTTTTTTGGTCGCAAATTAAAATTATGGAAATTACACACGGAATGACAAACCTATATATACCCTTTTCCATTTTTGGTAAAGGGTATAAAAATTACATAGATAGTATGGGCTTGCGGGCTAACTTTGAGGTCCGGACGCACCCCCTAAGACACAACTTATCACTATGCAATTTATTCGTATTTTTTTTACATAAAACTGAGCCGATTTGGGGGGATGAGAGTATAAGAAATCAACAAAAAAATCCTTCATACAACTAACGGACACTCTAATGTATATACAAGCAAAGTACTCAGAAATAGTGAATATCATAGTCGTGTACCCAGCAAGAAGCTGGAATAAAAACCAATTGCAAATTAAATATGAAGCGAAAATAGGTGTAGGGTTGACGGTCTTTCTTCCATATGAAAGTAGACGATGTCTAGCAGCTGTGATACATAGATGACGATGTGTAGTTACCCAATAAATTTTAATCGGGGACAAAAATTTATTATTTTGCGCAAATTTATATTTTTAAATTATTTTGCAATAAAAAGATAATGTTTTCTATATTACTAACCTGAGAAGGCCAGCAACATAATTTTGCGAATTTTTTAAAAATATTAGTTCCAAAAAATCTCTAAAAAAAAAATAACACTACCAAAAGTTATAAATCATAGATCAAAAACCAATGAACTTATTTATCAAACAATATATATAAAACAATTACCATACCTTGATTAATAGACGACATAGTTCACTTTAAAGAATGTATCTTTAAACGGCAGAAATGAATATTTGAAAATCCTCCTTTAGCTTGCGTATGTTATAAAGCACGTGTTATTTTCCACAATCAGCTAACTTTGAGTTGATTTATTTAACAGCTGACAGTAGTTAGCGCCTCAATTTTCTTACCAGTGATGTGATATTTTGTACCGATTACTCCAACGGAATTATTTTTCTTAAATTCGAAAATTTTAAAAATTAAGTTTTTAACACAACCTCGTATGGACGGGCCCCAGTGTGCGACTTACGATTAAATTATTGTATGGTTTGTGACCGGTGGCGGCTGTTAGCCGCCTTATGTAATCGGTTGTGTTCTGTGCTCATGTGCAAGAACAAATTGAGAAATCGTTCTCATTGTTTTGTTTTAATTTTGTTTCACTCACTTCAAACAACGAAACAAAACAAAATCAAACAATTTGTTTCGTTTATTTTCGTACTCTGCTTTTAAGTACAAAGAAATTAAAACAAAAATAAATTTATAACTGCACAAGTGTCGATTATTTTTGTTACGAAAATCACGTCATAACTCCTGTATCGCCCAATAAATAGCAAAGCTATAAAAAAAAACTATTAATTTTTCCATAGCCCATATTAACAAGGAAAACTAACTCTGGACTTGTGCTTGACGCAACCTCTGCGAATATAATGGAAGACATAGAATTAAGCGTAAACTATTACAACAGAATTTACTTACAACTATGAAATGCGGTGGTGACTTAAATATTTAAAAAAAATTTGAATCGGTCAGCTGGGATATTGTTACTAGAAGACAACGGTACCAAAGTACACTGCTGACATTGTAACATAATGTCCCCCTTGAATGGAATAAAGAAGGTCCAAAGATTAAAAAAATATATAAAAAAAATAAAATTTAAAGTATGCAGTTACAGAGAATGGAAACGCATTTAAAAAGAAGTAAAAGAAAAATTGTAATTTATTTTATACTACAATATGTAGACTTTTCTGTATCTTAATTTCAATTTTGCTGATAAATGAATTGAGCTTTAAATTTATTATTAACTATTATTACCCAATCCTTTTGGAATTTTTTTAATTAAAAAATAAAACACACTTGAGATATGGAAGGGTGTATGTAAAGTTTTCTGTGCCACTATAATTCTGGAAAAAAGTCTTGTAAATTTTTATTTTAATACTTGTATAATAAAAATACAACTTTCAGGTAATAAAAAAAAACTAGTATAAAATTTGTATAGTATGGCGTATTGTTTGATAAAAATATGTTGGAGTCTTAAAGATGATCTCAAGAAACTCATGCAATTAAAAGTCTTCTAGGTTACTAAATTGTAATCTTTTAAAAAATAATTTTATTACAAAGTTGTGTGTGTATATACATACGTGTATACACGTCTTCGAAATAAATTATCGTATATACAGCGGCAAGCAATTGTGTGACACTTTCTTATCAAATGTGATATAAAATCGAAGTATAATCGAGACATTATTAGATGAGACATTATTAGATTTAGTTGAACTATAGTGAAGTATAATCGATAAAATAAAAGTAACAAATTCAGTCATTTTATTTAAACGATACAATAAAATAATCCTTATCCTTACTAATGTTATAAATGTGAAAGTGAGTTTGTTTGTTTGTTTGTTTGCTACGCTTTTACGCTCAAACTATTACACCGATTTTGAAAATTCTCTCACCAATAGAAATCTACATTGCCAGCGTCAAACATAGTATATTTTTTATACGATTAGGAACCAGTTTTTTATATTTGGTATGGATCTTCAAACCGCTAAACTGATTTTGAAAATTATTTCACCAATCGAAAACTACACTACCAGCGGAACCGGTTTTCTTATAATTAGTTCGGATTTTTTCCGAAAAACAAATTTTTGGGCTGGCTAGGGCAATTTTCGTTTTAGGTTGAATTGTTTTACCAGTTTTAAAACCGGTTTCCATTCTATTTTTTAACTTTATTTATCGCCTTTTTGTCGGTTTTTATCGGTTCTTTTTTACGTTATCAGTGAGTAACAAATAACAAAATATTCATAAACTTTAAGTACAGTTTCCCAAATATCAGATCAATACGAGCGGAGCCGCGGGTAAAAGCTGGAAATTAAATAAAACAAAACTAAATTCATAAATATCAAAAGTTAAAGCTAAGATTGAGTAAGTTTTATGAAAAAAGTATATGTAATATATATACATATATAATAATTTTTGTATATATATTTTTGTCTCACGTTCCTTTGATTTAAATACACTTTTAATACGCCTGATATTGACCATTTCGTTGTATGACATTTTTGCTTTGGAAGCAAATTCTTAATGATTTTGGCAGTTTGATTCTGATCTATCTATCTTCTTGATATAAAACTTCTTCCTCTATGTGTCCACTTTGTTCCACAATTTTATGTATATTCTCTTTTGCGATGCAAAGATAAACTTATTTTCTCAGTGTACCATGGCTGTGTACTAATGTATCCACTAGACTTTTTCCATACAATTTACTCAATCTTAGCTTTAACTTTTGACAATCATGTACTTCATTTTGGTTTCCTTAAATATTATTTTATTGTATCGATTAAATGAAAAAACTGGATTTTTTCTTCTTTTATTTTATGGGTTTTAATTCGATTTTATGTCGTATAATGTAAGAATGTATCCACAAATGCTCGCCACTGTATGTTCATATGCCAAAAAAAATGGTAACTGCTAAACACTAATGAAAAACTTTTTGATTCAGACGCGTATTTATTTAGTTAAACAGTTTCATACATAAATAATAGACAATGTTATAGAATATATATACAAAAAATAATAATAATAGTTTGAGGCAGAACAGAAAATAATTATTTTCACTTCCAAAATCGTGTATTGAAATAATTTTTATCTGAGCTCAAATGGTCAGTAAAAATTTGGGTTTAATTACAGGAACTTATTTCCGCATTGCTGCGTAGTTTTTATTATAAATATAGCTCAAAATAGCACTTGAGATCAAATCACAAATATAGTATATCGATAACTTAAAGGATTTAACAACTCACCACTGTCAACTTCATTTTCACTTGGATCTCTTGAAAATACATCGCCACGAGTGCTATTGTTGCTAAAGTATTGATCATGTTGTTCGGATTCTACACTCTGCAGAGACTCGTGGTGGTCAGGTTCAGTGTCATCAATATCTTCCAAGTACCTGTAATGATACCGATACAACTGTTGCTGGCGACGCAGATGTCGTTGGTAATTTTGTTGTTCCTCCTGCTGTATTTCGGGCTCCTCTTCTTCTTCTACTTGACGTTCTTCTTTCACAGGTTCGTCTTCAACATCCTCTACTACGGCTTCATCAACGAAGTCATTGTTTATGTTGTCTTTACTGCTGTTGTTTTCCCGTTTGTAACTGTTTTTATTATTTACACTCTGCTCCGTTTCCACCTCTTCGTAATCATCTTCAAAATGAGGTTTTTCTGTTGGCTTTTGTCCGTTACGTTGAAGCAGAGAGTTTCTGTTCTTATGGCCATTGCCATAAGTTTTACGTTGTTTTTGCTTCACAGTTCCTCTTTTAAAAAAGCCAGACGATGATGCAAAACCTCGTGGCCTTGGCCGTACGGTTGGAGCTTTTGGCTTTGGCAGAATTTCTGCTATTGTGGGAATTTTCTGTTTGCCACTGCGATGGGGAAAGAGCCGACGCTCTAAGTAATTGGATAGGATTTGTTCGGTAATTTGATTTTGGCGCGCTATTTCCGATTGATCTAAAGCAAAGTTTGTATCTGAAATAGTCGAAGAAATTAAATATAAAAAATTGTTTAAAAATGCATTTTAATAGCTTTCACAGCACTGCGAATAAATTTAATTTGGAGTTTATAGACTACATTGTTGAATGGATTATTATTTTTTATGGTTATAACCAAAGCATATATCTTAAATTACAAAAAAAAATTCTTCAAGTGTAACTTTATTTTACTCTAATTTTTCTCACCAATACAAACATATTTTATTTTGTGGATCAATATTTTGGAACCAAGTCATGTGTGTTATTTTTGTTCTGTATTTAGTCACGTTTGCATGCATTAAGGTTTTTGGCTTGATCGAGACTGCATGAACTCTATATTAATTTTTTAGTGTTTTTTAAAAACGATTCATAATATTCTGAAACACAATACAAGAAACAGGGTATGAATAATTGGTAACAAAACCCTGAAAAGTGTTTCTGGTGAAAGTTTTAATACGAGTATATACATATGTATATGTACATCATCTCAGCAATAAATTTATGATTTTTTTTTATGATTGCCAAATTTATTCACTTCCTTACAAAATATGCCCAATTACAAAACAAATTTCACAAAACCATAAAAGCTGTAAATACTAATTGATTTCATTTCTTTCACTTAATTTAAATTCATTTAGTTGATAAAAAAACAAGATATTTATATACATCTAGTAATACCTTTTTTTTTTTAATTTTCGCTGGGATATTTTTTATGTATAGGTAAAAATAAAAAAGTAACATTGTTAGATAACTTCATTAGTTATTTTCTGAGTATTGTCACAAAAAGTGTTAAAAATTGGCTTTAGTCATCAACTTATTGGAATTAATTTAAAAAAAATCCATTTTGCTGCAAAAATATAATATCCATCATCAGAATTGCAAAAATTTAAAAATAATGTTTTTTAAGTTATTTTTTTTTTAAGTTTGTTGTTAGTTAAATAAGCTCGTCTAGATGAGTTTCGCAGCTGCATAGGCAACTCATCAGCAGACTTGAACCACAATTCAATAAAGCTTACAAAGCCATGCCATAATGCTTATAGACAAACTCCCAATATATTAATGAGAGTTACTTCGAAGCACGGTAAAAAAATTCACCAGCTGAAATAACTTCTCTGCTGTCAAATCAAACTAAACGTTAGGAAATATTCTGACAGCAGGAAATTTTACACTAACAAATATACAAGGGGAATACGCCGACGACAGTAGATATTGTTTTGGACACATTGGCTAGACCACATTATTGAAGAATTGAAGACAAAAAACATATACACAAAACGTATATCTAAGTACGTCATATATCATAAATCATAATAAAAATATACCACAAAATCTGCAATTAACAGTTGAAGTAGAATAACGCAATACTTGGATATGAAAATAATAAAAGACAACAAAAAATTAATAAAAGACTGGTATGCAAAGGAAACCGCAGCTGGAACATTACTTAATCACCATCTATCCAACCGATGAACACGACTATAAATACAGCGACGAATCTAATTAATAAAATTCTCAACATTAGTAACAAACGTTTTAGAAGAAAACAACATCAGTAAAATAAGAAATATAATGAAAAAAAAAACCCCTCCCAATATAAATACATCACGAGCAATCTAATAAACAAATGCTTAAATAAAAAACTAACTGAAAAAAATATTCTGCCTTATCGTGGTTGGCGTATGTTAAATACGACTACGACTGTTTGGTAATAGATTAAAGAAGAATTCAACAGTTATTCTTTAATCTATTAGAAAACAGTCGTAGTCGTATTTGAAATACGCCAACCACGATAAGGCAGATTAATACAGCAGTAGAAGAAAATTTTTTTTTACAGTGTAGCATATGTTCTAAAGTTGACCGAAAATAAAACATTCACCCGTATTGCGTATTATTGACCATTTATAAGACCTTTCAAGACATGCGACATTTTTTAAACGCTTTACTACAGCGAAATATTCTAAAATAAACGCTAAACAACACTGTTGGCAATATTTTTTTTGAGTTCTTTGTCTTGCCAACAGTGTTTTTTAGCGTTTGTTTTAGAATATTTCGCTGTAGTAAAGCGTTTAAAAAATGTCGCATGTCTTGAAAGGTCTTGTGCAGGACTTTATTGCGTATGTCGAGTCGAATATTCGACTACGAGAATTTTGTATTTGATTAAACAAACTTTATACAAGTTTTCTTTATTCTACGACAAAATTCTCGTAGACGAATATTCGACTCGACATACGCAATACGGGTGATTAAAAATCAAAATCAAACTTGACAAATTAAAAACAAGCAATGTTGTTTACGAAATCAAATGCAATGAAAACTAGGGGGAAAGCAGTGAATTAATTTATATGGGTGATACAAAAAAAAGGATGTTAGGAACGCGAATAAATGAACATAAAGCAGACATAAGGGAAGGAAGGAAGGCGACGCACAGTGGTCCCAATGACAAATTTAAAAAAAGTCGTAACTCTATTTTCGAAGTACCTAGAAGCATACAAATTTGTATAAATGAATGACTTAGCATGGCATGATCTCAAGCCAAAAATGGGCGAATTCTATTGGATGGGTGTGGCACTTTTTACATAACAATTAACTGACATAAAAAGTGCAAAATCAATTCATAATCACTGACATTACTATAAATTGATTTCTGTGTTTTGTGTAGTCAAAATATGTAAATATTCACTTCAAACACAAAAAAATAAGAAATAATCAAAAAATACACAAAAATATAAGTTTGTTGTGCTTTCAGACATTTTATATCTATGTCTATAATAACATCGGCAGGAACTCGTTTACCTGCCTTATGAAGACTACTTGCAGCAGTAAATATTAACTCTTGTGGGGAGTAAGTGTTCACAAGAAATTTCAATTTTGATTGTTTTGATCCTTAGCCCCTTCTAAAAACAGTTTGCAAAACCAGCCATATTTCTATGTGGATGGGCCACCGTGTTTTCATCAAAAAAAAAAAAAAATCACGAGGCTTTACTGGGAAATAGAAAAATATCATCGAAGCAAAATTTACATATAAGTTTACTCCAACAACCTCTTTGTTTGATGTGATTTCATCCACTTCGAGAGCTTGCTAACGAAATTTCGATATGCTTGCTTTAGTTTATTTGTATAGTCATAATTTTTCATCATTTTGGATATCACTTTTGATGAAAATGCAAAATATGTATGTATATCAGCATCATTATTTTTCTTTTGATCCGTTTCAGGATACCAAACATTGAATAAATCCCTTTTGGTACTAGACCTTGCAATCTAAAGATTCGATATGAAGTGTTTAGGCATATATCGGCTGCTGATTTCTTAAATATTTAAATATGACGACATAAAAATTGGATCGAAAGCTGGTAAAATTCACTTTTAAAAGTCTAGCACAAATCTTAATACAGATACAATTGCGCAGTTAACGAATACATTTTAATTTTCACACATACATATTTTTTTAAACGGAGTGTTAAATCAACTGGACATTCAGAATCAAAAAAATATATACCTCTATTGTATATATAAAATCAAGAAGTATTACAGAAAATGTTTTCGCTCTATATTAACTATAAGCTCTCCAAACCACAAACAATTATCGATTGGTTTCTTATTAAAAAACAAAATTAAGCAATTACTTCTGTTTAAAACAAATATTCCGGTTATAATATTGCAAATATACAAAAAAAAAGTTATACCGTTTTGCCGTGGAGGCTTGTCATTAAAAAACCATCCAAAATGTTCACTTTTGTACCATTAAAAAAAGGAATTTTTTCGAGCTAAATTTGGTATTGGGACCATAGTTATCTGGGACCATGGTTATCTGTGTTACTACATGTAAGAGAGTGCGGACTAAGAAAATATAAATATATTTGACAGACAGTCGTTAAGCAGCTCTGGGTTAAAGAGAAGAGTTTTTCGTCTCACTCGCACTGGTTGACTGATATGCCGCGGATAACCGTATAATCTTGTGGTTCTTTTGTGGAATTTCGTTGACAACCACGTTGCATATCTCGGGTATAGTCAGTCACAAAAACATTTTTAATAATGCTGTTAATAATATCATGGACATATGGACTCAGTCACCCCGTCCATTTTTGTGCAACCATATTTTGCAAATTTACTTTGCAGAGTATGTACCAATAAACACATATTTGATAGAGAAAAGAAACAAAATAAACGTTACACTATTGAAAAAATACAAAGAACAATAAACACAAAGGAAGATAAAGATGCTCGTAATACTAATACCGAGTACACACTATGACATTATGTGACATCGCAAAAATTTAAGTGTGGGCTATTGGCAACGTTTGTCATTTCCGATATTTTTCGTTGTGTGGCCTTACCTCACAAACTGTTAACGCATCTGATGTAGACAGTTCTGAGAACGAGTTGGCAGCATTTCAGACACAATAACAAAATGTCAGCGTATTGACATTATGCCTTATCGAATACATACCGAACAAATTTTAAATGAATGTATGAGGGTATAAAAATTTAAATTTATGAGAAACGAAAAAGAAAGTGGAGAAAAACGCAAGCCTCCTGGATGCATGACATTACGACCAGAGTGACAATAAGTACTCAAAAAAATAAAAAATATTCATAAGCAAATGTCTTAATTTTAGCAACTGCTCATAATCGTAATTAAAGCACAAGGAATTTGTACGCAGACACATTTTCTCTCGAGCAACTAAGGCTCAGTTACCCGATTGTAATGTAATGTAACTGCAACGTAGGAAACAGCTTATCGATATTTTTATATGAAAAGTAGGTTACGTTACATAACATCTCTATAAGCATTTGCATTACTTTTCACATAACAATATCGATCAGCTGTTTCCTACTGTTGCAGTTGCATTACATTACAGTAGGGATGAAACGATACGAGTAAATACAAGTAAGTACTCGATACTTTTTCTTAGAAACCAAGTACTTTTGGTATCGATACTTTACTGCCGACTACAAAGTAGGTATCGGTAAAAAGTACTCGTATCGGTAAAAAATACTCGTTTCTTATTGGCTACAACAATGTTGAACATGACGTCAGTTTAACAAAATGTTATTTGTTCGTATTAAATCTCAATTTTTGCTTAGAATATATATTAAAGTAAGTTCAAGAAAATGGGACCCCGAGTTAAGTGTGTGGTTATATTTTATAAAAAAGACGATTAAATTGCGAGCTAAAAAAATTGTTTTAAAAGCGTGTGTTATTGGGGCAATACACCGACTATACTGCTCCTGTCGACAAAAATATGTATTTCAAAGCAAGTACATACAGGGAGTGTCACTAATATTCGGTTTTCAGATTTCAGTTTAAAAAGCTACCATTGTTTGGTAGACTTTTTTTGATTCTGAATCTAAAAACCGAATATTAGTGACACTAGCTGTACATATTACACATATGTACATATACCGTCGGTTGGTTATTGGTTTCCGGCACAGTATATACAAAATACATTATGTCTGCAGGAAATCAATAACCAACCGACGATATGTGGGTATTGTGTGTATTTACTTTAGTTTCACTACTACAAATGATATGAAGAACCTGACCGATACAAGTAAGTATCAATACTTTTTATGCGATACCCAGTAGGTATCGATACTTTTGAAACGATACCGTATCAAGTAAAAGTATCGATACCTTAGTGGTATCGTTTCATCCCTACATTACAGTCGGGTAACTGAGTGTTCAGACACACGCCTTAGTTGCGCAATTATGGCGTTTTTTGTAACTAAGGCCATAATAGACCACAATTTACCATACAATAAGTCAATTAATAAATTGAGCAATTACTAGTTAATTGTATCACTAGTTGCGTAAAACTCAAAATGCAACCCTGGTCATAAGTATTTTTATCAAGAACTGTGTTCAGTGAGCAGAAAAATTTCCTATAATGACAAGCCAAATGTCAAAAAACATACATATAAACAAAACAAACCAAGGTTGGCAAACGGTATCATAAAAATACCGATACCGATTCAAATACCGCTAAAATTAGATACCGGTATCGTTACCGATACCGAAATCCATTTCGGTTAGAAAATACCGGTATCCAGACTACCGTTTACGTCTATACCGGTACGTACCGGTATACCGATTCCGGCCAAAAAATAAATGATAGTTGAGTTTTTTTTCACCATGAGACAAATGCTTTTTATCAGTTGTATTTTGGTTTTTATTTCGACCATTATGTTGGTTTTGCTTTACTATTCCAGACGCCAACCAATCCCATTTGTCAACCAATATTATTGCCATTTTCATAAAACATAGAATCTCAAGAAAAAATACCAAGGCCAAAACTAAAAATATTTAAAATATTTTGTAATGGATATTTTGGTTTCAAAACATATAGCATAGATAAGAATTATTTGTTATTCACAATACCAAAAAAAAACAGTTTTTTAAAAGTTAAGTTGTTTCATTTTCAATCCAACTTAGTTGAGCTGTAAACCGTAATATGTGCAAAAATTGCAAAAATATATTTCAATTAACTCTCTTTCTTTGGTATTGGTCTTGTTTACACACTTCACCGTAATATATAAGGTTGGTAGAGAAAAAACTTCTAAACTTTTATATTTGAAGTTAAAGATTCCTCTCTTGAGGTGAAGAAAATTACTTTTGAAATGAAGGAAAACATTTTGGCGACCACTGCTGTACCAATTTTGTACTCTGTGTTTATATACATCTATTAAATTGTACTTTCATCGTCCTGGAAGCTTAAATACACCGAAAGCGTATAAATAGAAGCGAAATACATCATACAGGTAGTTTTTTAACAAAAAGTCTTCTAACAAAATATTTAAAACAGTCCTGTGAATTACTCTTATTCAATTATGTTTTATAAACAAAGTTATCAACAATATATGTAGATCCAGTACAAAAATATTGCCTAAGAACGTGTCCAAAGTAGAAAAGTGTCGAAAAAAACCGAAATCATATTTGGTGAAAAAATAAAGACATATTTGAAATTTACTGAAACAAGATATATCTATATGGTTCTAAAGGTCTTAGTATCTTCTTTCTGTATCCGTTTATAAATTTAAAATCGGTTGATATTTAACTTAGTTGGAGGTTGATAAGTGTCTACGGGGACGAAAAACCGGTTTACGGTTTACGGTTTTTACCCGTAACTCAAGATTTTGGAGGTGTCTGGAAAATTTCAAATACAATTTGTATTGTTATACTCGACAATACCTAGCAGAAATATAGTAACACGTCCCAGGTATTTCGATTTCATCAAAATTTGTCACACAGTGTAATATATAAGTATAGACAAAACTTATGTTTACTATTTTGTTTAATTAACCAAAATGTACACTTTATCAGCACTTATAAGCAAAAATTGGCATGAAGTTAGCAAAAGTGACGAAATTGAATTAGGTATTAACGAGTTCCTCCATACAATTAGACATTAGAAATGGTTGCATTACCTAATTTTAACCCACCTCTACTCCGTAGCATAATTTTTAATGTGAAGTTTCATGGCAAAATTCTTTAAGATCATGTTCAATTTTGCCACTTATGCTAACTTCATGCCAAATTTTGCTTATACATAGGGCCGTATATATGTAAAGTTTGAACTGCAGTCTCCTTGTTTCACTTTTTTAATAAATTATTTTTTAATAATAGTATAAAAACATACACATGTATATAGAAACAAATAAGTTTATATGCTTTTATACGAGTACATATGTATGTTAATGTAAAAATACTCCCTTTTTGAAGTGATTTAATAAAAAAAGATTTTTTGTAATGTCCACTGCCTGAAATAATAAATTTATCAGCAATATCGGTATACCGGTATTATAAACTCGATAACGCTATGTACCGGTAATACCGATACCGAAATGAAAAAAATACCGATACCGCTACCGATACCGAAATTTAAAAAATAATTGTACCGGTATCAATACCGATACCGTTATTTTTTTCGGTTTCCAACCTTGAAACAAACTGAACAGGCGGAACTCGAAAAAATAAAAAAAAAATTAAAAAGAAATGGCTGGTGAAGAAAGAAGGTAAGTTTTTTTTAATTCATAAATAAATTTATTAACAAATATTTTTTATAAATAGGAAAAAAAATTAAGAGGAAGAAGCTCGCTTTGAGTAAGGCCAGTGAAGCTGCTCAATTCGAGTTTTGTGGCCATGTCGAATAGAGGAGCTTCATGACCAAAGAAAAAACCGTCACTTATATGCTGAGATGGCGGGTGAGCTGCAGAATTGGGCATTCTATACAGCGCGGGATGTACACGTTAAATTACAAAATTTTCTTTCTTAGTTTTTATTTTTATATACAAAAAACGGTATCTGTAAATTATAAATATGTACATATGTATGTAACAATGTTTTTTTCAGCTGTCAAATGATAATTGAGTCAGATAAATTTAGTATGTGTGAACACTAGATTTAATTGCTCAATTAAAATTAAGTTAACTCAATTAAAAATGCATGTCTGAACTATAGGTCTGCACAGATATAACTGTTTGCACCAGTTTTACGTGTGTTGGTTCTGGTATGTACTACATCTGTGCAGACCTATAGTCTGAACACAGTATAATATCCCTTTTCCATACGGAAAGTTTACTTTGCACAGTCTTAACTCAGCTGTTTGAAAGACACAGATAGTAGTATAGTCTCTTTCTGTCTTTCTACTAGCTGAATTAAGACTTTGCAAAGTAAACTTTGCGTATGGAAAAGGGGTGTAAGCTGCAACATTCTGCTCAGGGTTGGCAAAATTGGTACAATTGTACTTTTTTTTGGTGATATTCAAACTCGGAAAGTACAATAGTACGCCAATGACTAATTTAGTACATTTAAGGAATCTCCCCAGTTCCACTCCTCATTTATTATCAAACATGCCAATTTTCACTTTTGAACGATGAAACTCTTACTCTTCTCACTTAAAAACAGTTTTGTTAAAGGAAACACACAGCGAAAAAGTAAAAAAAATGTGAACTCGTTAATTTCCAAATCATTTTTCTTCTAAATTCGGATGCTAGAGCACATGCTATTAATTTGTATATTTTAAATTTCAACTTACATAAACAGGTGTAGCCAGAACAAGGTCGATTTTTTTAATAAAAACATATAAATATAAATAATTTGTAATTTGTTACCTTTTCTTTTTGTAGCTCTGTTACATTTATCAATCACTTTCGACAAATCGGTTCATATCAATTTGTTTCTTACTTGCAAAGTTCTTCCATTGCCAGCCTCTTTGTAATTGTATTTTGACGGCTTAAGATGCATCATTTTAGACGGTTTTATGTTTAAACAATACAAGAGAGTAATGTTAACGGTAATATGTGAATAAATAAGTTTTGCAAAAATTTTCTTTTATAACGTTATTCGCGGCATTGCTTCAATTGTTGAGGAAACTTTTCTGACAATTATTGCTGCCAATATGAATTCAGGATCTGCTTGACGCGATGGGGGTAAAAGGAATATTTTATTTGTATTTGAAGAATTTGTGATTTATTTTTCGTTTACAAGAAATTAATGTATAATTTCTGTCCCATTATTTAAGCAGCATAATTACGATACCTGTGTAAGTCTATGAAAAAGCTATGGTTTTGAGTTTCGATACGATCGCTTAGAATATATGTAGAATCTACACACACACATAAATAAACTCATATAAATTATAAATTTGTAACAGTAGCTTTATTATGTTTCAATGGCCTTGAGCATAACAATTTGTATTTAAATTTTGCTCCGTATTTTTGTTATTATCTTATGTTCTATTTAATATTTTCAAAAATTATGAAAAACTCGATTTGAAAAAAAAAAACAATTTCTCGGATATGTAGCAACTGAGCTTAAACAGTAGTTCCCTAATTAACTTTGTTTTATTTCATTAAATTAAAAAAAATATGTCATTAAACTAGTTCTCTACCCAAATTGTACGACATATCAGTTTTGACTAATTTATTGAATAATAATTATTACATACATATGTATGTATATTTGTAGTAATAATTTAATAATGCATAGCGATGAACGTTATAGAAACAGATTAGTCTGGAATAATACATAAATTAATCAGGCTTAAGTTCAGTATTTTGATTAATTAATTTTATACCTCCGTAGGGTACCTCCGTAATCTCCATATTCGAAAGTATCTCTACCAAAAATTTCTATTATTTTGTGCTATTTTTCAGGAAGATATAGCGTAATAAATTGTTGCTTATCTTTTTCCGACTTATAATATCATACGGAATAACAGTTTAATTTAGCTTATACTTTGATATTATTTCAAATTAAATTTATTAGATACGGTGTGTAGAACGATGTTTTTCTAAAAAAAATTCAATTGAATACCGAATTTCCAAATTTAACTGCAAAAGAAGTAAAATTCTCAAAATCGACTTTAAAGTTTAAAAAGGCTCACCTGCAAAATGGTAAAATATGACTTAAGCACTTTTTCCTTATTGCCACAGATACTGTTTATATAATTATTGATTTACTATTGACAAATGGATTTGTAGATACATATAACTATTATTTGCTTTTTATTTTGTTCAGGTTAGCAAGTAGTTTTCCAGCAAAAAATTTCAAAAAAGGTAATCGGGATTTGGAATTAAGCATTTTTGGTGGAAGCTGTTCCTTACTGGATTACCAACTTAATGATTTTAACAAGGATTGAGACTAAAATAATCGATTCTTAAGAAGTACTTACTTTTTTTATTTGGCAACTTGTTCACGTAATCTATTTAATCTAAAAAAGTTATTCTCATCATTTAGCAACTTGTACATAATGTTTTTAAATTTTAGGTAATGTGATTTATAAGCGAGTAATGAAATTTGGTAATCAGAAAAGTAAGTCATTATATGGCAAGTAGTTCTGATGGTAATGTGTATTTTTTTGCTGGGTGTATAGGTACACAATCAGTCTTATGTATAACGTAAAACTGGCATGAAGTTAGCATGAGTGGCAAAATTTAACATGATCTTAACGAGTTTCCCCATACAGTTTCACATTTAAAATTACGATAAGATTTAATATTGGACTAAAACTACATTAAACGTCGATTTTTATTATTAAATTGTATGGAGCAACTCGTTAACACCTAGATCAATTTCGTCACTTATGCTAACTTCTGCCGTTTTTAGGGTTTCGAACACCAAAGGTGAAAAGAAACCCTATTGTTTTCGCTACGCTGTCCGTCTGTCCGACTATCTGTCACAGGGTATTTTCTCGAGAACCGTAAGAGCTACGGACCTGCAATTTGGACAGAGTGTGTAGACCCTTGGCCGCTACAACAACAAATACATGAGAGTTGGAAATTAATATACATACATACAATTGTGTGTATATACACTTGAAATTTGTAAGGTTAGTGTATTTTTATGCAGACTACAACAATTAACACTAAAATTAAAAAAATTTTAATTAAAGGGTGTACCATCAGTTAATGTAATTTCGACTATGTAATTTTGATAACTTCCTGTATCTTGGAAACCGTAAGAGCAAACTTCTTGAAATTTTCAAAAACGGTAAAACAAAAAAATCTCAAAATTATAAAATCGCCAAAACGAAAAAAAATCGCCAAAATCAAAAAAAAAAAATTGCCAAAACAAAAAAAAAAGCACCAAATTAAAAAAAATCTAAATCGAAAATAAATCGCGAAAAACCGGAAGAATCGCCAAAATGAAAAAAAAAATCGCCAAAATGAAAAAATCACCAAAATGAAAAAAATCGCCAAAAAGGAAAAAATCGCCAAAATGAAAAAAAAATCTTCAAAATAAAAAAAATCGCCAAAATTAAAAAAAAATCGCCAAAATTAAAAAAAAAATCGCCAAAACGAGAAAAAAGCGAAAAATAATCCAAAAAAAATTATTTCAGCTGAAAAAACGTAAAAAAACACTGTATTAAAAAAAATGCTCAAAGACCAACGTACGGAACCCTTCGTGCGCGAGTGAAAGTCGCACTTTACTGAATTTATTTCTTATACATAAAGCTGAATATAACCATTTCTCATATATTTTTTTCACTAAAAATTCATGTCGCATAGCTGTTGTTAACAAACAACTTAATTTTTTGATGAAAATAGATTGCTTGCGATCGTAAATAGTAGACTTTCGTAAAAAAGAAAATTCAAAGAATGGTTGGTTGGTTGGTTTACGTGACTGCCCACTACACGCAAGCATTCAAGTAGAATCCAGATTATTCCTTTTTGAAAGGACCACTACACTCATCGGTGTCAACCTATGTAGAGCCGTGTCTAAGTATTCTGATACGATGATCGTTACTAGATCCAACGTGTCGCGTTGAGATATCTGATAAGGTCATTCAACCCAATCTCAGATAGATCCGAAAGATCATCTAGTACATGACTGCCTAAAAATGTGTGTCTCGAGAAATGCAAAGAAAGTGAAAGATTGTTTCTTCTTTGCTTACTCCTCGACAACTTCGGCAGAATTCATTATAGGACAGACCTATCCTACTAGCATGTCTGCCGACAGTCCAGTGCCCCGTCATGACTGCAACGAGTCTCGAGATGTCCCTGCGGTTTCTATTTGTTAATTCTATTGAGCGCCTATCGTTGTAGCAAGGCCACATTTTCTTAGCACCCTTGCACGTGACTATATTGCGCCATCTACTTTCAGCCTTATAGAGATAGTGCTTGAAAATACCGCTTCTAATGGCACCAAACGGCATGGCTACCGATTCCGCGTTGGAAGCATTCATAGCAAGCCAGCTCAAAAAATTCTCTTCAACTTTTTTTTTTGTGGTTATTGCTCGATATATTGACTTAAGTTGTTTTAATAGGACACATTTTAAAGGAGGTACTAAGTTTTTCCTTCCAAACGTACATGTATAACTCTGTGAATTAAAAGAATAACTGCTTGAGTTGCCACAATATAAAATTTAGATAATAACAGCCTTTGCATTTTAAAGGTACCTCTAAGAGAAGTTTCATTTTATTCATTTATTTTTTTTTTCTGTCTTTCTAAGTAGCTGAAGCCATACACAAAAAGCAGCTCTTTGTAATGGCAACAGCACATATACACTGATAATCAATCCTTTAACTAACAAACTAATATCGCTCCTACTCCGATTTAAAGTACAGTTCAAAAAGCTCCCAATCCCTTAGCAGCTAATCGAGGACAAGGTCTTGTATCAAATACTTTTCTAGCAATGCATGTTTATTCAATTCCTCTAATTTGAAAAACCATACTATTCAAGGTATTGAAAAGATAGACAACAATGTAAAGGTGCTCACTGCTCAAGGTTTTTTTGAGACAATTTGTATCTGTGTATTTTGGAAAATTTTTTCAATGCTGGTTGTACTTCACAGATGTGAAAGATAGTTTATATATATATGTATATATTTTTTCAGGAAGTTAGAACGTAGTATTTTATTTTAATATTTTATTTTATTTATATAAATCGTACATCTCTATGAAAAAATTCAAATTTATATGCATTATTGTCCAAAGTGCAAAAATAATAAATTATAAGTTTAACATTTCGCTCATTTACTCAAAGAACGTCATAACTCAAAAAAATCCAGTTTGCCAGGAACCGACTTGGAAGTTTTCAATTTACACACAACTTAATGGAAAAAGAAAATTTTATTTTACTCTCAAGAGTTGAGTACACAGGATATTTGTATAAAATTTTTGCACAATATGAAGAACGATATGAGGACTAATTCTGCATCACTAAAACGAAAATTGAATTTTTTGAGTTATGACGTTCTTTGAGTAAATGAGCGATTTGTTAACGCACTAATAATCCCAAATTATTATTTTATTTATTCAGTAAAATGTTTTTCATTAAAAAATACATTGAAATTGATTATTGATCATCGGGGAACTTTTACCCAAACATTTCTTACAACAACTAGAGTTATTATGTTAAACAATCATTTAAACAAATGAGAAGTTCAAAAAGTTGAAACAAGAACTCAATAATCAAAATTTTTTATTTTCTTACTTTACCATCAATTTCAATGTACTTTTAATAATAATTTCGGTTTATTAGTTCATTAAAAAATTAAATTGCAAAAAATCTAAAAAGAAAATAAACAATAATGAAATTTTATATCTTGTGTCCCCTCTGTAAGGTACAGCATCATTATTTCTCGATTCACTAAATCTGATTACAATGACAGCTTCGAAGTGAATAAAATTAAAAAAAAAACAAGTAAGAGTGCTATATTCGGCTGTGCCGAATCTTATATACCCTTTACCAACGTATGTACATATATATAGTATACAGACACATACATACATATTTGTTTTGTGAAAAAATTTATCATTTTTTTAAAGTTTCCATCTTTGGAGCTGTAATTTTCATTTTTCAAATTTCATACGCCAAACTTTTCTTTCAGAAGCATAAAATATATTCAATTTATAAAAAAAAAAAAAAAATTAGACCTATTTAATTGTACATAACACAAAAAGTGTGAGTTTTCCAACCCTGGAGTCATAATTTTGGATTTTCCTGATTATTGATACCAATCTAGTTCTGTAAAAAATACATAAAATATGTTAAGTGAACAAAGCAAAAACGAAATAAGGAAAAACTTAGTTTCATTTAATTCCTTTAATATTAAAAAATTCAGTAAAGTGCGACTTTGAATCGCGCACAAAAGGTAGGCTTTTTTGCTTTTTTGAAGTTTTTTTCAGTTAAAACGATTTTTTCAGTTTTGTCGCTTTTTTCTCGTTTTGGCGATTTTTTTCTGTTTTTGGAGGTTTTTTTCAATTTGGCGATTTTTTCTGTTTTTTGGAATTTCTTCGTTTTGGCGATTTTTTTCATTTTGGCGATTTTTTTTTCATTTTGGCGATTTTTTTCATTTTGGCGATTTTTGTTTTAATTTTGGCGATTTTTTTCTGTTTTTTAGGTTTTTTTTCGTTTTGGTGATTTTTTTTCATTTTGTCGATTTTTTTCATTTTGGTGATTTCCTTTCATTTTGGCGAGTTTTGTTTTCATTTTAGCAATTTTTCCGTTTTTTTACGATTTATTTTAGTCTTAGATATTTTTTTTTAATTTGGTGTTTTTTTTCGTTTTGGCGATTATTTTTTCATTTTGGCGATTTTTTTCTGTTTTTTGGGGTTTTTTTCCTTTTGGCGTTTTTTTCATTTTGGCGATTTTTTTAATTTTGGCGATTTTTTCTGTTTTTTAGGGTTTTTTTTCGTTTTGGTGATTTTTTTAATTTTGGCGATTTTTTTTCATTTTGGCGATTTTCTTTCATTTTGGCGATTTTTGTTTTAATTTTAGCAATTTTTCCGTTTTTTTGCGATTTATTTTAGTCTTAGAAATTTTTTTGGACTTGGTGCTTTTTTTCATTTTGGCGATTTTTTTTTGTTTTTGGCGATTTTTTTTGGTTTGACGATTTTATAATTTTTTATTTTTTTACTTTTACCGTTTTTGAAAATTTCAAGAGTTTTGCTCTTACGGTTTCCAAGACACAGCAATTTATCAAAATTACATAGTCGAAATTACATTAACTGATGGTACACCCTTTAATTAAATTTTTTTAAATTTTAGTGTTAATTGTTGTAGTCTGTATAAAAATGCACTAACTTTACAAATTTCAAGTGTATATACATACATACATACAATTATATGTATATTACATGGGATTTTAAAATTTTTCGTTGCTCGTTTTGGTACACCCTTTAATTTCCAATTCTCATGTATTTGCTGTTGTAGCGGCCAAGGGTCTACACACTGTGTCCAAATTTCAGGTCTGTAGCTCTTACGGTTCTCGAGAAAATACTAATATAGTTTTAGACATAGTTAATGTTACATAACACAAAAAGTTAAAGTTTTCCAACCCTGGAAACGTCTTTTTATTTTTTTTTTATTTTTTTAATTTAAAATTCCAATTTTAGTCGTACTGAAGTGTAAAATAAGTTCATTTATTAAAAAAAAATAAAAATTTGTTTTCGGTAGTTACTTTTATATGGCAAAATTAAGTTTAAGTTTCCCAGCTCTGCAATCGTCTGCTCGATTTTGCTGAATTTCAATACCAATCTATTTTGGAAAATTTCTGACACACCAGTCCAAGAACGAAGTCTCTAGCTTTTCTGGGAGCTTCGGAAAACCGATTTCACGTACAGACAGACGGACAGACGGACATCGCTTATTCGTCTTCCCTATGCATAAGGATCCAGAATATATATATTTTATGGGTCGCTTATTGATATTATAGAAATTACAAACGGAATGCCAAACCTATATATACCCTTTTACCATTTTTGTTGGTAAAGGGTATAATAATAAATCAATAAATAGCGCGTATTAATAATGATTATGAGATCATATTCATCATTGACTTATGGTAGAATTAGTAGATTCGTATCGTGATTTGACGGATCAGCTGACAAAATCTGTAACATAAATAAAACATGTTGCTGTTTATTTAATATGTATAGTAACGTATGTGAGGTAGAAATCTGCAGAAAATAGATTTCTACGTCAACTTCTCTCTTACATACATACACACACATGTATAAAGCAAAGATAAATACAATAACAGCTGACACGTTCGCTGGAAATCTCACATTTTTATACCCTTTACCAACAAAAATGGTAAAAGGGTATATATAGCAGTGTTGCCGAATCGCGGGTAATTACCCGAATCAGGTGTAATTCTTATGTGTAAGTGTAGCGCGTGGGTAATTGCTCTCAGGTGTAATTTACGGGTAATTTGAAATTCGTTTGTATTATATAATAAATCGTGTGTGTTCAGGCTTTCACATCGTTTTCACACGTTTTCTTGTGAGTTCGGATGTTAAAGTACCAAGCCTGCTTAAGTTGAAATTTAGAAAATACAAATTAATAGTATGTGTTCTAGCATCCGAATTTAGAAGAACACTATTTGGAAATTGACGATTTCAAACTTTTAGATTCTTTCGTGTTCTTTCTTCGTGTGAATTAGGTGGAAGATTTTATGAAGTCTATTTTTCGACGTCATTTTTGGTTTGATAGCGAACGGGGTAGAGAAGAAAGAGGGGTAGAAAAAATGACTCGATTTCTGTTTTCTATAGTTTTTTTCATATTTTTCTTTACACCAATTTGTGTTCTTGTTGTTACGTTTTATTATTAATATTCTCATATTAATGTGTTCTTCGAAAAAAATTTTATTAAAAAAGTACCCTGTCGGAAATTCGGTTAACCTTAAGCCAACTATTTCGCAAATAGTACTGATTGACACTTGGATTACTTTCAATGTAATCAAATGACTATTTTAACCTTGCGATGTCCTAGGCGGTAGTCAATTGTCTCACTCTGCACTACTTTCAGCTAACTTAAAGTTGACTTTTTTAAATCACCAGAAGTCAGTAAATTTAAATTTTTTTACTGGGTTCGAACATGTATCATCACACGTTGTGTACTCAACGTGCTACCACTCGGCGCTAAGGTACCATTTAAAATGACAACAACAAAATGTTAATATAAAACTGAAATGAGTTTCAAAGTAGATGAGAATAAATTTGTTGTCTCTCATCAAATTCGATTACGTAAAGAATTATTTTTGGGTTTCTTCTGAATGACATTCCAGTTAGCTTTTAATCAGTCTAAGAAAATTTAACTATTTTTGTAGTCAACCACACATTCTCCGACAGAGTATGTACTTCAAATGTATGTATAAACAATAAAATCAATAAAAATCAAAATCAATAAAAAAATTAGACATGTAAAAATAATCATCGTATGAACGCAAATAATTTTTGGTAGAAACTTCAAAAGGGAATCAAGAAAAATAGACGTCATAAATTTCATCCTCTAAATCCTGTGTTTTAGATAGCAGAATAAAAAAAATTTATACAAAACAAGAAAAAATAATTTTTTTGATTCGAAATTTATATTACAGATGAATATTCTATAGGAGAGTTTTTTGCCATCGGAAGCTCATTTTGAGAAAATTTTAGTTGACGTATTTTGAATACACGCTCTCGATATGTTGCTCTTCACTGGGGCTGATACAAAATCATAAGTAGACCTTAAACAAGATTTTTGAAATGTGTCAAATATTTATTTTAATATTGGGTGTAATTCCTTTGAATTCGGGTAATTTTGACTCCTACAAGGTGTAATTTTGAATATATATTTTGGTAACACTGATATATAGGTTTGTCATTCCGTTTGTAATTTCTATAATATCAATAAGCGACCCATAAAATATATATATTCTGGATCCTTATGCATAGGGAAGACGAATAAGCGATGTCCGTCTGTCCGTCTGTCTGTACGTGAAATCGATTTTCCGAAGCTCCCAGAAAAGCTAGAGACTTCGTTCTTGGACTGGTGTGTCAGAAATTTTCCAAAATAGATTGGTATTGAAATTCAGCAAAATCGAGCAGACGATTGCAGAGCTGGGAAACTTAAACTTAATTTTGCCATATAAAAGTAACTACCGAAAACAAATTTTTATTTTTTTTTAATAAATGAACTTATTTTACACTTCAGTACGACTAAAATTGGAATTTTAAATTAAAAAAATAAAAAAAAATAAAAAGACGTTTCCAGGGTTGGAAAACTTTAACTTTTTGTGTTATGTAACATTAACTATGTCTAAAACTATATTAGTATTTTCTCGAGAACCGTAAGAGCTACAGACCTGAAATTTGGACACAGTGTGTAGACCCTTGGCCGCTACAACAACAAATACATGAGAATTGGAAATTAAAGGGTGTTCCAAAACGAGCAACGAAAAATTTTAAAATCCCATGTAATATACATATAATTGTAGGTATGTATGTATATACACTTGAAATTTGTAAAGTTAGTGCATTTTTATACAGACTACAACAACTAACACTAAAATTTAAAAAAATTTAATTAAAGGGTGTACCATCAGTTAATGTAATTTCGACTATGTAATTTTGATAAATTGCTGTATCTTGGAAACCGTAAGAGCAAAACTCTTGAAATTTTCAAAAACGGTAAAAGTAAAAAAATAAAAAATTATAAAATCGTCAAACCAAAAAAAATCGCCAAAAACAAAAAAAAATCGCCAAAATGAAAAAAAGCACCAAATCCAAACAAATTTCTAAGACTAAAATAAATCGCAAAAAACGGAAAAATTGCTAAAATTAAAACAAAAATCGCCAAAATGAAAGAAAATCGCCAAAATGAAAAAAAATCGCCAAAATTAAAAAAATCACCAAAACGAAAAAAAACCCTAAAAAACAGAAAAAATCGCCAAAATGAAAAAAAATCGCCAAAATGAAAAAAAATCTCCAAAATGAAAAAAACGCCAAAACGAAAAAAACCCCAAAAAACAGAAAAAAATCGCCAAAATGAAAAAATAATCGCCAAAACGAAAAAAAGCACCAAATTAAAAAAAAATATCTAAGACTAAAATAAATCGTAAAAAAACGGAAAAATTGCTAAAATGAAAACAAAACTCGCCAAAATGAAAGGAAATCACCAAAATGAAAAAAATCGACAAAATGAAAAAAAATCACCAAAACGAAAAAAAAACCTAAAAAACAAAAAAAAATCGCCAAAATTAAAATAAAAATCGCCAAAATGAAAAAAATCGCCAAAATGAAAAAAAATCGCCAAAATGAAAAAAGTCGCCAAAACGAAGAAATTCCCAAAAACAGAAAAAATCGCCAAATTGAAAAAAACCTCCAAAAACAGAAAAAAATCGACAAAACGAGAAAAAAGCGACAAAACTGAAAAAATCGTTTTAACTGAAAAAAACTTCAAAAAAGCAAAAAAGCCTACCTTTTGTGCGCGATTCAAAGTCGCACTTTACTGAATTTTTTAATATTAAAGGAATTAAATGAAACTAAGTTTTTCCTTATTTCGTTTTTGCTTTGTTCACTTAACATGTTTTATGTATTTTTTACAGAACTAGATTGGTATCAATAATCAGGAAAATCCAAAATTATGACTCCAGGGTTGGAAAACTCACACTTTTTGTGTTATGTAAAATTAAATAGGTCTAATTTTTTTCTTTTTCTTTATAAATTGAATATATTTTATGCTTCTGAAAGAAAAGTTTGGCGTATGAAATTTGAAAAATGAAAATTACAGCTCCAAAGATGGAAACTTTAAAAAAATGATAAATTTTTTCACAAAACAAATATGTATGTATGTGTCTGTATACTATATATATGTACATACGTTGGTAAAGGGTATATAAGATTCGGCACAGCCGAATATAGCAATCTTACTTGTTACTAACTAACTTCCATAATTAAACGATACGACCACTTAAAAAGTAACACGATACGAATCG
This sequence comes from Tachina lurida, assembly GCA_944452675.1. Classification (NCBI taxonomy): domain Eukaryota; kingdom Metazoa; phylum Arthropoda; class Insecta; order Diptera; family Tachinidae; genus Tachina; species Tachina lurida. The sequence goes on from OX101754.1 coordinate 81,660,797, forward strand.
ACTAATTCTAAAATTAGATTCAAGCAAATAACTTCAAATGCTTTCAATTCAAACTGAGTTGATATTCTCAACAAATGCTTTAGAATATATAAAATAAATTTGATTGTTCATCAAGTATAATAAAAAATGTGTGGAATGAGTTTAGACTGACGAAAATTGAGAAGACTAATAATAACTTGTATTATTTCATATAGGTTTAATTTTTTTTAGTTGTCATTAAATTTATTTTTGGTTGAACAAAAGAACATAAATATAATTTGGAATAGTTGCTGAGTGGGATAGATGTTGGAAACAGAAAAAACTAATTTTCAGATTGCCATAATTTGTTAAGCATGTTATATTAAATTCGAATAAACACAAGTAAGAGTGCTACATTCGGCTGTGTCGAATCTTATATACCCTTCACCGACGTACATAATGTAGCTCATAATTTTTTGTTCTATTGCAATTTTTAGTAAGTGACGTCGCGGTATTTTTCGACTAAAGGATTTGATTCAAGTATTTTATTTTCAATATTAGCCATAGTTGAATATTTTATTCTACACTCTTATTTTAAGAAATATTTATATTCATCCTTATTCTAGTTGTCATCATTTACGTCACATCAATACAATCCCAAAAAATTGGGGCTTGTTTACTCGCTACCGAGATGTTCAAAACCTGTGCTACGATACTATTTAATAACCCTAACATAGTCTTATTAGTATGGTACCTCCATACAAAGTAAATTAACTTGGTATATATTTTAACGTATTTAATAACCCTTGATGTTGCAAAACTGTTTAGTGTCTCAGTTTAAACATCCCATTGCAAATGATATATACTCGTATATGGCTGTATTATGTTAACGATTTATTCCTAAGGAATTGTTTAAATTTTGTTCAGCAGAAAGGCTATAAAGTTCAACATTTCCATTAATTTATTTTATAGTTATGACTGTTCTTTGGCGATAAATTTTATTTTTTATCTATAAAAATTTTACATATATAATAGGCATGGAACGAATTGCTCGCATTTGTTTTCGCATTCGCAAAAGTAGGGAGTAGTATATGGTGAAAAAATACATATCGTGTAAGTGGTTACATATTCACCATTTTCGAGTTGTGTCGTCTTACAGCCGGGTGTTGTAAAACATAAGGCCTTTTGTTTTTACGCTTCGTTTATAAACGATAACGTTTTAAATTTGATTTTTATAAAACATATTTTAAAGCTTTCGTTTTGACATAAAAAGAGCTTTTTCGGTATAACCAAAAAGAAGCACTCACAAAATTATTAAAGTAATGGAATAAAAAAACAAAATGTATTTGAAATCTAGAAAAAAATTATAAAAATTGTCTATAGAACTAGCTGACCCCGGTCCGCGTTGCTGGCCCCAAGCAAACATTAGTGTTGTATATGGCATTGGTGGTACAATATGAAAATTGAATTTTGACCACGAATAAACTAAATATTGCGCCATCTGCCGGACGAACTTCAAACTACACAGAAACACTCCTCACGCCCCATAGAGCATGTATATAAGGTTTTGTCAACATCGGTGCAGTAGTTCTTGAGTTACGGTGCAAAAACACAAAAATAATAAATACTGCGACATCTGTCGGACGAACTTCAAACTACACAGAAACACTCCTCACGCCCCATAGAGCATGTATATAAAGTTTGGTCTAAATCGGTGCAGTAGTTCTTGAGTTACGGTGCAAAATCACAAAAAAAAACTAAATATGGCGCCATTTGTCGGACGAACTTCAAACTACATAGAAACACTCCTCACGCCCCATAGAGCATGTATATAAGGTTTTGTCAACATCGGTGCAGTAGTTCTTGAGTTACGGTGCAAAAACACAAAAAAACTAAATATGGCGCCATCTGCCGGACGAACTTTAAACTACACAGAAATACTCCTCACGCTCCATAGAGCATGTATATTAAGTTTGGTCTAAATCGGTGCAGTAGTTCTTGAGTTACGGTGCAGTAGTTCTTGAGTTACGGTGCAAAAACACAAAAATAATAAATACTGCGCCATCTGTCGGACAAACTTCAAACTACACAGAAACACTATTTACGCCCTAGAAAGCATGTATATGAAATTTAGTCAAAATCGGTTCAGTAGTTCTTGAGTTACGGTGCAAAAACACAAAAAAACTAAAAATTGCGCCATCTGTCGGACGGCGTTATCGGATTTCAACCAAACTTCATATAAACCATATATGAGCCACTGCCTACGTAGTGTATAAGTTTGGTTGAAATCGCACGACGCGTTTATGATTAGTTCGGCGACGTACATATACGGACTTATTTTTATATATATAGATTAGTTTCAAATTCATTTTAAATTTGATTAATATGGGAGTAAGCAATTTTATTTTAAATTGATTATTGCACTCATTTAAAAAACTAAAAACACGTTAACAAAGATTTTTCCTTGATTATAAGAATTTATTTTTTTTGTTATACCCTTGACATTATTTTAACTCAATGATAGAGCTTTTTGCAATTGAAGGTTAGCCGCGAATAACGTTTTAAGTGACAAAATAATAATTTTGCAGGAGAGCCACAAAACGTATATTAAGGCAAGATTGTTTTCTTCGTTTAAATTTTTTAGCGTATCGAAAATAATGATAACTAGCATTATCTTTTCTTTTTGTATCAATTATTTTCGACAATTTTGTTTGCACGATTTATTAGTTACTTACAAAGTTTTCTACTGACTGACTGATTGTAATTGTATTTTGACGGCGATCAGATGCATAATTTTGGATGGTTTGATGTTTGAACAACGCAAGAGAGTTATGTTAATAGTAATCTGTGAAAAAACTGGTTTTAAATTGTCTTTTACAACGTTATTCGCGGATGTGCTTCAATTGTTTTACAGCTGAATTTTGAAAAATAAAGCAAAAATCATTGTAGCAAAAAGTCATTTACATTCATCCCTTTATTTGACTTTTTTTGTAACTTAAAGTAGAAAAAAATTAATAGTTTTTTTATGGTTTTAAGTCAGTTAACATTTTAACATTAAAAATTTACGGCCTGTCCCACGATGTCACCAGAAATCGTTCGATCGACAACCTGTATTGCAAACAACAACAAATTTTCTAATGTTATTGTTGTTTGCAATACAAGTTGTCGATCGAACGATTTCTGGTGACATCGTGGAACAGGTCCTTAATGACAATTTCGTCAATTTCGAATTAAAAATAAAAAGACCGATTTTTTAAAAATTTTCATTTAATTAAGACAATAATTTTATTTTATTTTACATACAGAATTTTATGAGTGTAGGAAAACTGAAAGATCTTGTGTTTTCACTCACATGAAAATTATTCAATGCTACAAAAATGTAAACATGGTTTCGTTCGTTATTTTAATGAAAATATATTCTTATTCATTTTATAAAAACAGGCTATTAATTTTCAGTCAATTTAGTTGGGACTCGGTCTAGTATAGTAGTAAACGGCATTGAACAAGTTCGATGTGGCTAGATCTAAGACTTATCAAATATTATAAATACAATGTTAGTTCTTCCCTCAATGACTGCCAAGTCACTCTGGAACTAGTCCCGCATCTAAATATATTACCTAATATATTACCTAAACTTAACTAGTATTTATACTTTTGAAATACAAGTACCACTGTGGTCGAGTAGGTAGTACGCAAGCCTGTCATAACGGAGATTGTGTCAGTTCGAATTATATATAATTTATATTCTATATCAAATAGCACCCTATGAGATAGTTCACTGACAAGTCACAAGGTGCATACAAAGTATCAATTAACCCCAACCTAGGCCATCCCCATGTGAAAGTGATTGTTCAGTTTCATAGGAATTGTTAGAGCTCGGACTGGTCCCTATCACTTGCGGACTGATCACGTGACTAGTCTAGTGTCAGTTCTATTACCTTCCATTCGGGAACATTTTTATTAAAGGTACCAGTCCCGTGGCTGAAGAAAATAAAAATTATACAAAAATTTCGAATCATAGTCGTACATAGGCATATACGAGTACATATACATAGAGAAAATATATTGGTTACAAATCTGTTTGTTGAGCCGCAACAAATACTTAATTATGTATTCCAACATAATTGAACGGAATCTAATAACAATTTGAAAATATTCTTAGACGCAGCTGAATTAAATATAAGTTGGAATGCAACGTTACTGAATATTGGATTTTGAAATGATATATTTGGTTATTGTAACTAAGGCTCCTTTCAGATTAGGCAACTTTAATTGCGCAAGTATAATTTTAATTTTTATTTATTTTCTTTTGAACTTGCTTTTATGTTCACATTCAGCAACTTTGTTGAGCAAGTTTAATTTTCTTATGCTCGAATTTTCTTAATTTATTGACGTTTTGTTTCATTTCTGTATTGATTGTAATTGTGAAAGTGATTTGAAATTTGATGTACACAATGGAAGTTGAAGAAAAAAATAATTTAGTTAAATATATACTTGAATATACATAATTGCCAAGTACAAGTAAAGAATTGCCAAGTACAAGCAAGTCTGTACTCAAATCTCGGCAATTCTTTCCCCTTCAAACCGACCTTTCCTCTCACACCCATAAACACAAGACTTGCGCAAGTAAAGTTGCCTAATCTGAAAGGGGCCTAACTAATCAATTACCGCTGTACTGAAATACTAATGCAATAAAAGAAAAAATATTAAACACTTTACTGATATTCTCAATCGAATAAAAAATTAAATCTAATAATTGTTTACTGTGAATACAAAAGGAAAAAATATTTTTGCAAGGCACATTCACATGGTAGTATCGAAAACGCAGCTGAGCTATTTTTTTTCAAATTACAGTTGATCCGAAACTTCAAAAATTGTTTAAAAAAAAATTTAATATGAAAAATATTTTATTAAAAAATTCTTTGAAAACAAATTTAAAAATATGAAAAAACTATTAAAAACTTGTGAAAAGTACTAAACGTTGCACATTTTGTTAGTGATGACTGCCGTGGAGAATTTTTTTCAACTTTATGTGAATAATTTTTATTATTATTATGTTAAACAAATTCTATTTTTAACATTTTTGATAAACTTAAAACCATGTTGTCTTTTTCATTGTTGTATTGTTTCTTTGGTTTTGTAATCCTGGAAATATATGTGCCTTGTATTTTTGTATCTCAGTTGAATTATTCCTGATTTGTGAAAAATTAATGTAATAAACAAAAAATATTAAACCAGGGGCCCATTTCTCAAAAACTAAAAATTACAAATCTACAAGTAAAATACACACAAAACAACAACAACATTTTGTAAAAGTGTTGTTGTTTTGTGTGTATTTTACTTGTAGATTTGTAATTTTTAGTTTTTGAGAAACGGGCCCCAGATAGAAATGCCATATTAAAAATATCTTTTGTAGAATAATTATACAAAATCTCGACTTTACGAAAAAAAAAGAAATGTAAGGACAATACTATTACTATTATTCTAAAGTAAAATTGGTTGTTCAAATTATTTGTAATTAGTTTATAGGAAAATGGGCCTAGAGATAAAGAAATGAATTGTTCAATAAAGCCGGACACCGTCAACAGATGTAACATTTACACCACGTGGATCACATTTCACATTTCACTTTGGAATATAAGCAAACAATTTTTAATATTTTGCGATAAATATAGTATTGTAGTTTCTTTTTTTATTCTGTACAAATTGTATTTTTTATGTAAGCCGTGTCTACCAATGATTCTTTTAGGAACACCAATTATGTTTGGGTTTTGGTTGCATCAATTAAATATAACTTAATTTTGGGCCGTAAAACACAGTGTTATAATATATTATGTACTCCATTTAAAAAGATTAGGTCAAAATCAAGAGATATTCCATTTTTAAGTTCGTATTGTCTCGCAAGCTATTTTTATACTATGCAATGTGCACCCGGTGTGCTTTGCATTTCTTTAAAATGTATCCCCACATCTTTTAAATTTTATTAACATCGATTTGAAAGTGTCGGAAGAGCATAAATTAAGTACATTAGGTACATACCTAGGCTATGTCTTCTTCAAAATGAAGGGATACCTACGATTTAAATTTCATTACAATCGATTTTAAAGTTTCGGAGGAGCAGGACTCAATCCCTGAGAAGGTACATAGAGTATGTCTCCTTCTAAGCTAAGGGGTATCTATATTTTAAATTTCACCAAAATCGAGTTGATACTCAGAAATGACTCCCCCCAAATCTTCCTGGTCCTAGTTAAGAAAGTGTCTATGGTCGGTTTGGACGTTTCGGAGAGGCATAGATTTTTGCCCTATCACCCTTTTGATCATAGTTTTAAAAATGTACAGAGCCTATGCAAAATGTTTAGATGCAGATCTATATAGGTTTTAAATTTCATTAAAATCGAATAGAACGTTTCGGATCAGCAGAAATTTCCCCCTATCACTCTCGTAATCCTAGTCTTAAAAATGTACATAGTCTATGTGACTTCTATCTATGTTAAAAATGTCATTAAAATCGGTTCGAATTTTTCGGAGGGACAGAAATTTCCCACCTTTCGCTCTGGTCCTAATAAAAAAGTAATATTCTGTAATCTTCCCGGAGTTGCACAGACTAAGTGCTCAAAATTTCCTCGCAATCGGATGAGCGGTTTGGCCGCGCATAAAAGATAAACAAACAAACATTCACTTTTATATATGGGCATTTCCATTTTTAAAGAAAACGAAACTTTTTTTACTGCTTTATATATTTGTCTAGGCCGTCAGCAGCTCTACGTTAGGTAAAATTAAAAAAAGATCGAGTCAAGTTGTTTAGAAATACAACGTTAATTGTTTGCTATCACACGCGACGAAAAAGTGGAATTTCTCAGAGAAATGCCCATATATACCACTGAAGGTTCAGTTTTGTAAACTTTTCTAAAAAAAAGTATAAAAAAGATCCAAACGGAGACACAGTTAAAGAGTTGAAATATACCAAAAAATTCCTTCGTTAAATTTTTTATAAACGTGCTTATCATATCTTATTCTTAAATGCAATGGTTTCATGATTTTCTATGTTAATTCTCTATAATTATGTACAAATATAAAATAGTAGATTCAGACGCAGACGTAAACTTCAATTAAGCCGATACAAGTAAATAATTTTTTGTCTCCTCTACCAGAATCAATTTTTTTTCGCACAGCGTTGTCATTGTGCATTGCAGATAAACTTGCCCTCTGTATAGACTGGTTTGATCATTTTTCTTCATATCATGACAGCAATAAATAAAAATGACATTAGAAATCCATTATAAATTATTGCAAATGGCTTAGCACAGTTGTTGTTGCTCTTCATGGTAAATCTTGATTTTGTTTTAGTTCATTGCTGTTTCAGTTAAGAATTTTAACTGAATTCTTTAACGATTTTCGTGACAATTTCAATTCGAACAATCACAAAATCTATAAACCGATCAATAGGAACAGAAGCATTAAAATACTGGCAGTATTGGTTCGATTGACTGCTACAATTGAAAAAGTCAGGCATGTTTAACTTGAAAAGAACATAAAAACATTCTCTCATACTTACTATGTCTTGGAAAATATTATTTACGATTTCTACCTTGCTCAAAATAATTATAATTTTTACATTGAACCTTAGAAAATTTAACATAATTTTTAAATGTTTAAAAGAACACTTCCAAGCTCGAATTTCAGGAAATCGCTTTTTAATAGTTCATGGAAGGAATCCCCTAACAACTACAAAATATTATCTTATAAAACTGCCTTCTTCAGGACTTTGTTCATACACAGCAAATTTAAATTGAACAACTTTTGAGATTATCATGTAAAGCCTGAAAATTGTTCAGAAGATAACGATTTTCTTATTTTCATCAAAATATATTCTTTTTATTTACAATTCGCAATAAGGAATCTTTTATAACTATTTGTGCTTAAAAGAATATTTTTAATATAAAAATGCCCTAACTCGATTTTAAAAAAATAATAACGTTTCTATATTAAGGCACCGATATATGTACATGCTTATGTTCGTAGTACATGTTAATGTACATTAGATGCATTTAACGATTAATAAGGTATAGACCAAATTTATTCCTTTCAAACGTAGTTGATGATTACACAATCCCAATATGGTTTCCCCTTAAAAAATTAATAATCAATTCGGATAGGTATTAGGTACTAAGCGTCACGTCAGAATTTTTTTATGAGCCTACCTAATATTTTCACGAGATATACCATTATAATTCATTACTACTCAAAGCCAGTATGTCCGAGGTTGATAAAAAAACACACCATCGACTAACTTACAAAATTTTCTTCAAGTCATTTAAATACGGCAAGCTTAAAAAATGTTTGGTTTCTTATTTATTACTAAAATAAAATTGAAAAATTATATTTTTTTATAAAATTTTAAAAACATTTTTCTTCAAAATATTGAGCTTTTGGCCATTGTTTGTAAATACAACTGTGTTAAGAATAAAATAAGCTTAATATTATGAAAATCGACTAAAAATTTTAGACTTTACTAGCAATTTAGCAAACACACCCAAGTTCACAAAACATCACTTTAGGTAATAATACAGGGGCCAAATCAGGGCATTCGATACGAGTCGTAATTTAAAAATATTTCAATAGAGTTTATATGGAAATATTTTTAAATTACGAGTCGTATCGAATGCCGAAATTTGCCCCCAGGTTGAACTTTTTTCGCTCTGAAGATATGTTCAAAAAGTTGTCCAGCCTTATCGTAGCTACAACTTTGCCAAATATTGGTAGAAAAGAATTAGGAGTGCCTGTTAGTTATTCTGGAAAAAATTAACAAATTTTGTTCCTTTTGTTTGGCGTAAAATGTTAATAAGATTTACTCAGTGGCCTCCTAGTTACATAATTGTCACATATATGTAGTGAAGCGTTATCACCAAGTTTGAATTAGCTGTTGGCCAAAAACTGATGACACCATTTTTTGAGGGTGCACTGATTTTCGAAATCTTTGGAGGACCGTTAAAAATGGTCACTAAAATCGCCAAACTGATTATAATGTTTTACCATCCTTATGTAGTACTATCGGACCTATACCTGCAAAGACCATGTGGTCTTTTTACTGTTGCACAGTTTTATCGTTACTTTATATACTGAAAATTAAAATTTTTGGTGTAAAATACATTTAAAAATTGTGAAAAATGCATTTTCAGTACTAAAATGTTCGAAAGAATAATGAATAGTATTATAAGGAATGTGCCCATTGACGTGACGTTGATGTTGACAACTAGAATAAGGGTGAATGTTTTCATAACAGCAACGAGAGTCTCATTAAGTGTAATTGTGAAAAGTACTATGAAAAAGAAGATTTTTATTTTTTGATATTTCAATGGAAATTTTTTGTCAGATATTCCAAAGTTATTTTTATTATTTTGGAGTTAGTTGAGCCGTTAGCTCCTGTTAACAAATTATGACATCTGATGTCGAAAATGAATAGAATTCGAATACACTTACAGTTACACACAAACATACATAACTCCGTCCAGACATCCAATGTTTGTTGCTGCAAATTTCTTTTAATTTTACTTTGAACTTTCATTATTATCCGGATTATGAAATTCTAGTTTTTCAATTATGTACATATAAAAAAATCGATTTTGTTTTGTTATTGTTTGTGTATTTCATACAACTGAAGAAATAAAATAAAATATAATGGCAAATACACTTATCAACTTTATATTAACAACTGCGAATTTCAAAACAAAAGAGAATTGAATAGTACATGAAACAGTATACCCCGCCCCTAACTTCTCACCATACTCACCAAGAATTTCAAGAATTGCTACAACAAAAATTGCAAGTTTGGAAGGGGACATATTTCAGTCTTTGTTGGTTTATAATGCAAGTGTTGACAAATTTCAAATCTTTGCTCCACTTAACAACTGAAAAAAATAAATGAATATGATCAACGAAATGACAAAATTAATTACCTGTTTGTAGCTTGCTGCCATTGACGTTTCAAATATAGCATGATCTCATAATGCCTTAAAATAAAACTTAATAAACCATTACGACATTTTCCTACTCCGAGATTGTCAAAAGGTTTAATTAAAATTACAGTGAATGGATTAAACGTCATGAAGCAAACACACCAGACATTCATTAATCATTTGAATTATTTGCAAGAAAGGAAAACCAACGAAAATGAGGTTTTTCATTTCAAACGATTAAACTCAAAATGAAACAACAAATGAAATTCATTTTAAAACCCTCAGTTGTCACCAAAAATTTACAAAATTATAAAAAATTTTAAGAAATTTGAAAAATATTCCAAAGGTTAAAGAAAATAAATAACAAATAATTATTAACAGTTTACAGCTGTAGCACTTTAGTACTTCAGCACTTATTTGAAAGACAACCAACACGTTTTGATTAGTTAATGAAACGAAAGAGTGAAAATTTGGCCTTACGTTATCGGAAAATGAAAATGATGGCTTTCCATGGGGTAGATGTTGAAACATTTTTCAGCCAAACATATTATAAACAAAAAATAAAGTTAATAAATCGAATTCAAAGTGCTGCAGTAAATGAAATATTAAAAGTTCGGCATGGTTGTAGTAGAGGATTGAAATTCGTTTTTTAGGTTTTACTAAGAACGCGTTTTTGGAAATTAGAATGCGTAGGTGGTAAGCAGGGGAAAATTAAGCCTTGTGTTGTGCTTTTACGATACTTACACTTTTGAGACATAAAAGGGAATATATGAATGTTGGTACATTTTTCGTCCCCCAAACATATCACCTAAGGTATTGCACAAAAAAAGCAGAGTTTTTTCCAAATAATTTTCTCCAAGAAAACATCCTCACATTACTTTTTTCACGTTATTCAAAATTGGAACATATAAGAGACCAAGATAAGAAAAAAAAGAAGAGAGGTGTCTTAGGACACCCGGTAATAGCAATTGCTATTTAGCTATATAATACTTTGTTTACACTTATGTGTTTAACGGCCTATTCGTCTTTAAGCGCTTAAACACAATAATTTTTTGATGTTTTACTATACATTGACTTGTTTTGTTAAGCATCTCAGATCACAGGTTTTAAAATTAAACTCATCGATAAACACGTTAATGGAGTATGTTCAGTGCGTTTTTGATAACTCTGGCAACTTTGTGTTGTTATTAAATTGCGGCACGTTAAAAAAATTATTTCGAACACAATAATTGCTTAAAAAATATTACATTATTTACAAAAACATGTGTTGTTCAAAAATAATACAGCAAACAAAAAGCATAATTGTTCGAAATTTCTTACAAACACAATAATTTATTTATTCACAAAACGTCAACCTTAAACATCTCAAATATAATGTGAACGGGTGTGTTTAGTTCTTAGAAAACTCGTCTTAAAAATGTTTAAAAACATAAGTGTGAACATGTGTTAAACATGTTTAAAAACGTAAGTATGAACATAGTATAAAACAAGCTTAATGTGTCAAATACAATGCAATAAAATTATATTATATGATGGTCTTAAATTCGCCGCAAATATTTCAAAACGTTTCCATTTATTTCCCATTATTATCTTTTCTAGCGGCGCACGATTAAATTAATATATTGATTGTGACCGGTGGCGGCTGTTAGCCGGCTTACAGTCGTTCGGCTGTGTTCTCTGGTTTGTGATCAGGGCAAAAACAATACAAAAACAAATTGAGCAATGTTTCTCATTGTTCTTGTTTTGTTTTTTTTTCACTCACTTCATGAACGAAACAAAACAAATTCAAACAATTTGTTTCGTTCATTTTCGTACGCTTCTTTTAAGTACAAAGAAATCAAAACAAAAATAAATTTATAACTGTAATAGTGTCGATTAATTTTGTTACGAAAATCATTTTCTAACCCCTGTATCGCGCCATAAATAGCAATAGCTTTAATAAGAAGTAAGAGTAATATATTCGGCTGTGCCGAATTTTATATACCCTTTACCAACGTATGTAATGGGTGTTTTTTATTGAGGTATAGAACTTTAAGTTGGCATCACTTTTTTAACTGGCGGCCATTTTGTCAGCTGTCAAGTGATTAATATTTAGTTTGGTTTGCCATTTCATCATGAACAGGTTGACAAAAGAACAACGCTTGCAAATGTAGTATACAGATGCATACATAAGTACATACGTGCATATTTGTTTTGTGATAAAATTTATAATTTTTTGCTATAGTGCAATTTTTAGTAAGTGACCTCTTGGTTTTTTTCGACTAAGGAATTTGCTTAAGTAAGGATCTTCCTAAAATATGAAATATGTTTAACTGAAAAAATAATTATTTTTGGTTATTTTTTTCCCAACTTTTTTTTCAATTTCCAACCCTGGAACCACAGTTTAAATTTTTCTGGTTTTAATACGAGTACTAATTTATTTCTTTCTAAAATATAGAATATATTTAATTATCAAAGAAATAAGTAGCTTTATTTAGTTAGTTTTATATATAAAACAAGTATACTTTTCCCAACCCTGGAATCATCATTTTATATCTTTAAAAAATATATAAAATATGTTAAGTGAACAAAGAAAAGAAGAATTGAGGAAAATACTAGTTTTATTTAGTTACTTTAACATCAAAATTAATTCAGTAACGCGCGACTTTGACTCGAGTACGAATTTTTTTAATGTGGCGTTTTTGCTTTTTTGAAGTTTTTTTTCAGTTTAAACGTTTTTTTAGTTTTGTCACTTTTTTCTCGTTTTGGCGATTTTTTCCGTTTTTAGGGATTTATTTTTCATTTTGGTTATTTATTTCATTTTGACGATTTTATTCTGTTTTTGGGCTTTTTTTTCATTTTGGCGATTATTTTTTATTTGGCTATTTTTTCTGTTTGTGAGGTTTTCTTTTATTTTGACAATTTTTTTCATTTTGGCGATTTATTCTGTTTTTGGGTTTTTTTTTATTTTGGCGATTTTTTTTTATTTGGCTATTTTTTCTGTTTTTGAGGTTTTTATCATTTTGGCGATTTTTCCGATTTTTTTGCGATTTATTTTAGTCTTAGAAATTTTTTTAATTTGTTGCTTTTTTTTTGGCGATATTTTTTTGTTTTTGGTGATTTTTTTTCGGTTTGGCGATTTTATAATTTTTTGATTTTTTAGCTTTACCGTTTTTGAAAATTTCAAGAGTTTTAATCTTACGGTTTCCCAGATACAGCAAGTTGTCAAAATTACATAGTCAAAATAGCATAAACTGATGGACAACCCTTTAATTTAAATTTGTTTAAATCTTAGTGCTAATTGTTGTAGTCTGTATAAAAATACACTAACTTTACAAATTTCAAGTGTATATACATACAATTGTATGTATATAACATGGGACTTTAACATTTTTCGTTGCTCGTTTTGGAACTCCCTTTAATTTTTAACTCTCATTTATTTGTTGTTGTAACGACAAAAGGTCTACATACTGTGTCCAAATTTCAGGTCCGTAGCTCTTACGGTTCTCGAGAAAATACCCTGTCATATACAGACGGACATCGTATATAAAATAATAGGGTTCCTTTTCACCTTTGATGTACGGAACGCTAAAAAGGTTAAATTTTCCAGCTGTGGAGTTGTGGTTTTTATTTTTAAAATTTTCTATACCCAACTTTTCTTTCCAAAACATAAAATATATTTATAAATAAAAATATAAAAAAAATTATTACACCTAGTTAATTTTGTATATCACAAAAAGTGTACGTTTCCCAACCCTGGAATCATAATTAAAAATTTTTCTGATTTCTTACACCAATCTTTTTCTTTTAAGAATTTAAGATATTTTAAATTTATAAATAAAAAGGAAAAATTAGTTTTAGTAGGCTATTTTTATATAACAAAAAAGTTAAAGTTCCCAACCCTGGAAATGTCTCTTTGATTTTTTATTTTTTTTTTCATATTTCAAATACAAATTTTATTCGTACTGAAATATAAAATAAGTTTATTTAACAAAAAAAATTAAAATAATTGTGTTATCTAGTTACTTTTATATGGCAAAATCAAGTTTCAGTTTTCCAGCTCTGAAACCGTCTGCTCGATTTTGCTGATTTTCAATGCCAATCTAAGTTGGACCATTTCTGACACACCAGTCCAAGAACGAAGTCTCTAGCTTTTCAGGGAGCTTCGGAAAACCGGATTCACGTACACCAGACGGACGGACGGACTGGCGGACGGATGGACAGACGGACATCACTTATTCGTCTTCCCTATTCATAAGGACCTAGAATATATATATTTTATGGGTCGCATATGAATATTATGGAAATTACACACGGAATGACAAACCTATATATACCCTTTTATTTTATAAAAATAAAATTGGTCATAAGCTTGTTGGAGGGTTGCCAAAGGAAAGAGATTTTTGAGAAGAACACACAACCTATACTCATACACAAACTACCTTTATGGGTCTCAAATAAAAGGGATTGAATGAATATCAAAAGTGTTCTAGACGACAGTGTGCACATCTTAAAACTTTTAGAATATGGAGCTCAAATAAAAAGACTTCTTTAATACATTACAAAAAAAATATAACAAATTTCTCAGATGAATACATCAAAATGGAGGACGAAAATTAATATATTCGGACAAAAACACACCAGTCAATATGGATCTCAATTAAAAAGGTTTAAGGAATTAACACAAAGAGTGTCTGAGTTGAACACAATATCAAAATGACAAGTGGCGTTTACTTTTTATATTTAAGCCCTATCTAATGAGAGGGCTAAATAAAATATCTGCCAAAGGCCGCACAGTGTGGGATTTTGAAAAAAAAAAAGTGGAAATAATTCTGCAGTTTCTAAACGATCCGGCCGATTGGCATGAATTTTTTCTTTTAGGTAGCCTACATTACAATTCTTTGTAATTTTTCCATAAATTTTGCAAATATCACTTTATAACTTTTAAGGTAGAAATACATAACACGCGTTTGTTCGTCGACGAATATCGTGCGCTTGAAAACTTTACCGCATGAAAAATGGCAAGTTACACAACACGCGTTACAAACGTCTTTTCTTTCAGCTTTTTTATTCATTTTTACATTGAAAAATGATTGGAACATTTTCAAATCCTTTTTTGTGTAATACTGTATAGTTTTCAAACTCTTTATTAAGATTTTTCGTCATGATTCAAATTTTTTTTAATTTTTTCTTTTTTATTGTCGGCTGATTAGTTGTCAAAACAACACAACGCGTTAAAAAGTTGAAAGTTAACCAACTTTCTGCGGCAAACGCGTCAAAGAGTTTGGTATGTAACTTGTCGTATGCAAAAACACTATTTCAACTTTTTTTGACAGATGCCTACAGTTCACACGCGCACTAACGCGTGTTATGTAACTTCACCTTTAAAGTTTTTATAAAAATGAAAAAAATTAATGATGCAGGTTAAAAGTTTAATTAGTTCTCAACAACTTAAAAAAATAAGTTTTGAATTTTCTCTTACCGTTCCTGAGTTATACCTAACCTGACCAGACATCCCGCTTTAGGCGGGATTATCCCGCTTTTCTGAGGTTGATCCCGCCTTGAATTTTTATCCCGCCTTATCCCGCTTTTACAGTTTCTTATCTCTTAATATATTTTTATTAATATGTAACTGAAAATTATTTGAAAATTGTATAATTGAAAAAAGAAAAAATAGGAAAAAGAAAAACATAAAAATCAAAACAATATATATCCTGAAGAAGTTAACCGAAGGTTAACGAAATATTGAACGAAAAATACTAACAGACCTCAAGCTCAAAAAATAGTTTAATTAAATATATTAAAATAGTTTAACACCTATTAAAAGTACAAATTTTAATAAAAACTAATACGCATAAATATATATATACATATATATATATATATATATATATATATATATATATATATATAAATAATAAAATTCGTAATAAAATTCTTTGATTATATACATATATATGTAAATCAAAATTTTATACATAAAATTATTATAAAATTATTTACATAAAATATTTTATGTATAAAAATCGTATTTTGTTTTGTAAATGAAGTCAAAAAATCTTTAATTTTATTTATTTTACGTTACTAAATACAAATTTTTATTAATAAAAACTTTTGTTTATTTAAAATCGATTCTTTTGAGTTAAAAACTGTGTTTCCTAAGTACATACGAAACTTTTTATGTGCGTATTACACATCCAGCTTTCAAATAGTTGTTTATTTAACAAGTAAGAGTGCTATATTCGGCTGTGCCGAATCTTATATACCCTTTACCAACGTACGTACATATATATAGTATACAGACACATACATACATATTTGTTTTGTGAAAAAATTTATAATTTTTTTAAAGTTTCCATCTTTGGAGCTGTAATTTTAATTTTTCAAATTTCATACGCCAACTTTTCTTTCAGAAGCATAAAATATATTCAATTTATAAAGAAAAAGAAAAAAATTTTTAGACCTATTTAATTTTACATAACACAAAAAGTGTGAGTTTTCCAACCCTGGATTCATAATTTTGAATTTTTTTGATTATTGATACCAATCTAGTTCTTTAAAAAATACATAAAATATGTTAAGTGAAAAAAGCAAAAACGAAATAAGAAAAACTTAAGGTCAGATTTTGTAAATTCAAACGATTTTTTCGTTTTGAAATTTGTATGGAAAAAATATTTTTTGAAAAGAATTTTCGTTATTTTTCATACAAATTTGAAACGTATAGAAACAAATTTTTTTACAAAATCTGCTTATTAGTTTCATTTAATTCCTTTAATATTAAAAACTTCAGTAAAGTGCGACTTTGAATCGCGCACGAAAGGTAGGCTTTTTTGAAGTTTTTTTTTCAGTTTAAACGATTTTTTCAATTTTGTCGTTTTTTTCTCGTTTTGGCGATTTTTTTCTGTTTATGGAGTTTTTTTTATATTGGTGATTTTTTTCTGTTATTGGGATTTTCTTCATTTTGTAGATTTTTCTCATTTTGACGATTTTTTTTCATTTTTGCGATTTTTTTCTGTTTTTGGGTTTTTTTTATTTAGGAGTTTTTTTTTTCTTTTTTTTTTCATTTTGGCGACTTTTTTCTGTTTTTTTGGGGTTTTTTTCGTTTTGGCAATTTTTTTCATTTTGACGATTTTTTTTCATTTTGGCGATTTTCTCTCATTTTAGCGATTTTTATTTTATTTAAGCAATTTTTCCGGTTTTCCGCGATTTATTTTAGTCCTAGAAATTTTTTTAATATGGCAATTTTTTTCTGTTTTTGGGTTTTTTTTTCATTATGGCGTTTTTTCCTGCTTTGGGGTTTTTTTATTTAGGCGATTTTTTTTCTATTTTTTGGGGTTTTTTCATTTTGGCGATTTTTTTTCATTTTGTCGTTTTTTCCCTGTTTTGGGGTTTTTTCCATTTTGGCGATTTTTTCATGTTTTTTTTGGGGTATTTTTCGTTTTGGCGATTTTTTTGTTTCTGGCGACTATTTTCAGTTTGGCGATTTTATAATTTTGTAATTTTTTAGTTTTACAGTTTTTGAAAATTTCAAGAGTTTTGCTCTTACGGTTTCCAAGATACAGCAAGTTGTCAAAATTGCATTAACTGATGGAACACCCTTTAATTTAAATTTTTTGAAATTTTAGTGTTAATTTTTGTAGTCTGTATAAAAATACACTAACCTTACAAATTTCAAGTGTATATACATACATACATACAATTGTATGTATATTACATGGGATTTTAGAATTTTTCGTTGCTCGTTTTGGAACACCCTTTAATTTCCAATTCTCATGTATTTGTTGTTGTAGCGGCCAAAGGTCTACACACTGTGTCCAAATTTCAGCTCTGTAGCTCTTACGGTTCTCGAGGAAATACTAATATAGTTTTAGACATATTTAATTTTACATAACACAAAAAATTAAAGTTTTCCAACCCTGGAAACGTCTTTTTAATTTTTTTTATATTTTTTTTAATTTAAAATACCAATTTTAGTCGTACTGAAGTGTAAATTTTTTTTTTCATATACAAATTTATTTATTGTATCTTCAAAAATGAACTAGCAATAAGTAATCAAATCTTAAATCTAAATATAATTATTAGGCCCGACCAATATCGGACATAAGCTTAGTGATAGTTATAAATAATACATAAGTAGTGATAATCAAAAAGAAGTATTTTTAAGCAGTCCCATCTGGAGTGTTGGGTATAAGAGCCCTTGTGTCCCTTTTTTTTAAGCGGATGTGTCCAGTAAAGCTCAAAATATTACGGGCAAGCGGATTAGGATGTGACTCGAGTTTAGTTAAATATTTGCCTGCGTATTTTGCAATTTCTTCACTCACTAGTGGCATATTTAAATCACGATGAATATTTGAATTTTTAACGTACCATGGAGCAGATGTTATCAAACGTAAAATTTTGTTTTGCCTTCGTTGGATTCTCTCGACATTTGAAGCTGAAGCAGTGCCCCACAGCTGAATTCCATAGCACCATATTGGCTTCAAAAGCGACTTGTATATCAAAAGTTTGCAGTCTAGGCTGAGTGTTGAATTTCTGCCAATTAACCAATATATTTGAGTCAATTTAAGTTTCATTTGGGTTAACTTAGAGTCAATATGATATTTCCATGTAAGCCTTCGATCAAGGTGTATGCCAAGGTATTTGACTTGAGAATGTTGGGGAATATTTTGATTGTTGATTCGAATGGGGAAACAGGTATCTTTTCTTAGGGTAAACGTTATATGAACACACTTTTGTTCATTGACTTTAATTCTCCATAAGTTCAACCATATTTCAAGCTGGGTAATGTGTGCTTGGAGATTGCGGGATGCCTCATCAGGATTTTTGTGAATACTCAAACAGGCTGTATCATCGGCAAATGTAGAAGTGTGGATGTTATTGCTCACAGGCATATCACAAGTATATATTAGATACAAGACTGGCCCCAGAATACTACCCTGTGGCACACCAGAAGATATAGATTCGGGTACACTAATGAAGTCTCCTTCCACAACGGTAAATGTCCTATCAACAATATAACTTTCCAAAAGCTTTTGTATATTTATTGGTAGGTATGTCTTCAATTTTAAAACTAGGCCTCTGTGCCATACTTTGTCAAATGCCTGAGAAACATCAATAAAAAGGGCAGAACAATACTTCTTTTCTTCAAAAGTCCTCCTTATAATTTGAACCAATCTATGCGTTTGCTCAATAGTGCTATGCTGACTTCTAAAGCCAAATTGATGGTCCGGGATGCACCCAGTATCAGCTAAAATTGTGGACAATTTAGTCATGAGCAGCTTTTCGAAAAGCTTTGAAATTGTTGAAAGTAAGCTTATAGGCCTATATGACTCAGCCTTGGTAAGATCTTTGCCTGGCTTTGGAATCATTTTAATCTTGGCAAGTTTCCAGTTATGTGGAAAATACTGCATTCGTAAAATGGCATTAAAAATAAATAGCAAAATTCTTATTGCAATATGAGGCAAGTTCATCAGCATCTTGTTACTAATACCATCAATACCTGGAGCTTTCTTAGGGTCGAGTTCAGCAACTATTTTTTGTAGTTCACGCATCTTAAACCTTAAGGGACGAGGGGGTAGAGAGACTACACTCGGTAAATCGGCAGCACCCGTACATGAATTGGGAGTGAATACAGATTTTAAATGCTCAGAAAATAAGTTACCTTTCTCACTATCGCTTCTTGCCCAGCCTCCAGTCGAAGTACGCAATGGTGATTTGAGATCAACGGGTCTTTTAAGATTTCTAGTAGCGCGCCATAAAGAGTAATTAGATGTTGACGTTACATCAAGACCTTCTAAATACTTTTCCAGTAATGCAGTCTTTTCCGACGATAGCAGCTCTTTGAGTCGTTTAGTACATTCTTTAAGTCTGATTTTATTTAGGGGTGATCGGTGTTGTTGCCATTCTCTTCTAGCTCTCCTTTTTTCACATAAAAGACGTTCAATTTCCGTAGAATAAATTCTATTAAAGCCAGTCTGCGGATAGCAAGTAGTGGCATGTTCAGCAGCCTGTTTAATATATTCGTTAAGATTGGCAATATTAAATTCAATATCATCAGGTGATCTTAGCTGAATGTTTTCTACGCAGTGACTACTAATATATTTTTTGAATCCTAGCCAGTTGACCCTGTTAATCGTTTTCGCATATGAGTTAGTTAAATCACTCCTTAGTGGGTTGAAAATTGTAACTATTGTGGGAGAGTGATCGGAGGACAGATCTACAGAGCCCTCTACGTGAATTAAGTCCCTATGGATATTTTTCGTGACGCCAAAATCTATAACATCTGGAATTTTTCTTACGTCAGTAGGCCAGTAAGTAGGCTCCCCACTCGAAATGACATCTAAGCCCATTTTTGAAATTGTATTAAAC
This sequence comes from Tachina lurida, assembly GCA_944452675.1. NCBI lineage: Eukaryota > Metazoa > Arthropoda > Insecta > Diptera > Tachinidae > Tachina > Tachina lurida. The sequence continues at coordinate 81,681,058 of OX101754.1, forward strand.
AACGCTCTACCTCTAGGTGTAACAAGACGCGAGCCCCAGTACGTATGTTTTGCATTGTAGTCACCAGCTGCCACGAAACAAGATCCAAGCGATTTGTAGAACTTCTCATACTGATCTTCGGTAACTGAAAATCTGGGAGGTGAGTAAATTGATGATATCACGAAGTTCGCACAAAAATTTTCTACGAAAATTTTCGTAGCTTGCATATATTCTTCACTAACGTTCTCAAGGATATAGTGCTTGAGTCTTGACTTAATTAGAATTGCTGATCCACCGCATGCTCTCCCTCTCGGGTCCTTTGAATCATATAGAGTGTAACCATTTATTTTAAAGCAGCTTCTCGAAGTCAAGTGAGTCTCAGAGACCATCATTATATCAATATTTTTTTCCGTGAGGAAGTGCTCAAGTTCATTTTTATGTTGGCGAATGCCGTTTGCGTTCCAGAAACATAGTTTTAACGTGTTCACGGTTTGTTGACTAATGCTTGAAGCAGAGTATTCTGCATTCTCAGCATTTCTTGCATCATGCTAGTCATATTTGTTGTAAAATTGTTTATAGTTAGCACCAAATTCTCAATAGTAGCTTCAAGACGACTAAAGTTAAAGCTAGAGTTTGCATTCGTTGAATTACTTGGCGGTGGAACATTTTGTGTGGGAATAGAACTAGTCTTAGCAGCATCGGCATACGATACACGTGAATTAACTAGTTGGCTAGTTTGAGGCAGAGTGGCGCTATAAGCATTTGCTGATTGAACTGGAGCTAATTTAGATTTTTGACCCATAGCCTGTTTAACGAAAGAATATACACGGCATCCTCTGTAGTTAGCAGTGTGATTACGTCCACAATTACTGCATTTCTTTTCTGCTTGTACTTTTGGCTTGGTACAGTTAGCAGTACCGTGCAATTCACCGCAGATAACACAAACTGTAGGTAATTTCCAGTAGGTTTTTGTGTGGCCATATTCTTGGCAATTATGGCACTGTACGGGACCTGAACGCTTACGTGGCTCTTCAACTGTGATTTTTCGGTGTAAAAGGTATTTTAGACTATAAATTGGGTGCGTCTCATTTTTCTTTAACTGTATATCATTCGGCTCCAGTTCAACACGAAATAGAGGCTGGGGAATCTTCTCTCTATTGATTATATTGGTAACATTTTTTAACTTAAATCCTTGTTCGATAAGTGCACATTTTACTTCTTCAGGCTCAACATATGAATCTATGCCCTTTAATACTATCTGTAGGCCTTTAGCACTCTTAAGTTGATATGTATAAAAATTTGTTTTATTTTTTTCAAACTCACTAACAATTTTTCGGAAATCTTTTTCATCATATATTTGGATTTTAGTTTCATCAATATTACCTCGTTTAATTGGAATGATGTGAAAAGTATTTTCACCAATGGTCGACAGTAGATTTTTTAGAAGCGCGTTTGAATTTTTTTCTCTCAGATAAATAGGTGGTGGCTTAAAAGACTTTTGCGATGATGCAGCGGGCTTGTCGTTTTTGTCTTGCAATTATGATGTGCTGTTATCCCTAGACATCTTTGGGGCGGATCCAATTTTAGTAGAATTTGGGCTTCGCCCGCGCTTTAAAATGGTTATATATCTGTCCATTCCTACTTGTACCTTTGGTTTTGTACTACTGTTGTCTTCAGTAACAACTTGTTTAATTGTTGACCACGCGCCCGTAGCGGATGATATCGCTGAGTTAAATGTAGAAGTACTAGGCAATAATGTCAACGATTCACTAGTTGGCATTGGACAAAGCGAAGTTGATCGCTGACGAAACTGTGGTTTTGCCGTTAGAAAAAGTCTATTATCAGATTTTTGATTTTTATTAAGAGCTTCAGAACTCACAGCAAGTCTATTATCAGATTTTTTATTTTTATTCTTATCATTATGAGCATCAAAACTCACAGTAAAATAGGCATTTCTGCCGTTAGAACTCACTTCACTATTTTTTTCCTCTGGGGTACTCATAAAGAGTATTCCTCAAGGGTATTTTGTATGTTTTTTTGTTTACGGTTTTTTTTTTATTTTTGTTATTTCTATATGTAAAAATATTATCAAAGCAAAAAAATGCTTATTTATCAAAGTTTAATATGTACTACGAATATTTTTTGTATGCTTTTTTTTTGTTTAGTTTGTATATAAGAAAAATTCCGCTATTACGTCTGTTCACTATGAAGGTACAACGAGAAGTGTAAAATAAATTTATTTATTAAAAAAAAATAAAAATTTGTTTTCGGTAAGTTACTTTTATATGGCAAAATATAGTTTACGTTTTCCAGCTCTGCAATCGTCTGCCCGATTTTGGTGAATTTCAATACCAATCTAAGTTGGACCATTTCTGATACATCAGTCCAAGAACGAAGTCTCTAGCTTTTCTGGGAGTTTCGGAAAACCGATTTCACGTACACCGGACGGACGGACGGACGGACAGACGGACATCGCTTATTCGTCATCGCTATTCATAAGGACCCAGAATATATATATTTTTTTGGTCGCAAATTAAAATTATGGAAATTACACACGGAATGACAAACCTATATATACCCTTTTCCATTTTTGGTAAAGGGTATAAAAATCCCGCTTTTTGGCCGTATTTTCGTCAAAATCCCGCTTTTTGAACGATCGTATCCCGCTTTTTGTAAAAAGCTTCTAGTCACGTTAGTTTACCCGTTGTTAGAGGTTTGATTTTGTTTTTTTTTTTTGGGTATAAAATTAAATTCAAAAATTATTTTCTTAAGTTATTTAGAACTAATTAACCTTTTAACCTACATCATTAATTTTTTTAATTTTTATAAAAAAAATTAAAAGTTATAAAGCATTATTTACAAAATTTATGGAAAAATTACGAAAAATCGTAATGTAGGCTAACTAAAATTCATCCCAAAAACTACAAGTTTTTGCACACAAAAATTGAGCTTGGAAAAAAATTAAAATTTTTATTTAAAATTGTTTCCGCAAAAGTGAAGAAAATCGTGGTTATGGTTAAAGTTATGAAGAAAATATAAAAAACGGCCGGCTAACTCTAGTTTTGGCAAAAATTCGACTTGTAAGACCTCTAAACCTCATCCGAAAAGTCTGAAAAAATCTCAAAAATACTTAACCCTATAATAGTGTTTTCACACTGCAAGTTAAAACCTGGTTTTAACGTTAAAACCATAAACAGCTGATTTTGCATTCACACTGCAAGTTTGTTAAATTCAGGATTTAACTCACAGACTGTCTAATAACTTTGCTCAAAATAAAATAAATCTCCTGCAGAAATTTTTTTGTTTTGTTGTTTTATTTTTTTCTGCTTTTTATAACACTTATTTGACAAACTGTACAATTGTTTGTATGGAAAACTAAGAAACTATACAATGCGCTCTAAAATGGAAATTATTTTATATTTTGTAAATTAATATTTTAAAATTATGGAACTATGTAGTAATACAAAGTGAAGAAGTGTTTGGAAATCAAGTTATTGTATATAAAAAATGCACAAATAAATCACAAAATACAACTTTTTTATTGGTGGATCGATGTGTCATATCGTTTATTTTCACTTTCCAGAGGTCAATGAAAATATTTTTGTTGTTTTCCTTCCAAAAAACTCTTATTTTTCCATAATTTTTTACTTATTGTTGCTGGTGCATCCATTTTTAAGTTGAAAATCTTTCAAGCGACATCTCTTTTTATTCACTTACATAAACATTATCAGCTGCTGCCGGTCATTTTAGCTTGGCAGCACTGAATTTACCACAGCGAAAACAGGGTTGCATTTCATAAAACCAAAATAAAACCAATTCAGAAATGGTTTTAAGTTGGATTTAACAAAAGCAATTTGTATGGTAAAACCAGGTTTTAACAGTTGGTTTTAACATTAAAACCAATTTTGATTAAAACCAAGTCAGTGTGAAAACACTATTAAACACATATTGAAGCAGTCAATAAGAAGAGATCTTATAGTACTCAGTTTGTCCTGATTGGCATACTGTGGGACTTAACCTAAAATATTGCAACGTTTGTTAATTAATTGTTTAACGTATTGCTTCCAACAAGTTTATGTGCTGGAGAAAAAAATACCAATCAAAATTTGATGTAAATAAACTACGAAAAAAATATATGCAGCCAATGATGAGATTGCAACATCAGTCTTATTTGCTCTACTTTTATTATTATTTTTTCCTATCAAAAAATGTTACTTATTGATGGACACCATTTCCAAACTTCTTTTAAAATAATCATAACATCAAGTCTACAAAATATTTGAATTTTATGAAAGAGTAAAGCAAGTAAACCCAAGTTCCGGCCAATGTACGCAGTGTGTATTTACAGGAAGCCATTCGTCGTATTTAACCCCTGATAACTTTGTATTAATTCATAATTAGAATTAATACATTTTACTTCATATGCGAAGTTTGAAAGTTTCCTGAGATATGTAGGTGCAAAAAGTGCATATTTTAAGATATACTCACTGGTTCACTGACTGACTGACTGACTGACTCACTAATCAATATTATGAAGCACTTTCGCTATACCTAGAACGCTGAAATTTGTTACACAAGTAGACCTAGATGACCTGGAAAAATCTGGTAACCCCGAACATTTAACCAAGGGGGCGGGGCTACGCTCATAAGCCTCAGAATTTAAAAAACAAATGTAAGGCGTTTTACTAAAGCGATTTTATTGAAATTTGGCATACCTGTTGCAGTATGGCAAGGCTTTAATAATTTGTTCTTTTAAACAAGTGGGCGGGAATACGCCCACAAAAATAAAACCAATTAAATTTACGCTAGAGAGCTGAAATTTCATACGAAAGTAGGTCAAGGTGAGAAACCAACTAGAAAAATCTAAAAACACAAACATTTTAACAATGAGTGGCGGGGACACGCTAATATTGCACTGAATTGAAAACTAAATATACAGATGTTAACTAAAGCCATTTTATGGAAACAAAATTTAAATCAGATATCACCAAAAAAAATCTAAAATCCTGGAAGTTTCAATTGGGTGCATGGACATACACTTTAAACTCGAAATGAAGAATTTAAGTTGAGGGGTGCGTTACGAACTGGAAAAGTCCGAAAGCACCGATTGTTATATTAGGGAGGTAGTGCCATGTTCATAAAAAGTTAACGTAATATTATACGACAGTGAACTGAAATTTTGCAAATAAATAACAAACAAACAAGCTTTTATATTGAAACTTTGCATGCATATTGCACTTATGCTAGGCTTTAATTTTAAGTTTTCAAAAGTATTTCATCTAAGCAGAGTTTAGAAAAATAGGCGGGGTCACTCCTAAGAAAATTTAGGCTATATATATTAGGGAAGTAACGAATGTTTGCATTCGCTTTCGCATTCGCAAATAATTCGCTTACTTTTGCTATTTGCATTCGCTAAAATGTATGCGAATATTTCAAGCGAATACTAAAGACAAAAAAAAATGTTGTATTTCTTTTACGAAAATAGTTTACGATTTTAAATTTAAAGACGAAAATTATTTTAAGCCAGCATGAAAAAGATACATGTAAAGCAATAATATTTTAGCGGAAAACTTTTCTATCAATAAGTTCTCATAAGTATCAAAATGAAACCCAAATCCAGCGGTGTTTGGAAATATTTTTCAGTTTTTGAAAAAGAAAAAATGTTGACCACCATTCATTACTTCGTACAACAAATTTCAAATCCAAGCAAAATGAACTAGTTTTTGTTTGTTGTAAATGCCACTCACATTATTTCTCATGAAAACTTAAATTGTTGAAGATATATTTCATATGTTTTTCCCAAGATGAACAGAGTATTACTTCTGCAAGATTTTTTCAGGAAAAATTCATTCCAAGTTTTCTTAATATGTATATTGATAACATTTCACATGAAATGTTGAACAGAGTACCAGGCTTTAGGGCCAAAGTACGAATGGGTTGATTGCCTAACATTTTGTAAACTTATTATTAATTATTATCTATACTTAGTCTTATATAAATTTATTTGCATGTGATATTTTAACGAATTGTAATATTTGCATTCGCTTTCGCAAAAATTAAAATGTATTATTCGCTTTCGCATTCGCATTCGCTAAACTGGTATTCATTACATCCCTAATATATATCATATTTCTACTCAGATGACTCTTACAAAATTTCATACGTATATTATTAAAGAAAACCTTTCAAAATGAAGTCAGATCCTCGCAAAAACATAAATGTTAAAAAGGCCAAGTTCCTTTTAAAAATTTGGGCCATCAAAAGTAGTGAGATAAAAATGTTGACCAAGTTCTTGTTTGGCACAATACCTATCACTGAAATATGCTATGCATTATATAAATTTGTAATGGGTAGGGTGTCATATAATTTTTAGATAATATGCTAACTTGGCAATATATTCAACGATATTTTCAAGAAAAAGTAAATTTTTGAGGTTTTCAGAAAGCAAAATGAAAAAATGTTGAACAGTGCTACCCACCTTAAAGATTTCTATAAATATACAGGATTATGGCAAATAGTTATTATAAATTATGTTTATTATGCCGTATCGTCAAATATATATGAAGAACACAATTCATGCCTTTTGAAAACAATAATATTATTAATATATTAATAATAATACTTATTCCCAACTTATTGCCCTATAAATTTTTGTATGTGAATATTATGGGTAACTCTAATTAAGTAGTAAAAATCCAATTTTTTCAACTTTACTTTTCGACGACATTTTTGAAATGAACTTTCACTTTCCCATGAAAACGAAAAAGAAATTTTCATGAAAGTCATTTATTTCATTAGAATTTTAATTCACAATACGTATATAGGGATTTCAGTTTAAAATTTACGTAAACCGACCGGTTTCGGTTTTTTAATCTGGGGGTGGGGTTTATTGTGTAAGTCGATTTGAAAGCAAAACTATTTGAATTCGTATGCTTCTAACATAGAAATTTGAAAGTTTTTTTTCTCTGGTTTATTAACACAACTTTCATAGACCACATCCAGCACTTCAATATTGACTTTGCAAGTCAAACATAACTAAAGTTTCTTCAGTTTTCTAATCCAAATTTGATATTCACTGCTGTTCCATTGGCAGTACAAACCAAAATATCCGAACCCAATGAAATGGAACTCAATTAATTTTTGACGTACAACGGTTTGAGTTTTGTTTGGAATAACATGTTCTATAAATTGCAGACTATAACATTTGCCACTTTAAATATCTAAATTGATATTTATATATCGCCTACCTCTAGTACTACTTCACTCATCTATTGTTAAACTGTATTTTTGATCATTCGATTTCAATACAATTGCTTGTCTTATAAATTGAGATTGTGTTATACTTCTAACGGAAAACCAATCATCCATTGCGAACTTTAATAGAATAGTTTCTAATGCATCAGTTTTTACGAATGCGTTCATTAATTTCACTGCGCTTGAATCGGAAACTTTTTTGTAATAAGCCGGGTAACAGGTGGATAAATTTAATTCCAACACGCTGAATTCAGCTCTTCTTTAAAAACTTATTAAGTCTTAAAACTGGGTTAAAACTACTTAAAAACCCAATCTTCTCCAGCTTTCTAATATTTACTAACCTTTATATCGATGTATTTTAGAAATTTTTTTTAAGCTCCAATGTTATGTAGCGCTCTCAAATCATTATTAATGGCTGCATCATAACCCAACTGTTGAGTGTTTGTCTTACAAACGCATAGTTAAGTAGTTCTCCTCAACGCAACAGTTGAGTAATTTTCCATCATAAAATTGTTTTCAGTTCTCGTTGTACCTTCATAGTGAACAGACGTAATAGCGGAATTTTTCTTACATACAAACTAAACAAAAAAAAAAAAAATCATACAAAAATATTCGTAGTACATATTAAATTTGATAAATAAGCTTTTTTTGCTTTGATAATATTTTTACATATAGAAATAACAAAACCAAAAAAAAAACCGTAAACAAAAAAACATACAAAGTACCCTTGAGGAATACTCTATATGAGTACCCCAAAGGAAAAAAAATAGTGAAGTGAGTTCTAACGGCAGAAATGCCTATTTTACTGTGAGTTTTGATGCTCATAATGATAACAATAAAAATAAAATATCTGATAATAGACTTGCTGTGAGTTCTGAAGCTCTTAATAAAAATAAAAAATCTGATAATAGACTTTTTCTAACGGCAAAACCACAGTTTCGTCAACGATCAACTTCGCTTTGTCCAATGCCAACTAGTGAATCGTTGACATTATTGCCTAGTACTTCTACATTTAACTCAGCGATTTCATCCGCTTCGGGCTCGTGGTCATCACTTAAACAAGTTGTCACTGAAGATAACAGTAGTTCAAAACCAAAGGTACAAGTAGGAATGGACAAATATATAACTATTTTAAAGCGCGGGCGAAGCCCAAATTCTACTAAAATTGCATCTGCTCCAAAGATGTCTAGGGATAACAGCGCATCCTCTACTAATCGGCAAAACCGTTTTAAAATATTGCAAGATGACAATGACAAACCCGCTGAATCTGCGAACAAAACTTCCAAGCCTCCACCAATCTATTTAAGAGAAAAAAACTCAAACGCTCTTATTAAAAAATTAATTTCGGTCATTGGTGAGAATAAATTTCACATTGTTCCAATAAAACGTGGTAATATTGATGAAACGAAAATTCAAATTTATGAAGAAAAAGATTTTCGAAAAATGGTTTCTGAATTTGAAAAAAGTAAAACAAATTTCTACACATATCAGCTCAAGAGTGCTAAAGGTATGCAGATTGTGTTGAAGGGCATAGATTCCTATGTTGCTCCTGAAGAAGTAAAAGATGCTCTCGTCCTCCAGGGTTTTAAAGTAAAAAATGTATCTAACATAATAAATAGGGAAACGATCCCTCAACCTCTATTTCGCGTTGAACTTGAGCCAAATGATATAAAATTGAAAAAGAATGAGACCCATCCAATACATAATTTAAGATATCTCTTATATCGAAAAATAACCGTTGAAGAACCACACAAGCGTTCAGGACCCGTACAGTGCCATAATTGTCAAGAATATGGCCATACTAAAACTTACTGCAAATTACCTACTGTTTGTGTTGTGTGCGGCGAATTACACGGCACTGCTAGTTGCAATAAACCAAAAGATCAAAGTGACAAAAAATGTAGTAATTGTGGAGGTAATCACACCGCTAAATACAGAGGTTGTCCTGTGTACTCTTTCGTCAAACATACTATGAGGCAAGCACCTAAATTGGCCCCAGCCCAATCAGCAAACGCTTTATCAGACATTATTGCGCAAGTAAGCCAACCAGTTAGTTCCCGTGTATCGTATGCCGATGCTGCTAAGACAAATTCTATTCATACACAAAATGTTTCACCACCAAATACTTCAACAAATACAAACTCGAACTTTAATTTCAATCGCCTTGAAGCTACTATTGATAATCTGGTGCAAACTATAAATAATTTTACAACAAATATGACTAGCATGATGCAAGAAATGCTGCGAATGCACAATACATTGCTTCAAGCTTTAGTTAACAAACCATGAACACGTTAAAAATATGTTTCTGGAACGCAAACGGCATTCGCCAACATTAAAATGAACTTGAGCACTTCCTCACGGAAAAAAATATTGACATAATGTTGGTCTCTGAGACTCATTTGACTTCGAGAAGCCTTTTTAAAATTTATGGCTACACCTTATATGATTCAAAGGACCCGAGAGGAAGAGCATGCGGTGGATCAGCAATTTTAATAAAGTCAAGACTCAAGCATTATTTTATTGACAACATTTGTGAAGAACATTTACAAGCAACGAATATTTGTGTCGAAAATTTTTGCACTAATTTTGTCATATCATCAATTTACTCTCCTCCTAGATTCGCAATTACTGAGGATCAATACAGCAGCTGGCGACTATAATGCTAAACACACGTTCTGGGGTTCGCGTCTTATTACACCCAGAGGTCGAGCGTTGTTCAATACAATTTCCAAAATGGGCTTGGATGTCATTTCGAGTGGGGAGCCCACTTATTGGCCTACTGACATACATAAAATTCCGGATGTAATAGATTTTGGCGTTATGAAAAATATCTCTAGGGATTTAATTCAAATTGAAGCTTCTCTAGATCTCTCGTCCGATCACTCTCCCACGATCGTTACAATTTGTAGCCCATTAGGAAGTGATTTACCTCACCCATATGCGAATTTGATAAATCGTGTTAATTGGCTGCGATTTAAAAAATATCTTAGTAGTCATTGCACGCAAAATATTACGCTAAGAACACATGATGATATTGAATCTAACATTGCCAACCTTAATGAAAATATTAAACAGGCTGCTGAACATGCCACTACCGCCCATCCGCAGATTAGGTTAAATAGAATTTATTCTACGGATATTGAACGTCTCGTAAGTGAAAAAAGAAGAGCTAGAAGAGAATGGCAACAGCACAGATCACCCCAACTTAAAATCAGATTTAAAGAGTGTACTAAACGACTCCAAGAGTTGCTTCCATCTGAAAAAACTGCATCTCTTAAAAATTATTTGGAAGGTCTTGATGTCACACCAGCATCTAATTACTCTTTGTGGCGCGCTGCTAGAAAGCTTAAAACACCAGTTGAGTTTAAACCACCTCTGCGCACATCTACAGGAGGTTGGGCAAGAAGCGATACTGAAAAAGGTAAAATATTTGGTGAGCATTTAAAATCCGTATTCACCCCAAACACGTATTCAGGTGCTGTTGATTTGCCAAATGTAGTTGCGCTACCCCCTCGACCAATAAAATTTAAGACGCGTGATGTACAAAAATTAATTGCAGAACTCAACCCGAAAAAAGCTCCGGGTATTGATGGAATTAGTAACCAGATGTTGATGAAGTTTCCTCGTATAGCTATTAGAATCCTGTTATTCATTTTTAATGCTATTTTACGACTGGAGTATTATCCAAACAGCTGGAAGCTTGCCAAGATTAAAATGATTCCAAAGCCGGGCAAAGATCTTACCAAAGCTGAGTCATATAGGCCAATAAGTTTACTGTCAACAATGTCAAAGCTTTTTGAAAAGTTACTAATGATAAAATTGTCCCCAATTCTAACTGATAATGAGTGCATACCGGATCATAAATTTGGATTTAGAAGTCAGCATAGCACCATTGAACAAACTCATAGATTGGTTCAATTTATAAGAAAAACTTTTGAAGAAAAAAAGTATTGCTCTGCGCTGTTCATTGACGTTTCTCAGGCATTTGACAAAGTGTGGCATGAAGGCCTAATTTTAAAATTAAAGACTTACCTACCAATAAACATTCTAAATCTGCTGGAAAGTTACATTATTGCCCGGAAGTTCACTGTTGTGGAAGGAGACTTTATGAGTACGCCTGAAATAATCTCATCCGGTGTGCCACAGGGGAGTATACTGGGGCCAGTTTTGTATTTGATTTATACTTGTGATATGCCATTTAGCAGTAACATTCACACATCTACATTTGCCGATGATACAGCCTGCCTTAGTATGCACGAAAACCCTCACGAGGTTTCCCGGTATCTTCAGCAACATATTACTCAGCTAGAACTATGGTTAAACATGTGGAGAATAAAAGTAAACAAACAGAAGTGTACTCAGGTAACATTTACCTTAAGAAAACCCACTTGTTCCCCCGTTACAATCAATAATCAAATTGTTCCTCAAGACTTACATGCGAAATACCTTGGTATACATCTTGATCGAAGGCTCACATGGAAATACCACATTGACTCTAAGCTAACGCAAATGAAACTTAAACTAACTCAGATACATTGGCTGGTTGGTAGAAATTCAACCCTCACCCTAGATTGTAAACTTTTAATATACAAGTCACTCTTAAAACCTATATGGTGCTACGGAATTCAGCTATGGGGTACTGCTTCAGCTTCTAATGTCGAGAGAATCCAACGAAGGCAAAACAAAATTTTACGGTTAATAACATCGGCTCCATGGTATATAAAAAATTCAAATATACTTCGTGATTTAAATATGCCACTAGTGACTGAAGAAATTGCAAAATACGCATTCAAATATTTAACAAAACTCGAGTAACATCCTAATCCGCTTGCCCGTAATATTTTGAACTTTACTGGACACATCCGCCTAAAAAAGAGGGATACAAGGGCTCTTATTCACAGCACTCCAGATGGGACTTCCTGAAAATACTTTTATTTTTTTATATTTTTTCCTTTTGATTATCACTACTTATGTATTATATATAACTATTACTAAGCTTATGTCCGACACTGGTCGGGCCTAATTATATTTTTATATTTAAGATTTGAATACTTATTGTTAGTTCATATATGAAGATACAATAATTAAAAATCATGTATAAAAAAAATAAAATAAAATTTTTTCGCTACTTATAGTCAAAATGTTGTGCTCAGCCTGAACAGCTGATCGAATAGAGTTATGCCTTGTCTGTGCTTTGTTAGGTGGCAGGAGCAAATATTTGCTAAATTTTACATTAAAAATGCGATAAAGTAACGAAATAAAGATAAAAGATTAAATTATATTCATCAAGCCGTTTCTAAGACGTAACTGTTGGGGCCAACAGTAGCCAATGGTTTCACAAATGTTGAGTTCAACAGCTAAGTCTTATGAATGCGCCCAATGATTGATAAAATAAAAAATTTTAAAATAACAGGAAGTAAAAAATCAACGGTTTTCTTGCCGGAATATTTGGCGTAAAAAATTGCTGAACAGCAACCCCTAATTATATGGCAAGTAGTTCTGAGAGTAATGTCTAATTTTTACTGGGGAGCTTTTTCTACTGCAGCAATAACTTGTACAATCATATCGCGATCGTATACAATCTTAATTAGCTGGCTCAATCGTCTAATTGGTTAACCCTGCAATATCCAACAGGACCATGATGCACCGGTGCCAGGTAAGTTATTCCATCCATTTCAACAAAAAATTCGGTTTAGATTTGAATTTCAGTCTTGCATGAACACATTTTCATTTCTTGAAACGTCGGCAGTTGCTTCAGAAATGGTGTAGTTGCAAAGTATGTCTATACATACATACATATATGTTTATGTTCACATGTACGTACATTTAAAGCTAATGTGTTTTTTTCTTCCCTAAATGATTCCGAGTATCTTTAATGTACAAAAAGTTGCTGCATACAAAAACGTCTACACAGCAGTCACTGTTGCCAATCCGTGTCCAAAAAATATCGGTAAATGACTACGAAAAATACATTAAAAAAATAGTTACATTTTTTTCAACTAAATACTATTTAGCGACCCAAATAGTTTTAGTCAAAAGCTTTGTAAAAAAAATTATATATAAATCTATGAATTTATAATGCAATAGCGTTGCTACGGGAAGCAGTGACAAGTAGTAATTAAAAATAAATAGCATAGCTATAAAATCAAAAAACCCGACTGCGACCAACTTTGAACCGTTAAATATCCTAAATGGTCATTGGGAATGAAAAATCATAAGAGAAACCTAAAGATAACTTTAAAATACCTGTATAATGATATCCATTTTGATATATGTAGTTCGCCGACGTTTTATTTTTATCGCATTTACAAAATAGCGTCTGCTAGCCACCATATTGGGTTTTGATTATCTTTAACAATACTCTCAGGATTGAAACATATCGATTGATGTAAGAATCATTAAAATCTGTCCAAGCGTTGAGTTCATATACTGCCGCAAAGAATACCCTTCGTATTGTGCTTATCAGCGTTTGCGTCGCTTACTTGTGTAAAAAGAGAACAATCTTTTTACGATTAAACTAATGCCGAGCACACATTTTGGTATTTTATGACATCGCAATAGTGTGTGCTAGTGCGAACGTTTGTCATTTCTGATATTTTTCATTGTGTGGCATTTCAATGCGTATTAAAAACATAACGTGAGCGGCTTTGCACACATTTTGAAAATTAAACCACAAAATTATAACAAAACTAGCTGACCCCGGTCCGCGTTGCTGGCCCTGAGCAAACATTAGTGTTGTATATGGCATTGGTGGTACAATATGAAAATTGGATTTTGCCCACGAATAAACTAAATATTGCGCACGTTTATAAAGTTTGGTCGAAATCGGTGCAGTAGTTCTTGAGTTACGGTGCAAAAACACAAAAAACTAAAAATTGCGCCATCTGTCGGACGAATCACTATTTCTGAAAGGGGCGTAACATTTACCGGGGTAAAATATATATAAAACCACGCGCCGGTCTTTTACAAATATTTTGTGGGGTGGAAGGCGAAAATCTGTTGGGGCATTGAAGAGTTCACCCCTAACAAATAAACGTGTTTTTGATTTTTATATATATTAAGATAAGATAAGATAAATACCAAATGTGTACTCAGCATAAGGGACTGATGATAAATATCATGCAAGTTATAAAGGTCCATCATTCCCAGACAACATACATATGTACTAGTGATGTCCTGAATGTTAATTTTTACGAAAACGAATATTTGAAACACTATTCCTAAATTCGAATAGGAATATCATATGTAAACTTTATAGACATTTAATTCGGGTTCTATTTACATCTGAAAAATTAAATATGAAAAATGTTCTATAAAAACGAACTTGATACTCCTGTTCGGGTACATTAAAGATAATAAAAACTATCCAAAATTTTAATGTAACATTTTAAAATTATGCAAAAAACAAATTTCTACAATAAATTTAATGGATTCCTACACCGCACGACAAATTTTCGTTTAAAGTTTCTTGCTGAAACAATATAGATACCAACTGTAGTCAAACTGCTGATTTCTTCTCCTTTTACATTTTAAAGTATTCTTAATTTATACAACATTTATTACCAAAAAAAGGTACCAAACACATATAAGAAATGTATTACTTGACATATTGCCTTAAGTTTATTTTAATTGAAATTTATTTGCATAAGATATAAGAGGTTTGTGACTGTTCAAAATGTGTGGTTGAAGTCTGCTGATGATTTGGCAAAGCACCAATGAAATTCATATAGACATGCTTAACCTTGCTGGTGGTTAAATTTGAATTACTTATAAGGAAAGTTTATGAAAATATTTCTTCCAATTCACATGGACAAAAAAAAAGTGTTCTTTCAAAAATATATTCTTCCATGGATGTGAAATTATGAAATTAATCAAGTTTTAAACGTTTGTTTTTGACCTACTTGGGGCTACAACGTATAAGTTTTGAGAGGTGTATTAATGGAAACTTTCATACATAAACGTATTTTCGAAACAATATTAACGATTTGAATATTTTGTATAACCGAACTTAAGGAAATTGTTCTATAAAACAACAGAGAAGTACGTATAGCAACTAGCTTGTGTAAGGTATTTTTAAAGAATATTAACTTATATATTTTAATATTGACAAATAATTTTTCCAACAGCTTGTATAACCACGACATAGATTTGATGCACCATGGCTACCTACACAGAAAAAAACAATTTGTAAATACAATTAATTTTTTTGTTATATCAATTAAATAATTAATTGATTTTGAACCTACAACGATTTTTTTAAATACAATTAATGAAATTGTAAATGAAAGGAAAATCTGAAAAATATTTTCAATTAAATGTATCAACAAATAATTTGTTGAAATTTATTTACTTTTGCAACATTTATTTTTGTTAGATTTCAAAGCTATTTTAATTAAAGTTATTGTTATATTAACAATGAGAATTGTTGAATTTCCGTAAAAATTTTGATTATCATAATTGTTATATTAACAATGCTTATTTTTATTTATACACTATGACAATCCTCGAAACGATTTCTTACTTGTCTGCGAAAAACACTAAATGTATTTCGGCGGAGTTGAACCGGCAACTTTAAATAAATTTTACATAAATGGTAAAATTTTTCAATTCTATGGATATTTTTTTTTAGCTCAAAAACAACTCGTCGGATTTTGTTAAACGATATTTACCTAAAATTTAAATTTACATAACCTATGGGTTTTGACAAAAAAAAATTCACGAATGTTGCTATGTAATGAATTTTCATGTGAAAATTTATACATAGCATGAAGAAAATGTTTCCAAAATTCAATCAGTCGAAAGAAGAACAATAACTTCTCAATTATGTAAAAAGTGTTTTTATAGAGTGACACAAGTTTAGATCATAATAAAACAAGGATATATATTTTTAATATCAATGGAACGGGCTTTATTGGAAAGAAAATTTTATGAAATTAATGTTTAAATATGATATCTCCCATGTGGCCACGGCAGGCGCATAGAAGGCGCAATCTCGAACACCAATTTTCAACACCTTTTCGCAGCATTTACGGTCGTATTTAGCCGATTACTCTTCGAATGTTGATTTCCTGGTGTTCAATTGTTGTTTCTGGTTTATCGACGTAGACAAAAGACTTAACATGACCCCAAAGAAAATAATCCAATGGGGTTAAATCAACCGATCTTGGTGGCCAATTAATTGGACCATTGCGTAAAATGAAACCCATTTATGGTTGAATGGGTGCGTAAATGAGCAGAATTATCGCACTTGCAGTGAGGAGATTCCACAAGCTGTTGTCCAAACACTATTACATCTACATAAAATTATTGTTTGGTGCGCTTTATGGGGTGGCGGAGTCATTGGCCCATATGTTTTCAAAAATGGTGATGGTCAGAATTTAACTGGTGAACGGTATAGGAACATGATTCGAGATTTTTTCGTACTTCAATTACGTGTCATTAATCTTGCTGATATATGGTTCCAAGAGGACGGAGTCAGATGCCACACAGCGGGCGCTACAATTGATTTACTCAAAGAAATTTTTGATGAAAACATAATTTTACGTAATGGTCCAATTAATTGGCCACCAAGATCGTGTGATTTAACCGCATTGGATTATTTTCTTTGGGGTCATGTTAAGCGTTTTGTCTTCGTCGATAAACTATAAACAATTTAACACCTGGAAATGAACATTCGAAGAGCTATCCGCGAAATACGGTTGAAAATTGATGTTCCCGATTGCGCCTTCTGCGCGCCAGCCCTGGCGGCTACATGACAGAAATCATATTTTAACAATAAAAGTTTCTTTCCTTGCTTTATTATGATTTAAGCTTTTTTCACTCTATAACTTTTTTCACTTTATTAACATATCCTATATTTAAAGTTAACTTGTATTTGTTAATTATAAATAAGTTTTTAGGTAAAATTAGTTTAATGGGTATAATCAAATAAACCAAAAAAAAATAAAACTTTATTCTCATAAGTTTTCGAAAAAATAACGTTGCATTTTACCTTCAAAAAATTTTTATATTCGCTTGAGCTATCCGCTGGTAGTACTCGTAGAATTTTTCTTCTAGCCATAAAATATCAAAATATATGGCCTGCTAAATAACATGTATTTATATATTACGAATAAAAGAAATCTTAGGAACAAATTAAAAATAATTTTCAACACTTCACTTGTTTTTCTTAAAAATGTAATTTTAATAATTTAACTTCTACACAAATAATAATAACAAAAATTAAAAATTTTAAAAACCCCCGAACTATCTAGAAAAGATGTGACATCTTCTAAACGGCTAGACCGATTTTCTTCAAACAGTCACCTTTCCAACAGAGAAAACTAAATCAAAATCGGTCCAGCCGTTAGGGCTGCACACTACAAACTTATAACACCCCTTTTTTTGTTCGGGGGTTAAACATATAATAATGTAAAATCCGACTCAAAGTTTCAAGTGCTTACAAAAAATAGTTCTACAAATCTTTAAAAATTAATAAGCCTGCAATGTAAAAATCGCAAAATTTCTCACTAATAGCTGAAACTTATTTTTACCCGCCAAGTGTGTTCAAAAACTACTGGACTTGAGCGGAAATAAGCTAGAATGGCAACAGTGTCAACTGCTTCAGCCTGCACCAAAAATCAAACAACATCTTTGCAGAAATACTCATTACCCGCCGATTGCAAGACGTTTTGAAAGCGGTTGCCAGCCAATCAACCAACCTGCTCATACTTTTTCCACTTGAGTGTTGTTGGCTTCATTAAGTTTCTTTGGCAGACAATTGCAACATTTTGTTTCCATTTCTACCATTTCAGTTCGAGTGCGCACTACAATGCCTTAAAATTTTTATTAAACATTTGTTGTTGCTTTTGGTTAATCTTTTGATTATGTAAATTCTTTAAAAAGGAATTTTACTCTCTTGAATTTTTTTCCTACATATGTTTTTTTTCGCAATATTTTTAATTGAAATGACGCTAAACATAGTGACAAGAAAGGGAAAAATGCTTAAAAAAAACTTGTTTGTCATTTTTTCCTTCAATTTAAAATTACAACCGACAAAAAAATGCAATACATTCTTGCGACGTTTTGCAATAACGTGATTCCATGTAAAATAAAAAACCAGAACAGTTGCAAGAAACAAAAAGATTAATGAAACTCCGTTGTAAGTCTCGTGTAGATAAGAACAAGGCTGGCATCTGTATTTATATACTCGTAAGTACGAGTATGAGTAGAATTTAATGCACGAAATTATATTGTTTTTAAGATCATGTCAATTAAAAAAATAAAATATAAAAAGAACATTTATTTGTTCTCGTTGACATCCAGGTGGTAAATTTACCTCAATAAATTTCAAGGACGTTCCATATTGGCGTTAACATGATTTAAATTGTGCAACTGAACTGTTGGAATCGCTACCCAATGTACGTATGTATGTATGTAGTAGAGCTGTGCAAACGATGGTTGTTTATGTAGCCTTCATGTTCAGTGTGACCAGATTTTAAAATAATATTAAGCTAAATCACGTTTGAAAAAAAACTAAAATAAGCTAAAAAGTTGCATTTTAGGCTAGAAAATAAAGCTAAACTTTTTTCCACTTCTTTGATCACTTTTCAATAATTTCTTATTGCTAAACTAACGTTAAATATTACACAAACATATTTTTTTATTATACTTATAGAATATTTGCTTCATGAAATTATTTATTAATTATTATATTTTAGATTTAATGAAGAACAAAACAAAAACTTCCCCAAAATAATCTTAAAAAGTTTTTAAAAATGTAAAAACATTTATACTAAAATACGAAAGCTTTTTAAGTGAATTAATGCTATTTAAGGTAAAGCATGGATCACACTATCTGCACAATGTACCGAGTTTCGTCAGATCAGTGAAATAAAGTCATAAGTAAAGACTTTGCTCTAATTTATCGACTACTTGAAGTACAAGGACATAATTGCGCCACACTGCATTGGTAATAAGCCCATATAGTCTTATTCCAGAATTAATTGAGTAATAATGCCATTTTGGCTTATTACTTATGACTTTATTGAGGTGGCCCGACGAAAATCGGTACATAGTGTTATCCAGGCTTAAGGCTATTTCAGGTTTTTGTTTTAAGTTAATTGATGCCGCTGAATGAACGTTCAACTCAAGTCAAATAATTTTATACCCAAAAAACTCAAAAAGTGTTTTGGCCACTAATATGAATTTAACTTTTTCCATTGGAATTCTAACCATTCTGCCATTATCTACTACTTTTCTTCTTTCCATTTCTGTTATAAAATTGTCGTATAATTTACATTTTGTATTTTTTGTAAACTATTTTAAAATGCTAAAAAATTATAATTTTTATGAGTTGTTTATGTTTTTAATATATTTTTAGAGAACACGCAATTTAGACTAAAAAAAGGCTAAAAAAGCTAAATGAGTTTTTAAAAAAAGCTAAAAAATAAGCTAAGAGCTAAATGAAAATTTTAAGGCTAAATCTGAAACAAATAAGCTAAATTTAGCTCAAAATAAGCTAATATGGTCACGCTGTTCATGTTGTACAGTATTGAATTGTTCTCTCTTTTTAGTGCTCTTGATTTTATGAGAATACTAAATATGGTATTCAATCCAGTGTTACCAAAATATATATTTAAAATTACACCTCGTAGGAGCCAAAATTACCCGATTTCAAAGGAATTATACCCAAATATTAAAATAAATATTTGACACATTTCAAAAATCTTGTTTAAGGTCTACTTATGATTTGGTATCAGCCCCAGTGAAATGCAACTCAAATTTTCTCAAAATGAGTTGTGGATGGCAAAAAACTCTCCTATATAATGTTCATCTGTAATATAAATTTCCAATAAAAAAAATTATTTTTTCTTGTTTTGTATAAATTTTTTTTTCATGTGTTTTAACATCCAAACTCACAAGAAAACATGTGAAAACGATGTGAAAGCCAGAACACACACGATTTATTATATAAAACAAACGAATTTCAAATTACCCGTAAATTACACCTGAGAGCAATTACCCACGCGCTACACATGGTCATAAAAATTGCACCTGATTCGGGTAATTACCCTCGATTCGGCAACCCTGATTCAATCTCATCAAAAGTATGCAACAGCATTTGTTTATCTGCCAAGCGAGGGCATCAGTTATTGTTGTGTCGAAGCACATTTCACTAGTGCACACCGAATGACAATTGTAAAATGAGCATACAAGTGTAAAATTATGTGTATGTGCAAAAGAAAAAACAAACAACGAAGAATCTATGTATGTGCGTCGTAGATTATTTGAGCGTGTTAGTTCGCATGCTACTGTTCTAAGCAGTGTGACCACATCCTAAAAATTTTTGATGCTAAATTGATTTAAAAGAATCTAAAAAATTATTATAGAGCTGAAACCTAATGCTAAAATTTAATACATACTTCTTTTTAATTACATTGTTTCTTTTAAAGTGCTTATTTTTGCTATTTATTCCTTTATTGCATTACAAAATTGTATTTCCTTTAAATGAACCAAAAATTTGTTTAAATCCTTGAAAACCTGCCATGAGTTTAGCATACATAAGTGTAAAAATTTAATGTCTTAACGAGTTTCGCTATACAATTTCACATTAAAAACCACGCTAGGATGTAATTGTTAGTTAAAAATACATTATTTATTTATTTATTACCAATAACCTAGCCAATGCAGGCCATAGACGGTTACAAATTTCTACTATAATAATAACATAAACATTATGGGCAAATTGTTTATATAAAATTGTATGATAAAATTCTTTAAAACCCTGTTAAATTTCATCACTTATACTAACTTTCAGTTTTTCATTTTACATAATGCATTATGCACTAATTAAAATCATTAAAAGCAAAGCAAAATTATTAATTCCCTGTTGGTTTTTAGAAAACAAGCTTTTTTGAAAATGTATTTCGTTGATAAGCAAAATTTAAAAATTAGTTTTTATAAAATAATACTAATTTACAACGAAAATTTACATTTGATGCGTGGTGATTTTAATTATGTATTTTGTTTCTCTGAATTCGAAAATCAAGGTAAATTTTTTTTGTGGAACAATTTTTGAAATATTTTAATTTTCAATTAAATTAATTTTTTAAGCTTTCGGTCAGTAACTTTTATATATTTTTAGTTTTGATTAATATTTCGTTAACCTTTGGTTAACTTCTTCAGGATGATTCTTATTTTATTTGTTTTATAATTAGTTTTTGCCTTTTTTGTTTTCAATCAAACAAATGTTTTTTACAATTATAAATAACAATGTGTGTCATAAATAAATTTTTTTTATTGAAAACAAAAAAGGGAAAAAACTAATTATAAAACAAATAAAATAAGAATCATCCTGAAGAAGTTAACCAAAAGTTAACGAAATACTGATCAAAACTAAAAATATATAAAATTTACTGACCTAAAGCTTAAAAAATTAGTTTTGTTGAACATATGTATATAAAAGGTCGAAAAATTGGATAAACAATATTTAAATTTTTTAATTTGTCCACCCTTTTTAACTTCACCAATCATATCTCGAGCTAGAAATGTCGAATATCGTTAAATTAAATAGCAAATAATCGTGTACATTTATACATGAGTAAATTTACAACTATGAGAAACAACAATTATGAGAAATAAAATTTTTAAATTCAATATGAAATTAAACGAAGGTTGAAAATTATTATATTTATGAAAATTTTTAATAAGTGTAACAAAGAATTTACTCAACTGAAAAAAGTACTTCAATGTATGCCGCAGTGAATAAGAATCAACTCAAATGTCAAATGTATAAACACTTTTCATTTCATTCGTAATTTCAGCTTGAAATTACTTAATTTGTGTCAGCCTGAATGGGCTATTAACCAGCTTTCAAAAATATAACAGCATTTATACTGAAATACGAAACCTTTTTAGTGAAGTAGTGCTATTTACAGTAAATATATTTCTAATTTTTGTTTTAAGTAAATTCATGCTACTGACGTTCAACTCAAAAAAGTCTTATGGGTAATATTAATGTAACTTTTGCCATTCTAATTCCAAAATTGCAATCAATGTCCTCTGTTTTTAAATGTGCCATTTCTCTTACAAATAAGCAATTTACATTATGTATTTTCTAAAATATTTTCCAAATTTATATTTTTAACCGTAACAAATTATAATTCTTACAAAAATTTTTTGTCTTTAACAATTTAGATTAAAAAAAGGCTAAATGAATTTCTAAGAAAAGCTAAAAAACAAGCTAAGAGCTAAATGAAAATTTTGAAGCTAAATCCAAAACAATAAGCTAAATTTAAATTAAAATAAGCTAATATGGTCACGCTGATCACAGTTCTGGTACCTACATCAACTTATATGTATATTTATAAGCATAATTAACATTTCTCGTGTTACAAATACATCATGAAATTGGTTACTCGTGAAATTTACTAATATACCGAAAGTTGCATAAATTATATTGTGAAAAAATGTGCAGATTATGGCCCCTATTATGAGCAACTTTCGATATTCGACTGTAGTCGAAAGTCCCGATCGAACGAATTTTCATTTGGTATTATAACGAGCATTCCACAAAGAACGTTGTTATTGTGAATGAAACCGGCAAAAAATAGCTAAGAATTTGAGCTTGTGTACTTAGTGCCTATTCACATTATGCCTTATTAGCCTGCCTTCTTTCGACAATTTTCTTTTAAACCCCCTACGAAAAGTTAAGCACATTTACATTAAGACTTTTTTCTTCATGACTTTTTGACGTTTGTATACACTCTTAGTGCTGAGAGTACGAAAAAACAAAGAGAAATATCAAAAATCCCCTTGAATTTTCATTTCGTGCCTTTTGTTTTACTCCGCATGCTTCTCAACACCTCTCACCTACGAACTGAAAAAGCCTGCCTACACCTGCAAGCAGAAAAGGCGCAGTGTAAATTGCGTCTTAAAAATAAATATAGCTTAACACTTGGACTTTTTACTAATTTTTCCCATTAAAATACTGCATCGAAAGCTAAATTCTGTTCGATAGAAAATTCGTTGCTCAGCGAAATTTTCGGTGCTCATAATATGAATTTAACGTTTGAATTTCGATGCTCGATACCCAGCGAATGTCGAAAATCGAATGCAACTCATAATATGGCCTTATATTACAAAAAAATGCTAGAAAAATCTATATATATTATTGAAAAATGCTATAGAAAATGATAACTGCTAAATCAAAAATTTTGCAGATAAATAAAAAGAAATATGCTTAATTTAGCTGCAAAAATGGTCACACTGGCTCTTCGTTTTATAATTTATTAATTTATGACTAACAAATAACATAAAAATAATATCTTTCTCAATGAATATACATATGTAGTTGTAAAAAGTTTTATTATCACTTAATATTTTATGAAATTTTTAGTTTGTGAAATGAAGTATTGTGCACTATGAAGTGTACAATAAAAACATTGCACACTTGACACAACTGTCTATTCAACTGTTGTACAATGATTGTGTGTGTTTTTTGTTTCCTTGTTCTCTATTTTTGTTTCACACTCAATTACGATCACCACTACAAACACTATTTGCTTTTGAAAAAAATACAATACTGTGCATATTTTCATAGCTTGTGCTCCCCTCTAGTATGTAGTATATATTTTTTAGTTTTGGTACAAATCATTTAACGACTATTTAATTCACTATTATTAATACACAAACATACATATCGCCGCCTAATATCCAAAAGGCCGTAAGTACACTTTCTACTCTTTTACAAGAGAAGCAAAAACCTTATAAATTTAAGAATATTTATTTTTTAGATGCCAAATAAATGAATAAAATTGGTATTTTTTAACATATGTGAGTAAAATTTTAAGGCAAGATGTATTTTGATGAATCACATCATAATCAATCAAAAAGTATATTTTGAATTTTTTGCTTGTTACTGCCTTTTGGATTATAGGTGACGATATGTAAGTAGTAAAAATAAATTGCCCCAAATGCGACAATTTTGCTTGTTTACATACCCGCCAAGATCAAAATGAGCTTCATCTGAAAAGATGATTTTTTTTTGGCAAAATCGTCATCTTCTGTAAGTAATATTTCCCAGCGTTGTTCAAGCGTATACACAACCATATTCGTTCAGCGGAAGGATAAAACTAATTATCTGTCGAATCAGACATGAGCTAAGTGTTACCACTCACGAAATAAACACTAGTTGAAAAAAAAACGTTAGATGGCGGACCCTTTATTTCAAATATTGGATGTCAATCAGTGCATTAAAATCGTTTATGTTTTTAGTAAAAGTAAGTTCAAAAACTCTATGAACTCTCGATCATATGTAGTTTTTCTGTGGTCCCTTGAATTTCAAATGATCGAGAGTCGACTGTACATAGAAGAACTTATTTTCTATCAAATTCATAAATATATTAGTATTATAGAATATGTAAATTTAAAACATTTCTCCTTAAAAAGGTATTAGAATTTATCTGCCTTGTTCATACAAAACTTTTCTGTTTAATAAGAGGTTTATAAAACAAATTTTCTATGGAAAATTGATTAATAAATCTTTTTTAAAATCAAAATATTTTTTATGAATTAGGCCCTAATAAGTCAAGTAAATAACTGGAATGTATTGATGTCACATCAGCATCTAGTTACACTTTGTGGCGCACTGCTAGAAAACTTAAAACACCCGTTCAGTATCAACCACCTCCGAAAAATGTAAAAAATTTCCTGAGCATTTAAAAAATGTATTTACCTGAAACACAAGTACTGCCCAGCAAAAATTTTTCAAGATTTTGTAATGGGTAGTACTCTTTTAATGGCTTACAAAGTAATGAGTGGTACTTATTTATATCATTACGTGAAAGTACTTATTGTAGTACATTCAAGTTAATAATGAAGTTTATATAGACAAACATTTTTAACAAAATTCTATTTATTTTTATTAGCAAAAAATTATTTTTGAACAATTTTAGGCAAAACGTAATCCACAAAATAACCCATTAAATTTTGAATACTTTTAGGCAATCAGTAATCTATTAACTTTTGATATTTGTAGGCAAGAAGTATAGGGTACGGCATACTTTTTGAACTTCTCAAACAAAAATAATGGGTTATTCAGTCAAATTGTATGTACTTACGACTAAAGAGTACATACACTTTTTTGGATTCTAGTGAGCAAACTTTTTTGCTGGGTGGTGTTGTTGATTTACCGAGTGTAGTTACGCTACCCCCTTGATCCATAAAATTTAGAACGCGTGATGTACAAAAACTAATTGCTGAACTCAGGTATTGATGGAATTAGTAACCATATGCTGATGAAGTTGCCTCTTAATGCAATTGGAATACTGTTATTAATTTTTAATGCCATTTTACGATTTGGAGTATTATCCACACAGCTTGCCAAGGTTAAACTGATTCCAAACCCGGGCAAAGATCTTACCAAGGCTGAGTTATATAGTGCAATAAGGGTACTATCAACAATGTCAAAGCTTTTAGAAAAACTGCTCATGACAAAATTTTCCATAATTCTAATTAGTAGTGGGTGCATACCGTATTATCAATTTGGTTTTAGAAGTCAGCATAGCACCATTGAACAAACTCATAGATTGGTGCAATTTATAAGAAAAACTTTTAAAGAAAAAAAGTATTGTTCTGCACAGTTTATCAACGTTTCTCAGGCATTTGCTAAAGTGTGGCATGAAGGTCTAATTTTAAAATTAAAGAGTTACCTAGCAATAAACGTTGTAAGTCTTTTGGAAAGTTACATTACTGCCCGGAAGTGCACTGTTGTGGAGGGAGACTTCATGCGTACTCCCGAAACAATCTCAACCGGTGTGCCACAGGGGAGTATACGGGGGCCAGTTTTGTATTTGCTTTATACTTGTGATATGCCTCTGAGCAGTAATATCCAAACATCCCCATTTGCCGATGATACAGCCTGCCTTAGTATGCATGAAAACCCTTACGAGGCATCTGGATATATTCAGGAACACATTACCCAGCTGGAACTATGTTTAAGCTTATAGAGAATTAAGGTAAACGAACAAAAGTGTGTTCAAGTAACATATACATTACGAAGAGATCCTTGTTCACCCATTCGGACTAACAATCAAGTTGTTCCTCAACATTCACATGTGAAATATAGGCCTTCATAGACGGCTTACTTGGAAACACAAAATTGACTCTAAGCTAATACAAGTGAAACTAAAATTAACTCAGGTACATTGGCTGATTGGTAGAAACTCAACCCTGCCACAAGTGACTGAAGAAATTGCAAAATAGGCAGGTAAATATCTAACAAAATTCGAGTCTCATTCTAATCCGCTGGCTCGTAATATCTAGAACTTTACTGAAAACATTCGCTTAAAAAAGAGGGACACACTCCAAAAGAAACTGCTTGAAAATACTTTTTTTTTGTTTACCATGACTTATGTATTATTAATTAATTAATTATTAAAGTTTATGTCCGACAGTGGTCGGGCCTAATAATTATATTTTAGATTTAAGATTTGAATACTTATTGTTAGTTCATATTTGAAGATACAATAAATAAATTTATGTGAAACAAAAAACATTGTTTGAAAACACTTTCAAAATAAACGGTTGATAAAAAAAATCTGTTGCGCTATCCTTATTTTCATACATCGCTACTTTATTACTAGCGTTGCCGTTGAGACACTATAGTATCACTTTTGACAATGCCCCTTATTATGATCCTATTTTAAATTTATCTCAAAAATTGGATGAAGTAAAGCGTATCATATCAAGAAAAAGAGCTGTTCGTCCAGTTGGCGATATTTGGTTCGGAGGTGTCGATCATTTTACTGTTTTGGTCGATAGAAATGCCAATAAATGGTGAAAATATTGCAAAAACTCTGACACCCAAATCCCTGATTTGAAATGGAAATAACTTCTTTCTTTTATTTCTTAATAAAAGTTTTTATAAATAAAATTTAAATGCAATTTTTCATTACTTGCAAACCGGCAAGACCGTCTTAACTATTTTTTACTTAGCGTTCGTTCCTAATGTTTTTTTTTTTTACCGGTAATTTTAAACTTACGGATTTTTTGACTATATCCACTTTAAAAAAAGTATTACCTTCATCCGATAATTTTTACCATCTGGGTGGTTAGAGGATTAACATTGATTTATAGTTAAGGTATGTTAATTAATTTTATTTTAGTCTAATGTAATTAATTAATTTTTAAAACTCGTGTTTGTTTTTTTTTAATTGAAATAAATTTATATTTTTTTCAGAAAAAACTTGACCCTATTTTACTTTAAAATACCCTTTTTTGACCCTTTTTGTTCTTAAGTACATCGCTCGTTATCGAAAGCGGCGATTATACCCCTGATATAAATATTTCATATACAGGGGCTTGTATACACATCTTGAGAAAAGAAAATCTTTTTATATCTTCATTGAGTTGAATACAAATTGAAAACTTAAAACTTAATTTCGGCTGCAATAAAGGAGCGATATATATTAGGTGCGTTTTATTACTTTTCCAGTAAAATGCAGTAACTATGTAAATACTGAGAAATTTAATGAAATTAATCTCAATAAAAAAGTTTGCATATAAAAGTACGCGAACGGAAAAATTGTAAAATCCAGTAAAAAAATATACAACAGCTGATTACCAATTTTGGTGCTAAAAAATATTATACATTATTGTGTATCAAATATATGCGGACATGTCACGGAGTTCAATTCTGTTCGGAAATGGAATTCAATCCACCTCATTCTTGTAGCAGATGGTGTCGAAAAAAGAAAACTTAAATATGGAAATTTGTCAGTTGTGTCCAGACTATTGGAGGCGGTGGTATTGTGGTGTATGCTCCGGCTAGGGCTGGACATCTTCAATTGAATTCCGTTTCCGAAAGGAATTGTACTCTGTGACATGGCCGATTCATATCGTCGGATAGTTACTGGTTAGCCGCATGGAATAAATATGTGTATTCGAGAAAATCGATGAAGAATGTTTTTTTTCATTTGTTTTATAAAAATACACGATACAGTATTTTGTTTATTAATAAAAGTAATAGTACATATGTTTTTATCTAAACTTAACTTGGCTGGCCCACGATGCCGATAAGAAACTTACTGTAGCTTACTTATATTGAAAACAAAAATTAACTTTCTTATCTTGCTTTTATTTTCAATATATGTAAGTAAGCTACAGACTTCGCGGGCCGTTAAAGTTTCTAAACTTTTTAAGAACTTTATATGTCCTGATATTTTCAATACAACGAAAAACTTAGAAAGAATTTAAGGAAAGTACACATTAATCATATACAATCGATCAATAACTCAATTTGTTTTAAGTATTTCATGAGGCAAACTATGAACCGTCCGAATATAATTTCAATATAATAATCTATTAACTTTATTCACGCTTAAAAACAATCGGTTATATTCTGAATACCATATGAAATTAATTCGTTCGGAAATTCCATAGCATTGTTGTTATAAATACATACATACATATTTCCAACCATGATATTTATATCATGTTTCCAACAGTTATATCGAAATTCCGCACGTTTTAATTTTACGTGGAATACATAACAATACGCGAACGCAATCCAGTAAGAAATAGTAAAAATTTTTAAAAACTTTTGAGTTCTCGAATGCACTTATTATATATATGTACATAATCGTATTATAATGTATCACATGTTATGTAATAAATATATAACAATAAAATAAATAAATTTAATAAATATTTTTCTTGGAGTATTGATTACTTAAAAAAAGTGTAATAAAAAAATTGTAGATAACAGAATTCCGAAATCCCGGAATTGCCGGGATTCTTAAAAATCATTCCCGATTGACATCCCTACTATGAATGCAATTTTTAATTTTGATTTGCTAACTCGTACAATGGCTTAAAAATATAATCCACAGAAAATTTAAGTCATCGCCAAAAATTTTTAATTTTGTATTTTTTCAGCATTTTAGCGATCGAACTTAGCGAGTTACAGAATAAGAGTTTTGGTAAATTTTTACAACCTGCGTAGCGAATCGAACTTTATTAAGCCTTCAAATGTAACATTTTATTCTTCGAGCTTAAATTTAGCTTCGCATATTTGTGCTTTTGAATACCACTGGAATGCTGAATTGAAGTTTGATGGACACTACAAAACTGTGTCAAATGCTACTCGTCCACTTAAATCTAATGATAATTTAATTTTTATGCTACGAGTATCTTTCAAATGGCCATATATAATTAAAAAAATGCTCGTGCAGAGACTTGTGCACTTAACGCGAAAGTAGTTGAGTAAACTGTATGGATACAGTGCTTTTTATAATTACAACAGCACTAGTTGGAAAATAAAATCATAAAGAGTGAGAAGAGGTTATTTGCAGCATCATGCTCCAACATATAACAACACTACTTCTACGAAGATATTCGAATAGTAGTTATTTTATTTTTTTCTCATAAATATTCAAAGCAAATTTACAAGCAGAATACGTTGATGAACATTCAATGCCTCCTACATTAAGTTTTACAGATGTTCGTGCTTCAAGTGGCAATTATTGATATCTCATCCAAACATCAATTTATTTTTAGAGGTGGAGGAAGATAATGAACAGAAAAATATTGTTCACTAAAAAGAAATGGAAGTAGTTTTCATTGTTTCCAAACTACCACCAAGCTTCATTTTTCTACTTTTCGGGAAAAGAAAAAGAAACATGTTCATGATCATATATCACAGAGAGCGGTTTCATTATGAACAACTCTAGATCTTCCACAAATGATTTTCACTCAGTATTATGGCAATTTCAAAATAGCATAGTGCTCCTACATTACTTCGGACTCGAGTCCCCGACTTGAAAATTTTTATTCCCGAAGTCCGATATTGAATAAAAAGCTTTGTTGTGAATTGGATTGAAGTTGTTTAGCTTTTGTTATGCTCGCATGTGTTTTTTGTAATAATTGTTCTTTAAAGTTGCAGTTTTTGATATTTTTCACGAATTCGTTTGAAAGTCTACAGATGGTATTTAATCTATTTGGAAGTAATTTTTCAGAAACTATTTTTTATCTACTTCCAAAGTATCAATAAAAGTGTATTTTAAACTTTTCAAGAATCGATTATTAAAAACCTTCAAATAATTAATTAAAAAGCTATTTCACTTATGCAAAATTAAAGATCATTTATAATTTTCGCAAGTACTTACGATATGTCTTGATCTTTTACGGAAAATGAAATACATTTCTCGAAGTATTCGATTTTTATTTAAAAGAAATTTACAAAAATAAAAAAACACAAAAGAAAAATATGATTTACTTAACATCATGAAGATAACTTCGGATTCACTGAATGTGTATCAAAACAGAGAAGTTCTTACAATGAACACCATATATAAAAATTATTAGAATTTTTATTGACTTCATTGGAAGCTCTTTTTTTTTACTGGGTAGTTAAACCAACAACAAACAAACACTTTGAAGCATCACGGAATTAAATTTTGTAGCATCTTGGACACGACCTTCAATCCAATAAATTGGAATAAAGAAATCTTCTGTCAACTGGAAGCCTACGTAAAAATTTGTTTAAGAAGAGAAGTAACACTCAGGCAATGCTTTCGTACTACTATTACTACGTGTTACCTTCTTTTAGGGAAGGGATAGTGATAGAAAAGACAGAGGGTGAATGAACAGACAGAGAAAAGCTTAATTTTTTTACAACTCTCCTTTTTTTCACGTTTTTAATAATGCAGTGTTGCAGCGCCTCTGCTGTTAAATGAGGCGTATAAATTTTTATTTTTTTAAGCTGTGTACTAAACACACTTTGTTGGCTATTTTACTTCGCTGATAATTCTGCTACACAACGAAGGAGGGCGCTCTGAAGTTACATTAGTTTTAGTATCTGGTAAAGTCTGCATAATTAGTTCACTGACCAGTGAATATGCCTTTATCACTTTAAATTTCCTACAATAACTGATACAAAGGGACACTAATAGACATCAGAAAAATTTCTGGTGTTGTTATTTAATGACTGTTGGATATGGGGGTCGAACCCAAGACCCAGGACCTGCGGTCTTGTAGTCAACGTGCTAACTACTTCAGCGAACAAACCCCTAGTGATTAAGAAGATAGGTTCTACCCACAGAGGATAGGCTAAAATCAGTTCCGTGAACACTTGCTCTACCCTTTATAAAAGTTTCATCAGGTAACATGTTGGTGTCGCTCTCCACACACTCAATATATACATATGTTACCTTTTAAAGTTTGCAAGGAGTTTGTAAAATTGAAATACAATTACAAGGAGTGAGTTCATGGAAGAACTTTTTAAGTAAGTCCTTGTCCACACTTGCAATTTTTGTTGCAGCAATTCTTGAGTTTATTGATGAGACGGGTAAGAAGATCAGGGAGGGATACACAGTTTCATGTGCTCGGCAATTCTCTCTTGTTTTGAAATTCGCAGTTGTTAATTTAAAGTTAGTAGGTGTATTTGACGTTTTATTTTATTTTATTTGTTCAGTTGTATGAAAAACACAAAATGTAACATACAGTGAAACATTTGCTGCAAAACATTTGAGTTTGTCGACGAGAGGGGAAAGAGGAATGGCAAAGGGTACTTTGTTTCATGTACACGAAGTTATTGTTGAGTACGTCATTCTCGCCTCATTCTCATGAGAAATATATGAGAAAATGTATTAAGCTGCAAAACAAAAATTTCACAGTGTGGACACGAATGCAGTTTTAAAAGAGAAAACAAAAATGTTTTGCAGCAAATGTTTCACTGTATGGACGAGGACTTATGAATACAAAAAGTATTTGCTTTTTACTTAAAAATTTATTTGAAAAACAAAAAACACACAGATATTTGGTTTTAAAACAAATTTTTTTTATTCATATTACCCAAAAAGTAAAAATAATTGTTAAATTTTCTGACAATTTTGTTGTGAAATAGAATTTTTTAATACTTAATTGTAAAACTAGAATTTCCTAATGTGGACAC
This sequence comes from Tachina lurida, assembly GCA_944452675.1. Taxonomy (NCBI): domain Eukaryota; kingdom Metazoa; phylum Arthropoda; class Insecta; order Diptera; family Tachinidae; genus Tachina; species Tachina lurida. The sequence continues at coordinate 81,713,228 of OX101754.1, forward strand.
TTATGCAATCTCAAAGCAGAATTTTAAAAAATTGCAGCAAAAATAATTGCAAGTCTGGACGAGGACTAAGTAACAAAATGATATGAAGGTAGTTGTCGAAGGATTCAAAATAAAATGTTTCCGCCTCTGAAAAAAACACTTTTTAGGAGCATCGTATACAAACATACCCACCATGACCAACCGCATTCCCAAAACTATTACACAGTGGTTCAGAACGCCAAAAAGCATTATGTACCTTGATTATACTCACGAATTATTCGCAAATAAAGTTGAAAAGTAGCTAACTCACAAAAACAGTTCCTGATAAATGCATATTTGCAAAAAATTTTAAATGTTAATATTTACTTCTTTAATCAATAAAAAAAAAAGATATCTATGCTATCTACTTATAAACAGTGAGTTCGATATTTCCAAATAGTTATATTTGCTAATGAGATGCATGAATACACGAAGTAGTATATACATACAACAGTAGCTATAACTACTGTTGCATAATAGTAAAGTATTAGTATATAGTAGTAGTAGCTATAACTACTGTTGTATATATTGAATTCCTGCTTTTATGAATTATTTGGACATTTCTTACATATGTATACACAGAAAAAAACACCAATGTAAAATCACCATGCAAAAAGTTTGATTCAAATTCATTAAAATTACATTATTAAATTTACAAGAAATAATATGTTATTTAAGTGAGTTGGTGTTTATTTGCTTTGTTCATACCCTGCAAATAACGAGACCAGTCCATACATGCATGTAAGGACTAGTCCATAAAGGACAAGGACAAATGTATGGAACAAATGTATGGATAAAACAAGGTCGATTTAACATTGCGATGTCCTAGGGTTGGACCACATGGTTCAGCTTTGCATTAAATTGGGCTAGCCCCAAAATTACCCCACATGGAATAGTTATAGACTACTCGCATAAAATTTGTAAGTACTTAAGAAGAACGATCATAATCGTTTAAACACGAACACTTAGCGTGCAGCACTGAATGCTTGTGAGAAAACGACCTGATCCATGACTGCATTACATGTGACCATTATGTAACTAGTCGGTTTCATCTAGATTGAACTACGTAGTCCCATATTATTTGCAGGGTAGCTGCACCTTTTTGATTAGTTGTGTGAGTTGGTGTTGTTTTCTTGATATTTGTAAACCGCCGAGAAACTGTTGCTGGCTGGTAGGCAGTGTACCAGTCTTGCAGTGGGAGGATAGCCGGTTCGAACCTTGGAGTCAAGTCAAAGTATTTTGTATTTTTTTTAAGTAAAACTTTTCAAATAAATTGTATGTTGAATTATCACTGAAATAATGTTGAATTAAAATTTTATTCACGATGCTACATATTTAGTGTGCATCTAAAGAATATTTAAAGTTTTTGTGGCTGCAGGGATAAGCACGTTGGCTTCCACGCGTGAGTTCCGAGTTCAAATCTTGTCCGGGGAAGCCACTTTATATACAAACAAAAACGCAAGTCAAATAATTAATAAAATACAATTACTACATTAAATTAAATTCATGTTGTTCCAACTTGACATAACTTTGATTCAACATGATTCTTCATTTTGATTTTAAGAGTACGTAAATGTTAAATCAACGTGAAATAAAGTTATTTCAAAAGGAAAAATTTTCTTTGAAAATTACTATAAATCATGTTACATGTTAGTAACATATATGAAGCAAAATCATTGCCGAAAAAAATTTATTTAACCTTTAAGTTGAAATTTTTCTATGTGTACATATTTGGTAATTGGTACTTTGTATAGTAAATTGATTGCGGTGCAAATTCAGAGTATTTTGGTTTGTCTACAGAATATCACACAAACGCACTTTTTACATATTTTCGAGCAATATTCACTTATTCCTTCCTAAAAACTAATTTTATTCAATTATATCATACGAGTAGTTTCGATCATTTCGTTTTGTCAGCCAAGTTATTCGATCGTTATCAGCAAACGTAATTTTTAACATAAACTTTTCATGCTACAAATTTTTTCCAAAATTTTTAACTTAGCAAAATTCATGAAAATATTAATTTTGGTAATCTTCGCAATAGCTCTAAAACCACTGTTCATTCGTTGGCATAGACCAGTTACTTGACTTTGGTATTTAGTGTGCCAGATCTCTAAAAACAAAAACAAAACTTTAATTGCTTAGATTTGAAAAAACATTCACTACAAACAAGCTTTAGGGCCAATTGCAAATTGATTATTTTGTCTGAAGATTTCTTGAACAAGTTGGCGTATTTAAAATTTCAATGTTTGTAATAAATTGATGATCTGCACTTCCATGCTGTATTAAACAATATGTCAATACATGAATACTTACTTATTTATATAAATTTGTTGTTAAATGAATAAATTTTTGTTCAATACTTTAGGTTGCTAACATTATTTGGTGCAGGTTATTTTTTAATGCAATTTTCAAATATTCATAAGCGGCCGATGAGGTACATATATACTCTAAAACACTTTTATTAAAAATTAGTTCGATAATACCCAGCGAAAAAAATCAGAGTATCAGAACGCAAATTGTTTTTATTAGAGTGACTCCGCGAAATGCACTACATAATTATTGAGACATATTCAGATTTAATTGAATTGAAGTGATTTTTAATCAGGCTTAACTTCAGTAATTTCAATTCTTATTGAATGAAATATTTTTATTAATTAATGTGAGTCCCTAAAGAAGAGACGAAAAATTAAACTAGACTTTATTAGCTGGGGGAAATACCGATATTTTTCTGTGCAGCCACGCACTTCATCACCACCCATGTCTATCTACTGTGGTAGATATTATTATTAACATCAGCTATTTAACGTAAATTTTCAATGAAATGGAATATGAGAAATGATTGTGTATACAATTATTGATTTATCTTTGGTAAATACATTTTTTTTTTTGATAAAGAGAAGTAACACTCAGGCAATTATTGCCTACTACTATTACTACGTGGTACATTCTTTAGGAAAGGGATAGTGAGAGAGAAGACAGGTGGTGAAGGAAGTAATAAAGTAAAGCTTCATTCTTTTACAACTGTGCTTTTTGCACGTTTTTAATAATGCAGTGTTGAAGCGCCTCTCTGATGTTAAACGAGGCGTATTCATTTTTTGAAGCTGTGTCTTGCAGCTATTTTACTGATTATTTTACGTCACCGATGATTTCGCTACACAACGAAGGAGGGCGCTCTGATGTTACATAAGGATTAGTATCTGCTGAAGTCAGTATATTTCATTGACCAGTGACTATGCCTTCATCACTTGAACTTTCCTACAACAACTGATACAAAGGGACACTAATGCACATCAGAAAAATGCGTGGTGTTGTTATTTTAATGACAGTTGGATACAGGGATTTAACCCAAGACCATCGGTTTTGTAGTCAACGTGCTAACTAATTCAGCCAACGCCACCCTCATTTGTAAGTATCACTACTCATTTTCTGTTTTTCCATTTTCTATTTAGGTTAGTATTTCCCCTAGGTAATAAGGTCTTGTTTAATTTTTCTTCTCTTCTTTAGAAAATCACATTAATTAATAAAAATATTTCATTCAATAAGAATTGAAATTACTGAACTTAAGCCTGATACATAATTATTTTAATTCGTAACTAAATGCTTTTGCGCATTTTGAATACGTATAAATGTAAATAGATAGGCAAATAGGCATTTTTTCCACAATATTCACTTATCACTATTTACCTAAAAAACATACTTCGAGTGTTGTTATTCACATATAAACTGATTTAAACACCAGCCGCCATATTCATAAAAAATAAATTAGGTTTATTACAGGCTTATTTGGCAAATTTCCCATAGAAATACATCAAATAAGCGCTTAATAAACCTAAAATATTTTCTATGAATATGCCAGTAGAAATTTAATTTAAATTAATTTGATAAAAAAAAAATATGGCGTGCAATAGAACTTTTTCATTTTTGTACTACTACTTTTTTTTAGCATATTTCTGCTGTTTACGCATATATGTATGCTTAATTTTTTAAGAGAAGTAACTGTTACTAGGTGTTATCTTCTTTTAGGAAAGGGATAGTGATAGATAGAGAAGACAGGTGGTGAAGGAAGAAAAGAACTCTGCTTTTCCTTGCACGTTTTTAATGATTCCGTGTTGCAGCGCCTCTGCTGTTAAATGAGGCGTATTAATTTATATTTTTTTTAGCTGTGTACTAAACACATTTGACTGGCTATTTTACTTCGCTGATGATTCTGCTACACAACGAAGGAGGGCGCTCTGAAGTCGGTATAGTTCAGTGACCAGTGAATATGCCTCCATTACTGAAACTTTCCTACAACAACTGATACAAAGGGACACTAACGCACATCAGAAAAATTCGTGGTGTTGTTATTTAATGACTGACAGCCAACCCCACCCTCAACATATTGAAGTTTTTTTTGGATATACGTATGTGGGCACACTTTGCTTTAAAACAACTTTTTTCAAATCTAGAATTTTTATGCAAAAGAAAACAAATGTTTGGGGTATTCACATCAGTGTCTTAAGTGTCCTAAGTGTCATATTGTCTTAACATTTTAACATAGGTTAGAAAAATTGTTGTTGAGGGTCAAACAAAAAGGGCATAAAGTAATAAGACTTGCTCAGCTATATTTATTGTTTGTCATGACTACATATAGAAATGAGTTTACCAAAGGAATTGAGAGAGATAGAGAGAGTAAGCAATGTACAAAGGTTCTAAAACAGGGCCGCGCAAACACATACTATCACTTTATGCTTCTGCTAGTTGATTGTTTTTGAGTAATAATATATCTCCCCTCTTTGCACTGAAATCAATTTTTGTGAACTTTTCTCACCAATTTGGTAACGAGTGTACTTCAAAAAACATTCCATCATCGAATTTAATGATCAAACAGAATAAGTCCGCAACTTCAGGAAAAATCGCTGTCAAATTAACAAAGCCCATAATAAAATCTAAGGCAGTAACTTCAAATGCTCTCTAATTTTTGTTTTATTTTCATTTGTGCTTATTTTTCTTTGTAGTTTTGTTCACAAAATGTATGAAATTTATTGAAAGTATGGTAACATGTTTGAGAGAATATTTATTTATATGTGAGAGCATAAGAAAAAACGTTCTCAAAATAAAATAGATTATATCTATTGACTACTTTCTGAGGCCAGTTTTTTGTGTCATTTTGTATGGAAAATGTGTTTATGCCCCAATTCCGTTTGATCATTTACGGTAACGTTTTGCAAGTGGTAATTTTTGAATTTCGGATTCTTGATAATCTTCAATAAATTTACATACTCGCCAAGACAAAGGGTATTATGGCCTTCTACATACCAAACATGCAGTAATTTTCGGCAAAAGCAAGCATACTCCTATTCTGCACTAAAAATTTCTTTCAGTGTTGGCTAGTAAGAAGAGACAAAATATACGAAAGATTAAACAAGACAGCGACGAATGAACATCACGCTGATGCTTGAATATTATATATGTGAAAACGAATTTGCAATTTATTAATTTTTGTCTTATAACGGATTCTACTAATTGATCTTATTTAGAAATACGTTTAGTTTTATAAATCAGTCGGTGCAAAATCTTATCAAAAATATTTTTAATATGTTTCCCACCTAAAAATGATCTTCCATGCCGACAAATATCAAAACTTATTAAGTTTGATACATCCAACCGCAAAATTTTATTTGGTGAATTTTCACCTTTGTGCTCCACCAAGCAACCATTCTTTTATTTATTATACCCTTTACCAAAAATGGAAAAGGGTATATATAGGTTTGTCATTCCGTGTGTAATTTCCATAATATTCATATGCGACCCATAAAATGTATATATTCTGGGTCCTTATGAAAAGGGAAGACGAATAAGCGATGTCCGTCTGTCCGTCCGTCCGTCTGGTGTACTTGAAATCGGTTTTCCGAAGCTACCAGAAAAGCTAGAGACTTCGTTCTTGGACTGGTGTATCAGAAATGGTCCAAGTTAGTTTGGTATTGGAAATCAGCAAAATCGAGCAGACGGTTTCAGAGCTGGAAAACTGAAACTTGATTTTGCCATCTAAAAGTAACTAGATGACACAATTTATTTTATTTTTTTGTTAAATAAACTTAGGGCCTGTTCATCTAAATACGAACGATAGATTCGATCGAGTATTTATATTGAAAACAATAACAAATTTCAGTTTTTTGTTTTTGTTTCTAATATAAATTTTCGATCGAATCTATCGTTCGCATATACATGAACAGGCCCTTATTCTATATTTCAGTACGAATGAAATTTGTATTAAAAATATGAAAAAAAAATTAAAAAGCCGTTTCCAGGGTTGGGAACTTTAACTTTTTTGCTATATAAAAATAGCCTACTAAAACTAATTTTTCCTTTTTATCTATCAATTTAAAATATCTTATTTTCTTAAAAGAAAAAGATTGGTGTAAGAAGTCAGAAAAATGTTAAATTATGATTTCAGGGTTGGGAAACGTAAACTTTTTGTGATATATTAAATTAACTAGGTCTAATAATTTTTTTTATATTTTCATTTATAAATATATTTTAAGTTTTGGAAAGAAAAGTTGAGTATAGAAAATTTGAAAAATAAAAAACACAGCTCCACAGCTGGAAAATTTAACCTTTTTAGGGTTCCGTACATCAAAGGTGAAAAGGAACCCTATTATTTTCGCTACGCTGTCCGTCTGGATATCACAGAGTATTTTCTCGAGAACCGTAAGAGCTACGTATCTGAAATTCGGACACAGTGTGTAGACCTTTCGCCGCTACAACAGCAAACACATGAGAGTTAAAGATTAAAGGGTGTTCCAAAACGAGCAACGAAAAATGTTAAAGTCCCATGTTATATACATACAATTGTATGTATATACACTTGAAATTTGTAAGGTTAGTGTATTTTTATACAGACTACAAAAATGCACACTAAAATTTCAAAAAATTTAAATTAAAGGGTGTTTCATCAGTTAATGCAATTTTGACTACGTAATTTTGACAAATTGCTGTGTCTTGGAAACCGTAAGAGCAAAACTCTTGAAATTTTCAAAAACGGTAAAACTAAAAAATCAAAAAATTTTAAATCGCCAAACCGAAAAAAATCGTCAAAAACAAAAAAAAATCGGCAAAACAATAAAAAAGAACCAAATTAAAAAAATTTCTTAGACTAAAATAAATCGCAAAAACCGGAAAAACCAAAATGAAAAAAATCGCCGAAGGGAAAAAATCGCCAAAATGAAAAAAACCCCACAAACAGAAAAAAAAAATAAATGAAAAAAAAATCGCCAAAATAAAAAAACCCTAAAAACAGAACAAATTTGCAAAAATGAAAAAAATCGCCAAAATAAAAGAAAAACCCAAAATTGGAAAAAAATCGTCATATAACAAAAAATTGCCAAAATGAAAAAACAAATCCCCAAAAACAGAAAAAACTGCCAAAACGATAAAAAAGCGACAAAACTAAAAAAAATCGTTTTAACTGAAAAAAAAACTTCAAAAAAGAGACATTAAAAAAGTCGCACTTTACTGAATTTATTTTGATATTAAAGTTACTAAATAAAACTAGTATTTTCTTTATTTCTTTTTTTCTTTGTTCATTTAACATATTTTATATATTTTTTAAAGAACAAGATTGATATAAGGAACCAAAAAAATTTAAAATGATGATTCCAGGGTTGGGAAAAGTACACTTTTTATATATAAAACTAATTAAATAAAGCTAGTTATTTCTTTGATAATTAAATATATTCTATATTTTACAAAGAAATAAATTAGTACTCGTATTAAAACCAGAAAAATTTAAACTATGGTTCCAGGGTTGGAAATTGAAAAAAAAAGTTGGGAAAAAAATAACCAAAAATAATTATTTTTTCAGTTAAACATATTTCATATTTTAGGAAGATCCTTACTTAAGCAAATTCCTTAGTCGAAAAAAACCAAGAGGTCACTTACTAAAAATTGCACTATAACAAAAAATTATAAATTTTATCACAAAACAAATATGTATGTACATATGTACTTATGTATGTACCTGTATACTACACATACATACATACGTTGGAAAAGGGTATATAAGATTCGGCACAGCCGAATAAAGCACTCTTACTTGTTTTTTTTCTTGAATGGAAAACATGATAAATTATTGTTCTATCTTTTTTAATTTTTATATTACACTGTTTACTTAGAAAAAGTTTTATTTTCAATTAATAATTTTACTTAATCAACGTTTTTTTCAAGATAGAAAATATGTCTATTTATGAATAAATATATAATGCACCATTATCTCTCAAACGCTTGGCTTTGTGTTAGGTGGGTAGCTCGCTACCTCAACACATAAAAAATTTCCAGTGATGGTATTTTGGTGCTTTTTGCGTCTTCAAAAACACGAAATTTCAGGTAATACCCTTTTTTAAAAAGCGGGTATTTACAGTGCTTTTTAACAATTTCTCATAGTGGTGCTTTTTGTAAAATAAAAATATTTTTAATTTACAAACCTAAAATACTTTTAAGCGCTAATAGCAGCATCTTTTGACTGAGACTTCACAAATTGTTTTTAATAACAACAACGGAAACTATGTTAAAAACAATTTAGAAAAGTTTTCATAATTGGGATTAAAAAATTAAAATTTTTCTTGCAAAATAGAAAACGGAAGTAACTGGAAAGTACCACATAATTCTCTGCATAATAATTGATTGACAGTAGAGTTTACAAAAATATTTAATCATCCTAGAACAACTGATAGCATGGGGTTGTCAATACCAGTCAGTTGTTTTAGACAACGGGTAGCCAATAGAGACCTGCGTGAACAGTCTTGAAATATAAATACGTCTTGTTTTTTATATGTATTCTCGTGGCTGTATTATACTAAACCAATAATAAATGCTTTCGTATTATAAACAAAGCACGATGGATGTATTGATGTATGTATATATGAATTTTAACAAGCAATGTCGCGAAGACTTCTTGTTCATAACAAACAATCAACAGAAGTAGTGTTGATGCGTGTATGCTGGTTATTTACCATATTGTACGTTTGAGCGTGCGTGTAAGATGTAGATGGTAAGCTATTATGCGTGAAAAGAAGCAAGCATCACAAATTTTTCAGTCACGAAGTATTTTCTTCTTTACTCCTATACCTGCAATAACTAAAACAAATGTCTTGCAAACAGTGTTGTTTAGAGTTTGTTTTAGAAGACTTCGCTGCAGTAAAGCATTTGAAAAATCCCTCATATCTTGAAAGTTCTTATAAATGGTCTTGTGCACGACTTTAGTAGCCAAGTCCCCATTTTTTGGTATCGTATTTTAAGTTAGTTAAGAAAAAAGTAATGCTTTTAATGCATTTTGTATGTGTAAATGATTTTTCAGTAACATCTTTATCCTAATCTAGGCCGAAGCTTCACTTACCAAATGACTAAAACCGATCATATAACTACTAACATTTTGAAAAATTAATATAATTAATATTAAATATTTTGAGGCAAAAACTTGAAAGCACATTCTTTAATTTTTTCTTGGCATTCAACTTCTGACAAATAAGTATTCTGAAATTTCCGGTAAAATCGTGCTACCGTGTTAATTTATTATTTCTCCTCTGTTTCCTGTTTGTTTGAAAATTTTATTGAAAAATTATTTCAGAAGAAATTTATTTGCTGGTGGTTCAGCGATGTCTATATGCATTTTATTGTTGCTGTAACAAGTCGTCAGTAGAATTCAACCCCACATTTTGAGCAGTCACAAACCTCTTATCTTATGCACAGACTTTCAAAAACTATTTGAGAATTCTCAAATAATAACACACAAAAAAAATACCAATGTAAAATCAACATGCAAAAAGTTTGATTCAACTTCATTCAAATCACATTAAATTTACAAGATATAATATGTTGTTTGAGTGTGTTGGTGTTTATTTGCTTTGTTCATACCCTGTTCGATTTTTATTAGCTAGCTCAAAATAGTGGTGACTTTGCTAACTCATTTACAACTAGCTTCTGAACTAACTCATAAATGATACAGATGTAAGGTCATTTGTGTTTTGTACAACTGTCGTCTTTCCGATAAGTATTGAACTAATTTTAAGCTAACTCAAAACTGATGCTGAGATCAGTGAGTTGTTTTTGTACAACTAACATCTTCTCGATAAGTTTTGAATTTGAACCCGAAGAAATAAAAGATGCACTCGTCCTCCAGGGATTCAAGGTAAAAAATGTTTCAAATATAATAAATAGGGAGAAGATCCCCCAGCCTCTATTTCGCGTTGAACTTGAGCCGAATGATATAAAATTGAGAAAAAATGAGACACACCCAATTTATAATTTAAAATATCTTTTATACCGAAAAATAACAGTTGAAGAACCACACAAGCGTTCAGGACCCGTACAGTGCCATAATTGTCAAGAATATGGCCACACAAAAACTTACTGCAAATTACCTACAGTTTGTGTTATTTGCGGTGAATTGCACGGTACTGCTAGTTGTACTAAATCAAAAGATCAAGCAGAAAAAAAATGCAGTAATTGTGGAGGTAGTCACACCGCTAACTATAGAGGATGTCCTGTATATTCTTTCGTTAAAAAGACTATGGGGCAAAAACCTAAAGTAGCTCCAGCACAAACAGCAAACACTTACTCCGCCACTCTTGCCCAAGTGAGCCAACCAGTTAATTCACGTTTATCGTATGCCGATGCTGCTAAGACAAATTCTATTCATACACAAAATGTTTCACCACCAAATACTTCAACAAATACAAACTCAGGCTTTAATTTTAATCGCCTTGAAGCTACTATTGAAAATCTGGTGCAAACTATAAACAATTTTACAACAAATATGACTAGCATGATGCAAGAAATGCTGCGAATGCAGAATACTCTGCTTCAAGCCTTAGTTAACAAACCATGAACACGTTAAAAATATGTTTCTGGAACGCAAACGGCATTCGCCAACATAAAAATGAACTTGAGCACTTCCTCACGGAAAAAAATATTGATATAATGTTGGTCTCTGAGACTCATTTGACTTCGAGAAGCCTTTTTAAAATTTATGGCTACACCTTATATGATTCAAAGGACCCGAGAGGAAGAGCATGCGGTGGACAGCAATTTTAATAAAGACAAGACTCAAGCATTATATTAGTGACAACATTTGCGAAGAACATTTACAAGCAACGAATATTTGTGTCGAAAATTTTTGCACTAATTTTGTCATATCATCAATTTACTCCCCTCCTAGGTTCGCAATTACTGAGGATCAATACGAGGATTTCTACAAATCCCTTGGCCCTTGCTTTGTAGCAGCTGGCGACTACAATGCAAAACATACGTTCTGGGGTTCGCGTCTTATTACACCCAGAGGTCGAGCGTTGTTCAATACAATTTCCAAAATGGGCCCAGTTATTGGCCTACTGACATACATAAAATTCCGGATGTAATAGATTTTGGCGTTATGAAAAATATCTCTAGGGATTTAATTCAAATTGAAGCTTCTCTAGATCTCTCGTCCGATCACTCTCCCACGATCATTACAATTTGTAGCCCATTAAGAAGTGGCTTACCTCACACATATGCGAATTTGATAAATCCTGTTAATTGGCTGCGATTTAAAAAATATCTTAGTAGTCATTGCACGGAAAATATTATGCTAAGAACACATGATGATATTGAATCTAACATTGCCAATCTTAATGAAAATATTAAACAGGCTGCTGAACATGCCACTGCCTCCCATCCGCAGACTAGGGTAAATAGAATTTATTATGCGGATATTGAACGTCTTGTAAGTGAAAAAAGAAGAGCTAGAAGAGAATGGCAACAGCACAGATCACCCCAACTTAAAATCAGATTTAAAGAGTGTACTAAACGACTCCAAGAGTTGCTTGCATTTGAAAAAACTGCATCTCTTAAAAATTATTTGGAAGGTCTTGATGTCACACCAGCACCTAGAAAGCTTAAAACACCAATTGAGTTTAAACCACCTCTGCACACATCTAGAGGAGGTTGGGCAAGAAGCGATACTGAAAAAGGTAAAATATTTGCTGAGCATTTAAAATCTGTATTTACCCCTAACACATGTACTGGTGTTATTGATTTGCCGAATGTAGTTGCGCTAGCCCCTCGACCCATAAAATTTAGAACGCGTGATGTATAAAAACTAATTGCTGAACTTAACTCAAAGAAAGCTCCGGGTATTGATGGAATTAGTAACCAGATGCTAATAAAGTTGCCTCGTATTGCAATTAGAATCCTGTTATTTATTTTTAACGCCATTTTACGACTGGAGTATTATCCACACAGCTGGAAGCTTGCCATACAGGCTGAGTCATACAGGCCAATAAGTCTGCTATCAACAATGTCAAAACTTTTCGAAAAACTGCTCATGACAAAATTGTCCCCAATTATAGTTAGTAGTGGGTGCATACCGGACCATCAATTTGGTTTTAGAAGTCAGCATAGCACCATTGAACAAACTCATAGATTGGTTCAATTTATAAGAAGAACATTTGAATTAAAGAAGTATTGTTCTGCGCTGTTTATCGACGTTTCTCAGGCATTTGATAAAGTGTGGCATGGAGGTCTTATTTTAAAATTGAAATCATATTTACCAATAAATTTTCTGAAGCTATTAGAAAGTTATATTACTACCCAGAAGTTTACGGTTGTGGAAGGAGACTTCATGAGTGTGCCCGAATCTATACCATCCGGTGTGTCACAGGGGAGCATACTGGGGCCAGTTTTGTATTTGATTTACACTTGTGATATGCCTGTGAGCAATAACATCCACACTTCTACATTTGTCGATGATACAGCCTGCCTTAGTATGCACGAAAACCCTCACGAGGCTTTCCGCAATCTACAAGAACATATTACACAACTGGAACTATGGTTAAATTTATGGAGAATCAAAGTAAACGAGCAAAAGTGTGTCCAGGTAACATTTACCTTGCGAAGAGACACTTGTTCCCCAATTCGAATCAACAATCAAGTTGTTCTTCAACATTCACACGTAAAATACCTTGGTATACACCTTGATCGACGGCTTACATGGAAGCCCCATATTGACTCAAAGCTAACACAAATAAAACTGAAATTAACTCAGATGCATTGGCTGATTGGTAGAAATTCAACACTCAGTCTAAATTGTAAACTTTTAATATACAAGTCGATTTTGAAACCAATATGGTGCTACGGAATACAGTTATGGGGCACTGCTTCAGCATCCAATATAGAGAGAATCCAACGAAGGCAAAATAAGATTTTAAGACTAATAACATCGGCTCCATGGTACATTAAAAATTCAAATATACATCGTGATTTAAATATGTCACTAGTGACTGAAGAAATCGCAAAATACGCAGGCAAATACATAACAAAACTCGAGACCCATCCTAATCCCCCTGCTCGTAATATCTTGAATTTTACTGGACACATCCGCTTAAAAAAGAGGAACGCAAGGGCTCTAATACTCAACACTCTAGAATAAACTGCTTAAATATACTTTTGTTTTTGCTTATCACGACTTATGTATTATTAATAACTACCACTAAGTTTATGTCCGACACTGTTCGGGCCTAATAATTATATTTAGATTTAAGATTTGAATACTTATTGTTAGTTCATATTTGAAGATTCAATAAATAAATATATGTATTAAAAAAAAAAACAAGTAAGAGTGCTACATTCGGCTGTGCCGAATCTTATATACCCTTTACCAAAGTTATTTAACAAAAAAATTAAAAAAATTGTGTTATCTAGTTACTTTTATATGTCAAAATCAAGTTTCAGTTTTCCAGTTCTGAAACCGTCTGCTTGATTTTGCTGATTTTCAATACCAATCTAAGTTGGACAATTTCTGACATACCAGTCCAAGAACGAAGTCTCTAGCTTTTCTGGGAGCTTCGGAAAACCGATTTCACGTACACCAGACGGACGGACGGACAGACGTACATCGCTTATTCGTCTTCCCTATTCATAAGGACCCAGAATATATACATTTTATGGGTCGCATATGAATATTATGGAAATTACACACGGAATGAAAAACTTATACATATATACCCTTTTCCATTTTTGGTAAAGAGTATAAAAAATTCAGTAAAGTGCGACTTTGACTCGCGCACGAAGGGTTCCATTCGTACATTCGGTTTTGAGCATTTTTTAATGTGGCTTATTTGCTTTTTCGAAGTTTTTTTCAGTTTAAACGATTTATTTAGTTTTGTCGCTTCTTTTTCGTTTTGGCGATTTTTTTCTGTTTTTGGAGGTTTTTTTCATTTTGGCGATTTTTTTCTGTTTTTGAGGCCTGTTTTCATTTTGGCGATTTTTTCCTGTTTTTGGGGCTTTTTTTCATTTTGGAGACTTATATCATTTTGGCGATTTTTTTTTCATTTTGGCGATTTTTTCCTTTTGGCGGTTTTTTTGCCTAGGGTTTTTTTTCATTTTGGCGAATCTTTTATTTTGGCAATTTTGTCATTTCATTTTGGCAGTTCTCGTGGTACCTTCATAGCGAACAGTCGAATAGCGGAATTTTACTTACTTACCAAACAAACAAAAATTACATATACAAAAAAAAATATTAGTAGTACATATTATTCGTAATAGGTACATACATACTGTCTTTATAAATAAGCTTTCTGCTTTGCTAATATTTTTTACATAGTAAATATAACAAAAACAAAAAAACCGCAAAAAAAACTTAAACAAGTGATATTGAGGAATACCTCAAAGTCAAACAAACAATCATAAATAACAAAAACAAAAAATACCGAAAATAAAAAAAAAAAAACATAAACGAATAACCCTTGAGGAATTCTTTGTATGAATTCCTCAAATACAGAAAAACTTGAAGTGAGTTCTAACGGCAGAAATGCTTATTTTACTGTGAGTTCTGAAACTCTGAATGAAAAAAATATAAAAAATAAATCTGATGAAAATCTTTTGTTAACGGCAACGCCAATTTTTCGTCAGCGATCAACTTCGCTTTGTCCAATGCCAAATAGTAATGATGCATTAACATTACAGTTGCCCAGTACTTCTTCATATAAGTCAGTAATATCATCCCCTTCAGGCTCGTGTTTATCACTTAACAAAGTTATCACTACAGATAACAGCGGCTCGAAACTCAAGGTACAAGTTGGAATGGACAGATACATTACAATTTTAAAGCGCGGGCGAAGCCCGAATTCTTCAAAAATCTCATCTGCTCCAAAAGTGTCTAGGGATAACAGCGCAGCCTCAACTAATCGCCAAAACCGCTTTAAAATTTTTCAAGATGACAACGACAAACCCGAGGTATCCTCGAACAAAACATCCAAGCCGCCACCAATCTATTTGAGACAAAAAAATTCAAATGCCCTTATTAAAAAATTAATTTCGGTCATTGGTGAGAATAAATTTCACATTGTTCCAATAAAACGTGGCAACATCGATGAAACTAAAATCCAAATTTATGACGAAAAAGATTTCCGCAAAATGGTTGCTGAATTTGAAAAAAGTAAAACAAGCTTCTACACATACCAGCTTAAGAGCGCTAAAGGCATGCAGATCGTATTGAAGGGCATAGATTCTTATGTTGTCCCCGAAGAAATAAAAGATGCACTCGTCCTCCAGGGGTTCAAGGTAAAAAATGTGTCCAATATAATAAATAGAGAAAAGATTCCCCAACCCCTATTTCGTGTTGAACTAGAACCTAATGATATAAAATTGAAAAAAAATGAGACGCATCCAATTTAGAATTTAAAATACCTCTTGTACCGAAAAATCACAGTTGAAGAGCCACATAAGCGTTCAGGTCCTGTACAGTGCCATAATTGCCAAGAATATGGCCATACAAAAACATACTGCAATTTACCTACTGTTTGTGTTGTGTGCGGCGAATTACACGGCACTGCTAGTTGCAATAAACCAAAAGATCAAAGTGGCAAAAAATGTAGTAATTGTGGAGAAAATCACACCGCTAACTACAGAGGTTGTCGTGTGTACTCTTTTGTAAAGAAGACTATGGTGCAAAAACCTAAATTAGCTCAAGCTCAATCAGCAAACGTTTACTCTGCCACTTTTCAGCAAATGAGCCAACCAGTTACTTCCCGTGTATCGTATGCAGATGCTGCTAAGGCTAGTTCTATTCCGACACAAAATGTTTCACCGCAAAATAATTCTACAAATACAAACTCAAACTTTAATTATAATCGCCTTGAAGCCACTATCGAAAATCTTGTGCAAACTATAAAAAATTTTACAACAAATATGACTACCATGATGCAAGAAATGTTGCGAATGCAGAATACTCTGCTTCAAGCAATACTTAATAAGCCATGAACACGTTAACAATATGTTTCTGGAACGCAAACGGCATTCGCCAACATAAAAATGTACTTGAGCACTTCCTCACGGAAAAAAATATTGATATAATTTTAGTATCTGAGACTCATTTGACTTCGAGAAGTCTTTTTAAAATTTATGGCTACACTATATATGATACAAAGGACCCTAGAGGAAGGGCTTGCTGTGGATCAGCAATTCTAATAAAGTCAAGACTCAAGCACTATGTTCTTGATAACATTTGTGAAGAATACCTACAAGCAACAAATATTGGCATTGAAAGTTTTTGTTCAAATTTCGTTATATCATCAATTTACTCCCCTCCCAGATTTTCAATCACTGAGAATCAATATGAGGATTTCTACAAATCTCTTGGACCTTGTTTTGCAGCAGCTGGAGACTACAATGCGAAACATACGTTCTGGGGTTCGCGCCTTGTTACATCCAGAGGTCGAGCATTGTTCAACACTATTTCAAAAATGGGCTTGGATGTCATTTCGAGTGGGGAGCCCACTTATTGGCCTACTGACATACAAAAAATTCCGGATGTTATAGATTTTGGCGTCATAAAAAATATCTCTAGGGATTTAATTCAAGTTCAAGCTTCTCTTGATCTCTCGTCCGATCACTCCCCGACGATCATCACAATTTGTAGCCCATTAAGAAGTAACTTACCTGACCCATATGTGAAGATGATCAATCGTGTAAATTGGCTGGGGTTCAAAAAATATCTCAGCAGTCATTGTACGGAAAACATTACGCTTAGAACACCCGATGATATTGAATTGAACATTGCCAATCTCAGCGAGAATATTAAACAGGCTGCTGAACATGCCACTATCTCCCATCCGCAGATTGGGTTTAATAAAATTTATTCTACAGACATTGAACGTCTCGTACGTGAAAAAAGAAGGGCTAGAAGGGAATGGCAACAGCACAGATCACCACAAAATAAAATCAGATTTAAAGAGTGCACTAAACGACTCCAAGAGTTGCTTGCATCTGAAAAAAATTGCATCTCTTAAAAATTATCTGGAGGGTCTTGATGTTACACCGGCGTCTAATTACTCCTTGTGGCGCGCTGCCAGAAAGCTTAAAACACCCGTTGAGTATAAGCCACCTCTACGCACATCTACCGGAGGTTGGGCAAGAAGCGATACTGAAAAAGGTAAAATATTTGCTGAGCACTTAAAATCCGTTTTTACGCCAAATATATGTACTGGTGTTGCTGATTTGCCGAATATAGTCGCTCTACCCCCTCAACACATAAAGTTTAAGACGCGTGATTTACAAAAATTAATTGCCGAACTCAACCCGAAGAAAGCTCCGGGTATTGATGGAATTAGTAATCAGATGCTGATGAACTTGCCTCGTATTGCAATGAGAATCCTGTTATTCATATTTAATGCTATTTTACGACTGGAGTATTATCCACACAACTGGAAACTTGCCAAGGTTAAAATGATTCCAAAGCCGGGCAAAGATATAACAAAGGCTGAGTCATATAGGCCAATAAGTCTACTATCTACAATGTCAAAGCTTTTCGAAAAACTGCTCAAAACAAAATTGTCCCCAATTCTAATTAGTAGTGGGTGCATACCAGACCATCAATTTGGTTTTAGAAGTCAGCATAGCACCATTGAACAAACTCACAGATTAGTTCAATTTATAAGAAGAACTTTTGAGGGAAAAAAGTATTGTTCTGCGCTGTTTATTGACGTTTCCCAGGCATTTGATAAAGTGTGGCATGAAGGCCTTATTTTAAAATTGAAGACTTACTTACCAATAAACATTTTAAATCTTTTGGAAAGTTACATTATTTCCCGTAAGTTCACTGTTGCGGAAGGAGACTTTACAAGTAGGCCTGAAACAATTTCATCTGGTGTGCCACAGGGGAGTATTCTGGGACCAGTTTTATATTTAATTTATACTTGTGATATGCCTGTGAGCAGTAGTATCCATACTTCCACATTTGCCGACGATACAGCCTGCCTTAGTATGCATGAAAACCCTGATGAGGCATCCCGCAAACTCCAGGAACACATTAGCCAGATGGAGCTTTGGTTAAACTTATGGAGAATCAAGGTAAATGAACAAAAGTGTGTTCAAGTGACATTTACTTTACGAAGAGATACTTGTTCCCCCATTCGGATTAACAATCAAGTTGTTTCTCAACATTCACATGTGAAATATCTTGGTATACACCTTGATCGACGACTTACATGGAAACACCACATTGATTCTAAGTTAACTCAAATGAAACTTAAACTAACTCAGGTACATTGGCTGATTGGTCGAAATTCAACACTTAGCCTAGACTGTAAACTTTTAATATACAAGTCGCTTTTAAAGCCAATATGGTGCTACGGAATTCAACTATGGGGCACTGCTTCAGCTTCAAATGTAGAGAAAATTCAACGCAGGCAAAATAAAATTTTACGCATGATAACATCGGCTCCATGGTACATCAAAAATTCAAATATACATCGTCATTTGAATATGCCACTAGTGACTGAAGAAATTGCAAAATACGCTGGCAAATATTTAACAAAACTCGAGTCACATCCTAATCCGCTTGCCCGTAATATTTTGAACTTTACTGGACACATCCGCCTAAAAAAGAGGGACACAATGGCTCTTATTCACAGCACTCCAGATGGGACTTCTTGAAAATACTTTTATTTTTTTTCCTTTTGATTATCACTACTTACATATGTATTATATATAACTACTACTAAGCTTATGTCCGACATTGGTCGGGCCTAATTATATTTTTTAGATTTAAGATTTGAATACTTATTGTTAGTTCATATATGAAGATACAATAAATAAAAATCATGCATAAAAAAAAAAAAAAAATTTCATTTTGGCGATTTTTTTCTGTTTTTCATTTAAGCAATTTTTTTCATTTTGGTGATTTTTTTAATTTTAGCGATTTTTTCATTTTGGATATTTTTTCTGTTGCTTGGGGTTTTCTTCATTTTGGCGATTTTTTCATTTTGGCGTTTTTTTTCATTTTGGCGATTTTCTTTCGTTTTCGCGAATTTTTTTTTTATTTTAGCAATTTTTCCGGTTTTTCGGGATTTATTTTAGTCTTAGACTTTTTTTTTTAATTTGGCGCTTTATTTCGTTTTGGCGATTTTTTTTTTGGTTTTTGGCGAGTTTTTCCTGTTTTGGGGTTTTTTTCATTTTGGCGATTTTATTCTGCTTTTTTTTGGGTTTTTTTCGTTTTGGCGATTTTTTTTTCATTTTGGCGATTTTTATTCATTTTGGCGATTTTCTCTCATTTTCGCGATTTTTTTCATTTTAGAAATTTTTCGGGTTTTCGCAATTTATTTTAGTCGTAGACATTTTTTTTAATTTGGTGCTTTTTTCATTTTGGCGATTTTTTTTGGTTTTTGGCGATTTTTTTCGGTTTGGCGATTTTATAATTTTTTGATTTTTAGTTTTACCGTTTTTGAAAATTTCAAGAGCTTTGCTCTTACGGTTTCCAAGATACAGCAAGTTGTCAAAATTGCATTAACTGATGGAACACCCTTTAATTTAAATTTTTTGCAATTTTAGTGTTAATTTTTGTAGTCTGTATACAAATACACTAACCTTACAAATTTCAAGTGTATATATATTACATGAGATTTTAATATTTCTCGTTGCTCGTTTTGGAACACCCTTTAATTTCCAATTCTCATGTATTTTTTGTTGTAGCGGCCAACACTGTGTCCAAATTTCAGGTCTCTAGCTCTTACGGTTCTCGAGAAAATACCCTGCATAGTTTTAGACATAGTTAATTTTACATAACACAAAAAGTTAAAGTTTTCCAACCCTGGGAACGTCTTTTTAATTTTTTTAATATTTTTTTAATTTAAAATACCAATTTTGGTCGTACTGAAGTGTAAAATAGGTTTATTTATTAAAAAAAATAAAAATTTGTTTTCGGTAGTGACTTTTATATGGCAAAATAAAGCTCTGCAATCGTCTGCTCGATTTAGCTGATTTTCAATACCAATCTAAGTTGGAACATTTCTGACACACCAGTCCAAGAACGAAGTCTCTAGCTTTTCTGGGAGCTTCGGAAAACCGATTTCACGTACACCGGACGGACGGACGGACAGACGGACATCGCTTATTCGTCTTCGCTATTCATAAGGACCCAGAATATATATATTTTTTTGGTCGCAAATTAATATTACGGAAATTACACACGGAATGACAAACCTATATATACCCTTTTCCATTTTTGGTAAAGGGTATAAAAAAGAAGAGAGATGTCTTAGGACACCCGGTTGTAGCTATGCTGCTTGGTTATATAAAACAAACTGAAGTGTTAAATAACAATTCAATAAAATTATATTATATAATGATTGTTTATAGGTAAACATTTAATTAATTTTTTAATTGACATTACAAATATTTTAATTGATATTACAAAATTATTCATACCTATTACTTTTTTGTGTTTAGAATAGCTATAAAAATTTTTTTTACATTTATAGAAGTTTCAAAAACTCAATCATTATAATCTACTGTAGTAATAATTGGTTTGTGTTAGCTAAAGTATGATACATATGTTTGCGATTGGATTTTTTCAAGGTGCTTTGAAAAAATTGCATCGATGGTGGTATTGCATTTTGTTATATGTTGTAATGGATCATTGGTTATTTTTAAATCAAACTCATCCAAAAGAAATTTTACTAATGGCTCAGAATTTCTTCTGAAGCATCAACAATTAAATATTTTTAAATTAAACAATAAATGATTAAGAAAGAGTCTGCAAAATTACACCAAAATCTTTTATTGGTTAAGCATATACATAAGCACATATGAATTTTAAAAGTAGACTTTTCATAAAAAGCTACCCATTTCAACTGTTGAAAAATCGTCCATTTTAAGGAAAAAATTAACAAATCGTCATTTTGCTATTTCGGCACCAAAAATCGTCGAAATGACGATAAATCGTCACATCTGGCAGCAGTGGCTGTGTGTTTCAATCAGCGTTACCATATATATTTTTTAAAAAACTTCTTAAATCTGAAAAAAATACTTTTTTTCAAATAAAAAAACTTTTTTTCTACAAAAGTACCAAAATTTTAAAAGAAAACATAAAATTGTATTTGGAATTCATTTTATTTAAAAATATAAAACCGATTTAAATCAAAACCATAGCATATAATAAAAAAAAACAAAATAAAAAATTCATATATAGATTTAGATTTAGAGATCTTAAAAAAAATATCACATACATTAATAAATATTAGAGCGACTCAACTTGTATGGAAGAGAAAAAGTGCTTTTGTTACCCCTCTGAAAATAAAGTTTGATATATTTCGAATATTTTTGTACTTTGCTCCAAGACGACATAAATAAAATTTTGTACCATCGAAAAGAGTTTTTGAAGCACCATTCAATGGTATAAAACTTGACCACGTGTGATCTACTAATTGAGATATTTAAATAAATACATATATTTGCTTCGGGTTTTCATACATCATCAAAAAAATTCCAAAGAAAAGGGAAAACTTGACAAATGTTAACGCTGGTTTTCAATACTCACAGCCAGTGATGGGAAATGAGATTTGCATTTCGGTATCAAAAAAAATTTTTTTTAGTACTTTTTTCATCCCGAGAATACCATAAATTATGTTTTCTATTTAAATTTTATTAACAAAAAAGTATACAAAATTCATTTACAAATATATAAAATGGGAACATATAAGTACAAATATACAAATATGTATAGCCTGGATTAGACTTAGTACTGTGGAAATATAAGGCTTGCCCCCGTATTACGTAGCTCGCTAAAGATAAATTCTATCCCTAAAATGCTGAACAAATAGAAAATTTAAAATTTTTGGCGATGACATAAAACAATACAATTTCAGCGAATTACGTTTTTAAGCCATTACCTGATTTATCAATACACGTTTGGAAATTGCATTCGTAGCCGAAAATCCATAAATTGATTTTATAGATTTTTAGCTATAGAGATTTAGGTTTAGCGAGTTACAGATTACGAAGGCTCTTCCTTTATTTTGTTTTCATGAGATTTTGGTAAAAGAAAATCCTTTCGACATTTCGACGGACAAAATTCTGATTTATCAGGAAACATGTATTCATGTAATGCGTTTTTATTTTCAGCCAATGTAGACCAGGGGGGTTATTATGTAATTCGTTTCGAAACGAAAACTGTTCGAATTTGTATTTTATTAACATTGGAATTCGAACACATTTCCGTTCGATTCGGATTACATAATAACCCCCCAGAAACTGCATATATTCTCTGTTGGTAATGGTTTCAGTTCTTCCATACAGTCAATGCTCTATATTGATTGTCCATATTTTAAAAATTTTTCTTTTCCCTGGGAACATTTTAATTAAAAGTGGTATAATGATGTTGATTTTACCAGATTAAAATAAAATTTTTTTAAGGGGAAACTTACTAAACCAAACTAACATTTCATTGTCAAAGTCCACTTTTGGCCTTAGAGCTTAATATAATTTTTTTTTTCAAATTTTCTTCAAACTGATTTAAAACAGTTGTTTCAATAGATAACCTTCTGTGCCACATAAAATATCATTGCGTGAAATATGTTTTTCGTTGATGTTTAATTGTGAAAGTTTACACTTTTCTAAAAGAGCATTACTAATAAAGTTTCGTTCCATTTTTCGAAAAAAAAAAAATTAATTATTTTCAAAAATATGTGCATGCGCGCGTCTTCTGACTGCATATCTAAGTTGTCCGTGAGAGTATCAAATGTGTTACGGTCCTTTTTCATGTTAAGTAGTATCAAAAAAAGTACGATAGTACTAACTTTCCCATCACTGCTCACAGCACACACTCAGTCCTAGCAATACGAAATACACACGCACACACGCAGCACCAGCAATACGAAATACACAAACAACTTTGTCTTATTAGTTTGTTGTCGCTATTCACTAGGGATGTAACGAATACCAGTTTAGCGAATGCGAATGCGAAAACGAATAATACATTTTAATTTTTGCGAAAGCGAATGCGAATGCGAAAGCGAATGCGAAAGCGAATGCAAATATTACAATACGTTAAAAAAATCACATGAAAATAAATGTATCTAAGAACATGAAGTTGTGTTGTATACATAGATCTACTTGAGTCTTGAATTCAGCAAATATTTAATAATTTATTAGAAATAAAAATTGTTAAACTGAAAGATATATGAAATCAT
Source organism: Tachina lurida (assembly GCA_944452675.1). Lineage (NCBI taxonomy): Eukaryota > Metazoa > Arthropoda > Insecta > Diptera > Tachinidae > Tachina > Tachina lurida. The sequence goes on from OX101754.1 coordinate 81,736,726, forward strand.
ATTAAAATAATTATAGTTAATAGTTAAAATAAATTTACAAAATGTTAGGCAATCAACCTATTCTTACTTTGGCCCTAAGACCTTGTACTAAGTTCAACATTTCCTGCTACCAAAATACATATTAAAAAAAATTGGAATGAATTGTTCATGAAAAATTTTTCCAGAAGTATTACTCTGTTCATCTTGGGAAAAACATATGAAATATATCTTCAACATTTTAAGTTTTCATACACTTGTTTCGCAAAAAAATTACAACAAAGAAGGAATTTTTAATATTTTTGCATTTAAAATTTTTTGAACAAAGTAATGATGTGCTTACCATTTTTCAAAAGTTTTAACAGAGTAGTCTTAAGTAGAAAATATTTTCGCACAATTCACACACTACCTTTTCTTTTTCAAAAACTGGAAAATATTTCCAATATTTTTGTCTTCAGTATTCGATTTAAATATTCGCATACATTTTAGTGAATGCAAAAGCGAATGCAAATAGCAAAAGTAAGCGAATTATTTGTGAATGCGAAAGCGAATGCGAACATTCGTTACATCCCTACTATTCACTGTATATACGCAAATGCAAAGCAACAAAATTTTTTCTTTTTTTCTTGAACAAATTGAGCAATCGTTTTCACTGTTTTTGTTTCTCTCACTCCAAAGAATTAAACAAAAGAAAATCAAATAATATGTTTCGTTTATTTTCGTGCTCTGGTTTAAGTACAAAGGAATCAAAACAAAAATAAATTTATAACTGTAATAGTGTCGATTATTTATATTACGAAAATTATTTTCTAACCCCTGTATCGCCCCATAAGTAGCATAGCTACAATTATATGAAATTTTTTTTCTAGCAACTCATTAAAATTTCATTTTCGAAATAAAAATTTAAGTTTTAAGGAAAAATTTTTCCCTGCGCTATCTGGGTTAATATGCTTACAAATTAAGGGATTGGTCTACACTTTTATTATATTTTTCGCCATCTAAATCTCTGTTCCAATGTTCCATGTAGTGTATACATTTTTTTTTATATATAACTTAAATTTACGGACGTTAGTTGCAATACAAATTCAGCTTAGATATGTGTGATTTACTCTGCCCCGAGAAGACCTTGAAGGAACATTATTAATGTATGAAAGTTCATTAAGATGAGACAGAAACGATTTTTATTTGAAACTCTAGGACAATATTTTGTTATTTATTGCAATAAAAATGATAAATAGAAATCTTGTCTTATTTATCCAAAATACAGTTCCAAAGCCTTAAAATTTAATTTAAATTCTTATGCATACAATAAAAATTAATTTACATTCTTTATTTTAGTCAAAATTTTTATAGTAATTTTGTTTTAACCTGCACTTCCAACCCAGTTATTCTTTGTTAATTATATCTCCTGTTTTTGTTTATTTATTTTTTTCTTATTTTATATGCAAATGTTGTTGAATTTTTGATTAAAAAATATATTTTCATTTACAAATAAACCAAATTATTCTATTTTTAAGAGCATATTTTTTTACTTTCAAGTGCATATTTACAAGTTTTTAGTGCATATTGAATGCGCATAAAACACTTTTTTTAGAGCATATTTTTGGTTTCCCTGGTGATTAGTGATTAATTAACTAGTAATTGCTCAATTTATTAATTGACTTATTGTATGGTAAATTGTGGGCAATTAAGGCCTTAATTGAAAAAAATGTTTTAATTGCGCAATTTAGGGGTATGTCTGAACACGGTTATACGGATAAATGTATTACACAATGTTTGTCAAAGTGGGATACCTGCTTTAATTGTGAATAAAATCAAAATTTTTGCACAGATTTTCTTTATTAACGAAAATGTAAAATATTTGCAGTTTTGATATTTTATGAAATTTTGAAGACAAAATAACGTGATAGATAAAAAAAAGACAATGGATGAATGGTACCTATATAACACATATTTTTATTTAAAACAAAGTTATTTGCAGAGCAGTGTAATCAATCAAAAACTCGATTTTGAATTTTTTTTAATTACACCTTTTCGCAATGATTATTAAGGGGTATAGCTATATCCTATGCTCATATCACTTTTGCTAATGTAATTTACAACCAATAGTATTTTAGACCAATTATAAATACCATGTTAAAATTGTATTTAAAGAAATGGGAAGTCAAACCAAAATTGAAGTTGAAACAATCATCTTTTTTTTATTTTCCAACTTTTGCATTACTTAATGGTTTGTACTTTTAATAAGAGCCATTTTACCGCATACGTGAAATAACAGTTTTTGAAAGAATTGTGCAATAAAAATCTTGAAATTAATGAGATTTTTATTTTGACACTCAGACAATATTTAAAGCTTTTAAAGTGAGCAACGAAAAATAAAAGTGTAAGTTTGTGATGTTTCATTTTGTTTTGTGAATTGACTTTTTGATTCATTTATTGTTTGCGCTTTTTCATTTTATCATTTGACGTTTGTACTCGTATGTGAAGTCAGCAAAAATTTAAAATTTTAATTATAAAATAAAGCAGACACTACAATTTACTCAATTAATTATTGTTGTGCTGTAACATACGGGTACTAAAAAAAGTAAAAGTAAATTTCATATAAAACCTGTTAATGGAATTAATAAATTGTGGTAGAAATGTAAGACTGTAACCGAACTACATACAAGATGCCCTACTTTTAATCTAAGCATTTTACTACAATAGCATAAAAAGATTATTTGAATATCCAAAAAATAATAAGGACATTTTATTTATTACAAAGTGCATATGCTTTTTACTTTCCAAAGTGATGAAAATTATGGTGGACTTTCAGCTTGTGAGATATATAGAGTCCAACAGCAGTATTGCTTTCGTACATGCCGATATACGGCTGAGCTATTTGGTCTCGATGATAACTTGTCTCCATTCTTAACGAGTTTTCTCATTGATCGCACTATCAGAGTTCTTATAGATGGCAACTCATCAAAGGAGTTCAAAGTTAACTTAAGCGTATCCTCCACAAAACATACAGAAGTGTCACGAGACGGAAGATAAGGGTTTTTTCTGTTTGTCTCGTTTTTCCTCAAATTTTGTCAGCGTTTTTGTTTTGACTCTTCTTTCTAGTACAATAAAACTACAACGCTTTTGATTAGCTGCGTTAATTGGTAAGTAGTAATACGCTACAATATCAAATACACTATATTTTTCTCTTTTTACCACGAATTTAAAAAAAAACTGATTGAATTGTTTTACCTGTCACTTTCTTCACTTCTGTGTATTCTGTGGTATCCTCTCCTACCCTATTACTTATTTGTGTAAATCACCTTCTGCGTCAAATTTCCAATCTAATATTTCGCAGATGACAACAGCATTCTCCATTCATTCTCATTCAGCAATAGATCACGCCTAATTGTCAATATTTTTGTGCTTGTGTCAAATGTAAAAGAGTGAAAATATAAATTATTATGGACCATTTTACTTTTGCACTTTCCTTTTTCAAGTGTGTAGAGTATTGCCCATGGAAAGAATTATTTTGCCGTTGTCAGATGTACATATAAGCTTCACAATAACTGTTAATACTTTGACAATGGCAACGAAATATCGTGTGGTAACCGCCAAAAAAGCTTAAGCGACATAATTTTCGAACTTCACTTTTTGACCAAAGTCTATCATTTACGATCGTAAATAGTACATTTTCGTCACAAAACGAAGTCAAAAAATGTGTCGCTTAAACATTTTTAGGGGTTATGCATGATAAAATAGTACAGGTAACCGCGAAGCGCCAGCTGTTTTGCTTGTTTCGAGATGTGATCTGCCAAATGGTGTTTATGATTTACCAACACACGCGCACAGTGCCTATTAAAACTGTACTAATACAAACATATTGTTTTCTCTTGGTTGTCTCTCTTGTCAATCACAAAACAGCAATAAAAATCACTGTTGTTTTAATTGTTGTACATTTGTTGTAGATTCGCGGCTACCTGTATTATAGTATCATGGGGTTATGGTTCCATATATTTTCCTGATTCTCAGACAAAAATATTCAGATATTTCACACTGTTGGAAAAAGTTTTTACCACATTTTACTGACAATGTTCTATGATTTGACAATCGTCTGTATATAGTTTCACGAAGCAGTGTTGTAGATATGGCGATTTCTCGCCAAACGTGACGATGAAAATTTTGAAATTGTGATCGGCGATGTTTGAACATCCATGCTATATTTTTACGATTTCAAGAAGATAGAATAATAGCGGTGTTCACGCTTCGTAGTTTTTTGCAACCCTTTTGAATTTAATGCGATTTTTTGGAAAATCGTGAAAGCCATTTTTGTAGATATTCTATATAAACTGAAACAGCTGATTTCTTTTTTCATTGTTTAAATTGATAAAAATAACAAAACAAAAGGTAAGGTAAAATGCCTAAAAAACGGACAAAGAGAAAATTGTTCAGGTTTTTGTACAAAATGCAGTGCACCGAATTGACTATACTCATACGAAAGAGTGTGAAGGTATATGAACTTGACATTAAAAGAATTAATATAACGTTATAGTTTTCATAAGCACAAGATGACTTTTACAGTGTTTAAAAACATAGATAAACAAAAACCATCGGGCTGCTGCCCACCTTAGGGTCATTATTACAACTTAAAGTAAGTCCAAAGTGGGAATTTTTCATTATTACAAATTTCAATTTAACTTATCAGGAAAGTTATCGATTAAGTAAAATTGTAATAGTGAAAACTCTTTTATGCGTCCGATAAAACCCGGTGTTTAGCCAACTTCAAGTTGTAATAATGACACTTAATGTAGTAAACATGTAAAAATATTTTTAGGGGAGTTACCAGAGTTACGGGCTTCAAAAGTTTTATTTGTATTCTGCATTATCTTTAGTAATAAAAAAACATATAAAAGCAAAATGGGTTATATTCTAAAGAGCCTTGAAATACCTTTAAATTTGTTTAGAAAAAAAGGAAAATTTGTTAACACCTTACAGCTATTTGAAAAAGCACCAAAAACTCTACTAATCTCACCTAGTTGACAATGCTATCTCATACTTTACAATTACAACACTTTATATGCTAATGTTGTTGGTCTGAAATTTTCTTAATAACAAAAATAAAAATGTTAAATTCCTATATATTCTATAGAAGATGTGATATCTTCTAAGCGGCTGGACCGATTTTCTTGCAAAATAGCTAGGAACCATCTCGATCAAGTCACCCAAAAAAATAAATCGAAATCGTTCCAGCCGTTTGGACTGTACGTGGACACAGACAGACACACAGATATACAGACACACATGGAAAAAAAAAGTCAATTTGAAAAAAAAACCGTCAGAAAACTATTTTAGTCATAAGCAGGGAAACCCGAAATATGCTCTATAAAAGTGTTTTATGCGCATTCAATATGCAATATGGGTAAAAAATTTAATTTGTTTCATAAACTGCATAGAGAAAACCAAAAGGCTAAATGGCTCATACTACGTTTATACGCGCACTATTTGCAAATAAAATTATTTGCAAATAAATTAACTCAGTGTTTATATGGCATAGCAAAAGTACACAAACTTGGTAGCACTTCTATAGAAAGCTTACTTATGTTGACAAAAAAAAAAAAGTGTAAATGCACAAAATATCAAATAATTACTTGTTTTAATTGTTATTATTTGCTTCTATCAATGGTTTTTGTTGCAATATTTGTCCATTTATTGTTTTTGTTATCAAACATTAGTAAGCGTGGCAACCTCAGGCATTTTATTTGCAAATACATAGTGTGTTAATCGTGAATAGTTTTCTGAATTAGTAAGTCGCAATAAAGAGAATAATATGGCAACAATTTACAGTTTTATTTGCAAATAAGCCCTGCGTATAAACGTAGTATCAGATAATTAAAAGAATTTGTTGTTTGTAAAATAATGGTGCATTTTACAAAATTAAGTTTTTGAGTCAAAATTGTTGGGCAAACTTGCTGGGTTTGCGTATAAAGATGTACAATAGCGCAACTAGCGAGACTTTTGAACGTTGTCATGAAGATCCTTAATATACAAAATAAAATAAGAAATAGAGCAACATGTATTTATAATTTTAATAATGATATCTAAGATCTATGTTGACTATAACTAAAGCAGCCATCTAACCGGTATTGGAGTTTCGAAATGGATATGTTTGTAGACCAGAGACAAGCAAAATGCCGCCCGTGGGTACTTAGTTATTCTCTCATTTACACATACTTAGGCACAAGTACGGAAGAAAACAATTCAGTTTCTCATAAGCATTCATACTAGCATGCATTTTACTCTCTTTCATATTATACACTAATACATAAATAACATAAAGATACATGTATTTGCCTGACAGCTACCCTGTCGGAAAATGTGTGTTTGACTACAAAAATAGTTAACTTATAGTTAACTTTTCTTAGACTCACTAAAAGCTAGCTGCAAAGTCATCCAGAAGAAACCCAAAATTAATTCTTAAGTTGAGTACGTAATCGAATTTGGTGAGAGCCAACAAATTTATTCTCAGCTGCTTTAAAACTCATTTCAGTTTTATATTAACATTTTGCTGTTGTTATTTTAGATGGCAGCTTAGCCGAGTGGTAGTGCGTTGAGTACACAACGTGTGATGTTACATGTTCGAATCCCAGAAAAATTTTTTTTAATTTACTGACTACCAGGTGATTTAAAAAAACCAACTTTAAGTTAGTTGAAAAGTAATGCAGAGTGAGACAATTGACTACCGCCTAGGACATCGCAATGTTAAAATAGTCAGTTGATTACATTGCAAAGTAATTCAAGTGGCAGTCAGTACTAGTTGCGAAATAGTTAGCTTAAAGTTAGTTTAAAGTTAGGCAAATTTCCGATAGGGTAGTAATTTTCGTACGAGTTTACATCTGGAACTTTCTTTAAATGATGCCAATGACTGCAACTGAAATTAATTAAGAATACAATTTAGCTTTCTTTTAATTTTATTTGTGATTCAAAATTTGTTTGAAATATGTATAAAAACTGGTAAAATTTTTGCCAATTAGCATACGAAAAACAAAAAAATCAATGTCAGTCAAATACTAGTTATAAAACTGAATTGCATATATACATACATACATATATGTATGTATGTCTGTACATAAGTGTATAACCTTTGCAGCAAGAGCATCATAACGCAAAAATATTATTTTACACAAAATGAGCTTAGTTTTAAATTTTAATGCCAAATTAAGTCATAATATAACTTTCAGGAGGTGAGTATATAAAAAACTGTTTACGAAATTATTGCATAATAATGATTCTGTATTATTAACTAAAAAATCTAAATTTTGAGTTGTGATGTTGTTGTAGTTCATACTCGATATGTGTATAAAAATCAAACGAAATTATTATAAATCGACAGGTTTTAATTTAATATAAACTATTTCCTATTTTAATATTCCGTATATTTTAGATTATGAATACAACTTTTTATAACGTATTGTTTGAATAACAAATTAATATAATAATAATAATAATAAGATAATTTCAACAAAAGCTTTCTAATTTTTTGATCGATATACTGTATATCGCTACCTTAATATAGAAAGGCCCTAACTCATTTTTTTAAATCGAGATTTTTGCATTTTTAAATACATTAGATGTTCTTCTATCGAAATGTACAAAAACCTCGATTTCAAATAAATATTAAGTTAGGACATTTCTATACTAAGGTAGCGATACGTAAGTTAATCGATATGGTGTCATAATCAAGCAAGAATATGAATTTAAAATGCCACATTCGCATTGCGATTCATAATCAAAATCAACCTTTTCAAGGCACGTAAAACAATAATTTGATGGCAGGTCCGAGTGCGAACACCATACAAATAATCCTGATACACCTTCCAATTGTCCAACTCTGGATCAAATCCTACAAGCTACCAAGCATAGACGGAATAGTAGCGGAATTATTAAAAGCAGACTCATATACATACAAGCGCTACCATAATCCATCCAATAATAAGCGTGTTATTAATTAACTGCGCATGCCAAACAAGGTTATTGCTCCAGAACCGCGTTTGTTTCACTTCGGTGTCTTTCACACGTTTTCATAAATTCGAAAAAAATATTTTTTTTGTTATTAAACATGGTATCTCTATTGAACAGCTGATTATTAAAGTAAAGAAAAGAAAATTAAATAAATAAAGACTGAACATAAAATATATTGAAATAGTTGTGGATCATTTGACAATAAATTTAAAAACTTGTTTGAAACTTGATTTTATTCTTAAAAAATTTTTAAGTATCGCTCATTTACTCAAAGAACGTCATAACTCAAAAAATATATTATTTGAGTTAATGATGCAGAGTTAAACCTCATATCGTTAATCATATTGTGTAAAAATTTCAAACAAATATCTTGTTCACTCAGCTCTTGAGAGAATAAAAAAACTTGAAAATTTTTAAAAACCCCGACATATATAGAAAATATATGATATCTTATAACCGATTTTCTTCAAACATAGCTAAGAACACTCCTCATCAAGTCACCTTTCAAACAGAAAAACTAAATCCAAATCAGTCCAGTCATTTGGTCTGTACGTGGACTCGTACCTTCACGCAGATACACAGACACACACTACAAACTTATAACAACCCCTTTTTTGGTCGGGGGCTAAAATAAAATTTTCATTCTCCATAAAGTTGTTTGTAACTTAAAAAACTTAAACTAATTTTCTGGCGAACTAGTTTTTTTTTTTTTTTGAGATATGACGTTTTTTGAGCAAATAGCGATGCGGTAAAAACAGACAACAATAAAAATATATGGCGATGATTTTTTATTTTTGTATATTTTCTTCTTGTTGTTTTTATAAACTTTAAGAGATATATTTCGTAAAATCCCGATAATTCATAGTCGAAGGAAGCGACTGTTTTTACGAATCAGAGGAGTTTCCGAAATAAAGAGATTTCGATTTAATGCGGCTCAAAAAATATTTATTTATATGAGTTTGAATTCAATGATTTTTCTCTAAAACTTTTACATCACACTCCCTTCTCCCTTCAAAAACTAGAAACAAATAAAAGGATATTACAATCAATGAGAAACGAGGTATGTAGAGTAACCAAAATGCAGTACGGACCAATTTTTTATAAACTTAATGAAGATTCATTGTCAACTAATCCAAATCATCAATCAACTTAGTTTATCAACGCCAAATTTAGATGAAAATATAGTTAAAAGATTTCATTTTGGTTTAAAACTTAATAAGATGAAACTTAATAATATGATGTGATAACTGACATATCCACTTTTCGAAGCTCATATACACATCCCAGCAAAAAAGTTTGCTTACTATAATGCAAAAAAAAGTGTATGTATTCTACAGTCGTAAGTGCTTACAATTTGACTGAATAACCCATTATTTTTGTTTGACAATTTCAAAAAGTATGCGGCACCCTATACTTTTTGCCTACAAACATCCAAAAGTTAATTGATTACTGATTGCCACAAATTATTCAAAATTTAATGGATTATTTTTTGCTTACAAATATGCAAAACTTTGTAGATTACATGATTATTCAAAAGGTAATGGGCAATTTTTTCCTAGTAAAAATAAATAAAATTTTTTAACATAATTATAAAACATGTACCTATTTTGGGGATTTTTAAAATTCATAATGTTACAAAGGAAATATATGAATATGTATATTGAATAATATGCGAAAATAATTAAATTTTTTAAATAAAAATTAAATAAAACCAAAGTTATTTTATAGTTTTCAAACCTCATTTTCATTTTTCTCTAGATGTATTTCGTTATTAACTGGAAAGTTCTACAATATGTACTTTCACGTAATGATATAAATGAGTTATTACGAGTATTTTATTCATTACAGGACGGTCATTATTATACACATAAAATAATTAAACAATACCCAGCAAAAAATTTTCGAAATTTTGTAATGGGTAGTGCTCTTTTAATGGCTTACAAAGTAACGAGTGGTACTTATTTATCTAATTATTTTATTTGCATAATAATGACTGTCATGTAATGAATAAAATAAGAACTTATTTATATCACTACGTGAAAGTACTTATTGTAGTACTTTCCAGTTAATAAGGAAATATGTATATCTAGAGAAATTTGTTACAAAATTTTATTCATTTAAAATAAAAAAATTTGAAAATATAGCAAATTAATTTTGAATAAGCTTAAGCAAAAATTAATCTATATTATTTTGCATATTTGTACGCAAAAAATAACCCATTAAATTTTGAGTACTTTTAGGCAATCAGTAATCTATTAACTTTTGTATGTTTGTAGGCAAAAAGTATAGGGTACCGCATACTTTTTTAACTTCTCAAACAAAAATAATGGGTTATTCAGTCAAATTGTAAGTACTTACGACTGAGGAGTACATACACTTTTTTGCATTCTAGTAGGCAAAGTTTTTTGCTGGGTAGGTACCACTCATTACTTTGTAAGCCATCAAAAGTACCCATTACAAAATCTTCAAAATATTTTGCTGGGATATTATGTAGTTATATCACTTTATATATTCTCAGATTATTTTTCATATAATTACACATTGTTGTAAAAAAAATTCTAGGGGGGGTTTAAATTTTTTATGGGAAAATAAATTAAATTTGTATGGGAATTTTTTTTTTATCTATATATATAAAACAAGATGAATGTATGTATGTATGTAACGTATGGACTCCAAAACGGCTGGGCCGATTTTGATGAAATTTTCAGGGAATCTTCAAAACATTCAGGAGTCTGATTTTTGATTTTCTGTCTGCGGGCGGTGGGGCGTGGCAAAATTGAATTTTAATATTGCACCACCAATGCTTTATATATATTTTTTTTTGCGTGGAGGGGAGGGGTAGCGAAGCACACCGGGTTAAGCTAGTTGGTACATAAAATTACACTAACTTTAAAAATTTCAAGAGTTTATATAAAATTGTCTGTATATTACATTAGGATTTCAATATGTTTCGTTGCTCGCTTTTAAACACCCTTTAATTTGTAACTATCATATATTTGTCGTTGTAGCGACCAAAGTTTTACACAGTTTTACTGTTCAAAAGTTCAACGTTTAAGAGAACAGTAAGTCAATCGGGTTCCGTACTCCAAAGGTGAAAAGAAGATCTTTTGAGTCTTGTTAACAAAATAAAGAAACTTCTCCTTCGTAAAATTATATCAGCTGTAACAAAATTCAATTCACATTTCTTTTTTGCTCAGTTTAACAAAAAAAAAAAAAAACAATTTTACAGTCTCAGATTAATATATCAAAAAAATAAATCAATTATAAATGTATCACCAAACTTTATTTCTTAACCCTACGTCTACGCCAGATATATTTTTATCATAACAAAAGTAAAATTTTATATTGAAAAATTTTTTTGTTAGCTCATTTTTCTATATCGCACACTAAATCATAAAGGGTCACAACTTAAAAATTTCATATGCTGAGTAGTTGCAAACAACTGTTGATACTGTACAAATGACGCAAGTATGTGACATAAAAACAAGCATAACGGTATTCTATATTCTTCAAGAAGAGTATGTTGCAAAAGAAATTGTTGAGGTCATTATAGATTTCTTCAATTAACTGGTTTATAAAATAAGCAAAAGCACTTTGATAATTTTGAGTTGTGACTGTTTATGATTTAGTGTGCGATATGGAATTTGACATGTGTCATGATAAAAATATAACATGTGTACACGTAGGGTAACGTTAATTATTTTTACAAAAAAAAAAAAGTTACTGTGAGCGTAAAAAGAAAGTACACAGTTATTTCATATGTATAAAAGGTTTTGTTACGGTATAGCAATTAATAAAAACTTATAAGCCTCTTATAAGCTTGTAGAATAGGAGTTTAATTCTGTATAAACATTAAACGAAAAAAAAAACAAAAATAATTCACTTTATCTTAATATGCTGATGATTTTACTCGTCAAAAAAAGTAAACAGAACCCATTACATTAGATAATTAGGTACATAAGCAACTCATAAATTATTGTCAACTTTTAATAGTTATTTGGTTTGGTTTCATTTACATTCAGCAATATATTCAAACTCCTAGACATTGATTCCAAAGGTTTTTGTTTATATTTTGCAAGATTTTGTTCCATAGTTCAATTAAAGCCTTTTTCAAGTCGATCTTGTTGGAAATTAACCTATGCCTGATATTTCTGTTAAGGAGCTCCCAGAAATGTTCGATTGGATTAAGGTCTGGAGACCGCGGTGGATGATCTAGCTTCGGTATAACTACCATGCCTTAAAATTTATCGTCGTATGTTTCGGAACGTTGTAATTTTGAAGTACCAGGTTGCTTAGAAGTCCTAGTTTTTCAACGGTGGACGGACGCTACATTTTCTTTCAGAATATTTTTCAATATATTTTTTTCATTATAGACTCACCGGAAACTAATTTACCAACTCCAGATGCCACCATGCAGCCCCAGTTCATAACCGAGCCTCCGCCATGTTGGAATTTGCTTGTAATACACTTTTCAAGAAAAGATTCTATGACTGTCTTTTCACTCCAAATACATTGAATTTGCTCCCATCACTATATTAAATGTTTTTCCAGAAGTATACGGGCCCAGTTTTGTACTTTTTTGCGAATTCCAAGCGCTTCTGCTGATTCACTTTAGATATGTAAGGTTTATTCTATGTCATGTAGTCCATTTTTGTATAGTGCTCTTCCAACTATATTTTCCAGATGTATCTGTTATGGTCTTTGCTATTTGAACAGTACCTGGCAATCGATTGGTTCTTACTTCTCGTACTACTGCTCATACTTCTGTGCAACTAAGTCGTTTAGGTCGTCCCGACTGTGGTAAATGCTCTACCGTATGATGCTTCATATATTTAGCTATAATTTTTATAGTGCTTCCTGTTACTGTATTGTAGCGTCTTTTGACGCTCACAGTATATCTTCGACCACTGTATGCTGACTAGATTAAATTTTTTTTTTCTTTTATATTGTTATATTAAGAAATTTAATATTTTATTATACAACATTAGTTAAAATCGTTGTTTAAATAATCACAATTAAAATCGTTTCAAACTATCAAAAATGCTACGTAATTTATTTAAAATTTTTATATTTTTAGGCAACGCAATGGATTTTGAACTTGCAAATACATATTAAAGAAATCTTTTTACTTAAGCCGACAACATAAGGTCAATTGGGTATTAAGTTTGATATGTTAATTCTGTTTTTTTAAGTTTTTTTTTTTAATATTAAAATTTTTATAATCACTCATAATATGGAAGATATAGAAAAAAAGACAACAAACTTACCTCTTTTATCACGAAATGCTGTTGATGGGGATGAATCGCCTGGTATGGAGGTGTTGAAGTTATAAATATTTTTACTGAATGAATTTTTGGTAAATCTAATACTGCTTTCACTGTTGTTGCCGCTAGTAGCGTTGGCTGCAGCTTCAGCATTGGCCAACGTTAAGAAGATTAACAATAAAATTTTAAATGATTTCATTATTAATGACGTTGGGAAAAAATAATGGTCTTTTTATTATTTTCTATGACACTTTAAGCGGATTTTATAAAAAGATCTTGTTGTATTCCACGTTTGGCTAAAACGACCTTACATTTAACAAGGCTGAAATGACAATACTAAAAATTATTTCAAAATATTCTTCTTTGGTCTTACTAGCGTTTGTACATTTTTTTATATAGAAATGCAATGTGACTGATGTGGTCTGGATTAGTCCGAATCATGTTTTCTTCTTCTTATAAAATACACTTTTTTGTAGATATTCACACTGACTTGTTGATGTAAAAATATTTACAATAATAAAATTTCATAAATTCAAATTTCTAACACAAGAAAATGTTAATTTTCAGTCTTTGCACAATGTTTATTTACACTTTCTACAACTTCTTGAATTAGTTAAAGATATTTGATAAAATTTATTAATTGTAAACACATGAATGTAATTAATTTTTGTATTCGATATTTTGTTTTTTTTTTTTTTTTTTTTGTTTTTGCTACTTTCAAGTTATCAAATGATTTCGAAAATGTTATTCCCACTCATAAAAATGTGTTTGTTCTTCCGAGAGTGCATTGACGTTTGTTATTAATACGGCCTTGTCCTTCAACAAGTCTTAAACCGACTTTAGCCAAATACTCAACACACATGCATGGCATTATTAACGCTCAATTTAAACATATTTTTGTTTTCTTTAAATGCAACGATGTAAAAGTTGCAACACAAACACCGAAACTTTAATGCTTTCAAATAGCCCATAAGCAAAACCAACTTAGTACCACATTATGCACCGTGAAAGTTTCATTCTCTTCTAATTTATCATATAATTTTTCAGATTTTTTTCTCTTAATTTTTCACTTAAGCTTTAGGAGGTCAGTCCAAGTTGACAAGCTCTTGACTTCCCTCAAAGATCATTTTTTAAAACAAGCTTTTATTCGTTCACCAACTGTCGTTCGTTTCACACTATTAACGCTTGAGCGGTCGTTTCGTTTTCATTTTAGATTGTTTTCTTAACAAATGCTAAGCTATTTGTCTTGTTATCATCTCTCCACATTAAAGACTGAATTTTCAAAATCATTTTGAGACTGGTTTTTTTTCGCACACTGTGTATTTGTTTATACACCACAGTTGATAAAAGGAAAAAGCTGGTTTTAATTTGGATTTGCTTTTAAATAAAACTATCATGCTCTTCTACGCCAACTTTTATTTATTAAACTCATTCTCTCTTCTTTTATTTATTAAACTCAATCTCTAACATACTGGAATTTTTCTCTGCGAGTTGATTTTTCAACATTCCTTATTTATTTATTTGTTAAAAGATATTTGTTTTTGCTTCAAAAAATGTTGCTTGATTCATAAGCGATCATGTCGACACACATATTTTTTTGATGATAATTAAAAACAGCTTCACCGCAGTGATGGAAAAGTTAATATGATCTTGCTTTTTTTATACCATTTCCCATAAGAAATTTGATACTCTTAGATCCATATCTTAATTTTTTTTATTTTTGTCAATGGCAAATTCTGATAGTAATTCGTCTTCTGTTTCTTCTCGTATATAAAATTAAATCTACAGAAAATTCCAAAAGAATTTTTTAAAGAAATTTTTTTATACATATTTTTATTTATTGTATCTTCAAATATGAACTAATAATAAGTATTCAAAACTTAAATCTAAAATATAATTATTAGGCCCGACCACTGTCGGACATAAATTTAGAAATAGTTATAAATAATACACAACTAGTGATAATCAAAAAGAAGAAAAAAAAGTATTTTCAAGCAGTCCCATCTGGTGTGTTGAGTATAAGAGCCCTTGTATCCCTCTTTTTTAGACGGATGTATCCAGTAAAGTTCAAAATATTACGAGCAAGCGGATTGGTATGTGACTCGAGTTTTGTTAAATATTTGCCTGCATATTTTGCAATTTCTTCAATCACTAGTGGCATGTTTAAATCACGATGTATATTTGAATTTTTTATATACCATGGAGCCGATGTTATTAATCGCAAAATTTTGTTTTGCCTTCGTTGGATTCTCTTCACATTGGAAGCTGAAGCAGTGCCCCATAGTTGACTTCCGTAATACCACATAGGTTTCAAAAGCGACTTGTATATTAAAAGTTTGCAATCTAGACTGAGGTTTGAATTTCTACCAATCAGCCAATGTACCTGAGTTAATTTTAGTTACATTTGGGTTAACTTAGAGTCAATGTGGTGTTTCCAAGTAAGCGGTCGATCAAGGTGTATACCAAGATATTTCACATGAGAATATTGAGAGAGAACTTGATTGTTAATCCGAATGGGTGAACAAGTATATCTTACTTGAACATACTTTTGTTCGTTCACCTTAATTCTCCATAAGTTTAACCATAGTTCCAGCTGGGTAATGTGTTCTTGAAGATATCGGGATACCTCATAAGGATTTTCATGCATACTGAGGCAGGCTGTATCATCCGCAAATGTGGAAGTGTGGATATTGCTGCTCAGAGGCATATCACAAGTATAAATCAAATACAAAATTGGCCCCAGTATACTCCCCTGTGGCACACCGAATGAGATAGTTTCAGGCATACTCATAAAGTCTCCTTCCACAACAGTGAACTTCCGGGCAGTAATGTAACTTTCCAAAAGACTTACAACGTATATTGCTAGGTATGACTTTAATTTTAAAATTATACCTTCATGTCACACCTTAGCAAATGCCTGAGAAACGTCGATAAACTGTGCAGAACAATACTTTTTTTCTTCAAAAGTTTTTCTTATAAATTGCACCAATCTATGAGTTTGTTCAATGGTGCTATGCTGACTTCTAAATCCAAATTGATGATCCGGTATGCACTCATTATCAGTTAGAATTGGGGACAGTTTTATCATGAGTAACTTTTCAAAGAGCTTTGACATTGTTGACAGTAAACTTATTGGCCTATATGACTCAGCCTTGGTAAGATCTTTGCCCGGCTTTGGAATCATTTTAACTTTGGCAAGCTTCCAGCTGTTTGGATAATATTCCAATCGTAAAATGGCATTAAAAATGAATACATTTGGCAAATCAACAGCACCAGTACATGTGTTTGGGGTAAATACGGACTTTAAATGCTCACCAAATATTTTACCTTTTTCAGTATCGCTTCTTGCCCAACCTCCTGTAGATGTGCGCAGAGGTGGTTTAAACTCAACAGGTGTTTTAAGCTTTCTAGCAACGCGCCATAAAGAGTAACTAGATGCTGGTGTGACATCAAGATTTTCCAGATAGATTTTAAAATATGCAGTTTTTTCATGTGCAAGCAGCTCTTGTAGTCGTTTAGTGCACTCTTTAAATCTAATTTTATTCTGGGGTGATCTGTGCTGTTGCTATTTCCTTCTAGCTCTTCTTTTTTCACATACGAGACGTTCAATATCTGTAGAATATATTCTATTAAATCCAGTCTGCGGACTTTAATCAGCCTTGGTGTGATAAAAATATGAAATAAACCTTGTCATTTGGAAGAACAAACCGTGAGAGTAGAACTGGGAGAGCTTTTTATTAGTTTACAATTGCATGTTGTTACGAATAATAAGAAATGTGAATGATTTAGGTGCTAAGGTTTAGATCCTAAGGTTAGATCCTAAAGTTTAGGATTAAATTAAATACAAATATTCCCTGCAGGAAATGGAACTGACACAGGACTAGTCACGTGATCGGTCCCCAACTGATAGGGTCCAGTCCAAGTTCTAACACTTCCCTTGAAGCGGACCAGTCACTTTTAAATGGGATGGGCTATAATGGGGTTAATTGATACTTTGCTTGCATCTTGTGACTTATCACTGAACTATTTCGTAGAAACGTATAAATATTATTATTATTACAAATACAATTATATTTCATTTGTAAGCAGAGATCTTTGGGATTCGAACTGAAAGCTACAACTGCACACTACCTACTCGATCCCAAGGACATTCGTATTTCAAAATTATAAATATCTAAGTAGATCTACGGGACTGGTTCCAGAGTGACTTGGCAATCTTATTGCAGGGAACAAATAACTAACATTATTTTTTTAAGGAGTGTTACACTCATGCAATGAATGCCTACTAATATTACTAAGTGCTACCTTATTTAGGAAAGGGCTGTTTTTTGCACATTTAATAATGCAGTGTTGCAGCCCCTCTGATGTCAATGAGAATTATTAAATTCACAACGCTGTGTCTAGTCCATTTTGTTGGTTATTTTATGTCGCCGATGATTCTGCTACAAAATACCGAAGAAGGAAGGCGCTGTGATGTTATATTAGGATTAGTATCCACTGAAGCCGGTGGAGTACAGTGACCACTGTCCAGCCTTCATCACTTGAACTTTCCTACAACAACTGATACAAAAGGACACTAATGCCCATCAGAAAAATGCGTGGTGTTGTTATTTAATGACTGTTGGAGACTGGGCTTGAACCCAGGCCTTTCGGTTTTGAAGTCAACGTGATAACTACTTTAACCAACGCCTGGTCCTGGATCCAACCACATTGAACTTGTTTAGTTCCTCTTACTACAATATTAGACCGAGTTTCTATTAAATTAAATAAAGATTAAGAAAATGGTGAATATCAACATTCACTACTTCCTACTAGTGAGCTATAAAAAAATCTTAAACAACTCCTGAAAGCATTAATAAAATATTCTTAAAATCATCTGATGTAAATATTACTGACACCTAACATATTAATGAAAATATTTAATTTGAGGGTAATAAATTTTCCTTCAGCCTATTTAGCCCATTGAGCACTGCTGCTGACCTCAGCAGATTTACATATTTTGGCAATTAACTCTACTACAGTAAGTTGTGATTAGGTTTGTTATCCGTCCTCTGTTTCCTGGACACCGTCCAATTTTTGGGATCTCTGTCCTCGAAAAAAACTAGCGTCCGGGAAAGTCCTACCTTTTAAGGACATTTATTCGCTTCAACATTGCTGACAAATGGTATTTATTAAAAAGAAAACAAAAGGGGAAATAATTGGAATTGGATGTCCATATTATCTTATATATGATACTGTCCATGAGGGTTGTGGTATTTTATTTTTAAACGTAGAATTATTAAGATATATTTAAAATACCGATGGAATTATGAAAAAAGGGCCAACTAATATAGTACATAGCTTTAGGCTAAAGTTCAAAATCTTTATTTTAACCAAACAACGAAAGTTTGTTTAAAGTTCGAGATATTTGATGTGTAGTCGGTTAAACTTTAAATAACCTTGGGATCTTAGTTGATAAATAAATGCTTTTTAATGAATTCTTGTGCAGTAAAGTATTTCTACAATTTAACTGATATTTGAAGTATTATTTCTGTGAGTTTATGTATGCAAACATTCTCAAATGAGTATATCAGAGAACAGCGGTGAGTAGTGAAAAAGTGAGTAGAGTTAAATCATGACCTATAAGTTCTTGTACTTATGCGCACTCATACTTATTGCAATGTTGTCTATGAATCATATTCACTTGAAAGTTTGAAGTGCGCAACGAACTCATAGTTATGTGTTTACCTTTTTTTTTTTGCAAAACAACGCTATTTACTACTATTATATACTACTTGCAAACTGTGTAGTGACTAAACTTTTAAATAAATATATGTAAATGCATGAGTTGAGTGAGTTGAATCAATGTGAGTAGTATAAGTATTTTCCTGAAATAAGAAATCAAACTGAGGCACGGATGGAAATCATGGTATAATTGTACTTTTTATGGTACATTTTTGACATCGTTGGTACCGTGGTACTAGCGCGACTTACTTGGTACAATTTAAAAATGCCAATGTTTCACTATATGGCAACATTAATTTCGCCTATGTTGTCTTAAATTTTTTTGTGTATGATTTAACTTTAAGACTGTCAGCGTCTCTGTTGTTGTTGCAACGCTGTTGTCAAAGCAAATTCATGTACCAGGTGGTGTCAACTCTGCAACAAAAAATATGTCTAGCACTTTAACTGTACCTGTTAACTTGAAAACACCTGAAATTGACAGTACATGAACTTGCCTTGGCTGTTGCTATATTTATTTTTGTTAACTACATATCGCTCCTTTACTTCAATGGTGTGTTTTAGGTAACTTAGATTTTATAGTGCATGAAAATAACAGGCCTGTTGTTAATAAGTAAAATTTGTAAAATAACCGATCTCTAACAAGTCTAGTCTACGAATGTTCCCTTATGAATGTAATATTTAATATTTGTTATGTTATTTTTATACTCATTTTTTATACACATTTTTGTTCAGTTTCTGTTTTTTATTGTTTACTTCTGAATTTTTACAAATTTTTTTACGTTTCCGTTCTTATTAATAAATATTTAAAAAAAATGGTACCGTCATGGTCCAAAAAGTACATTTTGTTTTCACAGTTGGTTCAAAATCCAAGAAGTCATTTTCCTTCCCTGAACTGAGGTGATTTATGAGTGTGCGTGTGGAATGACTATGATGTCGACGTCGCATTCATATTTATTTCAACATAGACTTTTAAACCAGTGTAATCGTGAGTATGCGTAATCAGAGTATTTGGGCTTACATGATGTCTACTCACTTATATTTAAAATTTCATGAGTCAGTATGAATAGCAAAAAACGATTCCTTGCACTGAGAAAATTAAATCGTAAAATCAAAGAAAATACACTTTGTTGCAAAGACTTTTATTGGTCAGATTGTGCCCAAAGACAAAACAACTTTACCGGAAAGGCGCAAAGTTCTTTAGATTCCCATGAAATATATACTTAAAATCGAAGACTTAAAATCTTGTGGCAAGGATTTACGTCTTTGGAAACACTTAAAAAAGTCCTTAAACTAAGGAAAAAGTATTTTGGCACAAAGACTTATGCATTGAAGACAAAATTCTTTAAAGTTACAGACTTTGTCTTTGTAGCAAAGATGCTTAGCTTTAAAAAAACAAAGAAAAGTCTTTAATTTTAAATACGTTTTTCAATCCCTTATTAGCAAAGAAATTAATCGTTGTAGCAAATATTTTATCTTTACGGAAAAGATAATTTCTTTGATTGAGCTTCAAAGAATTTTAGTCGTTTGTGTTGAAGACGCACCATTTGCTTGTTTAAAGAATAAATCATTGATGCAAGGATTTTTTCCTTCTAACAAAGATATTTTCGTTACAATTTTACAAAGACGTTTTTTCTTTGATTTTAAAGCTTTTAATTTTCTCAGTGTGCCAATCACTGGTGTATATACTCTTGTAGGTAAAATTAAACGTAAACTTATCGATAGTGTTGGGTAAAAATATAAAATATTCTATACAAAATGGTGCGAGATTGACCCGTTTTACGCAACACCATCGATATGTATTTAAGATTTTATTGGTAGCAGTATTGTTGGAAAAATTCAATTTAGTTTTATTTTTAAGCCCCACTTTTTTAAGCAAATGTCCGCGATCAAAACGCTAATTATAATGGAATTGGTATTTCATTTATAAAGCTTACATTACCATTTGTACATCCGTCAATTGCACATTTGTTTAACCATATTATTACAACATCGACATTTCTTAATAACTGGAAAATTGCTAACGTAATACAGGTTATAAAAAAGGTTCAACCTGCTAGTTCTGAAGACTACGGTTTGCAAAAAAAAACCGTGGAAATTAAATAACCGCCGTTTTCGGTTTTAAACTATTTAACCCGGACGGTTTCGGTTCGGATTCTGTTTTAAAAGTATGCAAAGTATATAAATTGGTGTCTATGCTGGAAAGATAAATGATGATTTAAAAATATTCATCCCTATCATGAATAACAAGAGGAATTTTTATTCAAGTGAAATTTGCATTCCCCTCGTAGGGAAAAATATATCGTGAATCTCCTGTGAAATTTTTTCTCCGCTATCAGTCCACGTGAATGTAAAAAGGAAAGAACATTTATAAGGCTTAGAAATTAATTGAAAATCGAACAAAATTAAGTATAATAACGAGAAGCACACAAATTTTAGGTTTTAAATTAGATTTATTTTACTTTAAATTTGTGTTTTTAGATATTCCAGGTACCGTGGAAAAAATTCATTAGTATACCACCGTGGTGCACCACCATGAAATTTACTGTGTGTGGAAAAAGGTGTTGTAGGGAATTATTGTTAACAATCGTAAGCTTTACTTACTAATCTTGTTCTAAAAAGAAATATTTATAACTTTTTATATATAATTCGAAGAAAAATATAAAAAATTATTCGATGTAGTAATTCAGTTCGCCTGCAAAAATAAAGTGAACAAAACCAAGGGAAGAGTAAAAAAATTCAAGTGAATAATATTATTCATTATAAGGAGAATCAAAGAAGGGAAAACGTTCGTGGGGAAAATTTTTCGAAAGAAAAAATGTTCACTATAGCGGTGATGAAGTTTTTATTGTTTCTATGTATTCAATTCAGGTACATTTATTAGAAAAGGAGCATTAGGTAATGAGCATGTGTATAAAAAGCTTAAGAATGAAAAATTTATATTTAATTATCCAAGTAATAAATTTTCAAAAACGTTAAAGCATTCAATAATGTAAGGTTCTTTAAACGAAATCTTACTTTTGTGCAGAAGCTACCAGCGACAGAAACACTCTTTCGCTTTCAGTTGAAGAGGGCTTTATTGTGTTATTGCCTTGTGAAGCAATAATAATATTTTCGTTGTTTTGTTGTTCGTTTTTTATAAAGAGTAAATTCTTGTCGAAGAGAAAAGCCTCTTTGCTTTACATCTATTAGGGCAAAATAATTGTTGTAATTTTCTTACATTTTTACAATTTTCTTACCTATCGTTGTTACAGACTGCTTAGTAATGTATAAAAGTCTTCAATGTAAAGTACATTTGCTGTATTTTTAAACATGATAATAATGTCGCTTTTCGCTTTTTATGGATTAAAAACCGCGGTTTCGGTTTCGGTTAAAACCGAATGAAAATCCCTACTGGGGACTATCGACCTATTAGCATCCCATCTTCTTAGAAAGTTTTTGAGAGGTTACCTTTTAACCAAATTATAAAACATCTGTCAAAAGCTTTTATCTGGAAATCAATTTGGTTACTGAGCTGCGAAAAGTTACGCCAT
The DNA here is from genome assembly GCA_944452675.1 of Tachina lurida. NCBI lineage: Eukaryota > Metazoa > Arthropoda > Insecta > Diptera > Tachinidae > Tachina > Tachina lurida. Next base: position 81,759,221 of record OX101754.1, read on the forward strand.
CATCATAATGAAGTTTTTGAAGAATATTCGTGCATCATTCGATAAAGGTGAATTAACCATCACACAGTGGGGAATTTCATTAAAAAAAATGGAAATAATTTTGCAACTTCTAAACGAGCCGTTCAATACAATCATAAAATTTTTCTGTTGGTTAAAAAATTAAATTCAAAGTAATCGTTAGTAAACAAATGTCTGAATCAAACTGCTTTTCATTGGTATTTAGTGGTTACGCTTCTTTTGGAAAATATTTGCCCAAGTGTGACAAATACCAAAATACCAAGGTATCTTTGATAGTTATTAGATCTGATCCGAAATCTCTGCACTTCTTGACCTGACGGTACATGCTTTCTCTTTTCATAAATGGTAAATGGTCTCTGCACTTATTTCATGTCTCATATTTTGAATTTAAAACCAATCTTCGATGGGATGTCTGTAATTTCATTTGTAAGAATAAGCAATTTTGTAACTTTTATTTGAGGCAATACTTAGCAGATGCAACAGCATGGTGTGTCTCAATGACCACCCTGCCGTTCAGCTTTGATGCGTTTTACAATGTTTTAAGATAAACAATTACAAACAGCGTTGCCATAACCAAAAAAAAAAAAAAGAAACAGCCAAAGTCCCTGTAAAAAAATAACCGTATGAGAAAAATATTTACCAAAATTAATATGTACGGCGAACTAAAACTAATTATATGCTTAGTACACATCTGGCATTTCTCGTGTTCTCATTCTCAAAATGTGTGCAGCCGTTCACATTATCTTTTTATATGGAAAGCAGAGCCACACAATGAAAAATATCGGAAATAATAAACGTTGCCACTAGTACACAGTATTGCGATGTCACAAAATTCCATAGTATGTAATCGGCAATATATCCGTTCTCAGCAAAAAAAAATTTCAAAAAAAGTTAATCGGGTTTGGAATTAAGCTTTTTGTGTGGAAGCTCTTCCCTACTGGACTACCATCACAATAATTCTAATCGATTCTTGAGAAGTGCTTACTCTTTTACTTGGCAACATGTTCGCGTATTAAATCTAAAAGAATATTCTCCTTCTTCATCAACTTGTACATAATTTTTTTAAATTTTATGTAATGTGATTTGTAAGCGAGTAATGAAATTTGGCAATCAGAAAATAGCCCGGCAAATTAGACCAAAAAATAGAGGTACCGTTGCATTAATTGACAACAAGCTGAAATTTTGTAGGTACGTAGGGGATACCAATCTAATGCAATCCTGAAAAGTCCCCATTGATGACGTGTTTAAAAAAAATTTATTCAAGGTCAAAGGTCACAAAAATAAGTTTTTTGGTCAAACGGTTACTTTTACGATAAAAATATCTGAGACAAAAAAGTATATCAGGTAATTATCTACTCAAATTGTTCTGAAAGTTTTTTCTCTAATATTTACCATTTCTGAGAAAAAGACATTCGAAATTTAGCTGAAGCTGTATTCTCCATAATATGCAGAGGTTTCAGGTCTTATTGAGCTTTTTCTTCTTCTTCATTTGTTCTACCATAACTACCTTCCTCTCCTCTTTTTTCCTCTGCATCCTCCTGACGCGATGTAAATTGTTGTAGCAGCGATACACTATCACCTGTTTTATCGTTGTTGTTGTTATCTTATTCTGTTGAAATTTCAACGTTTGGGCACGAAAAAAGCGCTCTTTCTTTGAACTACACCCGTGCAATTGCGAAAAATGGTGCATGCGGAAGTAGAGTATGGATTGGACGAGGTTGAAGGATGACAAGCCAATTGCACACGGTTTTTTCTACGTGATTATTTAGAAAAGGATAAGTAACGATACTTATCAATGTTGGTGGTTTTTAAATGTACGATATCGGCATCACTACTTGTGATGCGAAGAAAAAAAAAGAAAAATTTCATAATAACAGCCCAGGCGCCACTATAGGGTGACCCCACTAAGGCAGGTGACTTTTAGCTTGTTAACTAAGCTAAATGCCAAATTTGGATTATGTGGGTATAAGCCTTAATGCAGAATTAGTTTTAACTTTCAGTTCTGTTACGAATCAGCTGACACTTTTTTTGTTTATAGAAATCTTTTACAAGCCTTTAGTTTTTCCCTTTCGTTCTGGGGCTCGTTTCTGAAATCTACAAGTTACAAATCTAAAAATAAAATACACACAAAACAACAATAAAATTTGTAAAAGTGTTGTTGTTTTGCGTCTATTTTACTTGTAAATTTGTAACTTGTAGGTTCGAGAAACAGGCCCCTGTTCGGTTTCGGATCAACCTCTGAAAATCAAAAAACTGTTAAGTAATTGTATGTAAGTGGCAACATAAATAAAATAAAAACATTTCGAAATAAACTGTGATTGTGCTCTAAGAATTTAAAAAATTTAATTTTTACCAGATAAACATAAACACTATATTGAAACATAACAATGGACGATGCAAAACTAATCAATTTAGTGGAAAACTGTGATCGTTCTTGTCGAAAACAGCTAATTTATTACTGAAAAAGTAACCATTAAAATTTAGAAGTAACTAGAACGGCACAGCACAGAACAGCGACATACAGTAAAGACTAATGAAGCCTTAAGGAGCTACAGTAGGTTACGTATAACTTAACATACGTACTAGCTCCTTTGTATTAAATTTCTTAAATTAATTGACTAATTGCGCATTCGATGCAATTTTTCAGAAATTATCTTATAATACAAATTAAACATACAAATGTATAAATAGATTTATTTCCTTTTTCGATGCCAATATCAATTTGGGTTTTCTTCACTCATGGAGTTCATTAAGTTTTAAGTTAATTGTTCGGGATTTCTTTAAATATTTCTGTTTAATGGATGCCCAGTGGATATTTCTCGTATTCCGCAATGATGAACTTTGAAGTGTTCAACACAGGGCATTCATTAAACAATGATTAACATCCTTATTTATAAAAATTATTAAGGCTTTCTAAAGGCTTAATCAGCAAAATTTTTTATGGAAATCTTATTTAAAAACCCATAAGGTCGCAATCGTTGTTCAAAATTTATATCGCTTAAATTTTTTTGGCGGTTATGGCACGATATTTGGAATATTTTGCCAACATTTGTAGGCAAAAAATATCGATATGTGACGCGCAAAATAGAAAGGGACCTAAGGGAAAAAACCTGTTTTGTTCAGGAGAGCCATTTTAAAGATTTTAATACGCGTATCTTTGGTGCACCATCAATTTCATAAAACGCGCATATCTCTGGAAGGGAACACTTTTGGGGCATGGCATCGGTCTCATTCGATGCTCAGATGTTGTCCACATCAAAAAAAAAAAAAGTTAAATTGATTTTTTTACCCTTAGGTCCCTTTCTCTATCCGCTATCATATATATCAAAATATCGATGTTTTCAAAAAATATATATCGATACTGTTCAAAAATATCGATACGATATTCTAGTTCTTAGCGTAGAATTATTATGCAGGGTATACACGATACTTAATTTCGTACTTAGCGTAGTATGCGTTGAAGTACAAGTTTTCAGATACACGTTACTACAAATCATACTAATTCATTTGAGAGAAAAATTTTAAAGGCAATACACACGGCAGAATGAAAGATGTGCTGGCTTTATTAATTATAAACGAAGTATTACTTAAAAAGAAAAAAGAAAGTGACAAAAAAAGAAAAAGGCCATGGTGCAGAGAATGGTCAAAAGAAAAAGATGAATTTTCACATATGAAACTTTATAAAGCCCTAAAAAACACATAGCCAAATTTTTATTTTTTTTTTTTTTAATACATGATATTTATTTATTGTATCTTCCTATATGAACTAACAATAAGTATTCAAATCTTAAATCTAAAATATAATTATTAGGCCCGACCACTGTCGGACATAAATTTAGAGATAGTTATAAATAATACATATTTAAGTAGTGATAAACAAAAGGAAGAAAAAATAAATAAAAAATAAAAATTATTTTCAGTTAGTCCCATCTGGAGTGTTGAGTATAAGAGCCCTCGTATCCCTCTTTTTTAGGCGGATGTGTCCAGTAAAGCTCAAAATATTACGAGCAAGCGGATTAGGATGTGACTCGAGTTTTGTTAAATATTTGCCAGCGTTTTTTGCAATTTCTTCAGTCACTAGTGGCATATTTAAGTCACGATGTATATTTGAGTTTTTTATATACCATGGAGCCGATGTTATTAATCGCAAAATTTTATTTTGCCTTCGTTGGATTCTCTCGACATTGGAAGCTGAAGCAGTGCCCCATAGTTGAATTCCGTAGCACCATATCGGTTTCAAAAGTGACTTGTATATCAAAAGTTTGCAATCTAGACTGAGGGTTGAATTTCTACCAATCAGCCAATGTACCTGAGTTAATTTTAATTTCATTTGGGTTAACTTAGAGTCAATGTGGTGTTTCCAAGTAAGCCGTCGATCAAGGTGTATACCAAGATATTTCACATGAGTATGTTGAGGGACAACTTGATTGTTAATCCGAATGGGTAAACACGTATCTCTTCGTAATGTATATGTTACTTGAACACACTTTTGTTCGTTTACCTTAATTCTCCATAAGTTTAACCATAGTTCCAGCTGGGTAATGTGTTCTTGAAGATATCGGGATGCCTCGTAAGGATTTTCATGCATACTAAGGCAGGCTGTATCATCAGCAAATGTGGAAGTGTGGATATTGCTGCTCAGAGGCATATCACAAGTATAAATCAAATACAAAACTGGCCCCAGTATACTCCCCTGTGGCACACCGGATGAGATAGTTTCAGGCATGCTCATAAAGTCTCCTTCCACAACAGTGAACTTCCGGGCAGTAATGTAACTTTTCAAAAGACTTACAACGTTTATTGGCAGGTATGTTTTTAATTTTAAAATTAGGCCTTCATGCCACACTGTATCAAATGCCTGAGAAACGTCGATAAACAGCGCAGTACTTCTTTTCTTCAAATGTTCTTCTTATAAATTGGACCAATCTATGAGTTTGTTCAATGGTGCTATGCTGACTTCTAAAACCAAATTGATGGTCCGGTATGCACCCACTATTAACTAGAATTGGGGACAATTTTGTCATGAGCAGTTTTTCGAAAAGCTTTGACATTGTTGATAGGAGACTTATTGGCCTGTATGACTCAGCCTTGGTAAGGTCTTTGCCCGGCTTTGGAATCATTTTAACTTTGGCAAGCTTCCAGCTATTTGGATAATACTGCAGTCGTAAAATGGCGTTAAAAATAAATAACAGTATTCTAATTGCAATACGAGGCAACTTTATTAGCATCTGGTTACTAATTCCATCAAAACCCGGAGCTTTCTTTGGGTTGAGTTCAGAAATTAGTTTTTGCACATCACGCGTCTTAAACTTTATTTGTTGAGGGGGTAGAGCGACTACATTTGGCAAATCAATTACACCAGTACATGTGTTTGGGGTAAATACGTATTTTAAATGGGCAGCAAATATGTTACCTTTTTCAGTATCGCTTCTTGCCCAACCTCCGGTAGATGTGCGCAGAGGTGGTTTAAACTCAACGGGTGTTTTACGCTTTCTAGCAGCACGCCATAAAGAGTAATCAGATGCTGGTGTGACATTAAGATTTTCCAGATAGTTTTTAAGAGATGCAGTTTTTTCATGTGCAAGCAGCTCTTGGAGTCGTTTAGTGCACTCTTTAAATCTAATTTTATTCTGGGGTGATCTGTGCTGTTGCCATTCCCTTCTAGCTCTTCTTTTTTCACATACGAGACGTTCAATATCTGTAGAATATAGTCTATTAAGCCCAGTCTGCGGATAGGAGGTAGTGGCATGTTTAGCAGCCTGCTTAATATTTTCGTTAAGATTGGCAATGTTAGATTCAACATCATCAGGTGTTCTTAGTGTAATGTTTTCCGTGCAATGACTTCTAAGATATTTTTTGAATCGCAGCCAATTTACACGATTTATCAAATTGGCATATGGGTGAGGTAAATCACTTCTTAATGGGTTACAAATTGTGACGATCGTGGGAGAGTGATCGGACGAGAGATCTAGAGAAGCTTCAATTTGAATTAAATCCCTAGAGATATTTTTCATAACGCCAAAGTCTATTACATCCGGAATTTTATGTATGGCAGTAGGCCAATAAGTGGGCTCCCCACTTGAAATGACATCCAAGCCCATTTTGGAAATTGTATTGAACAACGCTCGACCTCTCGGTGTAATAAGACGCGAACCCCAGAACGTGTGTTTAGCATTATAGTCGCCAGCTGCTACGAAACAAGGACCCAGAGATTTGTAAAAATCCTCGTATTGATCCTCAGTAATTGCGAATCTAGGAGGAGAGTAAATTGATGATATGACAAAATTATTGGAAAAATTTTCAATACAAATATTCGTTGCTTGTAAATGTTCTTCACAAATGTTGTCAATAAAATAATGCTTGAGTCTTGACTTTATTAAAATTGCTGATCCACCGCATGCTCTTCCTCTCGGGTCCTTTGAATCATATAAGGTGTAGCCATAAATTTTAAAAAGGCTTCTCGAAGTCAAATGAGTCTCAGAGACCAACATTATATCAATATTTTTTTCCGTGAGGAAGTGCTCAAGTTCATTTTTATGTTGGCGAATGCCGTTTGCGATCGAGAAACATATTGTTAACGTGTTCATGGCTTATTAAGTATTGCTTGAAGCAGAGTATTCTGCATTCGCAACATTTCTTGCATCATGCTAGTCATATTTGTTGTAAAATTAATTATAGTTTGCACAAGATTTTCAATAGTGGCTTCAAGGCGATTATAATTAAAGTTTGAGTGTGTATTTGTAGAATTATTTTGCGGTGAAACATTTTGTGTCGGAATAGAACTAGCCTTAGCAGCATCTGCATACGATACACGGGAAGTAACTGGTTGGCTCATTTGCTGAAAAGTGGCAGAGTAAACGTTTGCTGATTGAGCTGGAGCTAATTTAGGTTTTTGCACCATAGTCTTCTTTACCAAAGAGTACACACGACAACCTCTGTAGTTAGCGGTGTGATTACCTCCACAATTACTGCATTTTTTATCACTTTGATCTTTTGGTTTGTTGTAGCTAGCGGTGCCGTGTAATTCGCCGCACACAACACAAACAGAGGGTAAATTGCAGTATGTTTTTGTATGGCCATATTCTTGGCAATTATGGCACTGTACAGGACCTGAACGCTTATGTGGCTCTTCAACTGTGATTTTTCGGTACAAGAGGTATTTTAAATTATAAATTGGATGCTTCTCATTTTTTTTCAATTTTATATCATTAGGCTCAAGTTCAACACGAAATAGGGGTTGGGGAATCTTTTCCCTATTTATTATATTGGACACATTTTTTACCTTGAACCCCTGGAGGACGAGTGCATATTTTATTTCTTCGGGGGCAACATAAGAATCTATGCCCTTCAATACGATCTGCATGCCTTTAGCGCTCTTAAGCTGGTATGTGTAGAAGCTTGTTTTACTTTTTTCAAATTCAGCAACCATTTTGCGGAAATCAGTTTCGTCATAGATTTGAATTTTCGTTTCATCGATATTGCCATGTTTTATTGGAACAACGTGAAATTTATTCTCACCAATTACCGAAATTAATTTCTTAATAAGAGCGTTTGAATTTTTTTCTCTCAAATATATTGGTGGCGGCTTGGAGGTTTTTTTCGCGGATATATCAGGTGTGTCGTTGTCATCTTGCAATATTTGAAAACGATTAGTAGATGATGCGCTGTTATCCCTAGATACCTTTGAAGCAGATGCAATTTTAGTAGAATTAGGGCTTCGCCCGCGCTTTCCCACAATAATATATCGGTCCATTCCAATTTGGACCTTGGGTTTTGGGCTTTTTTTATTTTCAGTGACTAATTGGGTAAGTGATGAATCGGATGATATCGCTGATTTAAATGACGAAGTAGTAGGCAACTGTAATGTTAACGAATCAGTTGACATTGGACAAAGCGAAGTTGATCGCTGACGAAAAATTGGCTTAGCCGTTAAAAAAAGTCTGTCATCAAGTTTTTATTTATTTTTTTTAAATTAAGATCATCAGAACTCACAGTAAGTCTATCATCAAATTTGTTATTTTTATTGTTATCATTAAGATCATCAGAGCTCACAGTAAGATAGGCATTTCTGCCGTTATCACTCACTTCGCAATTATTTGTTTTCGAGGTACTCATATAAAGTATTCCTCAAGGGCACTTTGTAAGTGTATTCCTCAAGGGCACTTTAAGATATTTTGTTTACGGTTGTTTTTGTTTTTTTTTTTGTTTTAGTTATTACTGTCTATGTAAAAAAAAAAAATATTAGTAAAGCAAAAATAGCTTGTTTATCAAAGTTAATGTACAACAAATATTATGTACTACAAATATTTTTTTTTTGTATGGTTTTTTTTGGTTTAGTATGTAAAACGAAATTCCGCTAATACTTCTGTTCACTATGAAGGTACAACGAGAACCACAAAGTAGACCAGAGTTGAAGAAAGTGACTTATGAAAAAAGCTAAAATCATTTGTCGCGCAGATTCTGCGAGAAAGGGACAACTGCAGTATATTTATTATTAAAATGTTACCAAAAAAATCAAAACAAACAAGAGAAAATGTGTGCTTTGTGAAATATACACGTGTACATACATACATACGTACATACACATTTACAAAATTAAATTGAAGAATTTGTTGCATTTACTTAAAAAAACCGAATGTGAAAAAGATTATTTGTATTAAAAAGTTATTAAAATTTGTTTGCAAATTATTCCTGATTTAACTTTAAGCATTTTCATTGAAAAATTTTAGTTTTTACCATTTATTTACAAAAATCACTCAGCGAATAAGACCACTAAGTGTTAAACGAAAAACATTTCAACAAGTAAACAATTTTGCAAAATTAGATGAAAGAATTTGTTGTGTTGAATTAAGAAACAAAGTGCGAAATAGCTTATAACTATTAAAAAGGCAATTACAAATTGTTTTAAGATGATTGCAGATTTCATTTGAAGGATTTTCATTAAAAAAATATTAATTTTTATCATTTATTTACAAAAATTGTCAAGCGAATGAGGTTACAAAGTATAAATAGAAATTAAGCTACAAAATTCCACCACGAAAGAAGGTTAAAGAAGACGCAGTGACAGAGTGAGCGAAAGATCCGAAAACACAAATTTTCTTCCGTCTCGTGTCATCTCTGGTATACCCTGTGACGAGAACTGACAGAGCCAAATGACTTTAAAAATTATTTACGAATGGATGACATTACCTTTCAACATTTATTAAAAATGGTCACACCTCTCATTCAAAAACAGGATACTATTATGAGGCAGGCAATCACAGCGGAGCAGTGGCTTGTTATAACGCTGAGATATTTAGCCACTGGCAATTCATTTGCTGACTTACAATATACAGCAGCTGTTTCACGTCATTCCATTGGACAGGTTTGTTGTAGAAACATGTTTAGCCATTATTCAAGTTTTAAAAGACTTAATTAAGGTTTGTGAAAATCTATTTTTAGTTCAAAGTTTTAAGATGAAAACATTTTTAGGTCCCAAAGAACTCCGAAGAATGGAAATGTGTTGCAGATAATTTTTATAAAAAAAGTGGTTTCCCACACTGTATAGGCGCAGTTGATGGGAAGCACATTAAGATTAAGAAGCCAGATCAATCCTGCTCACAATACTTTAATTATAAAAAAAACTTTTAGTATTGTTTTCATGGCAGTCTTGATGGTCGACGTCAGAGCTAATGGATGAATTTCTGATGGCGGAGTATTTCGCAACACAAAGTTTTGTAAAAAGCTTAAAAATAGAGAGCTAAGTATTCCACAGCCCTCACCAGTATTGTCCTATAATATGAAACTACCCTACGTTCTTGTCGCAGATGATGCATTTGCTCAGCAGAAAATATTATGAAGCCATACGCCCATTCTGATTTAACACCTGAGCAAAATTAAGTTCTGCTAGAGTAAGAGTGGAAAATGCATTCGGCATTATCTCAGTGCGTTTCCGCAATCTTTTAAATACCATCAGTTTGAACCCGGACAAATCAACAGTAGTAGTTCTTGCATGTTGCTATCTTCAAAATTGTTTACGCCGCAGCCGCGGGGATGACTATACATACATATGTATATAACTTCTTTATTGGAAAACGAGAACGCGATTCTTTGTGATATACAACCAACACAGTCAAGAAACGTATCAAATATTGCGAAACAAACACGGGAAAATTTTTGTGAAGTTTTAAATTTATTAAATGAAAATTTAATATAGTATTATGATTATAACAATATCTACTTATAAGATAAAAAAATACATTCGACAAATAACAAAATAAAAATAATTCCTTCTTATTATTCCATTATTTTCAGCTTGTAATGCGGATAATTAAATTAAATATTCATATGTATTGTTTATATACATATATTCATATTTAAAGGAAAAATAATTCAATTCACGAATACTGTTCATCCTGGATAAGTTCAAACATATTGTTATAGGTTTTATTTATCTTAATTCTTTGCGATGGTTGTGGTGATTTTTTTGGCATGTTTACAAAGTACGGCAATGATGCTGGCCTAGCTACAAATGATAACTCCGGTGATGGTTCCGGCGTTAAAACGAAATATGGCGATGATACTGCTGTATCTGCAAAGGGTGATGGCGGTGATCTTCCTGATATACTTTCAAAATATAGCGATTATGCTGGTGAATCTTCTATGGATGATAAGTCTTGGGAGTTTGGTTGCTTCCGATAAAGTGCATGGTGGTCTCACTGTATCGTATTTTAAATTGTTTAATTGGCCTTGCAGTAAAATTTCTTCTATTGCTCGTTTAGCAAACAATTTATGCATAGGTGCCAAAGTGCGAAAAGAGTAAGCCCAACTTTCAGCAAAAACGGAAACTTCATCTCGTTCCTTTACTTTTGCCAACTGTTCAGTTGCTCTCTCTAAGAACAGAGTATGTGGGTCCACTTTCCTTTTTTTTTTTTTTTGTACTGTTAGTGATTGAGGAAGACTGTAACGCATATCAGATTATTAGTATTATGAAGATTAACATGCCTATTCACAGAAAAAGTCTCAAGTCAGTCACAACTTTTGTTATGACTGAGTTCCATATTTACTCTTGTGACTCGGTCTTAATTTTGTATTCTCCTAACATAGTCACAAAAATCCAAATTTTATAGTTTACATTCTATGTTAAATGAAAATTATGACATTTGAATATTGAATAAATAAATATAAAAAAAATTAATAATAAATTTCAAATTATTAAAAAAGTCTAAAATTATAATATTGAAGGGTAAAATCTGCGAACGTAGTAAATAATGAAAAACCTTAAGCGGCCCATACAACACAACAGGTTGCTCGCGCAATCAAGCGATTGAACAATCATGCTCGAACCATATAACATACTAGCAAGCTGATACAATATTATTATTTCTCAAGGGGTCATACACTACACTATGGGCATTTTGTGTGATGGTACGTTTTGCTGTAGCGATCAACTAAGAGCTTGATATTTTGCAAATTATGTTTCAACAAATGATATTTTTTAAATGTATGTTTATTCCATGACAACTTTCCTCAACTGAGCTAATTTCACCATATACTACACCAGCAAGCTGGTACCATCAGCAAAATATCAAACTATACATATTTCACATCGCTACAGAAAAATGTACAATCGCACAAAATGCCCATACACGACCAAACCACTGGCACAAACATTGATTTCGCATGCATGCTGTTGTACTGTTTCTAGCACAGCTTGTTCTTCGATTGTTTGCAGAAACTTTACGTCACCACCGAAATGAGCTTTTATCAAAAATGTCACAAATGGCATCAAGAAGCTATTTGAAATGTGTTTTTGGTATCCTCCATGGGCATCAATAACAATTATAAAACTTTTTTAATGTGGACTCCTATAAAGAAAACAGATTGCTTTTTTAGCTTTATTATACCCTTTACCAAAAATGGAAAAGGGTATATATAGGTTTGTCATTCCGTGTGTAATTTCCATAATATTCATATGCGACCCATAAAATGTATAAATTCTGGGTCCTTATGAATAGGGAAGACGAATAAGCGATGTCCGTCTGTCCGTCCAGTCCGTCTGGTGGACGTGAAATCGGTTTTCCGAAGCTCCCAGAAAATCTAGAGTCTTCGTTCTTAGACTGGTGTATCAGAAATGGTCCAAGTTAGTTTGGTATTGAAAATCAGCAAAATCGAGCAAACGATTGCAGAGCTGGAAAACTTAAACTTTATTTTGCCATATAAAAGTAACTACCGAAAACAAATTTTTATTTTTTTTTAATAAATAAACCTATTTTACACTTCAGTACGACCAAAATTGGTATTTTAAATTAAAAAAATATTAAAAAAATTAAAAAGACGTTTCCAGGGTTGGAAAACTTTAACTTTTTGTGTTATGTAAAATTAACTATGTCTAAAATTAGGCAGGTTCTCGAGAACCGTAAGAGCCAGAGACCTGAAATTTGGACACAGTGTATAGACCTTTGGCCGCTACAACAACAAATACATGAGAATTGGAAATTAAAGGGTGTTCCAAAACGAGCAACGAAAAATATTAAAATCTCAAGTAATATACATACAATTGAATGTATGTATGTATATACACTTGAAATTTGTAAGGTTAGTGTATTTGTATACAGACTACAAAAATTAACACTAAAATTTCAAAAAATTTAAATTAAAGGGTGTTCCATCAGTTAATGCAATTTTGACTATGCAATTTTGACAACTTGCTGTATCTTGGAAACCGTAAGAGCTAAACTCTTGAAATTTTCAAAAACGGTAAAACTAAAAATCAAAAAATTATAAAATCGCCAAACCAAAATGAAAACAAATCGCCAAAACGAAAAAAACAGGAAAAAATCGCCAAAATGAAAAAAAATCGCCAAAATTAAAAAAAAATCGCCAAAACGAAAAAAACCTCCAAAAACATAAAAAAAAATTGCCAAAATGAAAAAAAACCCAAAAACAACACAAAATTGCCAAAATAAAAAAATCGCTAAAATGAAAAAAAACCCTAAACAAAAAATCGCCAAAATGAAAAGAACCCCAAGCAACAGAAAAAATATCCAAAATGAAAAAATCGCAAAAATTAAAAAAATCACCAAAATGAAAAAAAATTGCTAAAATGAAAAACAGAAAAAAATCGCCAAAACGAAAAAGAAGCGACAAAACTAAATAAATCGTTTAAACTGAAAAAAACTTCGAAAAAGCAAATAAGCCACATTAAAAAATGCTCAAAACCGAATGTACGAATGGAACCCTTCGTGCGCGAGTCAAAGTCGCACTTTACTGAATTTTTTATACTCTTTACCAAAAATGGAAAAGGGTATATATGTATAGGTTTGTCATTCCGTGTGTAATTTCCATAATATTCATATGCGACCCATAAAATGTATATATTCTGGGTCCTTATGAATAGGGAAGACGAATAAGCGATGTCCGTCCGTCCGTCCGACCGTCTGGTGTACGTGAAATCGGTTTTCCGAAGCTCCCAGAAAAGCTAGAGACTTCGTTCTTGCACTGGTATGTCAGAAATTGTCCAACTTAGATTGGTATTGAAAATCAGCAAAATCGAGCAGACGGTTTCAGAGCTGGAAAGCTGAAACTTGATTTTGACATATAAAAGTAACTAGATAACACAATTTTTTTAATTTTTTTGTTAAATAACTTTGTTAAAGGGTATATAAGATTCGGCACAGCCGAATATAGCACTTCGCAGTTAACGCCGAAACAACAGCAAACAGAACACGAGTTTCGACTGTTACTTTTGTTTTCGCCTTCTGCAGAACTTAATGGCTGACAAAGACTTTCTTCATTAAAGGGTACAGGCAAGATAAATAGAAAACCTTTATACTCAGCACACCCACTGTTCAATATTTAAGTCCAACAGAAGACTTGCATGGCATAACACATTTCTGCATTCTTCCAGAAGAAGCTAATAATAACTCCTAGGGGTTGAAGTAAAGTTTATCCTAAATTCTGCTTATGAAGATGATTCGGAACAAACAACAGACTTTGCAGGAAGCGTAAATTTTACCCAATCTATAATAAAGGGAAAAATATTAAGTTTTATTATGTAGCGATAAGCATTTAAGTACTTTTAACTATGCTCATACCGAGTTCCTTGTAATATGTATACAGAGAAAACAGTGCCTAATAAATACCTCATAAAATAGAATAAAATTAAAAAGATATCTCTATGGTTTTTTCAATTAGGAAATCTTAATAATTTAATAAGGAAAACCTTTTTGAAAAAATCAAGAAGAACTCTTCTAGTTTTTATTAGGTTTTCTTATTGATTTTTTCAATAAGGTTTTCTTCTTGTTTTATTAGGCGACCTCATAAAAAATAAAAAAAACTGCGTCTTTATTCTCTGTACTTATGTATTTTCATTTAAATTCTATACCATATACATACATATGTATGTATGTATGTAGTATCCTTGCAGGAGAATAGGTGTCAATTGTCTAAAAGCTACTAGTATAATTACTAGAACAGCAAGAACTAGTGCTAAAAGGGTTAAAGTTGTTGTATAAAATTACTAGTTGTGATGAGTACTAGTATATGAAGTAGTTCCAAGGCACCACATTGCAAAATAATTTTGAATGTCTAACAGAGCACTGTACGAAAATTGGTATTATACAATTATTAAAGTTTAAGGTTCACCTATAAATAATTATTATATTATATCAAATAATTACAATTAACCTTTTGTATTTTTGAATTTTGATAAAGAATTGTGAATTTTAACTAGCAGTTGTCACTGGGTAACAAAGGAATAAAACCACCAATTTTATAGAATTTTTCTTTGCAAAAGAAATAGTAATTAACTAGTCCTAAACTAGTACCAATGGCACTAGTAATTAAGTTAAGAAGCTTCTCGATCAAGTTACCTTTCAAACAGAGAAAACTAAATCAAAATTGACCGTTTGGGCTGTACGTGGACACGGATAGACACACAGATACACACTACAAACTTATAACATCACTTTTTTGGTCGGTTGTTAAAAATTAAAAAGAACATGAAAAAAATTTTTTCTATGTCTATTTATAGATATGAAATAAGAAGACACCTCATAAAACCAAGAAGATTTACTTATTAAAAAAATCAATAAGATGCTTTACACATAATCATTTAGGAACCTCATAAAATCAAGAAGAGAACCTTATTGAAAAAATCAATAAGGTAACCTAATAAAATCAATAAGAAACTTTTTTTGTTTATAAGGAAACCTAATAGAATCAAGAAGTTTTTCTCTATTGATTATTTTTTTGGTGCCAAAAATAACGGAAATTGAGTAAAAAAAAGTTGTTAATAACAAGATTTCTTCTTGATTTTATGTGGTTTTCTTCTTGATAAAATTAATAAGATTTGTCACATAAAAACAATAAGGAATCTCTATGAAAAAATCTTCGCTTCTTTCTGCTTTGATAGCCCTCAGCCTAAAAAAGTTTAGTTTGTTACTATTTAGTATATTTTTATTTAATTTTTGCCACAGGCACATGGCTATTAATTTTAGTTTATTTTAATTATTATTCGAACTCCATTTGTTTCTATATGGTGGACCAAACACAGAAGAACGCTGATGATGAAGGTTTAGTGGCCTTCGAAAACGGCTAGCTGTTCCGTTCAACTATGTGTTGCCAGAATATTTACAACTAACTTTGATGTTATTTGTTCATTAATAATTATCACATGTAATTTGGCTTAAAAAGCGATACGAACCTTAGCCCGTTCAAATTATAATAATTAATATTATTTATTTACATGACATATTTCAGTAACATAAAAACAAAAGTTTCATAGCCACAACGAAATAAAACAGTCGGCCCTGTTCTTTAACCCGAATCCGGGTAAATTTCTCGTTTTAAAAAAATTAATAATAACGTCTGCAGGAACGTGTTTAAATCAAACACGATAATTTTCTTTCAAATATGATATTTGAGAATATATGTATATGTATAATAAAAAAATTTAAAATATATAAAAATATTTATATTGCCGGAGTTAGTTTTCTAAAATCGTGTGATTTCAAATCGATCGGTTTACAGAATATGCCCGAATGCTTTCATAATAGCAACGAGAATCGCATTATATCGTCGGCTTTGAGTGTAAACCTGCTAAATCCACTTTTTATAAAATATAACATTTTAATGCCATTCGAAAGAGAAAAAGACGCCGCATCGACTGCCTAAAATATTTACCCCCAGGGAAGTCAATGACTACGGGTGTGGCAATCCCGGGAGCCCCAGCTAAGGGTAATGTAGTTTTTTCTGCTGGCGGACCTTTGGCTCTTACCCGTAGAACTTATGTGTTACTACCCGATCTCTGGAATAACAGAGCAAAGGATGTGCACATATTTATAAAAGGAAAACAAATACTAAAGATCGTTGTTGTCAGTTAGGTGCATGATCACCTAGAACTGCCCCTGAGTTCAAAAGATAGTAGTAGTGAAGCCTTTATGGTGGAACTGCGAGGTCTGACCAGAGGCTACTTCTGGTGCTACGGGTGCCGGTTGCCCGACAGCTGAGCTGCTCAGAGATAAAAGCATTGCGGCTATCAAAATCCTGTGTTGAAAAGGTAGAACGTCCTGGATACGACCCCAGGGCACTGGCACTTGTGTCTGATCGAATAGGCACAGGATTTTGGTGGCGACAGCTTGCTTTCTTCTCGTGAGGGTGGTTCAGCTGTGCCGGCAATGGTTGAGGAATTCTCTTGGGGACCTCGTTATTGGTGTATACACAACACCATAGCGTGGAAGCCTGAGAATTATCGTAGTGGCTGTGGTTGCTACCAAAATCGCTGGGAGAATAGTCTTGGCTTCCCAGTGTTAAATCAATGCTAGTGATTGGTGTGACGCGGTCAGCCAGACACTATTCTAGGTGCTGTTGCCAATCAACAGAAGCTGCTATGGACACGGACATAGCAGCAGAGTTTGGGTAGCTCAATTACCTCAGCAAGGTAATTAAATATAGTACAGGGATAACTATATATAAGGTTTGCAACCTGTGGTCCCTTGAGGCGCACCTATGTATTGCATAGGTGTGAACTGTAAGGGTAAGCGGGGGCGTTGGTCTGGCGTCCAAAAACCAAACTCGGTGCTTTGGCACCCGTGAGATAGGCCGTAAGGCAGGTACTCACGC
The DNA here is from genome assembly GCA_944452675.1 of Tachina lurida. Lineage (NCBI taxonomy): Eukaryota > Metazoa > Arthropoda > Insecta > Diptera > Tachinidae > Tachina > Tachina lurida. The sequence goes on from OX101754.1 coordinate 81,776,342, forward strand.
AAAGCCATTGCACATCTGCCTAAAATATTTATCTTAATTTGAAACTCTACATGTCGAAAAAACTTAATATATTAGGCTAATTTCCTAAGCTATGTATAGAAAATGTGAACAGTATTTTGTTTCTCCTGCACAATTTGTTTGAAGTGAGTTAGCAGGTTTACACTCTAAGTCGACGACATAACATTTTAATGCCGTTGGAAAGATAAAGAGACGCCTCGTCGATTTGCTTAAATATTTATTTTAATTTGAGGCTCTATATGCCGTAGAAACTAAATGTATTAGGTAAATTTCTTAAGGTTTGTATAGAAACCGTTAACAGTATTTTGTCTCTCCTGTAAAATATGCTGGAAGTGATTTAGCTGGTTTACACTCTAAGTCGACGCTATGTAATTGTGAAAAGTATTATGAAAAATGGTTGTGAAAATGAATATGAAAAGTTTTTTTTTCATTTCACATTATCACAGCACCACCCAGCAAAAAACTTTGCCTACTAGAATGCAAAAAAGTGTATGTACTCCTCAGTCGTAAGTACTTACAATTTGACTGAATAACCCATTATTTTTGTTTGAGAAGTTCAAAAAGTATGCGGTACCCTATACTTTTTGCCTACAAACATACAAAAGTTAATAGATTACTGATTGCCTAAAAGTACTCAAAATTTAATGGGTTATTTTTTGCGTACAAATATGCAAAATAATATAGATTAATTTTTTCTTAAACTTATTCAAAATTAATTTGCTATATTTTCTAATTTTTTATTTTAAATGAATAAAATTTTGTAACAAATTTCTCTAGATATACATATTTCCTTATTAACTGGAAAGAACTACAATAAGTACTTTCACGTAGTGATATAAATAAGTTCTTATTTTATTCATTACATGACAGTCATTATTATGCAAATAAAATAATTAGATAAATAAGTACCACTCGTTACTTTGTAAGCCATTAAGAATCGACCCCCTATACACTAATAGATATCTATGGGTTAGAAATAACGAGCATAAAAGGGATCCAACTACCTTACAATGTACCAGTAAACAAAATGAAAAATAAAACTATGGCCAGAACGACAACATTGATCACAACATATGCAACAACTACTCGTATAACTTTTTATAAATGAGTAATAATTAAAAAAAATAAAAACCTGATACTAGCTACACTAACATCTCGAGCAAGTTTCTCAAATTTCACTAAATTGAATGCAACAGATGCTGAAAAAAAAAGAAAAATTCATAAACAAAGCGTTACCAAGTGACGAAACTGCTAACAATTGTAGTTGTTATAATGACCTCAGTTCAAAGATGCGTAAAATGCAACTGATACTCGTGAATGATATTTTGCCGCCGACACATAAATTTGTTTGCAAGAGCTAGAAAACTTTAAAACGGAAAAATTGCACTCAACACATATATTAAATGAAAACAATGAAAGGAAATACAGTACATAACTGATATAAGAACTTATCCATGGTAAAATTATACTAGGTACATGCACGACTACAACAAAATTACAACACCAAAAAAACACAAGCATTTTGTTGGTATAAACAAACGAATAATTGTCAGCAACAGATGTCTTTTGTTTTTAAAAGTAACAATTACAGTGTAATTAAAGTACAATTGCAGACGCGGCATTTATGAATGATTATAGTCATTCAGTGTTGCCAATATATGTGTACCATGCAGGAAATGGAACTGACACAAGACTAGTCACGTGACCGGTCCCCAAGTGATAGGGACCAGTCCGAGTTCTAACACTTCCTATGAAGCGGACCAGTCACTTTTACATGGGGATGGCCTAGAATGGTGTTAATTGATACTTTGTATGCACCTTGTGACTTGTCACTGAACTATCCCATAGGGACCTATTCGATGTATAATAATAAAAATTATTTATAAATAAAATTTCGACATTTAACTGTAACAATTAACGCTTATATATTTTTTATTGTTACAAATGCAATGACATTTTTTTTAAATTTTATTTTTAATCTGTAAATTTTTTGAGATTCGAACCGACAACCTCGTGCATGACAGGCTGGCACACTACCCACTCGACCACAGGGCCACTCATATTTCAAAAGTATAAATGCCATTTAAGCTTAGGTTAATATCTAAGTATAGTTACGGGACTGATCCCAGAGTCACATTGAAGGGAGCAATTAACATTATATTTACACTATTTGATAGGTCCTGTGTTCGACCACATCGAACATGTTCAGTGCAGTTTACTACAATACTAGATTGAGTCCGAATTAAATTGGCTCAAGATCAAGACGATACACCACGAAAATGGTCAATATGCCACCATTTAAACGATATGACTTTTTTCACCATACACTACTACGTACTTTTGATAACACCCACATTATCTCCAGTTATAGGACGAGTACATTTGGATCAATTGTCACCAAATTTTCTGCAGGGTAATTACAAACAGTATGCAATAACTACTCTCATGTGTAGGCCATGTAATTAGATTCATGTATAATCTGTGTGTAATTCTACTTTGGGTTCTATTTTTGTTTTCATTTAAACCTACACAAAAGATGGGTATTGTAATTTTTTTCAATGTGTAGGTGGAGACACAACCACGTGTAATCATTTCATTCACAACACACATTAACATTTTTGTAGCTTGTAAGTCCTAATTTACACTATGCAAGTCTTATTGCTAAGTTGATTAGTTTTTTAGGAGAGAGAGACGAGGGGAAAAGAATCGTTACTGTTCCCCTCGTCTCTCCCCCACAAACTAATCAGCATAGCAATAAGACTTGCATTATGTAAATTAGGACTAAGCCAAGTTTGACAACTATTCGTATTGTATACATTAACAGGCTGGGCTTGTACATGTACCTGTTATAATAAGAAGGTATGGCAGAAACACCACAGCGGAAATATGTATGTACACAGATGTCTTCCGTTACACAGAAAAAAAACTGCCTCATAGAATCAAGAAAATTTTCTCTATGAAACGTTTTTAGGGTAAGGGGTATCCCAGCAGAAAGAAGCAAAGATTTTTTCATAGAGATTCCTTATTGTTTTTATGTGGTACACTCAGGGAAAAGCAGCAACTTAAAAATAAGAACCCGTAACATTAATTCAATAATTTTCAATATAATAGAAAATGTATGGAGAGATACTCAAAAATAAATAAAATTAATAAATTAATACTGCAAATTAATATTTTTACATATTGAAATAAGAAATTTCAACATGACTAGACTTTCGTTAATGTTTCTTATCAATTCAATGTGGTTTTTATTGATTTTATGCTGTTTTTTCTCTGGGTGTAAATCTTATTAATTTTATCAAGAAGAAAACCACATAAAATCAAGAAGAAATCTTATTATTCACAACTTTTTTACTCAATTTCCGTTATTTTCGGCACCAAAAAAACAATCCATAGAGAAGAACTTCTTGATTCTATATTTTTTCATTAATAAAAATGAAATGTTGTCCGTTGCTAAGCGCACAACTTGAAAAAGGCTTGACCTATTTCCCTATTTTTTTAAATATGTGTAATAGTCTGAAAAAGGTTTTTATGGAAAGAAACACTATAAAAATTGCTTGGAAACTTTAAATATTTCGAAAAAACTAAAATTATGTTTTTCAATGGGATTTTACATTTTTTTAATTTTTTTTACAGATTCCATATAAACTTCGAAGGAACGATCGCGGACCAAGTCTGTGCAACTCCCAGAGTATTTAAGGGTATTGCCTTTTTTAAAACTAGGACCAGGAGGGCGATAGGGGGAAATTTCTGCCCCTCCGAAACGTCCAAACCGATTTTAATGAAATTTAAAACACAAATCAGCGTCTAGAAAGTCACAAATAGAAATTTTCTAAAGTAGGACCACGAGGAAGAAGAAGCGGACAATTTCTAAGTCTCAACTCGATATCAGTGAAATTTAAAATATAGATACCCTTTCGCTTAAAAGGACACATATTCTATGTACCTTCTGGAAAATAAGACGAACAAGGGGTCAGGGGATAGGTCCTGCTCCTCCGAAACGTTGAAATCGATTTTAATGAAATTTAAAGCATAGAAGAAGACATAGTCTATATACCTAATTTCTGCTCTTCCCGCACTTTCAAATCGATGTAAATGAAATTTAAGATACGATGGAGGTAAATTTTGAAGTCGATCGGGGAAGCGAAGCACTACGGTGTAGCTAGTTTTTAATACAAATTTTATTCGTACTGAAATATAAAATAAATTTATTAAACAAAAAAATTAAAAAAATTGTGTTATCTAGTTACTTTTATATGGCAAAATCAAGTTTTAGTTTTCCAGCTCTGAAACCGTCTGCTCGATTTCACTGATTTTCAATAATATTCTACTTTGGGCCATTTCTGATACACCAGTCCAAGACCCGAAATTTCTAGCTTTTCTGGGAGCTTCGGACAACCAATTTCACGTACACCAGACGGATCCAGAATATATGTATATATTTTTTTCCCTTTTTGGTAAAGGGTATAAAAAAAAAGTAAGAGTGCTATATTCGGCTGTGCCGAATCTTATATACCCTTTACCAACGTACGTTCATATATGTATATATTTTATACAGACACATACATACATATTTGTTTTGTGAAAAAATTTATCATTTTTTTCTCTAAAGCAATTAATAGTAAGTGACCTTTCAGTATTTTTCGATTAAAGAATTTGATTCAATTATTTTATTTTCGATATTAGCAATAGTTGAATATTTTACTCTACACTCTGTGGTTAAGATATATTTTACATTCACTCTTATTTCAATCAACATCGACGTCACGTCAATACAATACCAAAAAATTTGGGCTTGTATACTCGCTCTCGAGATGTTCAAAAACTGTGCTGCTTTTTAATAACTTTAAAATAGTCTTAGTATTGCACCTCCATACCAAGTAAACAACTTGTTTTATATTTTCCTGTATTTAATAATCATTGATATTGCAAAACTGCTTAGTGTCTTGATTTAAACTTCCCATTGCAAATGGTACACATCGTGGTATTATGTAAACGATTTATTCCTATAGGATTTTTTTTTTAAATTTGTTCAGCATAAAAGAAAGGTATCAGAAAAATTAAACGGAAAATGTCCTTTAATTTATCTTTAGCGATAAATTTTATTTTTATCTCCATTTAATAAAAATTAGTTGTTATTGCGCTGAGAGCACAATAAGCACAAATCGTCGTTTACATTTCAATTAGAAATCCATAAAAAAACTAAGCATCTATAAAAAATCTTGAGTAATGCTTTTCCTAAAACATGAAATCTGTTTAACTGAAAAAAATATATTTTTGGTTATTTATTTTACCGAAACTTTTTTCAATCTCCAACCCTGGAACCATATTTCTGAGTTTTCTGTTTCTTAATACTAATTTATTTCTTTCAAAGATATAGAATATATTTAATTACCAAAGAAATAATTAGATTTATATACCAGAAAAAATTTAAGTTTTCCAGCTCTTGAGATATGTCTTTTATTTTTCTAATTTATATGCCAAACTATTTCATTCTAAGTCATAAAGTATGTACAACTTGCAAACAAAAAGAAAAAACTAACTTGACCTAGATACTTTTGTAAAAAAAACAATAAATTTACCAACCCTGGAATCAACATTTTAGATTTTTCTGATTTAAGAAATTAAAAAAGTTTAGTAAGTTTTTTTTTTTTTTTCATATACATATTTATTTATTGTATCTTCAAAAATGAACTAACAATAAGTAATCAAATCTTAAATCTAAATATAATTATTAGGCCCGACCAATATCGGACATAAGCTTAGTGATAGTTATAAATAATACATAAGTAGTGATAATCAAAAAGAAGTATTTTTAAGCAGTCCCATCTGGAGTGTTGGGTATAAGAGCCCTTGTGTCCTTTTTTTTAAGCGGATGTGTCCAGTAAAGCTCAAAATATTACGGGCAAGCGGATTAGGATGTGACTCGAGTTTAGTTAAACATTTGCCTGCGTATTTTGCAATTTCTTCACTCACTAGTGGCATATTTAAATCACGATGAATATTTGAATTTTTAACGTACCATGGAGCAGATGTTATCAAACGTAAAATTTTGTTTTGCCTTCGTTGGATTCTCTCGACATTTGAAGCTGAAGCAGTGCCCCACAGCTGAATTCCATAGCACCATATTGGCTTCAAAAGCGACTTGTATATCAAAAGTTTGCAGTCTAGGCTGAGTGTTGAATTTCTGCCAATTAACCAATATATTTGAGTCAATTTAAGTTTCATTTGGGTTAACTTAGAGTCAATATGATATTTCCATGTAAGCCTTCGATCAAGGTGTATGCCAAGGTATTTGACTTGAGAATGTTGAGGAATATTTTGATTGTTGATTCGAATGGGGGAACAGGTATCTTTTCTTAGGGTAAACGTTATATGAACACACTTTTGTTCATTGACTTTAATTCTCCATAAGTTCAACCATATTTCAAGCTGGGTAATGTGTGCTTGGAGATTGCGGGATGCCTCATCAGGATTTTTGTGAATACTCAAACAGGCTGTATCATCGGCAAATGTAGAAGTGTGGATGTTATTGCTCACAGGCATATCACAAGTATATATTAGATACAAGACTGGCCCCAGAATACTACCCTGTGGCACACCAGAAGATATAGATTCGCGTACACTCATGAAGTCTCCTTCCACAACGGTAAATGTCCTATCAACAATATAACTTTCCAAAAGCTTTTGTATATTTATTGGTAGGTATGTCTTCAATTTTAAAACTAGGCCTTTGTGCCATACTTTGTCAAATGCCTGAGAAACATCAATAAAAAGGGCAGAACAATACTTCTTTTCTTCAAAAGTCCTCCTTATAATTTGAATCAATCTATGCGTTTGCTCAATAGTGCTATGCTAAATTCTAAAGCCAAATTGATGGTCCGGGATGCACCCAGTATCAGCTAAAATTGTGGACAATTTAGTCATGAGCAGCTTTTCGAAAAGCTTTGAAATTGTTGAAAGTAAGCTTATAGGCCTATATGACTCAGCCTTGGTAAGATCTTTGCCTGGCTTTGGAATCATTTTAATCTTGGCAAGTTTCCAGTTATGTGGAAAATACTGCATTCGTAAAATGGCATTAAAAATAAATAGCAAAATTCTTATTGCAATATGAGGCAAGTTCATCAGCATCTTGTTACTAATGCCATCAATACCTGGTGGTGATTTGAGATCAACGGGTCTTTTAAGATTTCTAGTAGCGCGCCATAAAGAGTAATTAGATGTTGACGTTACATCAAGACCTTCTAAATACTTTTCCAGTAATGCAGTCTTTTCCGACGATAGCAGCTCTTTGAGTCGTTTAGTACATTCTTTAAGTCTGATTTTATTTAGGGGTGATCGGTGTTGTTGCCATTCTCTTCTAGCTCTCCTTTTTTCACATACAAGACGTTCAATTTCCGTAGAATAAATTCTATTAAAGCCAGTCTGCGGATAGGAAGTAGTGGCATGTTCAGCAGCCTGTTTAATATATTCGTTAAGATTGGCAATATTAAATTCAATATCATCAGGTGATCTTAGCTGAATGTTTTCTACGCAGTGACTACTAATATATTTTTTGAATCCTAGCCAGTTGACCCTGTTAATCGTTTTCGCATATGAGTTAGTTAAATCACTCCTTAGTGGGTTGAAAATTGTAACTATTGTGGGAGAGTGATCGGAGGACAGATCTACAGAGCCCTCTACGTGAATTAAGTCCCTATGGATATTTTTCGTGACGCCAAAATCTATAACATCTGGAATTTTTCTTACGTCAGTAGGCCAGTAAGTAGGCTCCCCACTCGAAATGACATCTAAGCCCATTTTTGAAATTGTATTAAACAACGCTCTACCTCTAGGTGTAACAAGACGCGAGCCCCAGTACGTATGTTTTGCATTGTAGTCACCAGCTGCCACGAAACAAGATCCAAGCGATTTGTAGAACTTCTCATACTGATCTTCGGTAACTGAAAATCTGGGAGGTGAGTAAATTGATGATATCACGAAGTTCGCACAAAAATTTTCTACGAAAATTTTCGTAGCTTGCATATATTCTTCACTAACGTTCTCAAGTAAGTAAGTGAACAAAGAAATAAAAAAAATTAATTGTATACTTTAATATTAAAAAAAATCAAAGTTTCCATCTTTGTAGCTGTAATTTTCATTTTTCAAATCTTATACGCCAAACTTTTCTTTCAGAAGCATAAAATATATTCAATTTATAAAGGAAAAAAAATGTTAGACCTATTTAATTTTACATAACACAAAAAGTGTAAGTTTTCCAACTCTGGAGTCACAATTTTGGATTTTTCTGATTATGGATACCAATCTAGTTCTTTAAAAAATACATAAAATATGTTAAGTGAACAAAGAAAAAACTTAGTTTCATTTAATTCCTTTAATATTAAAAAATTCGGTAAAGTGCGACTTTGAATCGCGCACGAAGGGTTCCGTATATTCGGTTTTGAGCATTTTTTAATGTGGCTTTTCTACTTTTTTGAAGTTTTTTTCAGTTTAAACGATTTTTTCAGTTTTGTCGCTTCTTCTCGTTTTGGCGATATTTTTCTGTTTTTGGAGGTTTTTTTAATTTTGGCGATTTTTTTCTGTTTTGGGGCTTTTTTTTAATTTTGGCGATTTTTTCTGTTTTTTGGGGCTTTTTTCGTTCTGACGATTTTTTCTCGTTTTTAAGATTTGTTTCTGTTTTTGGAGTTTTTTTTTAATTTTGGCGATTTTTTTCTGTTTTTGAGGTTTTTTTTCAATTTGGCGATTTTTTTGTTTTTTTGGGATTTTTTTCGTTTTGGTGATTTTTTTCATTTACGCGATTTTTTTTCATTTTGGCGATTTTCTTTCATTTTGGCGATTTTTTTTATTTCAGCAATATTTCCGGGTTTTCACAATTTATTTTGGTCGTAGAAATTTTTTTATATGGTGTTTTTTTCGTTTTGGCGATTTTTTTGTTTTTGACGATTTTTTTCATTTTGGCGATTTTATAATTTTTTGATTTTTTAGTTTTACCGTTTTTGAAAATTTCAAGAGTTTTGCTCTTACGGTTTCCAAGATACAGCAAGTTGTCAAAATTGCATAGTCAAAATTGCATTAACTGATGGAAAACCCTTTAATTAAAATTATTTGAAATTTTAGAGTTAATTTTTGTAGTCTGTATAAACATACACTAACCTTACAAATTTCAAGTGTACATACATACAATTGTATGTATATTACATGGGATTTTAACATTTTTCGTTGCTCGTTTTGGACCACCCTTTAATTTCCAAATCTCATGTATTTTTTGTTGTAGCGGCTAAAGATCTACACACTGTGTCCAAATTTCAGGTCTGTAACTCTTACGGTTCTCGGGAAAATACCCTGTGACAGACATAGTTTTAGATATAGTTAATTTTACATAACACTAATATATTTTTTAATTTATATATATTTTTTTAATTTTAAATACCAATTTTAGTCGCACTGAAGTGTAAAATAAGTTTATCTATTAAAATAAAATAAAAAAATTTTTTCGGTAGTTACTTTTATATGGCAAAATAAAGTTTAAGTTTTCCAGCTCTGCAATCGTCTGCTCGATTTTGCTGAATTTCAATACCAATATATTTTGGAAAATTTTTGAAACACCAGTCTAAGAATGAAGTCTCTAGCTTTTCTGGGAGCTTCGGAAAACCGATTTCACGTACAGACAGACGGACAGGCGGACAGACGGACGGACCTCGCTTATTCGTCTTCCATCTGCGTAAGGATTCAGAATTTATATATTTTATGGGTCGCTTAATGACAAACCTATATATACCCTTTTACCAGTTTTTTGGTAAAGGGTATAATAAATTGCAAATACGCAACGGAAATGGCTGGATGTGGCATATGTTTAGGCGTTTTCATATTTTTTGTTGTACTAAAATTTAACGGTCGTATGCAAAAAAACTTAACAAAGCTTTGCCAAGCAATGTTAAGTAAAGTTGTATTCTAAAAAAATTATTATATAAAAATTCTAAAGTAGGCACCTACGTTTGTTAAGACTACTTTAAATTGATATTTCCAAAATGTGTATTTTGTACCTCAAATATTTTTGTTAATATAGCACATATTGATTCATGATATATGTATCTTAAAATGAAGCTAGAAGTGTTAGTTCTTATTTTAAATTTATTATTTCTGTCATGTTATGGAAAACATCAACCAATTATCCAACTGATTCGAAATACATAGCAAAATCCATAAAAAATATTAAAATAAATTCAATTATACAAAAATGTTTTAGTGATGTACATACAGTCAAAACGAATGGAAAAAATCTGGATATTTAAATACTCATTTCATTCGAATAAATTAAATTGTGATATTTTTTCTTTATTCATCATATTATTTTTACTTTAACTTCATAGAAATGTTTATCTGTTTTCCTTCCATGTCAGAAGCTCATATTTTTTATATTAGGTTGCGTTACTTCAAGATAATATACCGACTTCAGCAGATACTAATCCTAATGTGACATCAGAGCGCCCTCCTTCGTTGTGTAGCAAAAATCATCGGCGAAGTAAAGTAATCAATAAAGTGGCTACAAGACACAGCTTCAAAAAATTAATACGCCTCATTTAACATCAGAGAGGCGCTGCAACACTGCATTATTAAAAAAAAAAAAAAAAAAAAACGTGCGAAAAAGCAGAGTTGTAAAAGAATGAAGCTTTCCTCTATCTCTTCCTTCACCACCTGTCTTCTCTCTCACTATCCCTTTCCTAAAGAAGGTAACACCTAGTAATAGTAGTAGGCATTAATTGCCTGAGTGTTACTTCTCTTAAAAAAAAAAAAAAAAAAAAAATTATTTAATAAAATTTTTTTTTTTTTTTTCATATACAAATTTATTTATTGTATCTTCAAAAATGAACTAACAATAAGTAATCAAATCTTAAATCTAAATATAATTATTAGGCCCGACCAATATCGGACATAAGCTTAGTGATAGTTATAAATAATACATAAGTAGTGATAATCAAAAAGAAGTATTTTTAAGCAGTCCCATCTGGAGTGTTGGGTATAAGAGCCCTTGTGTCCCTTTTTTTTAAGCGGATGTGTCCAGTAAAGCTCAAAATATTACGGGCAAGCGGATTAGGATGTGACTCGAGTTTAGTTAAATATTTGCCTGCGTATTTTGCAATTTAATAAATTAATAAAATAAAAAATTATTTTAATACTCGAATGAAATTGTATTCGATGTTGTACATTATAAACTGTGAAATGGTTGTTGAACACGGTGGTGTTACCAGTATTTATTATTAAATCACAAAATAATTAAAGTTGTCTTTTGCATACAATTTCTTAACAAACCAATGTTAGCTTTAAAGTGCGTGGTAACTACTACGAACTTTAAAGCTCAAGTAAAATATATTTTTGCATAAGGGGGTAAATCTGCCAATATGAAGATTTTGATAAGGAGCATACAAAAAAAAATGGCATGTCAATCCTAAAGAAACAAATTTCGTATACATTTTTTATACCCCTTACCAAAAAAATAGTAAAAGGGTATATATATAGGGTTGTCATTCCGTTTGTAATTTCTATTATATCAATAAGCCACAAATAATGTATATATATTCTGGATTCTTATGTATAGGGAAGACGAATAAGCGATGTCCGCATGTACGTGAAATAGGGTTTCCGGAGCTCCCAGAAAAGCTAGAGCATTCGTTCTTGAACTGGTGTATCAGATATGGTCCAAATTGGATTGGTGTTGAAAATCAGCAAAATCGAGCATACGATTGCAGAAGGAAGGCTTAAACTTTATTTTGCCATATAAAAGTAACTACCGAAAATGAATTTTTGTTTTTTTTTTTATAAAAAAAACTTACAGCCTGTTTGTAGAACACGACTCGTCAATAAAAAACGCTAACATGTTAGCATTACTTACTTTTTAAGGCTTTAGAACACGAGTGTTGACGATTTTGATCAAAAAACGTAACAGATGTCAGTTTATTTGGGTTTGTACAACACGATTTGACTCACAATAAACGTCAAATATGGCGATTAAAAAATTCTACTCGTGTTTAAGCAAAAAGTGCACCAACATAAACAAAAAACAAAGGGCCGTATGCAAAAAAATATTTTACTTGAGCTTTAAAGTTAATAGTAGTTACCAAGCACTTTAAGGCTAACATTGATTTGTTAAGAAATTGTATGCAAAAAACAAATTTAATTATTTTGTAATTTAATAATAAATACTGGTAACACCACCGTGTTCAACAACCACTTCACGGCTTATGATGTACAACATCGAATACAAATTAATTCGAGTATTCAAATAATTTTTTATTTTATTAAATAAATTTGTATTATCTTGAAGTAAAGCAACCTAATTTAAAAAGTATGAGCTTCTGACATGGAAGGAAAACAGATAAACATTTTTATGAAGTAAAAGTAAAAATAATATGATGAACAAAGAAAAATTATGACAATATATTTTATTCGAATGAAATGAGTATTTGCATATCCAGATTTTTTCCATTCGTTTTGACTGTATGTACATCACTAAAACATTTTTGTATAATTGAATTTATTTTAATATTTTTTTATGGATTTTGCTATGTATTTCGAATCAGTTGGATAATTTGGTGATGTTTTCCATAATATAACAGAAATAATAAATTTAAGATAAGAGCTAACACTTCTAGCTTCATTTTTAGATGTATCATGAATCAATATGCGCTATATTAACAAAAATATTTGAAGAACAAAATACACATTTTGGAAATATCAACTTAAAGGACCCTTAACAAACGTAGGTGCCTACTTTAGAATTTTGATATAATAATTTTTTTAGAATACAACTTTACTTAACATTGCTTGGCAAAGCTTTGTTAACTTTTTTTGCATACGACCCTTAGAATACAACTTTACTTAACATTGCTTGGCAAAGCTTTGTTAACTTTTTTGCATACGACCCAAAAAGTTTAAATAAATAATAAAATCGTAAGAATAATAAAATAAATTAATTTTCAACCAGAAAATGGCAAACAAACTGTTAAAATAAAATTGTTCTTGTTTTGATTTCTTAATTTTTTAGCATCAAAATGACAAGAAGGCTGTAGTTCAGCAAGATTTTCATGTACGTTTGGTCTGTGTAGTTGTCAAAGCTATTACTAATTGGTTATTAGGTTTGGGCTTGTTTGATTTCTCATGGTGGAAGTTTAACAAAATTGGCCAGATTTTACAATAGACATTTTGGGTGCTGAAAGGCTGAAAAACTCGTTCTAATACTCTAAAATATGGCCCTCGCTATCACTCTTCCTTTATTGGTGAGTCTGGTTTAAGAAACAAGTGTAGAATTTCTCGCTTTGTGGCTAACAAATGTTTTATAGCCTTGCGTATTGATTGCTTTTTGGAGCAACCCATAGCAGTATTTGAGGAATCTTAAACAGCAGTTTGAAGTTCGAAGACTGGCAAAATTCTTCGTAAAAACAGTGAAGTCTCATGAACGAGGCCATCGAAACAGTTTCAAAAGAGAAACATAAGAAACGAAATCAGCTAAAAAGAGGATAAGCAAAATAAGAAACGTAAACTAGAAGCTAATGGTAATGGCACTACAGGACAAGATGAGAATTCCGAGGAAATCGTACCACCTGCTGTAGCAAAAAAAAATAGTGGAGAGGGTGAACACAAGATTTAAGTTTGTATATCCCACATTTAACTTTCAACATAAAATGGATCACAATATTGTTAAAATAATAATAAAATTTGCATAAAACTTTTAATTGGCTTTATTTTATATACAATTAAGAAATAATTACGAAGATGAGAGAGCTGTTCTTCATCCCAGAGCTGCTTAACGACTGCTTTCCTAAATATTTTGCTGAATATTGATATATTGATAAAAATTTACCGTAACCAGTGGGCATTATCGCACAAACATATATTTTCTTTACCAACGAATGAAACATTGAATGACCAAACTCCCTTTCTAAGCAATAAAATTGACTATAGGATGAACAGTACTTTCGTGGTAATCACAGAGTACAGAAAAATGGCGTTCATAGTCAATCACAAAAGTTTGCACTGACAAATACTCAGTTAATAAGCCAATAAACTCTTCTGCAGCAACTTGCTTTACAGAAATTTAAAAAAACTTGAAAATTCCTGAACATATAGATTCCTTCTTATTGTGGTTGGCATATTCTTACTGTGACTACGATGTTTTTGTGTTCTTTAATCGTAGTTTTCGTATGTTCATATATTAACTTACGGTTTCGTCAATACAGCCTCTACATAAGAATAGAAAACACTACGACACGTTAACAATTGATTAGATATATATGTAGGTACTTTTATTTAAAAATGGCAAAGTACTATGGAAAAACTTTGCCATGCTTTGGCGTAACTTTATTGCTTCACATAATATTCTAACTACCGGGCAAACATCTTAAATAACACTTACATATATCTTAAATATCACTTATATAAGGTAAATGCACTATCTAAAGTGTTCAGCGCAATATCGTCAAAAGGTGTTTCGCAGTCATTACCAGACAAGACACCGCCACCTCCTTTAAAAAATTCATTTTCCGTTTGTGTCTGAATAGAACTAAATGCCATTATAAGAGTTAATAAATCCTTTTTATGGAGTAGCTTACTGAAAAAATGAAACTTCTCTCCTTAATGCTGATTTCTGAAAGACCAATCTAAAAGAATAGAGATTTTTTTTAATGTAATGCCTCTACTATGTATAAACATACATATGCGAATAAATATGTATATATATGTATGTATTACCAAAGAATATAATCATTTTTTAGCTCAGATGCGCATTCTATATAATTTATATTCTTTGGTATTACTTACTTAATTATAATTTTTGAAAGTCTCAGCCACGTCTCAGCATCATATTCCCAGTCAAAAATTTCTTTTTGAAGAGGAAAAAATTTATTATTATTATATTAATATTATTGTTTATTTTTCTGTCGTGCACGAGAATAGGATTGCCGTTTTTTAAATCTGAAAACACAATTTCGTATTAAAAAATATAAACTAAAACTATTTTTGGACATGTTGGCAACAGTACGATTTAGTACATATTTGACAAAAGGGCGAATTAACGCAAGCTGCACGACAAAGTCGAGTTGCGTTATAAAAACGCTTTTCATTACGTAGTCGTCCATGAATTGGCTCGTCGTGAGTCGCCTTTGTCGCTTTCTACAAACAGGCTATTATTTTATACTTCAGTACAAATAAAATTGGTATTTCAAATTCAAAAAATTAAAAAGACGTTTCCAGGGTTGGAAAACCTTAAATTTTTTTTTGATATATAAAAGTAACTTACTAAAACTAATTTGTACTTTTTTTTCTACGAGTATAAAGTAAACATATCTTATATTCTAAAAAGAAAGAGATTGGTATAATAGGTCAGAAAAATAAATAAATTCAGTAAAGTGCGACTTTGACTCGCGCACGAAGGGTTCCGTATGTTGGGCTTTGAGCATTTTTTTAATACAGTGTTTTTTACGTTTTTTCAGCTGAAATATTTTTTTTTTGATTATTTTTCGCTTTTTTCTCGTTTTGGCGATTTTTTAAATTCTGGCGATTTTTTTCATTTTGGCGATTTTTTTCATTTTGGCGATTTTTTTCATTTTGGCGTTTTTTTTTCATTTTGGCAATTTTTTTCATTTTGGCGATTTTTTTAATTTTGACGATTTTTTCATTTTGGCGATTTTTTTTCATTTTGGCGATTTTTTTATTTTGGCGATTTTTCCGGTTTTCCGCGATTTATTTTCGATTTATAAATTTTTTTTAATTTGGTGCTTTTTTTCGTTTTGGCGATTTTTTTTTATTTTGGCGATTTTTTTCGGTTTGGCGATTTTATAATTTTTAGATTTTTTTGTTTTACCGGTTTTGAAAATTTCAAGAAGTTTGCTCTTACGGTTTCCAAGATACAGCAAGTTATCAAAATTACATAGTCAAAATTACATTAACTGATGGTACACCCTCTAATTAAAATTTTTTTAATTTTAGTGTTAATTATTGTAGTCTGTATAAAAATACACTAACTTTACAAACTTCAAGTGCATATACATACAATTGTATGTATATTACATGGGATTTTAACATTTTTCGTTGCTCGTTTTGGCACACCCTTTAATTTCCAACTCTCATGTATTTGTTGTTGTAGCGGCCAAGGGTCTACACACTGTGTCCAAATTTCAGGTCCGTAGCTCTTACGGTTCTCGAGAAAATACCCTGTGACGGACAGACGGACGGACGGACAGACGGACAGACGGACAGCGTAGCGAAAACAATAGGGTTCCATTTTCACCTTTGGTGCACGGAACCCTAAAAAGGATGATTCCAGGGTTGGGAAACGTACACTTTTTGTGACATATAAAAGTAACTATCAGGTATGTGATAGAAATCGTTTTCGATTTAAAATCTATTGAAAAACGTATAAAGTTGTGATACATACATTTATTATACCCTTTACAAAAAATGGAAAAGGGTATATATAGGTTAGTCATTCCGTGTGTAATTTCCATAATATTCATATGTGACCCATAAAATGTATATATTCTGGGTCCTTATGAATAGCGAAGACGATTAAGCCATGTCCGTCTGTCCGTCCGTCCGTCCGTCTGGTGTACGTGAAATCGGTTTTCCGAAGCTCCTAGAAAAGCTAGAGACTTTGTTCTTGGATTGGTGTGTCAGAAATGGTCCAACTTAGAATGGTATTGAGAATCAGCAAAATCGAGCAGATGGTTTCAGAGCTGGAAAACTGAAACTTGATTTTGCCATATAAAAGTAACTACCGAAAACTAATTTTTACATTTTTTTTAATAAATAAACTTATTTTAAGCTTCAGTACGAATAAAATTGGTATTTCAAATTTAAAAACAAATAAAAAAAATTAAAAAGACTTTTCCAGGGTTGGAATTCCTTAACTTTTTATGTTATATAAATGTAACTTACCAAGACTAATTTTTATTTTCTTTTAATAAATAAACTTATTTTATACTTTAGCATGAAAAAGATTGGTAATTCAAATTAAAAAAATTAAAAAATAAAATGACCTTTCCAGAGTTGGAAAACTTAAAAATTTTTTTTTGTTAAATTATAGTTAAATTATAGAGTCAGAGTTCTCGTTGTACCTTCATAGTGAACAGACGTAATAGCGGAATTTTTCTTATATACAAACTAAACAAAAAAAAGCATACAAAAAATATTCGTAGTACATATTAACTTTGATAAATAAGCATTTTTTTTTTGCTTTGATAATATTTTTACATATTGAAATAACAAAAACAAAAAAAAAACCGTAAACAAAAAAAACATACAAAGTACCCTTGAGGAATACTCTTTATGAGTACCCCAAAGGAAAAAAATAGTGAAGTGAGTTCTAACGGCAGAAATGCCTATTTTACTGTGAGTTTTGATGCTCATAATGATAACAATAAAAATAAAAAATCTGATAATAGACTTGCTGTGAGTTCTGAAGCTCTTAATAAAAATCAAAAATCTGATAATAGACTTTTTCTAACGGCAAAACCACAGTTTCGTCAGCGATCAACTTCGCTTTGTCCAATGCCAACTAGTGAATCGTTGACATTATTGCCTAGTACTTCTACATTTAACTCAGCGATATCATCCGCTTCGGGCTCGTGGTCAACAATTAAACAAGTTGTTACTGAAGACAACAGTAGTACAAAACCAAAGGTACAAGTAGGAATGGACAGATATATAACCATTTTAAAGCGCGGGCGAAGCCCAAATTCTACTAAAATTGGATCCGCCCCAAAGATGTCTAGGGATAACAGCACATCTTCTATCAATCGTCAAAATCGTTTTTCTTTATTGCAAGACAAAAACGACAAGCCCGCTGCATCATCGCAAAAGTCTTTTAAGCCACCACCTATTTATCTGAGAGAAAAAAATTCAAACGCGCTTCTAAAAAATCTACTGTCGACCATTGGTGAAAATACTTTTCACATCATTCCAATTAAACGAGGTAATATTGATGAAACTAAAATCCAAATATATGATGAAAAAGATTTCCGAAAAATTGTTAGTGAGTTTGAAAAAAATAAAACAAATTTTTACACATATCAACTTAAGAGTGCTAAAGGCCTACATATAGTATTAAAGGGCATAGATTCATATGTTGAGCCCGAAGAAGTAAAATGTGCACTTATCGAACAAGGATTTAAGGTAAAAAATGTTACCAATATAATCAATAGAGAGAAGATTCCCCAGCCTCTATTTCGTGTTGAACTGGAGCCGAATGATATACAGTTAAAAAAAACGAGACGCACCCAATTTATAGTCTAAAATACCTTTTACACCGAAAAATCACAGTTGAAGAGCCACGTAAGCGTTCAGGTCCCGTACAGTGCCATAATTGCCAAGAATATGGCCACACAAAAACCTACTGGAAATTACCTACAGTTTGTGTTAGCTGCGGTGAATTGCATGGTACTGCTAAGTGTACCAAGCCAAAAGTACAAGCTGAAAAAAAATGCAGTAATTGTGGAGAAAATCACACCGCTAATTACAGAGGATGCCGTGTATATTCTTTCGTTAAACAGGCTATGGGTCAAAAATCTAAATTAGCTCCAGTTCAATCAGCAAATGCTTACTCCGCCACTCTGCCTCAAACTAGCCAACTAGTTAATTCACGTGTATCGTATGCCGATGCTGCTAAGACTAGTTCTATTCCCACACAAAATGTTCCACCCCCAAGTAATTCAACGAATGCAAACTCTAGCTTTAACTTTAGTCGTCTTGAAGCTACTATTGAGAATCTGGTGCTAACTATAAACAATTTTACAACAAATATGACTAGCATGATGCAAGAAATGCTGAGAATGCAGAATACTCTGCTTCAAGCATTAGTCAACAAACCATGAACACGTTAAAACTATGTTTCTGGAACGCAAACGGCATTCGCCAACATAAAAATGAACTTGAGCACTTCCTCACGGAAAAAAATATTGATATAATGATAGTCTCTGAGACTCACTTGACTTCGAGAAGCTGCTTTAAAATAAATGGTTACACTCTATATGATTCAAAGGACCCGAGAGGGAGAGCATGCGGTGGATCAGCAATTCTAATTAAGTCAAGACTCAAGCACTATATCCTTGAGAACGTTAGTAAAGAATATATGCAAGCTACGAAAATTTTCGTAGAAAATTTTTGTGCGAACTTCGTGATATCATCAATTTACTCACCTCCCAGATTTTCAGTTACCGAAGATCAGTATGAGAAGTTCTACAAATCGCTTGGATCTTGTTTCGTGGCAGCTGGTGACTACAATGCAAAACATACGTACTGGGGCTCGCGTCTTGTTACACCTAGAGGTAGAGCGTTGTTTAATACAATTTCAAAAATGGGCTTAGATGTCATTTCGAGTGGGGAGCCTACTTACTGGCCTACTGACGTAAGAAAAATTCCAGGTGTTATAGATTTTGGCGTCACGAAAAATATCCATAGGGACTTAATTCACGTAGAGGGCTCTGTAGATCTGTCCTCCGATCACTCTCCCACAATAGTTACAATTTTCAACCCACTAAGGAGTGATTTAACTAACTCATATGCGAAAACAATTAATAGGGTCAACTGGCTAGGATTCAAAAAATATATTAGTAGTCACTGCGTAGAAAACATTCAGCTAAGATCACCTGATGATATTGAATTTAATATTGCCAATCTTAACGAATATATTAAACAGGCTGCTGAACATGCCACTACTTCCTATCCGCAGACTGGCTTTAATAGAATTTATTCTACGGAAATTGAACGTCTTGTATGTGAAAAAAGGAGAGCTAGAAGAGAATGGCAACAACACCGATCACCCCTAAATAAAATCAGACTTAAAGAATGTACTAAACGACTCAAAGAGCTGCTATCGTCGGAAAAGACTGCATTACTGGAAAAGTATTTAGAAGGTCTTGATGTAACGTCAACATCTAATTACTCTTTATGGCGCGCTACTAGAAATCTTAAAAGACCCGTTGATCTCAAATCACCATTGCGTACTTCGACTGGAGGCTGGGCAAGAAGCGATAGTGAGAAAGGTAACTTATTTTCTGAGCATTTAAAATCTGTATTCACTCCCAATTCATGTACGGGTGCTGCCGATTTACCGAGTGTAGTCTCTCTACCCCCTCGTCCCTTAAGGTTTAAGATGCGTGAACTACAAAAAATAGTTGCTGAACTCGACCCTAAAAAAGCTCCAGGTATTGATGGCATTAGTAACAAGATGCTGATGAACTTGCCTCATATTGCAATAAGAATTTTGCTATTTATTTTTAATGCCATTTTACGAATGCAGTATTTTCCACATAACTGGAAACTTGCCAAGATTAAAATGATTCCAAAGCCAGGCAAAGATCTTACCAAGGCTGAGTCATATAGGCCTATAAGCTTACTTTCAACAATTTCAAAGCTTTTCGAAAAGATGCTCATGACTAAATTGTCCACAATTTTAGCTGATACTGGGTGCATCCCGGACCATCAATTTGGCTTTAGAAGTCAGCATAGCACCATTGAGCAAACGCATAGATTGGTTCAAATTATAAGGAGGACTTTTGAAGAAAAGAAGTATTGTTCTGCCCTTTTTATTGATGTTTCTCAGGCATTTGACAAAGTATGGCACAAAGGCCTAGTTTTAAAATTGAAGACATACCTACCAATAAATATACAAAAGCTTTTGGAAAGTTATATTGTTGATAGGACATTTACCGTTGTGGAAGGAGACTTCATGAGTGTACCCGAATCTATATCTTCTGGTGTGCCACAGGGTAGTATTCTGGGGCCAGTCTTGTATCTAATATATACTTGTGATATGCCTGTGAGCAATAACATCCACACTTCTACATTTGCCGATGATACAGCCTGTTTGAGTATTCACAAAAATCCTGATGAGGCATCCCGCAATCTCCAAGCACACATTACCCAGCTTGAAATATGGTTGAACTTATGGAGAATTAAAGTCAATGAACAAAAGTGTGTTCATATAACGTTTACCCTAAGAAAAGATACCTGTTCCCCCATTCGAATCAACAATCAAAATATTCCTCAACATTCTCAAGTCAAATACCTTGGCATACACCTTGATCGAAGGCTTACATGGAAATATCATATTGACTCTAAGTTAACCCAAATGAAACTTAAATTGACTCAAATATATTGGTTAATTGGCAGAAATTCAACACTCAGCCTAGACTGCAAACTTTTGATATACAAGTCGCTTTTGAAGCCAATATGGTGCTATGGAATTCAGCTGTGGGGCACTGCTTCAGCTTCAAATGTCGAGAGAATCCAACGAAGGCAAAACAAAATTTTACGTTTGATAACATCTGCTCCATGGTACGTTAAAAATTCAAATATTCATCGTGATTTAAATATGCCACTAGTGAGTGAAGAAATTGCAAAATACGCAGGCAAATGTTTAACTAAACTCGAGTCACATCCTAATCCGCTTGCCCGTAATATTTTGAGCTTTACTGGACACATCCGCTTAAAAAAAAGGACACAAGGGCTCTTATACCCAACACTCCAGATGGGACTGCTTAAAAATACTTCTTTTTGATTATCACTACTTATGTATTATTTATAACTATCACTAAGCTTATGTCCGATATTGGTCGGGCCTAATAATTATATTTAGATTTAAGATTTGATTACTTATTGTTAGTTCATTTTTGAAGATACAATAAATAAATATGTATATGAAAAAAAAAAAATTATAGTAACTTACTTAAATTAAAAATTAATTTTTATTTTTTGTAATAAATAAACTTATTTTATATTTCAGTACGAATAAAGTTGGTATATCAAATTAAAATAAAAATAAAAAAAATAAGAAGACGTTTCCAGGGTTGGAAAATTTTAACTTTTTTTATATAAAAGTAATTTACTAAAACTAATTTTTCCTTTTTTCTATAAATTAAATGTATATTATATTCTTAAAAGATAGAGATTGGTTTTAGAGATCAGAAAAATAAAAAAGGAGGATTCCAGGGTTGGGAAACTTACACTTTTTGTGATATATAAAAGTAACTAGGTCTAATTAATTTTTTTCTTTTTCTCTTTAGATTATATATATTTTACGTTTTGGAAAGAAAAATTTTGTGTAGAAATTATGAAAATAAAAACCGCAGCTCCCGAGCTGAAAAATGTTAACTTTTTTTCCTGAATATTAAAGTAACTAAATAAAACAATTTTTTTTAATTTGCATTTTTCTTTGTTCACTTAACATACTTTATATATTTTTTTAAGAACTACTAAATTGGTATAAGGAATCAGAAAAAAAAGGATGATTCCAGGGTTTGAAAATAATTTTTTTTTTGTAATTATATAAAAGTAAGTACGTCAAATTATTTGTTTCGTTTTGCTAAAGCGTAAGACTTACGGATCTGAAATTTGAACAGAGTATGTAAAATTTTGTCCGCTACAACAATAAATACATGAAAATTAAAAATTAAGGGTATTCTAAAACGAGCAACGAAAAATGTTAAAATCCCATGTAATATACAAACAATTGTATGTATTTACACTTTTAATTTGTAAAGTTAGTGTATTTTTATACAGACTACAACAATTAACACTAAAATTTAAAAAACTTAAATTAAAGGGCGCTCTATAAGTTAATGTAATTTGGACTATGTAATTTTGACAAGTTGCTGTATCTTGGAAACCGTAAGAGCCAAACTTGAAATTTTTTAAAACGGTAAAACTAAAAAATACTAAGATTATAAAATAGCCAAACCGAAAAAAAGTCACCAAGCACCAACAAATCGCCAAAACGAAAAAAAGCGTTAAATTTAAAAAAAAAATCTAAAACTAAATAAATCGCGAAAAACCTGAAAAATCGCCAAAATTAAAACAAACCCTAAAAACCGAAAAAATAACAGAAACGAGAAACGAACGACAAAACTAAAAAAAAAAGTTTAAACAGAAAAAACGCCAAAAGTAGAAATAAAATGTATCCCTAAAGTCTATATATAAAATTAATAAAAGGACATGTTCCGTTTCATTTCGCTGAAACCGTTCCTTTGTGCTAAGCAAATTTGAAAAAACTCCTTAGGAAGAATTCTTTTTAATATTGTATGACGTGACGTCGTTTTTGACAGCTGGAATAAGGGTGAATGTAAAATATTTCTTAAATATAGAGCGTATAATAAGATATTCAACTCATTGCTAATATCGAAAAAAAATATTTAATCGAAAAATACCGAGAAGTCACTTACTAAAAATTGCACTAGAGCAAAAAGTTATAGTTTTTTCACAAAACAAATATGTATGTATGTATGTGCTTATGTATGAATGTATCTCTATACTAAATATACGCACTTTGCTGAAGGGTATATAAGATTAGGCACAGCCGATTTCATTCTGGTTTTGTTTTAAATCGTAATCGGTTTCATTTCCCATCTTGTTCTATGAAAATACTAGGAAAAAAAGGTGTGATTGAAAACGGAATTTGTGTTGTTTTTGCGTTTTTAAATCGAGTAAGCTAGAGTTGACGATTTAGGAGTTATTGTATATTTGAGCAAAATTTTCCTCCAATAAAGCAAAATATGTAAATCAAAATTAGCTTAGAAATATTTTTTATTCCAAACTAATATATAACAGTTGTAAGAGAAATGGCGAAAGTTTGTATAATCATTTATTGAATTTAAATAGTGCTTTTAATCGTAACCAATATAAGTGAGAAATATTTTTTTTTTTGTTAAAAATTACTTTTATAGCAACCAAACAAGTTTTTTTGGTTACCAATACCCATTGTCGGAAGTAATTTTATTTTTCGGTGTTCGCTACAAGAATACACATCGTATTTTAGATGTAATGGATGCATTTCTAGTGCAAGATATTGAAATGTCTTTGGAAAAGTTAACAAAACCGCCATAATAATATATGGATATCTCACAATAATGGTTAATAATAAGCTACAGTAGATAATGGTTATTTTCTAGTATCCATTTCTTCAGAAAGAAACCAATAACAATTATTTTCGGTCCCTGGTTTTAAAGTAATTTATTGAAATCATCATTCTCTTTTTTTGCTTTTAATAAAATTGTTTTACATGGAAAACTCAATTGCATAGACGTTTTTTAAGAACAAATCTACTGATCTGTTTTCGATCTCAAACCTCGAGTATTTTTGATTTTATGTTTGTTTTTATTAACTACACTGTACAACAGCCAAAATCGCCTTTAGATAAAAGTATGCGGACTATATGGATTTCGATGCGTTAAATTCAAATCTGCTGTCAGTTTTTCTCTATCACGTAGAGATTTTTTTTATGGGCGTGGCTAATTTTGGCCCCTAAATTAGTCGGCCATACTAATATATTTTACTATAACTCGAAAACCGCTATTTCGATTTTAATAGATAATAAATCAAAAGACACGCCACAAAATTTTGTTAAAAAAATTAATAATCATTTTTTACCTATCTTTTATGGTTTCGTAGTTATTTAGAATTTAAAAGAGAAAAAAGTTTTTTTTATGCAAAAATCGCGTAATTTTTTTACATGAAAATTGCAATAAAAAAATTAGAAACTCAAAAGTTTCATATTTTTTAAATTTTTCTTAAAACCACATATCCTAGGAATAAAACAAGCTATAAAACGTGAAAATCCAGCAATAAATCTTGATTTTATTTTTATTTTATAAAAAAAACTGACAGCAGATTTGAATTTAACGCATCGAAATCCATATAGTCCGCGTAATTTTATCTAAAGGACAGCCAAAAAATTTTATTTTGTTGTACAGTGCTATTATGTTATTATATTTGTAAGTTTATTTTTTTTGATCCTATGTAACAAAAGTTTCGTGTTGGAAAAAACCTTTAAGGAATTTAAAAACTAAATGATCAAACAGAATAAGTCCGCAACTTCAGGAAAAATCGCTGTCAAATTAACAAAGCCCATAATAAAATCTACAGCAGTAACTGCAAATGCTCTATAATTTTTTTTATTTTATTTTCTTTTGTGTTTCTTTTTATACCCCTTACCAAAAAAATTGTAAAAGGGTATATATAGGTTTGTCATTCCTTTTGTAATTTCTATAATATCAATAAGCGACGCATAAAATATATATATTCTGGATCCTTATGCATAGGGAAGACAAATAAGCGATGTCCGTCTGTCCGTCTGTCTGTACGTGAAATCGGTTTTCCGAAGCTCCCAGAAAAGCTAGAAACTTCGTTCTTGGACTGGTGTGTCAGAAATTTCCCAAAATAGATTGGTATTGAAATTCAGCAAAATCGGGCAGACGATTGCAGAGCTGGATAACTTAAACTTTATTTTGGTATATAAAAGTAACTAGCGAAAACAAATTTCTATTTTTTTTTTTAATAAATAAACTTATTTTACTCTTCAGTACGACTAAAATTGGTATTCTAAATTAAAAAAATATGAAAAAAATTAAAAAGACGTTTCCAGGGTTGGAAAACTAACTTTTTGTGTTATGTAAAACTAACTAAGTCTAAAACTATGTCTGTCACAGGGTATTTTCTAGAGAACCGTAAGAGCTAGAGACCTGAAATTTGGACACAAAATGTAGATTTTTGGCCGCTACAATAACAAGTACATGAGAATTGGAAATTAAAGGGTGTTCCAAAACGAGCAACGAAAAATGTTAAAATCCCATGTAATATACATTCAATTGTATGTATATACACTTGAAATTTGTAAGGTTAATGAATAGTGTATTTGTATACAGACGACAACAACTAACACTAAAATTTAAAAAATTTTAATTAAAGGGTGTTCCATCAGTTAATGCAATTTTGACTATATAATTTTGACAACTTGCTGTATCTTGGAAACCGTAAGAGCAAAATTGAAATTGAAATTGAAATTTTCAAAAACGGTAAAACTAAAAAATTAAAAAAATTATAAAATCGCCAAACCGAAAAAAATCGCCAAAAACTAATAAAAATCGCCCAAAAGATAAAAAGCACCAAATTAAAAAAAAATTATATGACCAAAATAAATCGCAAAAAACCGGACAAATTGCTAAAATGAAAAAAAAATCGCCAAAATGAAAGAAAATCGCCAAAATGAAAAAAAATCGCCAAAATGATAAAAATCTCCTAAACAAAAGAAACCCCAAAAAACAGACAAAATCGCCAAAATGGAAAAAACTCCCAAAACAGGAAAAAAAATTGCTAAAATGAAAAACAGAAAAAAATCGCCAAAATAAAATAAATCGCCAAAATGAAAAAAATCGCCAAACCGAAAAAAAATCGCCAAAAACAAAAAAAAAACCGCCAAAACGAAAAAACCACCAAATTACAAAAAAAAATGTCTAAGACTAAAATAAATCGCAAAAAACCGGAAAAATTGCTAAAATTAAAAAAAAATCCCCAATATTAAAGAAAATCGCCAAAACGAAAAAGAGCCCCAAAAAACAAAAAAACGTCGCCAAAATGAAAAAAAAACAAATAACAGAAAAAATCGCCTAAATGAAAAAAGCTGCCCCAAAAACAGAAAAAGTTGCCAAAACGAAAAAAAGGCGACAAAACTGAAAAAATCGTTTAAACTGAAAAAAACTTCAAAAAAGCAAAAAAGCCACATTAAAAAATGCTAAAAACCGAATGCACGGAAACCTTCGTGCGCGAGTCAAAGTCGCACTTTACTGAATTTTTTAATATTAAAGGAATTAAATGGAACTAAGTTTTTTCTTTGTTCACTTAACATATTTTATGTATTTTTTAAAGAAATAGATTGGTATAAGGAATTAGAAAAATCCTTAATTATGATTCCAGGGTTGGAAAACTTACACTTTTTGTGTTATGTAAAATTAAATAGGTCTAAAAATTGTTTTCTTTTCCATTATAAATCGAATATATTTTATGCTTCTGAAAGAAAAGTTTGGCGTATAAAATTCGAAAAATGAAAATTACAGCTCCAAAGATGGAAATTTTGATTTTTTTTTTTTTTTTTGGTATTAAAGTATAAAATTAACTTTTTTTATTCCTTTGTTCACTTAACACACTTTATTAATTTTTTAAATCAAAAAAATCAACTATTGCTAATATCGAAAATAAAATAATTGAATCAAATTCTTTAATCGAAAAATACTGAAAGGTCACTTACTATTAATCCTTTAGAGAAAAAAATGATAAATTTTTTACAAAAAAAATATGTATGTATGTGTCTACTACTACTACTGTGTATACTATATATGTATATGTACGCACGTTGGTAAAGGGTATATAAGATTCGGCACAGGCGAATATAGCACTCTTACTTGTTCTTTGTAGTATTGTTCACAAAATATATAAAATTTATTGAAATTATGGTAAAATGTATGAGAGAATATTTGTTTATATGTGAGAGCATAAGAAAAACTGCTCTCAAAATAAAATAGATTCTATCCAGTGTTGTCAGATTTATTTTCGGCCTCCTCGCCAAATGAATTGTCGAATATCGCCAAATATCGCCAATATAATAAAACATTAAATTTTAGCTGCAAAAATATTTTTATTATGTAATTATTACAAATATCGTTAAATATTAAATTCAGTAGGTAAAGTCTATCGTAAAACATAAAAAAATATTTAAAGCGTATTGTACAATAATATAGCCAAAGTATATGTCATATTCGAAGGTGGCACAATATATTGGCAAATACCAAAAGACTTTTGATTTTTATTGTACAATCAAGAGAATTGTGTAACGTGGTGACAACATTGTTCAATGTTGTTTACTTTTTGACTGTCAGGAAAATTGGGCAATATTTTCTTTTTAGAACAACATATGCAATAATATTGCAAAGTATTTAAATTGACATATAAAAAATACTGACGTATAAAAAGACTGAAAAATAACTTATTCCAAAAATTAGTCTTAATAGGATAAATTGAAGTTGAACACCAAGATCAAAATTATTATTTAAATCTTGTGATAAAACGGAATTAACGTTTAATTAAGTGTGTGTTAAAGTACACATATCATATCCCTGAAGTAGTAAGTGCCAGCAGCATCGTCGTAATCATACAATTTAGGCGATAACTCTTGCAGCCTTTTTCCTGCTTCATTATCAAAATCTTGGTTTCAATTTATAAAAGGAAGTTTTCCCCACTGTGTTTCATAAACACCAAATGAGATTTTTTGGTCCATAATTTTTTTTTTTTAAACTTCTTGAGTTTCAGAAAATTTATGTTTGAGATAAAGAGTCACAACATTTGGAATTTTATTCACGAAATATTTTATGTTGGAGAAGAAATTGCTTATATAAAAAATTTCATAGTTTTAACATTATTATATTTTATTGAAATCGTAAAAATGTAGCCAAAAATATCGCCAAGGAGTTCAAATATCGCCAAGTAAATCGCCAATCGCCATTTCAAAATTTTCGTCGCCAAAAACAAATTTTTGTCGCCACGTTTGGCGAGATATCGCCATATCTGACAACACTGATTCTATCTATCGACTGATTTCTAAGGCTAGTTTTTTGTGTCATTTTGTATGGAAAATGTGTTTATGCCGCAATTCTGTTTGATCATTTAAAGTTAAAATAAAATAAAGTTCTTGTTCTAAAGCCCAATCTGAATTAACATTCGAGTATTTATGTATATAAGATGTGATTTAGTGAATTAACATAGCAGTATTTATGTATATAAGAGTGTTAAGTTAGTGTTTTAAGCTTTCTAATCAAATTTGTGTTAATGCCTGGCAAATTTAATGTTTATTATTTCTATGGAGCGGGATCCCGGGATCTCGGGATATACAAAAAAATTTCCCACTTTCCCGGAAATGAAAAAGTCCGGAAAAAAACTCTAATTAAGAATCACTAACACAAGTAATGCGAAAAATTCGCGAAAATGACGAAAATTCGAGAAACGTTGCTAACAGCGGATGATAACAAAGTTTAATAATGTTTAAATATTTTCAAAACTTTTAAGAAGTTAAGAAACACGCAAAAAGCCGCTTTTATTGCAAACTTTTCAAAAAATCGCGGGAATTGGCAAAATTTCAAACAAGCAATAATATTGATTAAAAATCGCTAAAACTGTAAAGGATGCAAAAAATGCGGTTAAATCGCGAAATTATGAAAATTCGCAAAAACTTACAAACAGCCGGATGATAACAAAGTCTATTATTGTTTAAAAATCGGCAAAACTGCCAGGAAGCTGAAAATATGCAGAAATTTGCGAGAAGTTACAAAACGGAAAGCAAGCCTTAAAATTAGAAATCGCAAAAGCCATTAAAAATATAAAAATTTTGAAAAAAACGCGAAGTTTAAATTTAGCAAAAAATTTGTATATTGAGAAATTTGTTGTTGAGAAGAAAATTAATGCTTCAAATTTATTTATCTTGCTGTCCATAGAAATAAGTCGATCGCTTTAATGATGACCTCAAAATTAAACAAAACCCTTTACTAAACATTGTAATTTCCGCAATGTTAGCAATTTTTTTTCGCGATTGATCTAATTTTCTGAAGTTTTGTTATTCCTTGCAGTGTAAGTAATTTCTGCAATGCATTTAGAAATTTTTCGCGAATATGCGGTTTTTCGCGTTCTTTTCGATTTTTTTAATTTT
Source organism: Tachina lurida (assembly GCA_944452675.1). Lineage (NCBI taxonomy): Eukaryota > Metazoa > Arthropoda > Insecta > Diptera > Tachinidae > Tachina > Tachina lurida. The sequence goes on from OX101754.1 coordinate 81,805,875, forward strand.
TAACAGTTTTGGCGATTTCGAATAAAAAATAGGGTTTGTTTAGGATTTTACTTTTCGCGAATTTTTGCAATGTTCGCGATGGGAGCGAGTTTTTGAAAGTATTGTGCTTCTTAACAGTTTTCGCAAATTTTTAACAATATTAGACTTTGCTTTTATAAAAGTCAAAGAAGGTTTACATGAAGTTTTCTCAAAGTATACCCGATAGATTTTTTTTTATTTTCACCATTGCTTCCGACACATGTTTGGAAGAAATGTGTAAATTTTTGTGAATTTTCATGATTAAAGTTAGAAGTTAATAAAACTTTATTGAAAGAGAAAAATACTGTTTTGTGCCACACAAGCCACTTTTCATAACTTATTTTTAAAAAGTCGCTTTTTGTGCTTCATGTGTATACAACTTTACTGTTGTGGCGTTCACAGCAAAATAATACTTATTAAACCTGAAAATAGTTGAAATGAAAATTTCGCGAAACATGTTTCGGATTCAGAAAATTGATACTCGAAATATATATACCTCATACCTAACACGGTGGGTCAAACCAATAATGGGCTGACGATATGTTGGATCACCTAAAGTCACATTTAAAGAAATGTTTGTATGTGCCCGGTATTAGAGATCGACCGAAGGCGTTTTTTTTTGCCAAAGCCGAAGCCGAACTTCGGCTAAAATCCTAAAGTTCGGCCAAAACCGAAGCCGAAGCCGAAGCCGATGCCGAATGTTTTAAATTTTAAAAATGATACTTGTTTTATATGAATTAAGAAAAAAGTTTCCTTTTTTGAGATCACTGAAATAGCTGTAATATCTATTGGATACATAACAAGAAAAATAAAACTATTTTGCAATTTCTAGATTGCTTTTTCATTTGATCACTCACAAGAACGTCCAAGTAAAAGAAAATAGAAAGCAACTGGGTTGTATTTCAAAGCAACCCTTTCAAAACACAATAGAAACTGTCGGCGAGCAACGACCAAACATAATGTTATTTTTCAAGCTTGGAATGAAAAATATTCGGCTTCGGCTAATCGGCCGATTTTTGCCGTAGGCCGAATGTTGGCCGATTACCAATTTTTGGCCGAAGGCCGAAGCCGAAGCCGATTAATCGGTTGAACTCTACCCGGTATACTCCCGATACTGAAACTGTTTTGTTATTTCTGCTTTTTATATAGAACCAACTTATAATTAGAAAATCCCAACCACAGACCCAACCAAGGCAGATTCATTTCCGGGTAATCGGGGGTGTCATAGAATACGAGTCGGTTTTGCTGATTGTCGGTTTTGTAAACCAATATTGGATTCATTTGGTGTCATGAAAACAAGTCGGTTTTGTTATTTTTGAATGGAAATATGTTCGATGTTCGAATCAGATTTTTTATGGTTTTGTTCACTTGCTTCTAATGCAAGCTTTTGTTTAAAAATTTTGCCAATTATGGTATTCTTAAAAATTCGATTTTCATAAGAATCAAATTATAAAAAATAAATAAGAAGTACCAAGTGGATACCCAGTTATGAAAATGTTCTTAAACTCTTAAAAAGACTGAAATTTGAAATAAATCACGCAATATTGGAAACAAACAATAAACTTAAATTGCTTACACTCGATAAAACTGTAAGAGATAAAGCAAAATACCACGAAAGTTCGCAAAAGCTTGCAAAAATTTTAAATGTTAAGCTCCTAAGTAAAAACTGTATAAAGAAAGGAAAAAACAGAAATTTGCCAAAAATTGCAAAATTTTAAATAAGCCATAATTTTATTAAAAATGGCTACAACTCTAAGGAATAGTAAAAAAAATTCTGTATAAAATGCGAAAATGGCAAAAATTTGCAAAAACTTGGTAACAACAGAATACTAGCAAAGATTAATACTGTTTTAAAAAACGCGAAAACAGAAATACTGGCATAAACTCGCTTTCATCGCGAAGATTGCAAAAATTCGCAAGAAGTTGCAAAATCGGAAACATGCCTTAAAACTTATTAGAAATCTCTAAAACTGTTAAAAACATAATAAACTCGGAAATAACGCGAAAAATTACAATTTCGGGATAAATCGCAATTTCGCGAAAAATTTCCAAATGCATTGAATAAATCACTTACACTGCAATGCACTGCAAAGAATAAAAAAAATCTTAGAAAATTAGATAAATCGCAAAAAAAATTGCCTACATCGCCAAAATTGCAATGAGCTATTGGAAACGATTCTAGCATATGTATGTCTGGGTAGAAGTATAAGCTATTCTAGATGATGTAGTCAAGTTTACGGAGCTCTTTATTTGTCCAAGTGGGTGCAACTTTACTTGAACTAACGAAAAGCCTAATGCCTTCCCCTATTAAGGATAAAAAACATAAAAAAATATATACACACTTTTTTTTACCAATTTATCAACTTTAATTTGGTTGAATATTCGCTAAAAATCAAACTGTTGAAAAAAAGATATGAAAAATGGAGCTTTTAGCCATTTTATTTATTTTCGATAACATTGGTTTCTATGACACCTAAAACCGACACTAGACATAGTTTGAACAAAAATCCGACAACATTGGATTTCATGACACCAAAGTATTTTTTTGTCGGTTTCTAATCCAATTCCGATAAGATTGGTTTCTATGACACCCCTGAGTGATTTTGTAGTTGATGGTTGATAAATTATGGTTGAGACGGTCTTGGGGGTTAGAGGATTAATAACATGAAAAAAAGCCGCCTGCGACCAACTTTAAACCATTCAAGATCCTGAGTGATCATGGGAAATGAAAAATCATAAGACAAACCTAAATATTGCAAGACTACATATCGTCCCTACCACGTCAAACTATCCAATATACAAAATTCACTTTTAGATTCGTTATCTTGGTACCATAATTTCTACGATATGCCTCGTTTCAAAATGCTGAAATTCTCATGGACGATGGACAACCTAATAAGAAATATTTTAAGACTAGCACTTCACGGACTAGCACTTCAAGCAATTCACGGATCTTCGAGCACTTCTGAAAAATACAAATTTGCATATTGGATAACATTAGCCTTTCGATGTGCATTGGTTACAGCGCAGAGTCTGCAAATGTACACAAAAATTTATTTCATACTTCATTAGTGGTTTAATTTTATGTACATATGTATGTACGTATGTATGTATGTATATGTATGGTTATATTTCGAAACACATTTTCTCGGTATAAAAAGTAGAAAATTTAATTAAAAATACATATTTTTGATAATTGATTAAGTTCTGGGACTATTTATTTTTCTTCTTGCTCTTGACCTTTTTAGCGCTGCAGACATCTGCCAGAGCAGCATCCAAATCTTTTTCAGTGATTTGAGTCTCTGTGGTAACATGTTGTTTAGCCATAATCACTGGCATTTTTGGTGTCTTCAATTCAATTTCAATGTTGTTCTTTTTATATTCACTCTTTTGTTTGCTGCCCAATTTCACCAAAAATACATCGCTGTCAGTTTCTTCGCAAGTCTTGTAGCAAACCTAGAATAAGAAAAGACGAATTAATTTTGTATTTATTAACTCAGATCATAATTAATGTTACTCCAAACGAAATGATATATTGAACTACACTAATCAAAATGTCGGTTTGCTATAATTTCCTTAAAAATTGCATAAATAAAGTGAAACTTCGCTTAATGCTGCTTTTAAATTGATAAATCGTAAGTATTGATATCATTAAAATTTTAACTAAAATTCAGTGTTGCAGGTTTTTTTTCTATAGCTTATCCCCAATTTTTGATTTGTCATCCCCAAAAATCCCCAAATTGAGTTTTTTTTTATTAATTTTTTTTTTGTGAAAAAAATAATTTTTTTTAATTTTATTTAAAAAATAATGACAAAAATAACATATTTATTCAATAAAATTCATTTATATCGATAGCTGTTTTTACATTCATACAAAGTTTACCAATTCAAAAACTTTAGAATCGAAATCTTCTGATTCATCAGTCTCAGAAATTGTGTTGTACATAGTACTTGTATTAAAAAGCTGTAGCATTTCAGCAGAAGGATTTAATTAATTAATTTACCCAAGATATTCGCTTGCGAATTCTGAGCGGATCCAAGTTCAAAGTGTTTCCAATCACTCCAAGAAATGGTTATGTGAAATAAGGTTTCCATGCACATATCAGTGATCGGCAATGAATAGTTTTTTCGCTATTAGTACTGACTCATGCTATCGCACACTAAATCATAAGGAGTCACAACTCAAAAAATTTCGGATCGGATGCTGAGTAGTTGCAAACAACTGTAGTTACTGTACAAATGACGCAAGTATGTGATATAAAAACAAGCATAACGGTATTTTATATTCTTCAAGAAGACTGTATTGCAAAGGAAATTGTTGAGGTCGCTATAGATTTCTTCAATTAACTGGTTTATGAAAAAACACATTGATTCAGGGGGGTTATCTTATTGTATCTTATTAACATAGCAATTCGAACACATTTCCGTTCGATTCGGATTACATAATAACCCCCTGATCAATCGCTTTTGTGAAATCCCATGGCCACCGAGGTCGCCCGATCTAACTCCCATGGATTTTTTTTATGAGGCTACCTCAAAGAGAGGGTTTATAATGACCATCCCCAATCTCTTGCGGCTTTAAAGGAAAATATTCTGCGTGTGGCGCAGAACACAAGGCTCTGTTTTGAACAGTGTGTTCAACTCGACGGAAGACATCTGGATGACATACTCTTTAAAAAATAAAATCCGCATTTTCATTCTATCGTTCAATGCTCTTAATCAGTGTTGTCAGATATGGCGATATCTCGCCAAACGTGGCGACAAAAATTTGTTTTTGGCGATGAAAATTTTGAAATGGCGATTGGCGATTTACTTGGCGATAATTGAACGCCTTGGCGATATTTTTGGCTATATTTTTACGTTTTCAATAACATAGAATAATGTTAAAAATATGAAATTTTGTATATAAGCAATTTCTTCTCCAACATAAAATATTTCGTGAAAAAAATTCTAAATGTTGTGACTCTTTATGTCAAACAAAAATTTTCTGAAACTCAAGAAGTTAAAAAAAAATATGGACCAAAAAATCTCATTTGGTGTTTATAAAACATAGTGGGGAAAGCCTGCTTTTATAAATTGGAAACAACATTTTCGTAATGAAGCAGAAATAAAGGCTGCAAAAGTTATTACCTAAATTGTATGATTACGATGATGCTCTTTCACTTACTACTTCAAGGATAAGATATGTGTACTTTAATACACATTTAATTAAACGTTAATTCCGTTTTATCACAAGATTTATATAATAATTTTGATCTTGGTGTTCAATTTATCCTATTAATATTGATTTTTGGAATAAGTTAGTTTTAAGTCTTTTTTAAACTCCAGTATTTTTTAAATGTTAATTTACAACTTTGCAATATTATTGCATATGTTGTTCTACAAAAAAAAATATTGCCCAATTTTCCTGACAGTGAAAAAGTAAACAACATTGAACAATATTGTCACCACATTACACTCTTGATTGTACAATAAAAAGCAAAAGTCTTTTGATATTTGCCAATATATTGAGCCACCTTCGAATATGATATACACATTGGCTATATAATTGTACAATACGAAAAATTGTACAATTATATTGCAAGTTGGTGGGCCCCTTCAAATAATAAATTTTTTATGTTTTACGATAGACGTTACCTACTGAATTTAAAATTTAACGATATTTGTAATGTAATTACATAAAAATATTTCTGTAGCTAAAATTTAATGTTTTATTATATTGGCGATATTTGGCGATATTCGACAATTCATTTGGCGAGGAGGCTGAAAATAAATCTGACAACACTGCTCTTAATTATTACGTTTTTAGGGTTTCGTATACCAAAGGTGAAAAGAAACCCTATTGTTTTCGCAACGCTGTCCGTCTGTCCGTCCGTCTGTCACAGGGTATTTTCTCGAGAACCGTAAGAGCTACGGGCCTGAAATTTAGACACAGTGTGTAGACCAGTGATGCCAACTTAGCCCTTTTCGGGCTAGATTTAGCCCGTTTTCAGTCACTCAAAACGCGAAAAAAGATTTTTGGCCCGAAAATTTAAAATTATCCAGCACTTTTTACAATTATCTTTCAGCGCTTTTAGCCCCTTTTAACTTTTTGCTCGATATGTCTACATTTAAATTTTTACGAACTTTTTCTTCCTTTAATCTAGCAATATCGACTTATGAAACAACGAGACAGCATTGTTTACCTAATTTTCTTCTTTTATTTTGCTTGTTGTAAATTAAAAATTCGCGCGAATTTTTAATTTGCAACCCATTTGCACTCAACCAGTTTTTTTAACAAACACTATAATACATAGATAACATTATTGTAATTATAATTATAAATTATCTTTTTATATAGTATGTGAAAACATGCGTTTTAAAACTTTTCGGCTTCAGTGTTAAGAACTTTTTAATAGGTTTGATCCCGTACTGCACATTGGGCGCCCGCGGGATCCCAATTTTACCGAAAACTGTTCCCGTACTCAAAGTTTGGGCAAGTAAGGGAGCTTTTGAGAGAGTAATGTTCTTCTTCTTCTTGACCGAAACAGCCCGTAATTTTTCTTTGGGCTAGTTTGGGCAAGCCGATAAACGATCAGCTGTTTGAAAAATAACCAATAACAAAGTAAAATTAAATTGTCCTAAACACTAAAAACATTGAAAATTTTTATCAAAAAGGTGTATAAGCAAGTCGTGAACTAAGTTTTATCAATTTTTATGTAAAATTAAGAAACAAAACGTTCTAGATATGCCACAACATGTAAGTAAACGCATGCGTGTGTATGTGTGTATGTATGTATTTACTTGTGCTTTGGTTTTTGGTAAACATTTTTGGTTTTTCTTGTTCCCGTACTTTTGTAAATTTTTTGTATTCTTGAGAGAAATTATAGCTTGTTCTCATTTTACCGAACTTTGCCCAAAAAGTACGGGATCAAACCTAATGTAAGTGGATTAAAAATTAATCACTAAAAATTTATTCACTTTGTTTATAAAGAAGTTATTTAATATAAATACAATTATATTACCTATCGACATTTGCTTGAATCACAATAGTGTTTCTAAAAAATTTGGTGAATGTAGCAAAAATAATTATAATTTCACTGCATATCTTCATAAGCTTAAAATTAATATAAGTCGCAAAATTCGGTTTCTTAATTATAGGTTTCATTTCTGCCAGGCAGTTAGACAAAATGTGACAAAACAGAAATCCTTATTAGAGTTTATTAGGTCGTCAAAATATGCGTCAATACTTTACCATAAAATTTTGGCACTTCCTTTATTACCGCCTGATTTAATAAAAAGTTCTTTTGTGGCATTAAGATCCAAAATACTGTTGATGGATACCAAGTGCTTATTTTCAAAATTTTTAAAATATTTTGAAAAGCAATGGATTAACAAGGTAATATTAAATATATAATAATTTACATATATTAACATGTCTGTATGCATACAATGTTGTTGTAGATTGGCTGTGAAAGCTTAGCTGTTCATAATCAGGATTAGGGATGGGCAAAAAATATCGATATATCGAAATATCGATATTTGCGAAAATAAATATCGATATATATGGCCGATATTTCAAAAACCGATATATCGATACATCGATTCTTGTTTACGAGTATCGGGTTTCGATATTTTTAAGAGCTCTACAACTTGTTGCCGGTTTTTAGCTGTACGATATTGGCATCAGTGCTAGTGATGCGAAGAAAAAAAGAGAAATTTCAATCATAATAAGGCGCATCTATAAGGTGACCTAACTTAACTAAGCTAAATGCCAAATTTTGTTTGTGTGGGTATAAGCCTGAAGACAGAACTATTTTTTATTTGCTGTTCTGTTACGAATCAGCTAACTAAAATTTGTTTAAGTGTTGTAGTTTTGTGTCTATTTTACTTGTAAATTTGTTACTTGTAGGTTTGATAAACGGGCCCCTGTTCTGTTTAGGTTCAACCTCTGAAAATCAATAAACTGTTAAGTAATTGTAAGTGGCAACATAATTAAAATAAAAACATTTCGAAATAAACTGTGATTGTACTTTAAGAATTTAAAAAATGTAATTTTTACCACAGACGATAAGCAGCTCTGGGTTGAAGAACATCATTTCGCGTCATCGTAATTATTTCTTAAGTGCGGTCAGGCTTGTGTCTGTTGTTTGGACTTCGATAGTTTTTCGTCTCGCTCGCACTGGTTGACTGATCTTCCACGGATAACCGTATAATCTTGCGGTTTTTGTGGAATTTCATTTGTAGGCAAAAATATCGATATATCGAAATATCGATGTTTTCAAAAAATATATATCGATACCATTTCAAAAATATCGATACGATATATATCGATAAATTTTTTTCATTTGCCCATCCCTAATCAGGATACAAGAACAACATCTGCAGTTGAGGCTTATAACGGTTTTCTTGGACGATCTGCCGAAAAGTATGGACACTTTTTTAAATTCGTGCGTATAATTCGAGACGAGGAGTTTTTTAAAAGTCGTCATTTCGATATGTAGTGTGGCAGTGGTGGATCCCTTGCAAAAAAGAAAAGAAACCGCAGCATAGAAAAAAGAAGAAAAATAAGAGAAGCAACTCAGTTATTGATAGATGGAAAAATTACAGCCTCATCATTCCTCTCCCGAATGGTGTTCACAGAAAATAATATATGTATAAATATGGTACCGGAGGAAAATATATTTCAAGAAGAAACATCGGAGGATGAAGTGCCTGAAAGCCTGGATGAACCACCATTGGACAGTGCTCAAAACGAGTGCATCATTTGTCTGGATAAACAGGCAAATACAGTTTTAATACCTTGTAAATATTTAAAAATTTGCAATGATGCAATTTCGAAAAATCATCAAAATTATAATTGTCCGTTCTCCCGGAAAGTTGTACAGAGTGGTACAGAGCTCTATGCAAGTTTATGTATAATATTTTTTTAATTTGGATCTCATTGTGCTATAATTTTCATTGAATATATATTTCTTTATTTTTCAAACTTGAGTTTATACATACATAAATATGTACATACCCATCAAACAAAATGCCCCGAATTCTTAAAGAATTCGTAACGACTGGTCGACAAAATCTTCCGATTTCGGAACCGAAATATTACCGAAATCGTAACAATTTTTGTATGAAATGGTTGACACGACTTCGTAACGATATGTCGGTACGAATTCGTTACGATAATTCGGTACGAATTCGTAACGACATGTAGGTACGATTTCTTTTTGCTTTTATAGCAGAGTACCGCTTCACCGTTATGTTGCTGCTATTGTCGAAATAATTTGCACATACTCACACTTTTTAATATTTGCTACAATCCTGTTTTTATCAACATATACACATATTTATCAAAAAAAAAATTTCACAGACTTTTATTTATGTATGTACTCAAAAATCAAAGTTTTAATGTTTAAAAAAAAATTGTTCAGAAAAACTACCGAAATTTCTTAACGAGTTCGGTACGAAAAGTCTGAGTTCAGACAAACTACCGAAATGTCTTAACGAATTCGGTACGACAAGTCTGACTTCAGAAAAAGTCGAAACATTTTGTTTGGGGGGTACTCAAAAATCAAAGTTTTAATGTTTAAAAAAAATTGTTCAGAAAAACTACCGAAATTTCTTAACGAGTTCGGTACGAAAAGTCTGAGTTCAGACAAACTACCGAAATGTCTTAACGAATTCGGTACGACAAGTCTGACTTCAGAAAAAGTCGAAACATTTTGTTTGGGGGGTATATACATGTAACCATGGTGTAAATATACAGGTGACTGCGTAAAGATTTTTTATACCAAAAAAACGGCAACCATAGCTATGTAAAGAATCGAAGAATGTCAAAAGCATAAAAATAATTGTACTAAAACCAAAACAAAATCGAAGTTTTTGACATTCTTCAGCTACAAAGCACATAGAGCAAAAAATTTTCAGCTGAAGTAACGCTACCACCTAGTTAGATACACCTTACATGTAACCTTAATTAAATTAATTTCAATATAATTTTTATTTACTTTGAATCAAAAGATGGTCGTTATTTGGAAACAACTTTTTATTGGGGATTTGGTTCACTTTTTGCTGGATATTAGTTCATTATATTGGGGACTTATTTCATTTTAAAAATTGGGGCGTTGATTCACCATGAACTAAGTCCCCAAACTTTGGGGTTTTAGTTCATTGGGGACTTAGTTCCTACTGCCCGCCTCGGTGGGCGATACTTCTTTAATGACCAAAGACCCCAAAACAGATATGAACAAAGCCCCCAAAGTTTTATATGAAAAAAAAAACAACGACTTTTGAGGAATCAGTTCTCTTTTAGCTAAATTTTTGGGGGCCAAGCTCATTTTTATTTTTGGGTACTTAGTTCATAGCGAACTAACTCCCCAAACTTTAGGGACTTAGTTCATTTATGTTTTGGGGACTTAGTTCATTGAGGACTTAGTTCCTACCGCCGTTTAAAACGCTTATTGATTTCATTAAAAATATGTAAACGTGTAATTACGTTATTATCATGTTTTGCAATTGTCTTTTTAACGCTTATAAAGTTGGGTGCTTTTCGATTATAAACCCCTTGCTTTGATGTCTTTTGTAAAGGTCACAGCAGCGTTTTATCAATGTTTTGCTTACATTTGAACGCTTACAAAACGCTTATTTTTATATGTAAATGCTGGCTGGGCATATACACTATTTAATCTACGTATGTATTAAAGTCCTGCACAAGACCATTTATAAGAACGGCTACGTTCGTAAAAGCATTTCTAGTGCACGTCTGCAGCATCACGAACATCTTACGTTCAAAAATGCATAACTTGGCAGCACTATTCAGAGTCAAACGTTTTTTAATGCATTTAATCGGCATACCTGCCGCAAATCTGTGCAAATGGCGCAGTAAATTATTTTAAGATGCAAGAAGTTGCAGTGGAACAATAAGTTGAATATATCTATGTATTTTGATGTTTAAATTACATATTTCGAATCTTACCAAAAAATGAGATTGATAAACTCGAAAATAACTTTGAAACACATAATCTTGGTAGTTTTTTATTATTTCAAAGGAGTTTTTTTATTTTAGTTGTATTCTTTTTAAGGCCAATGCTGTTCTCATAAGAAATTGTCGCTTTGATTTTCTTTTAAATTTTTTGCTTACTATAATTTAAAAGAAAATTGTCAATATTTTCTTAAATAAAATTACTTGCCAATTTTAAAATTTTTTGCAGTTTGTTCAAAAATGTCAACTGAGCACAGATGTTGAGCAGTTGCAAAGCATGTGCAGCAGATAATCACGCATACGCAGTAAAACCTGGCAGAACTGCCGCATTGATGCATAAATTTGCAGCATTTACGAACGTACCCAACTTTCAAGACATGAGGGATTTTTCAAATGCTTTACTACAGCGAAGTCTTCTAAAACAAACGCTAAGCAACACTGTTTGCAAGAATTTGTTTCAGTTATTGCAAGTATAGGAGTAAAGAAGAAAATACTTCGTGACTGAAAAATTTGTGATGATTGCTTCTTTCTACGCATGGGCGCGTATACAAGCGTCATGCATGTACATACACACACACGTTGTTTGTATGCTCTTTTATTTTTCTGCACACAAACAAACGTTCACATGCATTTACATTAGTTGTGTGCGCTTGCTTAAAAAAACCTCCCTTAAACACATAATAGCTTACCATATACATACATATTATACACACACTCAAACGTACAATATGGAAAATAACAAGCATACACGTATCAACACTACTTTGTTGACTGTTTGTTCATAACAAGAAGTCTTCACGACATTGCTTGTTAGCACTCATATACACGCACAAAAATGTATCTATCGTGCTTTGCTTATAATACGACAGCATTTATTATTGGTTTAGTATAATGCAGCCACGAGAATACATTTAAAAAACAAGACGTATTTACATTTCAAGACTATTTACGCAGGTCTTTAGTATGTATGTACCTTATTGAAATGTTATATATCAAGCTATGTATGTGTTCATCTCATGATAGTTATTTGTTTTCTAACAAATTACTTTACTTTGGCTTTGATTTTCAACGGAATAATTTAAAACTACCCCCTTTTCGCGCTTTTTCCAAAAATTTTACTTAATGTTGCATTAAACGTATATTTTTTCAGTTCAGCCCTTTTAAGCCCTTTTTTCAAAAATTTTTACGCGTTTTAAGTCTAAAAAGTTGGCATCACTGGTGCAGACCTTTGGCCGCTACAACAACAAATACATGAGAGTTGGAAATTAAAGGGTGTTCCAAAACGAGCACCGAAAAATTTTAAAATCCCTTGTAATATATATACAATTGTATGTATATACACTTGAATTTTGTAAGGTTAGTGTATTTTTATACAGACTACAACAATTTTAGTGTTAATTTTGTAATTTTTGTAATTTTGACAACTTGCTGTATCTTGGAAGCCGTAAGAGCAAACTTCTTGAAAATTTCAAAAACGGTAAAACAAAAAGATCCCAAAATTATAAAATCGCCAAACCCAAAAAAAACGCCATAACAAAAAAAAATCGCCAAAACGAAAAAAGCACCAAATTAAAAAAAAATTCTAAATCGAAAATAAATCGCAAAAAACCGAAAAAATCGCCAAAATTAAAAAATCGCCAGAATGAAACAAACGAGAAAAAAGCGAAAAATAAACAAAAAAAAAATTATTTCAGCTGAAAAAAAGTCAAAAACTTAAAAAAACGCTGTATTAAAAAAATGATCAAAGCCCAACGTACGGAACCCTTCGTGCGAGAGTCAAAGTCGCACTTTACTGAATTTATTTTATTTAAGTTTGAAAATATGAATCTCCTACCAGATAGACTGAATTGCCAAGCAGAATTTCAAAAGTTCATTATTAGATCTTTTGCCTCAGCTTTTTTGAATGCAAACAGATATTACAAAAAAAAAGAATTTTATCAGAAATTTTCTCAAACGTACCTCAATTCCTTTTTTACGCGTATCCACATCAAGATCGTCCATAAAATTTTTAATATCCTGACGATCAACTTGTACACAACTGCTTTTCGCATCTTTTCGATGTTTTGGCTCACATATGGTATCGCACTTATTTAGATTAGATCTCATTCGATGACTGCGATAACTATCAATTTTTTTGCTCTGATTATCACAATGTGTTTTAATTTTTGAATAGGGAACATGATATTTTTCCGCACAGCAATTATCATTACCGGAATATTTGATATTTGCACGAATTTTAGGTAAGTTAGGATGGTTGATAATATGGCCTCCAGTTTGCCGTTTTATATAATTGCGAGCAAAGTTGCTGCGTCTCAGAATGTTCGAGAAACTGCAATTGGAATTGCGAATATTTTCCTAAGGATGTAACAACCAAATTCGTTTAAAAAATATATCATGGTCGATTTATTTCAAGGACATACACATACCTTTTCATTAAATTTATCACATTCGTTTAAGTGGTCATCATGAAAGTCTTCGGTGCCATCGCATATATTCTCCACACGATGAGAATCTTTAAGTACACGTATAACCAAACCACTGCCATTGAGACAGGCTTCAAATTCGTCATAAGCTTCCGGTCCAGGATCCGCTTGGCGTGGCGTCAGAAAACAAGGCTGTATACATAGACCACTAGGTGAACAAGGATCTTTTGCGCTATTATCACATGTTTCAGCTGAACATGGATTGCAATTCAATGAATCGTATGTGTCTTGATAGGCTGCACAAGAATGTGAGATGAAATTAAAATAAAAATTAATATTTAGTTCAAGGCTTGAACTTCAAATGGAACATACCCTTTTTCGATGACAGAAATATATATTTCAGGACTTCTAAGCTTCTAGTTCTCATATTTTAAACGTGTTTTTATGTTAATTTTGTTTAAGTTTACTGTTTTTTTATAATTTTTATAGACATAGATATATTTTTTTTATTGGCCACTATATTTTTTCAATAAATAGCGCAATTTCCGTAAAGCTTTTGCCTTAGCTATAAAAAGGAAATTTTAAAATATGAACTTGTTCGATTAAAATGCATAAGTATACACTAGTGTCCAACCGATCAATAAGATTCATTTATTTCGCGAGTACACAATTTCTTCTGACAATGAAATTTTTTGTAATGTATTATTATCTTGCAGGAAGCTTGTGATGAATTTCCGGCGACATTGTCAACAGAGCGTCTACATATTAATATTTGCTTTTGTCAGATACACACTCTAATTTGTCGGGGACATCACCCAAAAGTAAAACCTAGTCAATAGTACCAACGTCAGTAGATAAGTTAGATTAGAATAGATTAGATTTACTTAAATGTAGTAGTGACTCTATGATTCCAGTGTCTACTTATGGTCAATAGTACCTACGACAGTAACAGATTTTCAGTAACACACACGTATTAAAAGTCTATAGCAAAAGCCATTGCAATGTTTGATTTGTTCGACAATATCGCACACTAAATCATAAAGTCACAACTCAAAAAATTTCACATGCTGAGTAGTGACAAACAACTGTTGATACCGTACAAATGAAGCAAGTATGTAACATTATTCTTCAAGAAGAATGTTATCTAAAAGAAATTGTTGCGCTCGTTAGAGATTTCTTCAATTAACTTGTTTATAAAAAAAACTAAAGCAGTTTCATCATTTTAAGTTGTGACTGTTTATGATTTAGTGTGCGATATGGGTCGGCCCAAAACAAGCACACTGTTGTCAGAAGGGACAAGTCTAACTTCAGAAGGGACAAGTCTAAATTCAAAAGGGAAGTGATGAGTTATTTAAATTCAAAAACTAAAAAAAAATCTTTGAAACCTGAACATGAAACAAAACAATGTTATTCGGACCATCGTTACATTTTCATAATCATAGACCATCCCCCTCCACCAAAAACCTATTTTTAAGGTTTAAGGATAAGGACAGAATAAATTCTTCCAGTCTTAGGTAACCTCTTCAATACACCCAAACTACTCAGAAAGAATTGAGAGCGCGGAAATGAAGTGTAAAGACTACCAGGAAAGGAATCTATGCAAATTAGGGATGGCATTAAGAATTTTAAAATTGTACCAACAATTTTCAAAAAGTGTACTTTTTTTACCTTAATTGTACTAAACGCTTTTTTAGTTCAAACTACATATTTTTATGTATTTTTATTAAAATAATCGTCTATATTCCAGCTACCGAATCGTTTTCACAAATTTGCTTGTGAGTTGGGATGTTAAAGCACATGGTCAGAATTATTTAAGTTGAAATTTTAAATGTAGAAATTAATAGCATGTGCCCTGGCTTCCAAATTGAGACGAAAAATTATTTGGATATGAACGAGTTCAAATTTTTTGGTTTTCTCGCTACGTTTTGCTTTCACAAGATCAGTGATGCCAACTTAGCCCGTTTTCAGTCACTCAAAACGCGAAAAAATTGTTTGGCCCGAAACTATAAAACGCGTTTATCCAGCACTTTTTACAATTATCTTTCAGCGCTTTTAGCCCCTTTTAACTTTTTGCTCGATATGTCTACATTTAAATTTTTACGAACTTTTTTCTTCCTTTAATCTAGCAATATCGACTTATGAAATAACATGACAGGATTGTTTTAATAATTTTCTTCTATTATTTTGCTTTACCAATTTAAAAAAGAAGAAACAATATGGAAAAATGTTCTATTTCTTAAAAAAAAAGTTGTGGTTTCAAAGATTTTCAGTATAGCCTAAAAACAGATTTTTATACCCTTTACCACAAAAAAGGTAAAAGGGTATATATAGGTTTGTCATTCCGTTTGTAATTTCTATAATATCAATAAGCGATCCATAAAATATATATATTCTGGATCCTTATGCATAGGGAAGACGAATAAGCGATGTCCGTCTGTCCGTCTGTCTGTACGTGAAATCGGTTTTCCGAAGCTCCCAGAAGAGCTAGAGACTTCGTTCTTGGACTGGTGTGTCAGAAATTTTCCAAAATAGATTGGTATTGAAATTCAGCAAAATCGGGCAGACGATTGCAGAGCTGGAAAACTTAAACTTCATTTTGCCATATAAAAGTAACTACCGAAAACAAATTTTTATTTTTTTTAATAAATAAATTTATTTTACACTTCAGTACGACTAAAATTGGAATTTTAAATTAAAAAAATATAAAAAAAATAAAAAGACGTTTCCAGGGTTGGAAAACTACCGAAAACAAATTTTTATTTTTTTTAAATAAATAAACTTCAGTACGACTAAAATTGGAATTTTAAATTAAAAAAATATAAAAAAATTAAAAAGACATTTCCAGGGTTGGAAAACTTTAACTTTTTGTGTTATGTAAGATTAACTATGTGTAAAACTATGCAGGGCATTTTCTCGAGAACCGTAAGAGCTAGAGACCTGAAATTTGGACACAGTGTGTAGACCTTTGATGGCTACAACAACAAATACATGAGAATTGGAAATTAAAGGGTGTTCCAAAACGAGCAACGAAAAATGTTAAAATCCCATGTAATATATATACAATTGTATGTATATACACTTGAAATTTGTAAGGTTAATGAATAGTGTATTTTTATACAGACTACAACAATTAACACTAAAATTTCAAAAATTTAAATTAAAGGGTGTTCCATAAGTTAATGCAATTTTGACTATGCAATTCTGACAACTTGCTGTATCTTGGAAACCGTAAGAACAAAACTCTTGAAATTTTCAAAAACGTTAAACTAAAAAATCAAAAAATTATAAAATCGCCAAACCGAAAAAAATCGCCAAAAACAAAAAAAAAATCGCCAAAACGAAAAAAAGCACCAAATTACAAAAAAAATGTCTAAGACTAAAATAAATCGCGAATAACCGGAAAAATTGCTAAAATGAAAAAAAATCGCCAAAATGAAAAAAAACGCTTAAATGAAAAAAAAACGCCAAAATGAAAAAAAAATCGCCAAAATGAAAATAAACCCCCAAAAACAGAAAAAAATCGCCAAAATGAAAAAAAAACGCCAAAACGAAAAAAACCCCAAAAAAACAGAAAAAATCGCCAAACAAAAACAACATCGCCAAAATAAAATAAAACGCCAAAACGAAAAAAACCTCCAAAAAAAACAGAAAAAACCCCAAAAATCGCCAAAAGAAAAAAAAAATCGCCAAAATTAAAAAAAAATCTCCAAAATAAAAAAAGCCCTAAAACAGAAAAAAAATCGCCAAGATGAAAAAAGTCGGCAAAATGAAAATAAACCCCCAAAAACAAAAAAAAAGTCGCCAAAATGAAAAAAAATCGCCAAAATGAAAAAAAATCGCCAAAATGAAAAAAAAACGCCAAAACGAAAAAAACCCCAAAAAAACAGAAAAAAATCGCCAAACGAAAAAAACATCGCCAAAATAAAATAAAACGCCAAAACGAAAAAAACCCCCAAAAAAACAGAAAAAACCCCAAAAATCGCCAAAAGGAAAAAAAATCGCCAAAATTAAAAAAAAATATCCAAAATAAAAAAAAGCCCTAATAACAGAAAAAAAATCGCCAAGATGAAAAAAGCCGGCAAAATGAAAATAAACCCCCAAAAACAAAAAAAAGTCGCCAAAATGAAAAAAAATCGCCAAAATGAAAAAAAAATCGCCAAAATGAAAAAAAAATCTCCAAAACGAAAAAAACCCCAAAAAACAGAAAAAAATCGCCAAAATGAAAAAAAAATCGCCAAAATAAAAAAAACGCCAAAATGAAAAAAAATCGCCAAAATGAAAATAAACCCCCAAAAACAAAAAAAAGCCACCAAAATGAAAAAATCGCCAAAATTAAAAAAAAATCGCCAAAACGAAAAAAACATCAAAAAACAGAAAAAAATCGCCAAAATGAAAAAAAAAATTGCCAAAATGAAAAGAAATCTCCAAAACGAAAAAAACCCAAAAAACAGAAAAAAATCGCCAAAATGAAAAAAAAATCGCCAAAATGAAAAAAATACCGCCAAAACGAAAAAATCCAAAAAAAATCGCCAAAATGAAAAAACCCCAAAAACAGGAAAAAATCGCTAAAATGAAAAAAAAATCGCCAAAATTAAAAAAAAATCTCCAAAATAAAAAAACCCTAAAAACAAAAAAAAATCGCCAAAATGAAAAAAAAGCCAAAATGAAAAAAAACCCAAAATAAGAAAAAATCGCAAATAGAAAAAGATTCCCCAAAATGAAAAAAATCTTCAAAATCAAAATAAGCCCCCAAAAAACAGAAAAAAAATCGCCAAAATGAAAAAAAAACAGAAAAAAATCGCCAAAATTAGAAAAAAGCGAAAAAACTGATAAAATCGTTTAAACTAAAAAAAAACTTCAAAAAAGCAAAAAAGCCACATTAAAAAATGTTCAGAACCGAATGTACGGAACCCTTCGTGCGCGAGTCAAAGTCACACTTTACTGAATTTTTTAATAATAAAGGAATTAAATGAAACTAGGTTTTTTCTTAATTCGTTTTTGCTTCGTTCACTTAACATATTTTATGTATTTTTAAAAAAACTAGATTGGTATCAATAATCAGAAAAATCCAAAATTATGACTCCAGGGTTGGAAAACTTACACATTTGTGTTATGTAAAATTAAATAGGTCTAAATAATTAATTTTTCCTTTATAAATTAAATATATTTTATGCTTCTGAAAGAAAAAATTAGCCTATAAAATTATAAAAATGAAAACCAAGGCTCCAGAGATGGAAACTTTGAAACTTTTTTGATAATAGAGCAACTAAATAAAACTAAGTTTTTTCTTTTTTCCTTTTTGCTTTGTTCTCTTAACACATTTTATGTATTTTTTAAAGAACTTGATTGGTATAAGGAATTAGAAAAATCTTAAATTATGATTCCAGGGTTGGAAAACTTGGACTTTTTGTGTTATGTAAAACTAAATAGTTCTAAAAATTTTTTTCTTTTCCTTTATAAATTGAATATATTTTATGCTTCTTTAAGAAAAGTTTGGCGTATAAAATTTTAAAAATGAAAATTACAGCTCCAAAGATGGAAACTTTTAATTTTTTTTTTTGATATTATTAATTTATTTAATTTTTATTAATTTTTTAAATCAGAAAAATCTAAAAGGATGATTCCACGGTTGGTAAATTTATTGCTTTTTACAAAAGTAACTAGGTCAAGATAGTTTTTTTCTTTTTGTTTACAAGTTTTATATACTTTATGACTTAGAATGAAATAGTTTGGCATACAAATTAGAAAAATAAAAGACATGGCTCCAGAGCTGGAAAACTTAAATTTTTTCCGGTATATAAAACTAATTATTTCTTTGGTAATTAAATATATTCTATATTTTATAAAGATATAAATTAGTATTAAGAAACTCAGAAATATGGTTCCAGGGTTGGAGATTGAAAAAAGGTTTCGGTAAAAAAATAACAAAAAATATTTTTTTCCATTTAAACATATTTTATGTTTTAGGAAAATCATTACTCAAGATTTTTTATACATGTTTAATTTTTATGGATATCTAATTGAAGTATAAACGAAGGTTTGTGCTTATTGTGCTCTCAGCACAATAACTATTAATTTTTAGTAAATAGAGATCAAAATAAAATTTGTCGCTAACGATAAATTAAAGGGCATGCTCAGTTTTATTTTCCTGATAAATTTCCTTTCTGCTGAACAAATTTCAAAAGAATCCTGTAGGAATAAAATGCTTAGATAATACCACGATGTATACCATTTGCAGAGGGAACTTTAAATTAAGACACTGAGCAGTTTTGCAACATCAATGATTATTAAATACGGGAAAATATAAAACAAGTTAGTTTACTTGGTATAGAGGTGCAATACTAACAATATTTTAGAGTTATTAAATAGCAGCACGGTTTTTGAACATCTCGAGAGCGAGTAAACAAGCCCCAATATTTTGGTAATGTATTGACGTCACGTCGATGTTGACTGAAGTAAGAGTGAATGTAAAATATATCTTAACCCCAGAGTTTAGACTAAAATATTCAACTATTACTAATATCGAAAATAAAATAATTGAATCAAATTCTTTCATCGAAAAATACTGAAAGGTTTAATTGCTTTGAAGAAAAAAATGATAAATTTTTTCACTAAACAAATATGTATGTATGTGTCTGTATACTATATATATGTACGCACGTTGGTAAAGGGTATATAAGATTCGGCACAGCCGAATATAGCACTCTTACTTGTTATTTAATAAATTTTAAATTTACTTACGTAGCCATATGTATGTATACTACTACTGTATATAAACATATACACTATTTAAACTACGTATGTATGTACCTTATTGAAATGTTATATATCAAGCTATGTGTTCATCTCATGGTAGTTAATTATTTTCTAACAAATTACTTTACTTTGGCTTTGATTTTCAACAGAAACATTTAAAACTAGTCCTTTTTCGCGCTTTTTCCAAAAATTTTACTTAATGTTGCATTAAACGTATATTTTTTCAGTTTACCCCTTTTTTCAAACATTTTTACGCGTTTTGAGTCTAGAAAGTTGGCATAACTGCACAAGATTGTTTTTAAGTGAGAAGAATATGAGTTTCATTGTTCAAAAGTGAAAATTGACATATGCAATATAGTTTGAAAAGAAAAGGTGTACTATTGTACTTTCGGAGTTTGAATAGTACCAAAAAAAGGTACAATTGTACCAAGCTTACCATCCCTGATACAAATCCTCAACATCTTCCGATTATTTCAGCGTCATCATTAGAAAAATATACATACATACATATGTACACAGCTGTTTATAAAAGTACAGGGTGTTTTTTTAGAGGTATAGAACTTCGAATTGAAATAAAACACAAGAAAATCGTTTTAATGTCCATCAATTTGGCTTTATTGGAAGGATAATTTTATGCCATTAATGTTTAAATATGATTTCGGGCATATGGCCGCCGCGGCTGGCTCGAATAAAGCCAATTCTACAGGTCCAATTTTCAACCACTTTTTCGAGCATATGGGGCCGTATGTTGGCAATAACGCCACGAATGTTGGCTTCCAAGTCCCCTAACGTTTCTGGTTTGTTGGCGTAGACGAGCGACTTCACATATCCCCAAAGAAAATAATCCAATGGTGTCAAATCACACGATCTTGGTGGCCAATTGACAGGTCCATTCCGCGAAATTATGCGCTCATCGAATATTTCCTTCAATAAATCGATTGTGACGTGCGCTGTGTGGCATGTAGCGCCGTCTTGTTGGAACCACAACTCATCCACATTCATGCCATCCAATTCGGGAACAAAATAGTCGGTTATCATGGCTCTATACCGGTCTCCATTAACGGTAACTGACTCTCCAGCATTATTTCAGAAGAAGTATGGCCCAATGACTCCACCAGCCCATAGAGCACACCAAACAGTCAGTTTTTGTGGATGTAATGGCGTCTCAAGGGTCTCACGTGGATTCTCTTCACTCCAAATGCGGCAATTTTGCTCGTTGACGTAGCCATTCAACCAAAAATGAGCTTCATCACTGAACAAAATTTTGCGATGAAAATCAGCATCGAGATCAATCTCATTTTCGGCCCATACACCAAAATCACGACGCATTGCATGGTCTCGCGGCTTTAATTCTTGCACAAGCTGGATCTTGTAAGGTCGCAAGCCAAGATCTTTGCGCAAAATCTTCCATAAAGTTGATGGACAAAGCTCCAATTGCTGTGCACGGTGGCGAATCGATTCATTCGGGTCCTCTTCAACACTTTGCTCTACAGCGGCAATTGTTTCTTCGGTGCGCACTGTTCGACGTCTCTGCGGATGCGTATTATCACATAGAGTAAACGTAGTGCGAAAACGATCCATGGTTAACCGAATTATTTGCTCTGATGGACGATTATGTCGACCATAAAATGGACGGAGCTTGCGGTAAACTTCGCGAACTGAACCATTATTTTCGAAATAAATTTGCACGATTTGCAAGCGTTGTTCTTTTGTCAACCTGTTCATGATGAAATGGCAAACCAAACTAAATATTAATCACTTGACAGCTGACAAAATGGCCGCCAGTTAAAAAAGTGATGCCAACTTAAAGTTATATACCTCAATAAAAAACACCCATTATATGCATACTACATGTTATATGCATACATATACACACATTTGTATGTACATTAGGCTGCCCCAAAAAAAAATTTTTTGGACTCAAGCATGATGTTCAATATTATTTTTTTATTTGAATTTTTCCATAAAATTGAATTAAACTTAAATTTTATTTCTGTTTAAGAAATAGAATTTCATTGAAATCATTTACATTTCTCATGGTATGAATTAAAATTTGTTGTTATTAATTTGAAATAAAAATTTTTAAATGTAAATTTATATTTTTGTCAGAAAATTTAAAAAAAATGTTTACCGAGACATTTTTAGAATTAATTGAACTGCAGTGAATTTTAATCAGAAATAATTTCTTAATCAGGCTTGAATTCAATAATTTCAATTCTTATTGAATGAAATATTTTTATTAATTAATGTGAGTACCTAAAGAAGAGAAGAAAAATTAAACTATGTAGACTTTATTAGCTGGGGGAAATACCGATATTTTTCTGTGCAGCCACGCACTTCATCAGCACCCATGTCTATCTACTGGGGTAGAGATTATTATTAACATCAGCTATTTAACTTAAATTTCTATAAAATGGAATATGAGAATTGATTGTGTATACACAATATGAGAATTGATTGTGATTTAAATTCAGAAAGCCTCACTTGTAATTTATATTTATCAATTTAAATTCAGAAAGCGTCAATTGTAATTCAGAAAGTGTCAATTGTAATTCAGAAACCGTCAATTGTAATGCAGAAAATAGTAAATATTATAAAGAAAAATTACTACATAAAAATTGTATGGCCAAAAATTTTATGAAAACATACACCAATGTTGTAGTTAGTGCTTGTCGTATCTGCAGAACAGTAATTATTGGAAAAGAAGCAATTGAGAGGGAAAAAAATTATAAAAACATAGTTTTTTCTCTATAATAAAATTTAATTAAATTCATATTTAATAAAGTTTGTTCTTTTTCTGAATTACAATTGACACTTTCTGAATTACAATTGATGGTTTCTGAATTTAAATTGATAAATCTAAATTACAAGTGACGCTTTCTGAATTTAAATTGATAAATCTAAATTACAAGTGACGCTTTCTGAATTATAATTGACGCTTTCTGAATTACAACTGGAAAAGGTGTAGTAATGAGGATTTTTCCTGCGACGACCTCGAGATGAATCCATCTTTTGCCTCAATTATCTATCACCTTTGATAATTGAAAAATATAGTAAGCGCCATGTCCGTTGAGAACATAATAACTCTAGTTGTTCTAAGAAACTTCGGGTAAAGGTTCCCTGTTAAATGCGCATAGGATCCAGCTAAACCCCTCAATAATCAATTTCAATGTATTTTTAATAAAAAAAAATAAATAAGTAAAATAATAATTTGGGATTATTAGTGCGTTAATAAATGTTAAACTCAAATTGTAGCAATTCCCAAAAATAAAACACAAAATAAAAATATATCATTTTGGAAGAAGTAGATTTTATAATAATACCTCTAAATTAATCGAATTTAACTAAAATATTTTTAGCATATGTGACCTTCTCCGAGGAAAGAGACCTACTGTGTGAAAATAATTGTTGCCATTTTAGCATTTTCGCTGCCAGATCTGACTAGGGATGAAACGATACCACTAAGGTATCGATACTTTTACTTGATACGGTATCGTTTCAAAAGTATCGATACCTACTGGGTATCGCATAAAAAGTATCGATACTTACTTGTATCGGTCAGGTTCTTCATATCATTTGTAGTAGTGAAACTAATACCCACATATCGTCGGTTGGTTATTGATTTCCTGCAGACATAATGTATTTTGTATATACTGTGCCGGAAACCAATAACCAACCGACGGTATATGTACATATGTGTAATATGTACAGCTAGTGTCACTAATATTCGGTTTTTAGATTCAGAATCAAAAAAAGTCTACCAAACAATGGTAGCTTTATAAGGGTGGCGTTGGCTGAAGTAGTTAGCACGTTGACTACAAAACCGAAGGTCCTGTATACCGACTTCATACTAATCCTAATGCAACATTAGAGCGCCCTCCTTCGTTGTGTAGCAAAATCATTGGCGAAGTAAAATAATCAATAAAATGGCTACAAGACACAGCTTCAAAAAAATTAATACGCCTCATTTAACATCAGAGAGGCGCTGCAACACTGCATTATTAAAAACGTGCGAAAAAGCAGAGTTGTAAAGGAATGAAGCTTTCCTCTATCTCTTCCTTCACCACCTGTCTTCTCTCTCACTATCCCTTTCCTAAAAGAAGGTAACACCTAGTAATAGTAGTAGGCATTAATTGCCTGAGTGTTACTTCTCTATTTAAAAAAAAAAAAAAAAAAAAAAAAAAAACCTGAAATCTGAAAACCGAATATTAGTGAAACTCCCTGTATGTACTTGCTTTGAAATACATATTTTTGTCGACAGGAGCAGTATAGTCGGTGTATTGCCCCAATAACACACGCTTTTAAAACAATTTTTTTAGCTCGCAATTTTATCGTCTTTTTTATAAAATATAACCACACACTTAACTCGGGGTCCCATTTTCTTGAACTTACTTTAATATATATTCTAAGCAAAAATTGAGATTTAATACGAACAAATAACATTTTGTTAAACTGACGTCATGTTCAACATTGTTGTAGCCAATAAGAAACGAGTATTTTTTACCGATACGAGTACTTTTTACCGATACCTACTTTGTAGTCGGCAGTAAAGTATCGATACCAAAAGTACTTGGTTTCTAAGAAAAAGTATCGAGTACTTACTTGTATTTACTCGTATCGTTTCATCCCTAGATCTGACATTTTCATTTCCCGAAAAGCATTCAACTTTTAAAAAGTTCTGCCAAATGCTTTTTGGCAGACGAATAGAAGAGAAATTGTAGACAATGTAACTACTACTACAATTTTAATGTTGACATAGACACTTGGCCCCGTCTTACTGCAGGGTGGATAATAACCAGGGAAACCAGAAATATGCTCTAAAAAAGTGTTTTATGCGCATTCTATATGCACTAAAAACTTGAAAATTTTCACTAAAAACTAAAAAAATATGCTCTTAAATAAAATAAATTGGTTTATTTAAAATGAAAATATATTTTTAATTCAAAAATTCAACAATATTGGCATATAAAATAGGACAAATATAAAATAAGCAAAAAAAGAAACAATAAAAAAAATAACAAAGAATAACTGCCGCATTAAAACAATAATCTGGGTTTGAAGTGGACGTTGAAACAAAATTGCTATACAAATTTTGAGTAAAGCAAATAATAAAAATTAGTTTTTTTTTTGAAAATCTCGTAAAAATTTAACTTCTCAAGTTCAAAAGAGATCACGATATCAGAATTAAAACTTTGGAACTGTATTTTCGATAATTAAGACAAGATTTGTATGTATAATTTTTATTGCAATAAACAACAATCTAGCTCAATATAGAATTTCAAATAAAACTGTTGCATGTCACATCTAAATAAACTTTTACATATTGACAATGTTCCTTCAACGTCTACTCGGTGTAGAGTGCGTCACAAATAGAAAAACCGAATTTTTATTTAAACTAACGTCCGTAATAACTACGAAAATGTATACACCACATGGAACATTGGAAATGCGATTTAGATGACGAAAAATATATATATATATTTATAATTCTATAAATTATCAAAATATGCCCTAAAATCGGAAATTATGCTCTAAAAATTAGAAAATACGCTAAAAGTATGCGTGTAAGAGTGATAAATGCAAAAACATGTTTTAAAGGGTAAAATATGCAAAAATATGCACTAACAAATCGATGCCAAAATTAATAAAAAGTTCTGAAACGGATAAATATATTGTACCCGCATGAATACGTCGCACAAGAAAAAACATGCAATTGCATATTTGCGGTTTCCCTGATAATAACAAATACCTACATATAATATGTATGTGCTATAAAAACACATATAAATAGTAATAACTTTGTATAAACATGAAATTCAAAGCTATTTCAATAATTTTTTTTTAATTTAAATCTGGCATTATGTTTTTCATCTGTAGAACATTTTAGCAGAAGTTTTTTACGGATCTAGCATTCTCTCATCATCATTTTCTGGCAACACTGGTGAAAATGAAGTTTTGAGAAAAATGCATTTAAAAAATGTTAATGTTTTTCTCATTTTTATCGATTTTGACACACACCCGTTTTTTGACACAATAGGTCCCTTTTCTCGGAGAAGGTCACAAATAAAGCTATGGTATCTAGCAAAAGATTGAGCAAATAAAATCAATTTTTGATTTCATGTGGCTTACAGAGTTATTGCACTAAGCGTCTCATTTTTATTTTTCATTCTATTCACTTATTACAGCTATGTATACTTGAAAGTCAAGTATTTTTGAGATTTTTTTCAGATTTTTCGTAATTCAGATTTTTTGAGTTTTTTAGCAGTTTCTTGGTTTTCCTTCATAAATTTAACCATAACCACGATTTTCTTCACTTTTGAGGAAACAATTTAAAAGAAAAATGTCCAAGCTTTACTTTTGTGTGCAAAAACTGTAAGTTTTTGTAATGAATTTCCTCATTTAACTAGCCTACTTTGCAATTTTGAGCCCCATGAAAGTACAAAAAAAAATTTTGGGACACACATACAGTTACGGCCAAAAAAAATAGGGTCAACAATGTTTGTCATATAAAAATGAAAATCTCTGCCAATATTTTTAAGTTACTTAAAATTTTCTTTTATCTTATAAAAATTATTATCTGGCAACGCTTTGCAAATTAATATAATGTGGCAAATTGTCGTCAATCAGGAATGCCAACCATTGGCATAGACATAAAATAGGGTCAACGGTAAATTAGTATAATAAAAATTTAAACTTTGCAAAAGTGAGTTAGTTGCTTAGAGTGGTTTGAATGTTAATAATATAAACTATTTTTTATGTAAATATATTCACGTGCTAGTAAAGGTGCAATCAGACGTTCCATAACCATAGCCATAGAAAACAGCCGTTCGAACTAATGGGCAACACTGTGTTTGATTATAGCCGTAGCCATTACCATAGAAACTAATTGAAATTTGGTTATGGTCATGGCACGTCTAATTGTACCTTAATATGGGTCGTGCAAAGCATTGTACGGGTGCTGAGAGATCCATCATAAAAAATTTTAAAAGTAAAGTTAAAAGTCAACGGCAAATCGCTGAAATTATTGGAAGATCCCAGAATTTGGTATTTAACACATTACGAGGTACAACCAATAATTTATTGAGTGGTAGACCGCGCAAAACTTCTGCTATAGACGATAATTGCATTAAGTTATTATCAAAACGTAACCCATTCAAGTCTGCTGCAGCAATTAGAACTGAGATACATTTCCACCAGGATTGTTAGACGCCGATTGATAGGTCTTCCAGAAAAGTCCCAATGCTCACTAAGAAACATCGACAAAATCGAGTAAAATTTGCAAAACAACATTCAAATTGGGGCGGCCCCATTTTCGCCAAAAAGTGGCGGAACGTTTTATGGTCGGACGAATCTAAAGCTATGTACACACGGTTGTCAGATCTTACAATATTGTTAGATCTGGCAATGTGCTGACATTGTACTGACAATCAAAAATTGCAATTGTATGGCAGATTGTCAGTTCACACGGTTGTATCAAATTTGTCAGGAAATCTTACAATTTATTGCTAGATGATTGTATGACAATAAAATCAGCTGACAAAATCGTCAGCAAAAAAATTGTAATTTCACACGGTTGTCATATGCAAAAATTGCCAGACATTATTATGCGTTGCCAGACTCAAAGCGCTTGTTAGAAATTGTTAAATATCAATCGTTTGTGGTGGTGTTAAATGTAAAAAGTGAAAATATTAATTATTATGGACCATAAAGAAGCAACTGCAATGATTTTGGCTGCATATATTTTATTAAATATATTTTCTTTAAAATCAAGCGTGTACAGTAGTAGTAGGGAACTACCAATCCTGCCCCAATTAAAATTTTAAAATTTTGAAATTTTAATTACCCAAATTTTAAAATTCTTGGAAATTTGTGAAATTTGATACCCTTGAGTTTTCGGCGGCACGCTTTGATGTTTTTTTGTTTACATTAGGAATTTTTTGTTTACATTAGGAGTTTTTTTGTTTACATTAACTTTGTGTGAACGGGTGATTTTTTTTGAGGTGGCATTAATTGTGTGAACGGGTGATTTTGTTTTTTGTGGGAATTTGTATGTGTGTATGTTTGTGGGGTGGATTAAGGGGTTTCATAAGATTAATATTTCATAAGTATATATGCCGACGGGAAAATCATGGGATGATTTTTCCTAGTACCAACGGGAAAATCATGAATATGATTTTTCTTAATACCAACGGGAAATCATGAATATGATTTTTCTTAATACCAACGGGAAAATCATGAATATGATTTTTCCTAATACTAATGGGGGTGAAATAGTGAAAATTAATTTTTCCTAATGCCGACGGCAATACATGATTATTTTTCCTAATGTCTACGGTAAAACATGAATATTATTTTTTTCAAATGCCGACGGCAAAACATGATTATTATTTTTTTCAAATGCCGACGGGAAAATGATTTTTCATAATTCCGACGGGAAAAACATAAAAGTTATTTCTAATGCTAATACAGGAGTTTAAGGCTAGCCGTGATTTGGGTGGGTGGAGCTGTTGTCGTAATACATAACCGAGGGAGTTTATAGATGTGTCTGTCTGTCTGTCTGTTTGTCCGTCCGTCTGTCTGTTGTGCGAGGTTGAGATTGGCCGGGAGAGCGTGGTGTAGTTGAGGTAGATGGATTGAGTGTATACCTGTCTGTTGGAATTTGTGTGAGGGTTTGATTGACAGGGGGCGGGGTGTGGTTGTGGTAGATCGACTGCGTGTATGCAGGTGTTGCAAGTCTGTAGGAATTTAAGGCTTTGGGGTAGGTGAGGGTGTTGTTGTACGAGTAATATGTATCCATGGGAATTTGTGGATGTGTCTGTCTTGGGGAATTTAAGCGAAGCTGTTATTAGGAGGGGGTGTGGTGTAGTTGAGGTTGATCGACTGCGTGTATGTATGTCTATATGTTTGTAGGAGCTTAAGACTGATCGTGATTTAAGAGAGGTGATGATGTTGTTGTAATATGTATACGTAGGAATCTGTATGTATGTATGTCTGTGAAAATTTAAGGCTGATCATGATTTAGGGTAGGTGAGGTGCGTGTAGTAATATGTAACCGTGGGAATCTGTGTGTATGTATGTTTGTAGGAGTTTAAGGCTATCAGTGATTTGAGGGTGTTGTCGTACGAGTGATATGTACCCGTGGGAATCTGTATGCATGTTCGTAGGAGTTTAAGGCTGATCGTGATTTGTGTTGTTGTCCGTTTTGTTTGTAGGAATGACCGTGAAAATTTTTGTATGTGATTTTTCTTAAATGAAATCTGGTATATATGTGTGTGTGTGTGCGTGTGTGTGCGTATGATTTTGTCACGCTAGTAGTTTTATGTACGTGTAAATAAATTGTTTTCAATATCGAGATTTGGTTCTATAAAATATTTTCATATATCTGAACTTCCCTAACCCTATATACATATACATAAGTATATTTTCATACTCACGGTTGCTGGGTATTTTGTCATGCTTAAAATTGTCCAGCTTTAAAGTCTGCCTACGATCAATTTGTTTATATTACAGATTTTGTTTATTTAACAGCATCCGGCTTCTTTGACTTTTCATACGATCATGGGAATTTATAGATTCTCTGTCCATAATAAGGTCGTTTAGCTTGGACATGTGCTCTGACTGAATGGTTTGCGTTGTTCATATATTTTTATGATGTAGATATGTAAGTGTGATTGCCAAGATCTAATAAATACTTGAGTATTGATAAGAAATTTGATATTATGTGTACATACATATCTACAAATTGATTTTATGTATGTATGTACATACAAATAAGTGTTTGCCTCCGTGTTTGAATACATTTTTTTGTTTTTGTTTTTGTTGTTGTTGTAAATATTCGCCTGGCCTTTTATGTATAGATGTCAAATATCTTCATAGTTTTTTTTTTTTATTTGAAATTAAAAAAACGTTGATTTAATTTTTATCTGTATTTACTTAAAAGTTTGTGAGGATTTTCTGTTTTAAGTAAAACTGAATTCCTTAAGATACATACTTTAGAGTAATAGTAACTATAATAATAATAATATATAATATAATAAATATTCCCTATATTTAATTTACATTTGTTTAAAGTTGATGCAGGTTATCTTCATTCTTAGAAATATTTTGATATAAATTTTTTCCAGCCGTAGGCTTTTTTCATCACCTTTTACATTTATTTTAGAACATCTTGCATTGCCTTTTATACATTTATAAAAATTTTTAAATGAAACTGATCCAGCAGTACAGCTTATGTAACGATAGTTTTTTGTTAGCCAGCTTGCTTCTTTTTTTTTTTTTTTTTTTTTTATTGATTATTGAGTTTTATAATGAAATTATTATATTCGTAATTGTTGAAAACAATCGCTACTTCTTTTGCGATGAAATCATTTTAATTACTTTTGAAACCTTGTACGTCTATAAAAATTATGTTGTTTCCATATTACTCAATTTATAAGACTTTTCGAACTTGTCCTTTGATGGGTATATATGTATTCTATTATACGATCATGAATAAGAATACAGTAAGCTGATTTCTTTGCTTACTATTTCAAATTAAAATTTTATTCAATTGCCCCGCTATTGAATAAAAGGAGCTTTTATCTTAAACTCTGGTACAGGTAGAAACGCATGAGATTCTTTCATATACTACCTTTGCTGGAATCTTAGATACATATAATAACTATATAGAATTGTATTACGTTTATTTATAAATTTTATTTTAAGATCAGCATCATATGGATATGAGACTGAACCTAAATGTACTTTTAAATTAGTTAATTCATAATAAGCAATCTTATTTTCTTCTTGAATAGCGATCAACAGAAAACGAAGTCGTTTTCTTACAATTTAGGTCTGACCTCTCAACTGCTCCTCTAGTATACAATATGACTTTGTATGTCAGCATTTCTGTCTACTCTTTGTGAGCGTTAGGGATAATTAAATTTTAAACTTTTTATTCTTCAAATTGTGTTACTTCATACTGATAATATCCTTAAGTACATTAATAATGTACGAGTATATGTTTATTTTATGACGGGTGAGCGCCTATGGCTTTTATTTGATGTTCTGGATGAAGTGATTTTTTTTCTCATTTTATTAAAGTTTAGCGTATTGCGTATATATTTCTAATATATTTAAGTGAGCTTTTTGTATCTGTCAGACAGAGTGATCGTATCAGTTGGTCAGTCAGTCTCTCTCTTTTTATTTTATTAATTTTTTCTTCTAATGTGTCACTACTATTTTTTCAGATTTTACTACTTGAAATAGAAAATATTTATATAATTTTAAAAGTATTAATATATACATACATATAGGTAAATATATGTATGTACGTAGAAATTAGTTCATATACAAAGAAATACATCTTTAATAATCAACTATTCTAGAAAATCGATCTAAAATAACACATTTACCTCCATCATCAATTCACCGTCAGTGTTTTCATATTGTGTTAGAAACATTGGAATATCTATGTTTGGTAGAATTTTTACTTCAAGTGTTTCTATATAAGGTTTGGTGTTTGACCCCTTGACGTTATTGTGGTTAACGTAGACTGCGTTGTATCTCATTCAGATGTAATCATTTCTCACTTAGAAAAGGTCCTCATCACCATCAATCATACTTGTATACAATTCATTCATGAGTGGAGTTGGTCCAGATACAATTGCTGTCTACAAATTAATGATTAGAAAATAGCTTTCTCATCACCTTCTAACAGGTTTAATATTTTGCTAGCATGCATGCTTAAGCATGCTTCTATCGATAGTGATGCGACAGTCCAACATTTAGTGGTGTTTCAATTAAAAATCTATACTATTAGAATTACGAATTCACTCTTTTGAATTTTTAACAAAGTATATACATATCTATTTCATTTGCCACAAAGTCTTAAAATTTCTTTGCTTATAAAAGTATGACATGAGGAATTATTTTAAATTATACATACTTCGGCATGCTTCCATTTTTTTTTTTTTTTTTTTTTTTTTTTTTTATAAAGTTATTTTATATTCATACAGATACAGATATAAAGTAAGATCTGTTTACATTCAATTTTACAATTTATGCATGCTTCAGCATGATTCTAGTTGAAGTCTGTATTTATTTAGTAAGTTTGTTTGATACCCATTCCTGCACATGTACATTCATAAAGATTGGATATCAAAGCCCAATTTTCTTAGTTTATCTAGAAATGAACAGAGTGAATATCTATTATAATAACCCCATATTCACAATTTAAAATTTTGTGTGCTAGAGCCTTCGAGATGGAAAATGTACACCTTTTACTATAAAAAGTGATAATATGATGTGTTGCTGAATATTTTGAACTCTTAAGCTTTCACAATATTTCATACAGACCACCAAGTTTAGAGAATTCTAGTACATTAAGCTATTTATCTTCCCTGAGACCTAACATTAGGAATCCTTCAAAAAAACCAATACAAACTAGATTTTTCCTTTTAATTTTATTTATATTTTCATTGAATTGCAACATTTTGTACCTCTTCAAGTTACTCTATACTGTATTTTGCACCTTTTTCTCATTCGTTGAGTTAACTTTAATTGCAAATATTTTAATGATGAGATCAACTTTTCTATTGTAGGCATTAAGTAGATCTTTAGGTATATCAATCCACTTATATGAACCATTATAGCTAAATTCTTAACACATAATTCCTTTTAATGATCTATTAATTTATTCTACTATTGATTCTTGCATATTATGAAATTTTTAATCCTCTGTCTATGCATGAATTTTGCAGTGTTTATTAAAAATTCTTTACCATCATCTATTTGTATTTTTTGTTTTAATACTCATATCATTTCAAAAATGTTTTCCATTGCCTTGGTTTTTTTCGAGTGCAGCTTTTATTTTCAACGATGCTCACCATATAAACTTTGAGAATGTGTCAGTTACAGTCTACAAAAATCAATAATTTCTATTTTCTCAAGAAAAGCTACCCACTTCACCTAAATCAGCTCCATAAAATATCATCTATTCCATTCATTACATCACTACAATACACAAACAATTTTCGAAATTCGTTTACTAAATGTCTTTTTAAGGACATTGAGTTGTTTTACAGTATTTTAGAGAGTGTTGTGATCCACTTGATACACTTTCAGCTATTTATACTAAAATGTAGTTAATAAATTTTATCGCTCAGCTCTTCAATTCGTTTGTCAAAAGATGATGTAATTTTTAGAATGTCCTTTTCAATTTTATACCTATCTTCTATCGTTAATTTTATTTCACACTCCACTTATTAATTCATCCTTTAGTTTCTCGATTTGAGTTTCCAGAAACAATTTACTGATAACATTGTTCACCGTCAGTGAACATTGTATACATTGGTAGAAATTATATATTTTATTTAGTTTTCAAAATCAAATTTGTCATACTATTTTCACGTTTTATCAATCATTAAAGAAAATAAACCCACTTTTAAGCCCCATATTTAACCATCAACTTGTATTTTATCTTTATTCAGTTTTAGATTTCTATCACCAAATTTCCACTCATTATTGAAGTCTTTATGTGAGTCATAGTTTGTATCTAATTCATTTCATCCTTCCCAGACTAATAAGTCAATATAAGCATCTTCGATGTTGGAAGGCCGTGAGTAAAAATCATCTTCTTCTTCTTCATCGTCATAATCATTCTCAGTATTAGCATCATTAAATAAGATGGTATTATCAAATATTGTTCCTTATGCTAGGTTCTTTGGTATACTTGTCTCTATCTTGACTAATGGATTTTCAGGCTTTAAACTTGTATTATTTTCAACTTCTGTCTTCATTTTACTTGTTCTTTCTTGTGTAATCTTTCAATATTTTTAGAACTATTTATGAATTCTTTGAGAGGTTCTGTTATAGGATCAAATATATCTCTTAGTTGTTCACGTGTATCTATTTCACCAGTTTTTATACTACGAAGCTTTTTCTTCAAGACACTTCTTATCAACACCGTTTTAAAATTTTCTCATCCATGTTTAATAATAGCAAATAAGAGGTATCAGCTATTAGATCAGGTATCACCTATTAGATCAGGTATCAGCTATCAGATCAGCTTATCAGGAGCTGCTCTGGTTTTCAGATCATCTTATTAGGAGCTGGTCTGATTTTTAGATCAGCTTATCAGGAGCTGGTCTGGTTTTCAGATCAGCTTTTCAGGACCTGATCTGGTTTTCAGATCAGCTTTTCAGGACCTGGTCTGGTTTTCAGATCAGCTTTTCAGGACCTGATCTGGTTTTCAGATCAGCTTTTCAGGACCTGGTCTGGTTTTCAGATCAGCTTTTCAGGACCTGGTCTGGTTTTCAGATCAGCTTTTCAGGACCTGGTCTGGTTTTCAGATCAGTTTTTCAGGACCTGGTCTGGTTTTCAGATCAGCTTTTCAGGACCTGGTCTGGTTTTCAGATCAGGTTATCAGGTATCAGATCAGGTTATCGGACAGCTGATCTGTAAAACAGATCAGGTTATCAGGAGCTGTTAAGATTGTCACATCAGATTATCTGTTTTAAATTGGGTCATCAGATTACAAGTAGCTGGACATTTATAAAATTTAGATGAATGAAGTTTAAGGTCAGATAAAATGCGAAAAACTATACTGTTATGTAGTCAAATTGTTTTCTATGACGATCATCACTTAATTCAGTATCTTTCCTTATAATCAAAATTCCATATTTTTAATTCCAACACGATTTATATTTTTCTCATATTACTTAAACATTCTAACTACATTATGATTATTTCCTATCAAATATTTGGTGATTCTGGTATAAGTTTGACATTAGTAGAATGCATCAACATTCTTATCTTACGCCATATAAAAATATGCTTCTCACAACATGGTTAAATACCATATTGCTATTACTTCTAACTTTCTTAAAAGAAATAACAGATTCATTATCTGTAAATGTGTAATACTCATGTCTTTCATTAATGAAATAAATTTCTACAGGTATTCATATTTAGGTTTTTAGAGAGATTTTAAGTATAAATATGAAGGAAGATGTTTTAAATTTTTAGACCATTAGAACTATCTAGCCAGCCACTCATAACATTTTATTTATTTTTTTTTTATTTTTTACCAATTTAACAGACCAACTATTCTTGCACGAATAGAAATTGATAGAAGGGAACTATGATTTATTTTTGAGCTAACGTTTGATGACTCATCAAAATTTCATACCATCCTATATTTAGGTTGTTTTACTAACCGCTTTTGTGTAACTAAATACATTTTATAAATATTATCTCTTATTATAAAAAACTAAAATAATACAGCTATTCGATTTCAGAAAATATTTTCTAAAATCGTATAGCTGCATTATTTTATTTTTTTATAATAACAGATAATGCTCCATACTCACAATCAAAACAACATAAAAATATCATTTGTTTTGAGTATGAGTATGCGTTAATATTTATGAAATGCATTTAGTTACAAAAAATGTGGTTAGTAAAACAAAGTATATTTTAACAGTTTAAAATCAGTATTTTGTATGACAATACTGGTTTTATGCTCTTAAAATATACTTTGTTTTGACTATGAGTAGGTACCATTATCTCTTATTATAGGAAAAATAAAATAATATAGCTATATGATAACCGAAAATATTTTCTGATATCATATAGCTATATTATTTTATTTTTTCTATAATAAGTGATAATATTTATGAAATACATTTCATAAATATTGGTACATACTTATAGTCAAAACAACCTAAAAATAGGATGGTACGAAATATTGATGAATCATCAAAATTTCATACCAAGGTATATTTATGTTGTTTTACTAACCACATTTTGTAACTAAATACATTTTATAAATATTATCTATTACTATAGAAATAATCATACTATTTTTTTTCTATAATAAGAGATAATGAGCCATACTCATACTCAAAACAAAGGATATTTTGACTCTGAGTATGCTTCAATATTTATGAAATGCATTTAGTTACAAAATGGGGTTAGTAAAACAAAGTATATTTTAAGAGTTTAAAACCACCATTTTTATGGTAATACTGGTTTTAAACACTTAAAGCATACTTTGTTTTGACTATGTGCATGCACCAATATTTAGGAAAGGTATTTCATAAATATTGACCCATACTCATAGTCAAAACAACATAAAAATACCTTGGTATGAAATTTTGATGAGCCATCAAACGTTAACTCAAAAATAAATCATAGTTCCCTTCTATCAATTTCTATTCGTGCAAGAATAGTTGGTCTGTTAAATTGGTAAAAAATAAAAAAAAAATAAATAAAATGTTATGAGTGGCTGGCTAGATAGTTCTAATGGACTAAAAATTTAAAACATCTTCCTTCATATTTATACTTAAAATCTCTCTAAAAACCTAAATATGAATACCTGTAGAAATTTATTTCATTAATGAAAGACATGAGTATTACACATTTACAGATAATGAATCTGTTATTTCTTTTAAGAAAGTTAGAAGTAATAGCAATATGGTATTTAACCATGTTGTGAGAAGCATATTTTTATATGGCGTAAGATAAGAATGTTGATGCATTCTACTAATGTCAAACTTATACCAGAATCACCAAATATTTGATAGGAAATAATCATAATGTAGTTAGAATGTTTAAGTAATATGAGAAAAATATAAATCGTGTTGGAATTAAAAATATGGAATTTTGATTATAAGGAAAGATACTGAATTAAGTGATGATCGTCATAGAAAACAATTTGACTACATAACAGTATAGTTTTTCGCATTTTATCTGACCTTAAACTTCATTCATCTAAATTTTATAAATGTCCAGCTACTTGTAATCTGATGACCCAATTTAAAACAGATAATCTGATGTGACAATCTTAACAGCTCCTGATAACCTGATCTGTTTTACAGATCAGCTGTCCGATAACCTGATCTGATACCTGATAACCTGATCTGAAAACCAGACCAGGTCCTGAAAAGCTGATCTGAAAACCAGACCAGGTCCTGAAAAACTGATCTGAAAACCAGACCAGGTCCTGAAAAGCTGATCTGAAAACCAGACCAGGTCCTGAAAAGCTGATCTGAAAACCAGACCAGGTCCTGAAAAGCTGATCTGAAAACCAGATCAGGTCCTGAAAAGCTGATCTGAAAACCAGACCAGGTCCTGAAAAGCTGATCTGAAAACCAGATCAGGTCCTGAAAAGCTGATCTGAAAACCAGACCAGCTCCTGATAAGCTGATCTAAAAATCAGACCAGCTCCTAATAAGATGATCTGAAAACCAGAGCAGCTCCTGATAAGCTGATCTGATAGCTGATACCTGATCTAATAGGTGATACCTGATCTAATAGCTGATACCTCTTATTTGCTATTATTAAACATGGATGAGAAAATTTTAAAACGGTGTTGATAAGAAGTGTCTTGAAGAAAAAGCTTCGTAGTATAAAAACTGGTGAAATAGATACACGTGAACAACTAAGAGATATATTTGATCCTATAACAGAACCTCTCAAAGAATTCATAAATAGTTCTAAAAATATTGAAAGATTACACAAGAAAGAACAAAGTAAAATGAAGACAGAAGTTGAAAATAATACAAGTTTAAAGTCTGAAAATCCATTAGTCAAGATAGAGACAAGTATACCAAAGAACCTAGCATAAGGAACAATATTTGATAATACCATCTTATTTAATGATGCTAATACTGAGAATGATTATGACGATGAAGAAGAAGAAGATGATTTTTACTCACGGCCTTCCAACATCGAAGATGCTTATATTGACTTATTAGTCTGGGAAGGATGAAATGAATTAGATACAAACTATGACTCACATAAAGACTTCAATAATGAGTGGAAATTTGGTGATAGAAATCTAAAACTGAATAAAGATAAAATACAAGTTGATGGTTAAATATGGGGCTTAAAAGTGGGTTTATTTTCTTTAATGATTGATAAAACGTGAAAATAGTATGACAAATTTGATTTTGAAAACTAAATAAAATATATAATTTCTACCAATGTATACAATGTTCACTGACGGTGAACAATGTTATCAGTAAATTGTTTCTGGAAACTCAAATCGAGAAACTAAAGGATGAATTAATAAGTGGAGTGTGAAATAAAATTAACGATAGAAGATAGGTATAAAATTGAAAAGGACATTCTAAAAATTACATCATCTTTTGACAAACGAATTGAAGAGCTGAGCGATAAAATTTATTAACTACATTTTAGTATAAATAGCTGAAAGTGTATCAAGTGGATCACAACACTCTCTAAAATACTGTAAAACAACTCAATGTCCTTAAAAAGACATTTAGTAAACGAATTTCGAAAATTGTTTGTGTATTGTAGTGATGTAATGAATGGAATAGATGATATTTTATGGAGCTGATTTAGGTGAAGTGGGTAGCTTTTCTTGAGAAAATAGAAATTATTGATTTTTGTAGACTGTAACTGACACATTCTCAAAGTTTATATGGTGAGCATCGTTGAAAATAAAAGCTGCACTCGAAAAAAACCAAGGCAATGGAAAACATTTTTGAAATGATATGAGTATTAAAACAAAAAATACAAATAGATGATGGTAAAGAATTTTTAATAAACACTGCAAAATTCATGCATAGACAGAGGATTAAAAATTTCATAATATGCAAGAATCAATAGTAGAATAAATTAATAGATCATTAAAAGGAATTATGTGTTAAGAATTTAGCTATAATGGTTCATATAAGTGGATTGATATACCTAAAGATCTACTTAATGCCTACAATAGAAAAGTTGATCTCATCATTAAAATATTTGCAATTAAAGTTAACTCAACGAATGAGAAAAAGGTGCAAAATACAGTATAGAGTAACTTGAAGAGGTACAAAATGTTGCAATTCAATGAAAATATAAATAAAATTAAAAGGAAAAATCTAGTTTG
Organism: Tachina lurida; assembly: GCA_944452675.1. NCBI lineage: Eukaryota > Metazoa > Arthropoda > Insecta > Diptera > Tachinidae > Tachina > Tachina lurida. The sequence goes on from OX101754.1 coordinate 81,844,906, forward strand.
TATTGGTTTTTTTGAAGGATTCCTAATGTTAGGTCTCAGGGAAGATAAATAGCTTAATGTACTAGAATTCTCTAAACTTGGTGGTCTGTATGAAATATTGTGAAAGCTTAAGAGTTCAAAATATTCAGCAACACATCATATTATCACTTTTTATAGTAAAAGGTGTACATTTTCCATCTCGAAGGCTCTAGCACACAAAATTTTAAATTGTGAATATGGGGTTATTATAATAGATATTCACTCTGTTCATTTCTAGATAAACTAAGAAAATTGGGCTTTGATATCCAATCTTTATGAATGTACATGTGCAGGAATGGGTATCAAACAAACTTACTAAATAAATACAGACTTCAACTAGAATCATGCTGAAGCATGCATAAATTGTAAAATTGAATGTAAACAGATCTTACTTTATATCTGTATCTGTATGAATATAAAATAACTTTATAAAAAAAAAAAAAAAAAAAAAAAAAAAAATGGAAGCATGCCGAAGTATGTATAATTTAAAATAATTCCTCATGTCATACTTTTATAAGCAAAGAAATTTTAAGACTTTGTGGCAAATGAAATAGATATGTATATACTTTGTTAAAAATTCAAAAGAGTGAATTCGTAATTCTAATAGTATAGATTTTTAATTGAAACACCACTAAATGTTGGACTGTCGCATCACTATCGATAGAAGCATGCTTAAGCATGCATGCTAGCAAAATATTAAACCTGTTAGAAGGTGATGAGAAAGCTATTTTCTAATCATTAATTTGTAGACAGCAATTGTATCTGGACCAACTCCACTCATGAATGAATTGTATACAAGTATGATTGATGGTGATGAGGACCTTTTCTAAGTGAGAAATGATTACATCTGAATGAGATACAACGCAGTCTACGTTAACCACAATAACGTCAAGGGGTCAAACACCAAACCTTATATAGAAACACTTGAAGTAAAAATTCTACCAAACATAGATATTCCAATGTTTCTAACACAATATGAAAACACTGACGGTGAATTGATGATGGAGGTAAATGTGTTATTTTAGATCGATTTTCTAGAATAGTTGATTATTAAAGATGTATTTCTTTGTATATGAACTAATTTCTACGTACATACATATATTTACCTATATGTATGTATATATTAATACTTTTAAAATTATATAAATATTTTCTATTTCAAGTAGTAAAATCTGAAAAAATAGTAGTGACACATTAGAAGAAAAAATTAATAAAATAAAAAGAGAGAGACTGACTGACCAACTGATACGATCACTCTGTCTGACAGATACAAAAAGCTCACTTAAATATATTAGAAATATATACGCAATACGCTAAACTTTAATAAAATGAGAAAAAAAAATCACTTCATCCAGAACATCAAATAAAAGCCATAGGCGCTCACCCGTCATAAAATAAACATATACTCGTACATTATTAATGTACTTAAGGATATTATCAGTATGAAGTAACACAATTTGAAGAATAAAAAGTTTAAAATTTAATTATCCCTAACGCTCACAAAGAGTAGACAGAAATGCTGACATACAAAGTCATATTGTATACTAGAGGAGCAGTTGAGAGGTCAGACCTAAATTGTAAGAAAACGACTTCGTTTTCTGTTGATCGCTATTCAAGAAGAAAATAAGATTGCTTATTATGAATTAACTAATTTAAAAGTACATTTAGGTTCAGTCTCATATCCATATGATGCTGATCTTAAAATAAAATTTATAAATAAACGTAATACAATTCTATATAGTTATTATATGTATCTAAGATTCCAGCAAAGGTAGTATATGAAAGAATCTCATGCGTTTCTACCTGTACCAGAGTTTAAGATAAAAGCTCCTTTTATTCAATAGCGGGGCAATTGAATAAAATTTTAATTTGAAATAGTAAGCAAAGAAATCAGCTTACTGTATTCTTATTCATGATCGTATAATAGAATACATATATACCCATCAAAGGACAAGTTCGAAAAGTCTTATAAATTGAGTAATATGGAAACAACATAATTTTTATAGACGTACAAGGTTTCAAAAGTAATTAAAATGATTTCATCGCAAAAGAAGTAGCGATTGTTTTCAACAATTACGAATATAATAATTTCATTATAAAACTCAATAATCAATAAAAAAAAAAAAAAAAAAAAAAGAAGCAAGCTGGCTAACAAAAAACTATCGTTACATAAGCTGTACTGCTGGATCAGTTTCATTTAAAAATTTTTATAAATGTATAAAAGGCAATGCAAGATGTTCTAAAATAAATGTAAAAGGTGATGAAAAAAGCCTACGGCTGGAAAAAATTTATATCAAAATATTTCTAAGAATGAAGATAACCTGCATCAACTTTAAACAAATGTAAATTAAATATAGGGAATATTTATTATATTATATATTATTATTATTATAGTTACTATTACTCTAAAGTATGTATCTTAAGGAATTCAGTTTTACTTAAAACAGAAAATCCTCACAAACTTTTAAGTAAATACAGATAAAAATTAAATCAACGTTTTTTTAATTTCAAATAAAAAAAAAAAACTATGAAGATATTTGACATCTATACATAAAAGGCCAGGCGAATATTTACAACAACAACAAAAACAAAAACAAAAAAAATGTATTCAAACACGGAGGCAAACACTTATTTGTATGTACATACATACATAAAATCAATTTGTAGATATGTATGTACACATAATATCAAATTTCTTATCAATACTCAAGTATTTATTAGATCTTGGCAATCACACTTACATATCTACATCATAAAAATATATGAACAACGCAAACCATTCAGTCAGAGCACATGTCCAAGCTAAACGACCTTATTATGGACAGAGAATCTATAAATTCCCATGATCGTATGAAAAGTCAAAGAAGCCGGATGCTGTTAAATAAACAAAATCTGTAATATAAACAAATTGATCGTAGGCAGACTTTAAAGCTCAGTGTGACCCTTTTAGCATTTTCACTGCTAAATTTAGCATTATGTAGTTTGATTTAGCAGTGAATTTTTTATTTTGCATTTAGCATTTTTTTCAGCATTTTTGTATTAATTTTTTAGCATTATTTAGCATTTTTAATTATATAGATTTCATATACTCCTTTCCATTTATAACAGTAAAAACCTTTGTCAATTAATGTATTTCATTGTATTTTGTTATTTTTATACAAATATATAATGATGGAAACCGTGTAAACAGCATAAGACGTCTTAAGCGGCTATTAAACTGTCGTACTTGGTATTTAAGAATGTTGTGTTAATGCAAAATACGTGTTTTTCAGCTTGGTTTGGTTTTCAAAAAAATTTTGGATTTTTGTATTTGTCATCATACCAGCATACTTGTTTAATAGATCTTCTGTCAAACTCAGTGCAAATTTGATGACTTGGTTAGAGCGCGCATAATTAAAAATGTTTATTGAAATGTGCGAACGTCTGTCATCTTTATATACCGAGTATGACCGTCTAATAGCCGCTCTAAACGCCAAACACCTAATAATAAGAAGAAAAGAAGTATTCAAAATTATGTTTTTTTCGGGATCGAACACTTCAAAATTCATCGTTGCGGAATCCGGCTCCTGGACATACAATGAAAAATAAAACTGAAAAAAGTAACTTAATACATTTTTTAATGCAAAAAGTATTTTTTAAATGTCTTTCGCATTATGTGGATAGCTGGCATGCTAATATATTAAAAGATATCAAATAAAAGTGTAGAATTATTTTATGTATTTCATTTTTATAAGAAAACCAGCAAACAACAAATTTTACACTATTATATTTAATACAATCATACAAAGATACAAGACGTTTTATGAATTCAGCAATTGTATTTTGCATCTTCCTGAATTGTTGTTTTACTTTTGAATAAACTTTGTTTGTGTTATTAAAGTTAAATAAATACTTATTCCTAATTAAACCTGTAAAATTATTAAAAAATCATTCCAAATTTTTAGCATTATATTTTAGCATTTTCAAATATTTTTTTAGCATTTTTAGCATTATTTTAAGCCTCATTTAGCATTCAAAATTATTTTGGTTGTGGCCACATTGTTAAAGCTGGACAATTTTAAGCATGACAAAATACCCAGCAACCGTGAGTATGAAAATATACTTATGTATATGTATATAGGGTTAGGGAAGTTCAGATATATGAAAATATTTTATAGAACCAAATCTCGATATTGAAAACAATTTATTTACACGTACATAAAACTACTAGCGTGACAAAATCATACGCACACACACGCACACACACACACATATATACCAGATTTCATTTAAGAAAAATCACATACAAAAATTTTCACGGTCATTCCTACAAACAAAACGGACAACAACACAAATCACGATCAGCCTTAAACTCCTACGAACATGCATACAGATTCCCACGGGTACATATCACTCGTACGACAACACCCTCAAATCACTGATAGCCTTAAACTCCTACAAACATACATACACACAGATTCCCACGGTTACATATTACTACACGCACCTCACCTACCCTAAATCATGATCAGCCTTAAATTTTCACAGACATACATACATACAGATTCCTACGTATACATATTACAACAACATCATCACCTCTCTTAAATCACGATCAGTCTTAAGCTCCTACAAACATATAGACATACATACACGCAGTCGATCAACCTCAACTACACCACACCCCCTCCTAATAACAGCTTCGCTTAAATTCCCCAAGACAGACACATCCACAAATTCCCATGGATACATATTACTCGTACAACAACACCCTCACCTACCCCAAAGCCTTAAATTCCTACAGACTTGCAACACCTGCATACACGCAGTCGATCTACCACAACCACACCCCGCCCCCTGTCAATCAAACCCTCACACAAATTCCAACAGACAGGTATACACTCAATCCATCTACCTCAACTACACCACGCTCTCCCGGCCAATCTCAACCTCGCACAACAGACAGACGGACGGACAAACAGACAGACAGACAGACACATCTATAAACTCCCTCGGTTATGTATTACGACAACAGCTCCACCCACCCAAATCACGGCTAGCCTTAAACTCCTGTATTAGCATTAGAAATAACTTTTATGTTTTTCCCGTCGGAATTATGAAAAATCATTTTCCCGTCGGCATTTGAAAAAAATAATAATCATGTTTTGCCGTCGGCATTTGAAAAAAATAATATTCATGTTTTACCGTAGACATTAGGAAAAATAATCATGTATTGCCGTCGGCATTAGGAAAAATTAATTTTCACTATTTCACCCCCATTAGTATTAGGAAAAATCATATTCATGATTTTCCCGTTGGTATTAAGAAAAATCATATTCATGATTTCCCGTTGGTATTAAGAAAAATCATATTCATGATTTTCCCGTTGGTACTAGGAAAAATCATCCCATGATTTTCCCGTCGGCATATATACTTATGAAATATTAATCTTATGAAACCCCTTAATCCACCCCACAAACATACACACATACAAATTCCCACAAAAAACAAAATCACCCGTTCACACAATTAATGCCACCTCAAAAAAAATCACCCGTTCACACAAAGTTAATGTAAACAAAAAAACTCCTAATGTAAACAAAAAATTCCTAATGTAAACAAAAAAACATCAAAGCGTGCCGCCGAAAACTCAAGGGTATCAAATTTCACAAATTTCCAAGAATTTTAAAATTTGGGTAATTAAAATTTCAAAATTTTAAAATTTTAATTGGGGCAGGATTGGTAGTTCCCTACTACTTACAGTGTTGCCCATAGAAATAATTCTCTTACAATGACGTCATTGTCAGATGCACGAACTTCGCGCATCTGACAATATTAAAATGTCTGACAAATAGCTGGCAATAATTTTACAATGTGTTCACACGATTGTAAGATGTCTGACGATTTGTTGTCAGCTGCTAGTCTTGCAATGGACTGACAATGATTTTTCTGGCAACGACGTCTGACAAAAATTGCCAGTTCACACGGTTGTAAGAAATTTTGAGCACATTTTACTGGCAATATTGTAAGATCTGACAACCGTCTGTACATAGCTTAAAATCAATTTGATTGGTAATGATGAAAACCATGGGTTAGATGTCCAAAAAAATAAAGATTTATGTTCCCGATGCACAACCAAAGCAAAGACAACATAATGGTATGGGGATGTTTTTCGTGGCATGGAGTAGGACCATTATCTGGATAAAAGAAAACATGGATACAAATTATACTGCCAGATCCTAACTGAAGGAATGATGCCCTATGCCGACTGGGAAATGCCCGGTAAATGGAGTTTTCAGCTAGACTTGTAAGAAAATGGTTTTTGTACAACAAGGTGGAAACCATGGTGTAATTATACAGGTGACTGCGTAAGGATTTTTAATACAAAAATACGGCAACCATAGCTATGTAAAGAACCGAAGAATGTCAAAAGCATAAAAATAATTGTACTAAAACCAAAACAAAATCGAAGTTTTTGACATTATTCAGCTACAAAGCACATAGAGCAAAAAATTATCAGCTGAAGTAACGCTGCCACCTAGTTAGATACACCTTGGTGAAAACAATGACATGGCCTGCGCAATCATCGGATTTAAATTCAATCGGAAACTTGTGAAAAATAGTAAAGGAACAAATTGCACCAATAAAATCCCGAAATAAAGAGGAATTGTGCGAAAAAATTCAAGGTGCGTGGCACTGAATACCAAAGAAGACCTGTGAAGATTTAGTGGACCCAATGCAGGTGTCCCGCAAAATAAAATATATTTGTATTGGTGAGAAAAATAAGAGTAAAATAAAGTTACACTTGAAGAAAAAATTTCTATAATTCAAGATACATGCTGTGGTTTGAATATTTTTTGTAAATAAGCAATTTAATAAAAACTTAAGTAAAAAGTAAAAAATAATAATCCATTCAACAATGTAGTCTATAAATTCCAAATTAAATTTATTCGCAGCGCTGTGAAAGCTATTAAAATGCCTTTTTAAACTATCTTCCCTATTATTTTGAAGTGTTTCATAGCATAAAATGCATAATTATTTCATAATTATTTTTATTTTTTTTTTTTTGCTGTGCAAATTTATTAAATTTGAACTTTAATTTCGTTACGTGTGCTCAAAAAAACTAAGCAAAAAACCAGGAAAAAATTCATGGATGCGTGCACAACTTCATTCGTCGCTATCTCGTCTCGTTGCTGAGATAATTCATGTCCATTTTGCTCTATATCTTTCAAAACATAACTTTTTGGGCCATTTTGAACTACATACATATATGGCATTCCATGGCAAAATCTTGAAATTTATTATTCATGGACATTTTGCTCTACGTGCAGTTAGGGGCTAATTATGGAAAACGCATCGCCAGCGTTAACAAATTTTATATGGAAAAAAATTAAATCACAAAAACAAAATACATACATACATACAAAATTTATCAACGCTAAGCGTTTCGTTTTACGAAATAAGGCCCTTAATATTGTTGAGTGCTTATATCTGTGGCAGTAAGCAAAAAGTTCTTAAGCCCACTTAATTTAAAATTTATTAATTTTTTTAAAACTATTCTTCCTATTTCTGTAAAATATGTTACTTTCTTGCGGGACTATATTAATTGAAGGGCCTTAAATATAAAATATGCAATACATGCGGAATAAGATTATTTGTTGATTTAATTATTATTTTGCAAACCGTATTTGTTTCTATATTCTTATGAATTGAACAGGCTAATGATGTTCGTATCGCTTTTTAAGCCAAATTACTTGTGATAATTATTAATGAACAAATAACATCAAAGTTAGTTAAACGGCTGGCTGTTCCGTTCAACTATGTGTTGTTGTCAGAATATTTACAATTAACTGTTCAATTCATAAGAATATAGGAAGATTATTTGTTGTTTTTGAAAAGGTAGCTTCGCCTACTATGGTTGTAGTTTTGTAATTCTCAATAATCTATTGAGATTTTTTCCAAAAAGTTTTTGAATTGTGGTTGAAGTCTACTGAAGTGTTGCTTATCTGCAACGAAATGGGTTTAAACATGCTAAGCACTCAACAATAAAATTTTTTAAAATTTATAAATTTAAAATTCTCTGCAGAAAACACACAGCGTATACGGCGAGAATCAAATGACCTCTGTACTGACAGGCTAGCATCACTACCACTCAGCCAAAGAGGCACCTCTGTTTAGTTCAGCCACAATTTTAGTCTGTCCTTTACAAAGCATAGAAAAGACCAATGTCTTCGTTGCGTACAATTTTCAATAAAAATTAATCCAACGAAGGATGAAATTGAAGAATTCGATGTACACGGAAATAAAACGAATGGCCTTAAAGTGGAACGTGATTTAAGCTTAAATTAGACGTGCCATAGCCATAACGAAACCAAAATTCAAATGGTTTTTATGGCAATGGCTATGGCGAGTCACCTATAACACTGCAAAACAGTGATTTGGATGTTTAATTTAATTTCTATAATATCAATAAGCGACCCATAAACTATATATATTCTGTATCCATATACACAGGGAAGACGAATAAGCGATGTCCGTCTGTCCGTCTGTCTGTACGTGAAATCGGTTTTCCGAAGCTCCCAGAAAAGATAGAGACTTCGTTCTTGGACTGGTGTGTCAGAAATTTTCCAAAATAGATTGGTATTGAAAATCAGAAAAATCGAGCAGATGATTGCAGAGCTGGAAATCTTAAACTTTATTTTGCCATATAAAAGTAACTACCCAAAACTTATTTTTTATTTATTTTTAACTCCGAAAAAGGTGTGTTATAAGTTTGTAGTGTGTGTGTCTGTCCGTGCCCACGTACAGCCCAAACGGATGGACCGATTTTGATTGAAACAGAAAGTTTGAAAGCTGACTTGATCGAGAAGGTTCTTAACTATGTTTGAAGAAAATCGGTCCAGTCGTTAAGAAGATATCACATCTTTTCCAGATATATCGGGGGTTTTTAAAATTTTTAATTTTTGTTATTTTATTAATAAATAAACTTATTTTATACTTCAGTACGAATAAAATTTGTATTTCAATATTACAAAATATATAAAAATTAAAAAGACGTTTCCAGGGTTGGAAAACTTTAAATTTTTTTGTTATATAAAAGTAACTTACTAAAACTAATTTTGGAAAGAAAAATTTGGTGTAGAAAACTATAAAAATAAAAACCACAGCTCCAGAGCTGGAAACTTTTAACTTTTTTCTGGATATTAAAGTAAATAAATAAAACAAAATTTTTAAATTCTTTTCTTCTTTGTTCACTTAACATACTTTATATATTTTTTTAAGAACTACTAGATTGGTATAAGGAATCAGAAAAAATCTAAAAGGATGATTCCACGGTTGGAATTTTAATTTTTTTTTTATATAAAAGTAACTAGGTCTAATTAATTTTTTTCTTTTTCTTTTTCTTTATAAATTAAATATATTTTATACTTTTGGAAGAAAAGTTTGGCGTATAAAATTACAAAAATGAAAACCACAGCTCCAGAGATGGAAACTTTGAACTTTTTTTGATATTAAAGTAACGAAATAAAGCTAAGTTTTTTCTTATTTAATTTTTGCTTTGTGAATTTACATATTTTATATATTTTTTAAAGAACTAAGTTGGTATAAGGAATCAAAAAATTTAAAATTATGATTCCAGAGCTGGCAAGCTTACACTTTTTGTGTTATGTAAATTTAACTAGGTCTAAATAATTTTTTTCTTAAATAAATATATTTTATGCTTCTGAAAAAAAAGTTTGGCGTATAAAATTAGAAAAATGAAAACCTCAACTCCAGAGATGGAAACTTTGAACGTTTTTCTGAATATTAAAGTAACTAAATAAAAGTAATTTTTTACGTATTTTTTCAATCAGAAAAATCTAAAAGGATGATTCCAGGGTTGGAAAATTTATTTTGTTTTATAAAAGTAACTAGGTCAAGTTAGTTTTTTCTTTTTGCTTAAAAAATTTTGTATACATACTTTATGATTTAGAATGAAATAGTTTGGCATAGAAATTAGAAAAATAAAAAACATAGCTCCAGAGCTGGAAAACTTAAATTTTTTTCTGGTATATAAAACTTATTATTACTTTGGTAATTAAATATATTTTATATTTTAGAAAGAAATAAATTAGTATTAAGAAACAGAAAAATCAAAAATATGTTTCCAGGTTTGGAAATTGAAAAGTGTCGATAAAAAATAACCAAAAATATTTTTTTTTTCAGTTAAACATATTTCATGTTTTAGGAAGATCATTACTCAAGATTTTTTATACATGTTAAGTTTTTTATGGTTATCTACTTGAAGTATAAACGAAGGTTTGTTGCTGATTGTGCTCTCAGTACAGTTTTTTTTTTAATCGATGGTCTTTGCTTGACAGCTAACGAGTTCTTATTAATTTTTATTAAATGGAGATAAAAATAAAATTTATCGGTAAAGAACAGTCATAACAATAAAATAAATTAAAGGCCATGTTCCTTTTCATTTCCCTGAAACCTATCCTTTCTGCTGAACAAAATTCAAAAAAATTCTGTAGAAATAAACCTTTTAGATATTAACACGATGTATACCATTTGAAATGAGAAGTTTAAATTAAGACACTAAACACTTTTGCAACATCAATGATTATTAAATATGGGAAAATATAAAACAAGTTAGGTTACTTGGTATGAAGGTGCAATATTAAGACTATTTTAGAGTTATTAAATAGCAGCACGGTTTTTGAACATCTCGAGAGCGAGTATACAAGCCCCAATTTTTAGGGTTTCGTACACCAAAGGTGAAAAGAATCCCTATAGTTTTCGCTACGCTGTCCGTCTGTCCGTCCGTCTGTACGTCCGTCTGTCACAGGGTATTTTCTCGAGAACCGTAAGAGCTGCGAGCTTGAAATTTGGGCTCAGCGTGTAGACCTTTGGCCACTACAACAACAAATACATGAGAGTTGGATATTAAAGGGTGTTCCAAAACGAGCAACAAAAATTTTAAAATCCCATGTAATATACATACAATTGTATGTATGTATATACACTTGAAATTTGTAAGGTTAGTGTATTTTATACAGACTACAACAATTAACACTAAAATTTAAAGAAAATTTAATTAAAGGGTGTACCATCAAGTTAATGAAATTTTGACTGATGAGCAAACTTCTTGAAATTTTCAAAAACGGTAAAACAAAAAAATCCCAAAATTATAAAATCGCCAAACCGAAAAAAAATCGAAAAAACAAAAAAAACCAAAACCAAAAAAAGCATCAATTAAAAAAAAATTCTAAAACTAAAATAAATGGCGAAAAACAGGAAAATCGCCAAAATTTAAAAATCGCCAAAATGAAAAAAATTTCCAAAATGAAAAAAAATCGCCAAACTGAAAAAAATTGCCAAAACGAGAAAAAAGCGAAAAATAAAAAAAAATTATTTCAGCTGAAAAAACGTCAAAAATTAAAAAAAAACGCTTTATTAAAAAATGCTCAAAGCCCAACGTACGGAACCCTTCGTGCGCGAGTTAAAGTGGCACTTTACGGAATTTATTTGGTACTGTATTGACGTTACGTCGATGTTGACTGGAATAAGAGTGGGATGTAAAATATTTCTTAACCACAGAGTGTAGAATAAAATATTTAACTATTGCTAATATCGAAAATAAAATAAATTAATCAAATTCTTTAATCGAAAAATACTGAGAGGTCACTTACTTAAAATTGCACTAGAGCAAAAAATTATTAATTTTTTTATAAAACACATATTTATGTATTTGTCTGTATACTACATACATACATATATGTGCGTACTTTAGTGAAGGGTACATAAGATTCGGCACAGCCGAATATACCACTCTTACTTGTTTAATATTTCTTTTACTAAGATTTGTAGGTGTGTTTTATTGATTTGTTAGTGCTACTTTGCTCTACGTGGATGTATTTGCAAGATGTTATATGGTCGTAATACATGCATGTATATTTTTTTTTCTATGAAAAGCAATTTATAATTTATATATATATGTATGTATATTATATTTTTTTCTATGTAAAGCAATGTTGAAAATTATTTTTCTATATGAAATGATATACTCCACAGGTGGTCCCATTTTGAGAATTATTTTATAGTTAATGCGTATAATCCAGCGAAAAAGTGGTGATGTAGGAGTAGGAGAAAAGATCCCTCCCTCCCTCCTAATTATCGATTATGTCGAATACTACATTAGTGAGAGTCTTCAAACTTAGTATCATAGTATGTTCTGTATTCCACGTGAAATTAAAAGGTGTAGAATTGCCATAAATACATATTTGCAACAGCAATTCTATGTCAATTACACACCTTTTAATTAGTAGAGCACAATTTTTAGTGGATGGGAGTGTCAATTTTTGATATTCCCGATTACGAATACGAATATTTGAAACGATATTCGCGAATACGAATGTTATATGTGAAATTTATAGACATTAAATTAGAATTGTATTTACGCTTGCAATATGAAATATTAAAAAGTTGGTATGAAAAAGGACTTCATACTCCTGTTGGCGTACTTTAAAGCTAATAAAAACTAACCAAAATTTTAATGATCGTCATTAAATAATATTTGAAAATGATACAAAGCACAAATTTCTATAAAAAATTTAATGGGTTTGTACAAACTAATATATTTAGCCATTTATTTAAATTTCATTTAGGATTTATGTATTTATTTTTTTTTTAAATATTCGTATTCGTATTCGCCTGAATTTGGCTAACACGAACATCTAAAAATGGCGGAATATGCGAACATCACTAGTAGGCACCCTTCTATAGAAAGTAATTTTGCATAAGATTAACCAAACTTTAAATATGTGCACTAAAAAGTAAAAAATAAAAACTTGTAAAACAGTCGTTAAGCAGCTCTGGGCTAAAGAACAGCTCTCACTTTATCGTAATTATTTCTTAAGTGCGGTCAGGCTAGTGTGTGTTTTTTGCCCTTCGAGAGTTTTTTGTCTTGCTCGCACTGCCACGGATAACCGTATAATATACTTTTGTGGAATTTCGTTGACAACCACGTTGCTACTTCCTATGTGAAGGCATAGGTCGTGTATAGTCAAAATACTGTTAATACGAGTAACATCTTGGGCATATGGTCTAGTTAGTCCGCCCATATTTGTGTAACAACACTTTACACATTTTCTTTGTAAAGTATTTATGAAATAAATAAATAAAAACTTGTTAAAAAAATGTTGTTAACTAAAACAGCGTTTAAAAACTTCCCATTTCTCTTGCTTCTGGTACTGCTCCTGCTTCTGAAAATGCAAGAGTCACACTAGAAGTTAACACAATAAACGAATACCTATTAAAGACCTGCGTAAATTGTCTTGAAATGTAAATACGTCTTGTCTTTTAAATGTATTCTCGAGGCTGCATTATACTAAACCAATAATAAATGCTGTCGTATTATAAGCAAAGCACGATAGATGCATTTGTGTGCGTGTATATGAGTGCTAAAGCAAGCCACAGACCTTGCGACTGTTGGTACAACATGAGCAAGTTGTGTATAAGATTGTAAAGTGTGTGGGGTCGTCGTATGAAGTTGTGTATCGGTTGTACGAAAGATTAAAAAGATTTGATTTTTTGGCTAGTTGTATGGACAGGTTGTAAAATTTAGGAGTTTGTTGTACAACTTCATTTCATTTTGTTCTTATTTTCGTTGTGGTCATATGAAAAACATCGCGCTCGAATTCAAATTTGCGTATAAAATGGAGAATTGAACAGAAAGAAGTGATTTTATATAATTGTATAAGAGTTTGCGCGGAAGAATTGCTTTTTTATATGCATCGGCACTTTTGACAAAAGGTCATTGAATACTTCGTTTGACACCCACGTGTAATTTTTATAGTCCATTGGCTCACTTTCTTTTATTATTTCCAAAAGTTTGTTATTAGAATACGTTTTTTTATATAAATCACTCCTTTAACCAAATTCTTTTTTTCTGTCCTTTTTTACGTTCTTCTTCTTATTTTGTCACAAAAAAAAAAACCGTCCATTACAATATGCGACATAACACCCGATGTATGTTTACTCCAAAAAAAATTAAGAAATGAAGTTGTGCTCTAATGTTGTGCACGTTGTTGTAAAGTTTTTGGGCAAAACACACAACTTGTTAATCCAACGTGTTGTACCAACAGTCGCAAGGTGTATGGCTTGCATAACAAGCAATGTCGTGAAGACTTCTTGTTAAGCAAGCCACAGACCTTGCGACTGTTGGTACAACATGAGCAAGTTGTGTATAAGATTGTAAAGTGTGTGGGGTCGTCGTATGAAGTTGTGTATCGGTTGTACGAAAGATTAAAAAGATTTGATTTTTTGGCTAGTTGTATGGACAGGTTGTAAAATTTAGGAGTTTGTTGTACAACTTCATTTCATTTTGTTCTTATTTTCGTTGTGTTCATATGAAAAACATCGCGCTCGAATTCAAATTTGCGTATAAAATGGAGAATTGAACAGAAAGAAGTGATTTTATATAATTGTATAAGAGTTTGCGCGGAAGAATTGCTTTTTTATATGCATCGGCACTTTTGACAAAAGGTCATTGAATACTTCGTTTGACACCCACGTGTAATTTTTATAGTCCATTGGCTCACTTTCTTTTATTATTTCCAAAAGTTTGTTATTAGAATACGTATTTTTATATAAATCACTCCTTTAACCAAATTCTTTTTTCTGTCCTTTTTTACGTTCTTCTTCTTATTTTGTCACCAAAAAAAAAACCGTCCATTACAATACACGACATAACACCCGATGTCATGTTTACTCCAAAAAAAAATTAAGAAATGAAGTTGTGCTCTAATGTTGTGCACGTTGTTGTAAAGTTTGTGGGCAAAACACACAACTTGTTAATCCAACGTGTTGTACCAACAGTCGCAAGGTGTATGGCTTGCATTATGAACAAACAGTCAACAAAGTAGTGTTGATACGTGTATGATTGTTATTTTCCATATTGTACGTTTGAGTGTGTGTGTAAGATGTAGATGGTAAGCTATTATGTGTTTAAGGGAGGTTTTTTTAAGCAAGCGCACACAACTAATGTAAATGCATGTGAACGTTCGTTTGTGTGCAGAAAAATAGAAGAGCATACACACAACGTGTGTGTATGTACATGCATGACGCTTGTAAACGCGCCCATTCGTAGAAAGAAGCAAGCATCACCAATTTTTCAGTCACGAAGTATTTTCTTCTTTACTCCTATACTTGCTATAACTGAAACAAATTCTTGCAAACAGTGTTGCTTACCGTTTGTTTTAGAAGACTTCGCTGTAGTAAAGTATTTGAAAAATCCCTCATGTCTTGAAAGTTCTTATAAATAGTATTGTGCAGGACTTTAATACCTATACAAAACGAAGATCTTGAGCACTCGACTGATCGAAAAGTTTTCTGTTTGTCTGACTGCTTTTTTAAATAAATTAGAAAGTTATCGTAGTAGAGATGTTGTGAGTTTTCTCTTTTCTTTTGATTTTGCAATTTCAATTGCCTATTTAATCAATTGCTGGAAGAAATGTTGTTGTTGTTTGTTTTACTATTATACCCAGCTGCATTTTCGAATCTTTTCCGAATCAGCTTAACTTTTTTTTTAAGAGAAGTAACACTCAGGCAATTAATGCCTACTACTTTTACTAGGTGTTACCTTCTTTAGGAAAGGGATAGTGAGAGAGAAGACAGGTGGTGAAAGAAGAGATAGAGGAAAGCTTCATTCTTTTACAATTCTGCTTTTCGCACGTTTTTTAATAATGTAGTGTTGCAGCGCCTCTCTGATGTTAAATGGGGCGTATTAATTTTTTGAAGTTGTGTAGCTTCTTGTAGCCATTTTATTGATTATTTTACTTCACCGATGATTCTGCTACACAACGAAGAGCGTTCGTTCAGTGACCAGTGACTATGCCTTCATCACTTAAACTTTCCTACAACAACTGACACAAAGGGACACTAATGCACATCAGAAAAATGCGTGGTGTTGTTATGTAATGACTGTTGGATACAGGGACTCAACCCAGGACCTTTGGTTTTGTAGTTAACGTGCTAACTACTTCAGCCAACACCATAAATGATACCCCCGTTGTGAGTAAATGGTACCCTACAGATGAATCATACCAAAGAATCATTTATGATACGATTTGCTAATTCATATTTGAGACATTTTTTGGTAGTATTACATCATTAAATCACCTTTTTGCTGTTTCTTTGCATTTTGTTCCTCTATTTTCAAGAAATAATTATTTGATCATATAGATGAATTACAAGTGAATCCCTTTTCAATCACCCAAGTGTTAAATCAGTTTTTAATTATCAAAAGTGATATGAGGAGAATCATATAAGAGATTTCTGTAAAAAATGATCACCCAAATGTCAGCTGGGTACAGGAAAAACACTCATACGCACACATTCAAACACATACACACAAACATTTCAGCTAAAGCTGGGTCCAACTCTTTCATTCGTTCATTTTAGGCACAAACCTATGATCAAACCCATTTAAATTACATGCGTTTGATCATAGCTTTGTGCCGGTCCAGACTTGCAATTTTTGTTGCAGCAATTCTTGAATATGTGTGAGAGTGTTGAAATAGAAATATATACTTTTTGTATTCCTCTCTCGCTCTTTTGCACTAAAAAATAAAAAGTTGCTGCAACAAAAATTGCAAGTCTGGACTGGGACTTTGTGGCAAAAATTAACGAATAAACAGTTCGACCCAGCTCTAATTTCTGCTACGTTAACTTCATATTTATTTAAAGCAGCAGTCAGTCACACTAAAGCTGGGTCCAACTCGTTCATTCGTTCATTTTTGCACGAACCCATGTAATTTAGATGGGTTTGATCATAGGTTGTGCTTAAAATGAACGAATGAACGAGTTGGACCCAGCTCTAAGTCAAACCGAAAAATGTACGATTATGACGATAGCTGGAGCTTTTCGTTGTGTATATCTATCTATTCGTTAAACGAATTTCGTTTATTGTGTTTACTTCAACTACGACTCTTTGAATTTCAGTAGCAGAAGTATGAGCAACAGTTTGTGATTGGGCAGCAGCGTGCCGTTTGACCGACTAGTGTCAAATTGTTACTTTTTCGACCACCTTGCCACTTTTTCGACTGCCTTGCCACTTTTGCCCCCTTTTTTTAGAGTGAATTATATAAAAATACATTAAAAATAAAAAGTTTTCTAGTTTTTTTTTTAATGTTGCCCCTTTTTTTATAAATCCCCTATTTGGTGCCACTTTTTGAAAAATGTCATCGGTTACCCTGTTGAGCAGTCAAAAAATAAAAAGGTCGAAAAAATAGCACAATTTTCGACTTTTGCTATTTCGACTGCAGTTTTTTTAACACTGAACTAAACGCAGAAAGAAGTTTATGTACATACATGTTTGAAGTGGAATTTAAAAAGTAAACTATTTGAGCATTTAAGGCTCAATCAGACGTGACATAACTATAGACATAGAAAACAGCCGTTCGAACCAAACTAATGGGCTACACTGTATTTGATTATACGTGAGTCGCCATATCGCCATAACTCTCACCATACAAACCAAGTGAATTTTGGTTTGGTTATGGCTATGGCATTATGGCTATGTTACGTCTAATTTAAGCTTTAGTTCAGCTACGTCCAAACACGCATACTCTGACAATTGCCGAGATCTTGTTGGTTGTTATGCTCTCGTCTGTGTGAAAGCACAAAATATCTTTTGTAAAAGTTTGCACATTGTGTACATATTTTGGACGTAGCTTCATTACATAGTTTATTAGACAAGTTATACATATAGGACTAGGACTTTAGCTTTGATTGTTTCTTTTTTAGATTTGGCTTAAGTTTAGTTTCGGCATATATACTGATTCGGTCAGACACTTCAGATAAGAATTTATTTAAATCTGTGTGTTATGTGCACATTTTGTTAAAACGATCTTTAAGGGTACGATCCATTATTTGTAAATTTTCAACTTACCAGCCTCGCATTCCTCTATGCATTCTTCACACGTGCAAGAATTCGATGGTTCTGGTGGTGGACAGCAACTTTGTTTTCGCATTTGCTCTTTACACTTGGTAGCTAGAAATATTTTGAATAATAAATAAATAATATACATATGTACTTATGTACATAAATACTATTTTAAAACAAGTTCAGTAGAGGTTCATACAAGTTTATCTCACATTAAAAAAAATCAGTCCCGTCATTTCTTTATATTAAAAAACTGATTTTTCATTTATATGAAGGATATCAATAATGGACATACTTAATTGTTAGGAGCCCACATTTTGCTGATATTTGTAAAAACCTGCATTAATACATATTGCAGGCATCTGGATTTGGAGAAGCATTGCTCGGCATTCCACATTTGCGCTAAAAATTTATTTTACAAAATACCAAAATAACAAATAAAGTGCAAAAAAAAGGTTTGCAAATTGTGGCAATTCCAAAAAAATCAGTAAGGTTTGCCATTTCACCATGAATACACTAACAAACGAACAACATTTTCAAATCCTTGAATTTTATTATCAAAATTCGTTCTGTGTGAGAAATGTGTTTCGTTAATTGAAGCACAGCCGCGAATAACGTTGTAAAAGACAATTTTTAAAAAACGAGTTTTTTCACAGATTACCATTAACATACATAACTCTCTTGCGTTGTTCAAATATAAAACCATTCAAAATTATGCATCTTATCGCCGTCAAAATACAATTGCAAATCGGTCAGTCAGTGCAAAACTTTGTAAGTAACTAATAAAATCATGCAAACGAAATTGTCGAAAATAATTGATAAATGTAGCAGAGATACAAAAAGAAAGGCTAATGCTAGTTATCATTATTTTCGATAAGCTAAAAAAAATTTAAACGAAAAAACAATCTTGCTTCAAAATACGTTTAATTGCTCTCCTGAAAAATTATTATTTTGTCAGTTAAAACGTTATTCGCGGCTAATCTTCAATTATGTCCATTTTATGGTCGTTATAATCGATCGACATTTTCGAGCTATTTTTACTAAATTGCGCACCGCTTTCACTTTTTTAATATTAATCCACAAATACGTATGCAAAGAGTGCGAACTGAGGAGAATATTGCTGTTATATCGGGCAGTGTCAATACAAATAGCGATATGTCAACAACGAAACTTTTCCTTTTCTGTAATTCAGGTAATGCAGCGCTATAAGAGAGTGATTGATAAAAAAAGTAACGAGAACATGAATCACTCAAGCATTTTAATCAACTTTTTCTATCTGATTTCCTTTTAACAAATGAAACAAAAACCATGCAACTAATTTTGTGCAAAAATGAATAATGTAAATTAGGTATTTTAATTCCAATATTTCATTTTCAACATATTTTTGGTTTGTTCAAAATAGTCCCCTCAATATTGTTTTATACCTTCATATGCAAAAAATATTGACACGATGGTACCAGACGAAAACTTATTCTTCATGTAACTTTTTGTTAATTTTAATTTGCGGGAAAGTTTTTGTACAGACCTGTTCGAAAATAAAATAAAGAGATCATCGCCAAGACAAGTATAGCCAAACAAAAACATGGGAAATAGGAAATCTGAAATTTCCTGTAGCATAATAAATATGTTTGAAAATGTAAAAAAGTTAACAATTTTTGTTCCGTACGTAATTATTTTGCGGTGTTACAAAAAAAAAATGGTTACGTTAGGTATACGCCCGATACTGAAACTGTTAAAAAAAATTGTCATTAAGCATAACAAATATTTCTAGATGAAATTTTTCCATTTTTTCTGTTTTTATATATAGCACCAACCTATAATTAAAAATCCCAACCACAGACCCAACTACTAAAAAGCAGTTGTGTATTATAGGTCTGCACAGATATAACTCTTTGCACCAGTTTTACGTGTGTTGGTTCTGGTATGTACAGATACTGTATGTTATTCAGAGTTTCTGTTACTAGTCATGTTTTAGAATCGATTGTTTTTCTTGAACCAAGTCCGAGTTTATGAAAGAGAGAGCAAAGAAGAAAGAAGAGTGGTACTGATTTGCTTGCACCGATAAGTTATGACTAGTAACAGAATCGCTGAATAACACTTGTACCTGTACATACCAGAACCAACACACGTAAAACTGGTGCAAACAGTTACATCTGTGCAGATCTATATTCACCCTTATTCCATTTGTCAACATCGACGTCACTTTAACACAATACCAAAAAATTGGGGCTTGTTTACTCGCTCTCGAGAACAATTTTGTGCTATGGATAGTCTATTTCTCTTCCCTAAGGTCTACAAAAGAGTTTGAGCCTGCCAGCAGGAGTCATTTGTTTTCGAGAACGTGTATACAAGCACCAATTTTTTAGTATTGTGTTAAAGTGACGTCGATGTCGACAAATGGAATAAGGGTGATTGTGTATACTCAACGTTTTTCTCAACCAAACTTACACAGAGTTGTAAATGACGATACCAAAACACAACTGAAAAGTCAACTGTTACTTTAGTAGAGAATGGCAATGCAAATTTATCAATCCTAACCAAACTATTTCAAAAGTTGAAAACCGCGATTGGGGCATTAATTATTTTGTCTTAAGTTTGCATTTTAATTTAATTTTTCAATTAATAAAGGTATTCATTTCAGTTTTTTTCTGTTGGGAAAAATGGAAAAATGTAATTTTTTTTACCTGTGTTTGTTGTTAAAAAAACACATTTTTTCATTTTTCCAACCAAAAAAAACTGAAATGAATACCTTTAATTTATATTTTTATTTTGAGAAAATTGTAAAATAAAGTTCGTAAATAAGAACTTATGAGTATCAAAAACAATCAATCAATCTTTTGAGAGAAAACTTTTTCTAGAACCAAGTATAAGTCTATCTTTTCAGTTTATTATTTTATTTAGTTTTGTATATTTATCGAATCCATACCTGAATGTCCACAGATGATGAATTTATATCATGATGAATAAAAACTTCATCGGCCATGTTCTGAAAACCATTTCGTTTTGAAATCAATAAATTTCGTTTTGAAACCAATAAATTTCCAAAACTAAAAACAGTATTTTTTTATCGCATAACTTAATGCATTTGAAATTAAGTTCGGATAAAATATTTCAGTATATAAAACCTTAAGATAAATAAAAAAAAACTGCAATAGTGAGCTTTCCAGTTAATTTTTTTTTTATTTTGTCGGTTTCAAAACGGAATGGTTTTCAGAAAAATAGTGTTTTTTATTAGGGTTTTTTATATGAAGTTGTTCATTCAACAGGATATAAATTCATCAGGGGGTTATTATGTAAACCGAATCAAATGTAATGTTAATACATAGCATACAAATTCGAAGAGTTTTCTTTTCGAATCTAATTAAATAATAACCCCCCAGGTGCGGACATCCACTACTACACTTTTGTTATATTTCTAAGTGTTTTTTTTAAATAATGCGAGGTCCGGCATCCATCTGCCGACCAAATGAAAAATATTTGTATAAATTGTTATGCAATTTTTCAGATATTACGACATTTTTTAAATCAAATTCGGAAAATATAAAATAAAATCATAGATTTAATAAATATGCTTAACATGAATTTAATTTTTCATATTGCGTTATAATTCTTTTATTATTCAATGGACGACTAATTGTATAAAGGTGTAGGAAAAAAATAGATGGATATCGAATATAAATTGTTTCTTTATTTTGTATAAGTTTCTGACGCTTCTCGCTTAGTCCTCGCCCAGATTTGCAATTTTTGTTGCTGCAATTTTTTAAAATTATGCTTTGAAATTGCAAAGTGTTCACATTAGGAAATTCTAGTTTTGCAATTATGTATTAAAAAATTCAATTAAACCACAAATTTCCCTGAAAAATTAACAATTCTATTTAATTTTTGTTATATTTTGTGTTTTTAATATAACTGAAGAAAGAAAATAAAATAAAACATCAAATACATTTAAATTAACAAATGATAATTTCAAAACAAAACAGAATTGCCGAGCACATGAAACTGTGTACCCCTCCCCAATCTTCTCACCTCTCTCACCTATAAGCTCAAGAATTGTTGCAACAAAAATTGCAAGTGTAGACGAGGACTTATACTCAGGGGTGTCATAGAAACCAATCTTATCGGAATTGGATTTGAAACCGACAATAAAAATACTTTGGTGTCATGAAATCCAATGTTGTCGGTTTTCTGTTCGAACTAGAACTAGTGTCGGTTTTAGGTGTCATAGAAACTGATGTTATCGCTTTGTTATTGGAAATAAACCAAGCAGCTTACAGCTGTCTTTTTTTTAATTGAAAATAAATAAAAAGGCTAAAAGCACCATTTTTCATATCTTTTTTTCAACAGTTTGATTTTTAGGGAATATTCAACCAAATTAAAGTTGATAATTTGATATATGATCTAGGATTTTTTCGCGAATTTGCGATTTTTCGCGTTATTTCCGAGTTTATAACATTTTTAACAGTTTTGAAGACTCATAATCAATTTTAAGGCTTGTTTCCCATTTTGCAACTTCTCGCGAATTTTCGCAATGATCGCGATAAAATCGCGTTTTTGCCAGTATTCTGTTTCTTAACAGTTTTCGCTATTAGACTTTGCTATTATTCAGCTGTTAGCAAGTTTTTGCGAATTTTTTCATTTTCGCGTTTTGTACAGATTTTTTTTTAGCATTATTTAGAGTTATAGCCCTTTTTAATAAAATTATGGCTTGTTTAAAATTTTGCAATTTTTCGCAAATTTCTGTTATTTTCGCAAAAGATGTAATTTTTTTCCAAGGTTTTTGGATTTCTTCATTCACTTTTACTTAAAAGCTTAACATTTAAAATTTTTGCAAGCTTTTGCGAATTTTCGTAGTATTTTGCTTTTTCTTTCACAGTTTTAGCTAATTTAAGCAATTTTAGTTTATTGATTGCTTCCAATATTGCTGATTTATTCCAAATTTCACCCTTATTAGAGTTAAAGAATATTTGCATAAGAATATTTTAGCGTAAATACCATAATTGACAAAATTTTCAAACAAAAACTTGCATTAGAAGCCGTAAACAAATGAACAAAAACATAAAAAGAAGAGAGGTTTCTTAGGACACCCGGTTGTAGCTATGCTGCTTGGATATATAAAACAAACTGAAGTGTTAAATAACAATGCAATAAAATTATATTATATTTATAGGTAAACATTTAATTAATTTTTTAATTGACATTACAAATATTTTAATTGATATTATAAAATTATTCATACATATTACTTTTTTGCGTTTAGAATAGCTATAAAAAATTTTTTTACATTTATAGAAGTTTCAAAAACTCAATCATTATAATCTACTGTAGTAATAATTGGTTTGTGTTAGCTAAAGTATGATACATATGTTTGCGATTGGATTTTTTCAAGGTGCTTTGAAAAAATTGCATCGATGGTTGTATTGCATTTTGTTATATGCTGTAATGGATCATTGGTTATTTTTAAATCAAACTCATCCAAAAGAAATTTTACTAATGGCTCAGAATTTCTTCTGAATTGAACCCTAAAGCATCAACAAATAAATATTTTTAAATTAAACAATAAATGATTAAGAAAGTCTGCAAAATTACACCAAAATCTTTTATTGGTTATGCATATACGAGTACATATGAATTTTAAAAGTAGACTTTTCATAAAAAGCTACCCATTTCAACTGTTGAAAAACCGTCCATTTTAAGTCATGTTTTACACTCGGCAGTTTTACTTGAAGCAAGTCTGAGTTTATAGGAGAGAAAGGAAAGAAGAAAGAAGAGGGGTACTGACTTGCCTGTACAGAAAAGTTACTTCAATTCTATTTTGTTATTTCATTCGCTGCATTAAAACAATACGAAAATTGAACAAGAAACCGTCTGAGTGTAAACAAATGGGCAGTTTTAAGAGAATTGAAGAGAACTGCTTCAAGAAAAACTGCCAAGTGTAAAACATGACTAAGGAAAAAATTGTCAAATCGTCATTTTGCTATTTCGGCACCAAAAATCGTCGAAATGACGATAAATCGTCACATCTGGCAGCAGTGGCTGTGTGTTTCAATCAGCGTTACCATATATATTTTTTAAAAAACTTCTTAAATCTGAAAAAAATACTTTTTTTCAAATAAAAAAACTTTTTTTCTACAAAAGTACCAAAATTTTAAAAGAAAACGTAAAATTGTATTTTGAATTCATTTCATTTAAAAATATAAAACCGATTAAAATCAAAACCATAACATATAATAAAAAAACAAAATAAAAAATTCATATTTAGTTTTAGATTTAGAGATCTTAAAAAAAATATCACATACATTAATTAATATTAGAGCGACTCAACTTGTATGGAAGAGAAAAAGTGCTTTTGTTACCCCTCTGAAAATAAAGTTTGATATGTTTATGATGATTCCCAAAATATTTTGGTTCTTGCTTTGACCATCCGTGAGCTGTACCATTTTTAAAAAAAGGTATTTTTTCAGTTTTTCGAATATCTTTGTACTTTGCTCCAAGACGACATATGTAAATAAAATTTGGTATCATCGAAAAGAATTTTTGAAGCAGCATTCAATGGTATAAAACTTGACCACTTGCCACCTACTAATTGAGATATTTAACTAAATACATATTTTTGTTTCGGGTTTTCATACATCATCAAAAAAATTCCAAAGAAAAGGGAAAACTTGACAAATGGTAACGCTGGTTTCAATACTCACAGCCAGTGATGGGAAATGAGATTTGCATTTCGGTATCAAAAAAAAATGTTCAGTACTTTTTTGATCCCGAGAATACCATAAATTATATTTTCTATTTAAATTTTATTAACAAAAAAGTATACAAAATTCATTTACAAAGATATAAAATAGGAACATATAAGTACAAATATACAAATAGGTATAGCCTGGATTAGACTTAATACTGTGGGAACATAAGGCTTGGCCCCCGTATTCCGTAGCTCGCTAAGGCTGAATTCGATCCCTAAAATGCTGAACAAATAGAAAATTTAAAATTTTTGGCGATGACATAAGACAATACAATTTCGGCGAGTAACGTTTTTAAGCCATTACCTGATTTATCAATACACGTTTGGAAATTGCATTCGTAGCTGAAAATCGATAAATTGATTTTATAGATTTTTAGCTATAGAGATTTAGGTTTAGCGAGTTACAGATTACGAAGGCTCTTCCTTTATTTTGTTTTCATGAGATTTTGGTAAGAGAAAATCCTTTCGACATTTCGTCGGACAAAATTCTGATTTATCAGGAAACATGTATTCATGTAATGCGTTTTTATTTTCAGCCAATGTAGACCAGGGGGGTTATTATGTAATTCGATTCGAAGCGAAAACTGTTCGAATTTGTATGTTATTAACATTGGAATTCGAACACATTTCCGTTCGATTCGGATTACATAATAACCCCCCAGAAACTGCATATATTCTCTGTTGGTAATGGTTTCAGTTCTTCCATACAGTCAATGATCTATATTGATTGTCCATATTTTCTTTCTTTTCCCTGGAAACATTTTAATTAAAAGTGGTATAATGATGTTGATTTTACCAGATTAAATATTTTCAGGGGGAAACTTACTAAACCAAACTAACATTTCATTGTCAAAGTCCACTTTTGCCCTTAGAGCTTAATATAATTTTAATATAATTTTCAAATTTTCTTTAAACTGATTTAAAACAGGGGGGTTATTATGTAATTCGATTCGAAGCGAAAACTGTTCGAATTTGTATGTTATTAACATTGGAATTCGAACACATTTCCGTTCGATTCGGATTACATAATAACCCCCCAGGTGTTTCAATAGATAACCTTCTGTGCCACATAAAATATCATTGCGTGAAATATGTTTTTCATTGATGTTTAATTGTGAAAGGTTACACTTTTCTAAAAGAGCATTACTAATAAAGTTTCAAAAATATATTTTCAAAAATATATGCATGCGCGCGTCTTCTGACTGCATATCTAAGTTGTCCGTGAGAGTATCAAATGTGTTACGGTCCTTTTTCATGTTAAATAGTATAGTAAATATGGATAGTACTAACTTTCCCATCACTGCTCACAGCACACACTCAGTCCTAGCAATACGAAATACACAAACAACTTTGTCTTATTAGTTTGTTGTCGTTATTCACTGTATATACGCAAGTGCAAAGCAACAAAATTTTTTTTATTTTTTCCTTGAACAAATTGAGCAATCGTTTTCACTGTTTGTTTGTTTCTCTCACTCCAAAGAATTAAACAAAAGAAAATCAAACAATTTCTTTCGTTTATTTTCGTGCTCTGGTTTAAGTACAAAGAAATCAAAACAAAAATAAATTTATAACTGTAAAAGTGTCGATTATTTATGTTACGAAAATTATTTTCTAACCCCTGTATCGTCCCATAAGTAGCAGAGCTACAAAAAATCTGATTCGAACATCGAACATATTTGTATTCAAAAATAACAAAACCGACTTGTTTTGATGACACCAAATGAATTCAACATTGGTTTACAAAACCGATAATCAGCAAAACCGACTTGGATTCTATGACAACCCCGACTTTTGA
Organism: Tachina lurida; assembly: GCA_944452675.1. NCBI lineage: Eukaryota > Metazoa > Arthropoda > Insecta > Diptera > Tachinidae > Tachina > Tachina lurida. Next base: position 81,871,369 of record OX101754.1, read on the forward strand.
AATTTCAAAAATTTAATCGCTCGATTACGATTACGATAATCGCTACGCAAACCCTAAATATGAAGTTCTTTTTCAACCAAAATTTTTCATATTTCATATTGCAGACATAAATGTAAATATAACCCAAATTAATACTAAAACAAAAACACATTCTTAAAACAAGAGTTTTGCTGCATTTTTATAAATAAATTTTAAAATAAGAACGCTTCTTATAATATTAATATATAACATTATTATTTATATAGCAAAACAGTTTTAAAACAAACATGTGCGTTTTTATTTTAAAAATTAAGCAAACTTGTATTTTTAAAAATAAATTGTTTCTTCTTAATTTTGAATTTCTTTGGGTGTATAAGTTTCACATATAACAGAGGTAAAATTAATTATCTATCGGGCCTGTTCTGCAAATCACGATATGTCAAATCATTGCTTTTTTAAATTTTATAATTTATAGCGATGGAAGTTGGAATAAAATAGATATACATGAAAAAAAACTTAAAATACAACAAAAACCCACTAACAAGTCAGCTTTTGATAGCTTGTTTTTGAAATCACCGTGATTTTCAGAACAGGCCCGATTATTTTTGATAGGATAAAAAGACTTAACAAAAGAAATCTTGCCTTCAAAAGCTGTTTTTCTTCCGAAAAGTTTTATTTTCTTTCTTACAACGTTGTTCGCGTCTAAACTTAAATTTTTAAAAAATTTTTCTAGTTTAAAGAAGTAGTATATATGTATGTATATTAGAGTGGGTCAATTTGTATGGACTAAAAAAAAATCATGATGCGGTTGTCAAAATCGTAATATACGCTGAATTCTAAGAAGGTTTGCCCAAGGAACCATGGGTCTAAAATCAAAATCGAGCTTCCCATTTTTAACGAGAAGTTCTTCTTTAAGTATTTAATATTCAATACAATTTAGGCAAATTAAAAAAAAAATTCATATACGAAAACAAAAGTTTCTCGTTAAAAATGGGAAGCTCGATTTTGATTTTAGACCATTGGTTTCTTGGGCAAGCCTTCTTAGAATTCGATGTATGTAGATTACGATTTTGACAACCGCTCGGTCGAGAAAAAAATTGACCCACATATATAATCATAAATGTGTACTTTAGCTTACCTCTTGCACATACATCCTCTATTACATCAAATGGCATGCCTTTGTCTGCATTACAAGCAAAATAACGTTGGCACACGGTCTTCTTTACTTCCTTATGGCAAGGATCTCTTAATGGAGTACACCCATTATTGGATCTATGTTGTTTACTTCCTGATGGATTACTATCACTATTTGTTCCAAGCATATTGTCCATGCCAGCTTCAAAACGGCTATATTTTGAATTGCAATTTGGGGACGAATCCTCACAACCGGCATTGCAAATGCGAGAAAATGGAAAAGTAGAAACTATGGCGGGGCCAATAGCTACTAGACGTATAAGTAAAACCACATTTCCTGTTTGGCAGCGCTTTTTATTGAATATGGGTAAAAGCTGTTTCCTCAACTCCGAAGATGGACATAATTCTTCTCGCCTATCCCCATCATTAGAATCGCAATCGCTATCTACAATTTCCTTTGTTCTAGTCCGTTCTTCACTATTAGGTAAGCTCTTTATGTGTCGATCGACTACGTCTTCCCAACTTGGATTCTGAACGTTAAAGTTTTCCATAACCTTATCAAACATACTTTTAATCGGCATACTCGTGAAGCCCAATAAAAATTTACAAAGATCCGTCTTCTTTTTGTAAACGTGTATGTGCAACTTGTCGTTGTCGCTTATTGGATTTGGCAGAGAAAACAAGCAACTTTTGCCGCACTGTGGCTTACAAGGATCAATACATTGGCCAAATTCATGATCGCATATAGAAACAAACACACTATTACGAAAAGTTACCTCGCAGCACGTGGGATACTCTTCTGGTGCACACTTATTAGCTTTAACTATTATAACATCATCGACCACGAATTCAAACATAAATAGGAAATTTTGCGCCATTTTATTCGTTAAATTCGGAAATTTCAGATGTTTTGTAATAAATAAATTTTATTTGTATATATTGTTTTTGAATTTGTATTAAGTAATTATGAAACAAATTAAAGAAAAAGGTTGGAAAACTAAAGAAAAATTGTGAAACGAGTATTAAAAATATAAAATTTGGGGTAAAATTCAAAGGTAGCTGAGTCATGGTATAAATATTTTTATACCATGAGCTAAGTTTTTTTAGGACAAGTTGAATTTAATAAGTTCATTCTTCTGTCACACTATCGGCACACTGAAATAAAGTAATAAGCTAAATTTGCCTTATTTATAAACTAACTAATTGAAATATAACGACATAATTGCACCAGACTGAATTGGTAAAAAAGCCATGTAGACTTAATCCAGAATTAATTGTGTAACAATGCCATTTTGACTTATTACTTATGACTTTATTGCAGTGAGCCGACGAAAATCGGTGCATTGTGCCGATAGTTTGATCCAGAATTAAGAAGTAAGCAATAAACTATGGGAAGCTTTTCATCTAAATTTTTGTGCCAATAAATCTGTGGCAATAAATAATAATGGCTTATGTCGAAATTTCGAGTTTTGAGATACTAAGGGTTTTTGTCTAAGATAAATTGTGTTTGGTTTTTATATAAAATTTTAAGCCACCGAAAAAGATTGCCATTTATTTCGAAAAAATCTGTTAATTTTATAAAAAAAAAGAAAACGTTTTATTATATAAAATATAACATTAATATACATATATAGATAGCACTGGCTGCCAAGGCCATCGGCGATATTAGTTAATATTCGTTGTTTTTAACCGACTTCAAAAAAAGAAGGAGGTTAACAATTCGTCTCAATTTTTTTTTTTTTTTTTTTTAGGTGTGTAGGTCCATAACTCGGTGCATTTTAGACCGATTGTAAAAATTTTTTTGTTGTCTGAGAGGGTATAGCTTCCCATTGGTCCCATTTAAAAAAGTGGGCGGGGTCACGCCCACAATTTTTTAAATTTGATTTTCAAAAAAAGAAGGAGGTTAACAATTCGTCTCAATTTTTATTTTTTTTTAGGTGTGTAGGTCCATAACTCGGTGCATTTTAGACCGATTGTAAAAATTTTTTTGTTGTCTGAGAGGGTATAGCTTCCCATTGGTCCCATTTGAAAAAAGTGGGCGGGGTCACGCCCACAATTTTTTAAATTTGATTTTGTGATCTTCTACTCATTTAATTGCTGCGAAACCTAGCAAACATCTTTGGTTCTTGTAATTACAAAATTTTTAAGTTGAAAAAATGGGCGGGGCTACGCCCATTAAAATGTATTATAGCAATACACGTGGTTCTACTTAACTGATTCTTACAAAACTTAGCACACACCTTGAACTTTTAAAAATACACAATCGTGTTTAAAAAAAATGGGCGGGGTCTATTTAACCGCTTTTTACGAAACTTGGCACACACCCTAAGCTTTAATAAAGCCACAAAATTCCGTAAAAAAAAGTGGGCGGGGTCATGCCTACAATTTTTTAAATTTGATTTTGTAATCTTGTACTCATTTGATTGCTGCGAAACCTAGCAAACATCTTTGGTTTTTGTAATTACAAAATTTTTAAGTTGAAAAAATGGGTGGGGCTACGCCCATTAAAATGTATTATAACATTACACGTGGTTCTACTTAACCGATTTTTACGAAACTTAGCACACACCTTGAACTCTTTAAAATACACAATCTTGTTTTTAGAAAAGGGGCGTAGCCACGCCCCATAAAATTTAACACTTGATTTCACGTGATTTTACTTCATCGATTTTTACGAAACTGGACTATATTTCTAAATAAAGAAAGATACTCACAAATAAATTCTTTTTGAATTGACTAGAGCTCAAAAGTATGCACTAAAAAGGTAAAAATAAAACTTAAAAAAAAAAAAATTAAACCGACTTCAAAAATAAGCACTAAAAAGCAACAAATAATATAGATCTAGTTAAATAAAAGATTTTTATATATGTTACCTACAGTGCCGTTTGAAGTTGGTGCCAGTAATACTGGTACTAAGCACATAGGAACATGCCCGGTAAAAAAACTGCAAGTAATTTTTATGTACATATGTATCTGCTTAGTTACCAATGTTGCTGGCACCAACTTCAAACGGCACTGTAGGTAACATATATAAAAATCTTTTATTTAACTAGATCTACATATATTATTTGTTGCTTTTTAGTGCTTATTTTTGAAGTCGGTTTAATTTTTTTTTTTAAGTTTTATTTATTTCGTATTTTAAATACCGCAAGCCATGTATTTTGCCCAACTCTGGATGTAGCTACCTTAAAAAAAGATTAAGTTGAGTTAAGATGTTATAGCTTATGTATTATTTTCCAAAACGACTTAAGTTAAAATGTAATTGCGTATATTTTTATTAATAATAACATTTTATATTTAGCTGAGTGATAGATCCTGAAGAAGAGAATAAGAATATGTAATAAAATGAAAAGCACTTATGTCAACTTAAGCCATTATTTATTGCCACATATATATTCTATGCAAATATTTAGCATATTTAGTATCAAGGTCTATTATTATATTTATATTTACATAAAAACATACATATGTACATATGTATGTATATATAAAAATACATACTTTGTTTAAGTATGTTTTACAGTTACATGCAATAACGTGCATCAACAAAACCATGCACATTATTTCCTTTTCGAAAAGGAAATAACTTCCGGTGGACATTATTTCCTTTTTGGGAAAATTAATTAATTGTTTTTTTTAATTTTTTTCTTTTTAACTTTTGATATTCAAAGATTTTTTTCCTCTCAGGATGTCGAATAGCGGCTTCGCTGAATAAAGATGTTCTTCACTCGGTATGTAGGATAGTAGATTTGCTGAGTAAAGATTTTCTGCTGGACTAAGGGCCTTTACAAGATAACCAAGCATCTAAGCCAGTAAAACCTTACAACAGGTAAACCTCTTAGGTCCCACAATAGAGAATTAATAACATCAAAAAATCCCAGATGGAAATATGGGTTCAACTTGCTGTCAAATCAAAGTAACATTCAGCACGATCTTTGTGACTGGACTTATTATAATATAATAAATGATATATGTGCAGATCTATAGAATCCCCCGACATACCCGAAATTATGAACTCCACAATAGCACTAAGGAACAACAAATCTTCAGGTATAGATTCACCCGACCGATGGTGAAAGCATCACCTCCAGCTGGCGCTCATCTCATCATATAATTTTGGAGTAGTAATCAACTATGCGATGAACATCCCAAAAAAAAGGGAGTGGCGTGGCGTGGTATCACGGTCATCAACAAAGTTACAGCGCTGCATTTCATCCCGAGCTTCACACGAGCAAGCAGGTTTTAAGCACCAGAAATCCTGCATATATCACGTAATTATTCTCTGCATTATAATAGAAAAGTCCACTGAGTGGAGATCTCCTCTGTATCTAGTTTTCATAGAGTGCTTTGGAACGACATTGCTTGTGAGAGCACACTAACTAAGATAATATCGTTAATTTAAACCCTATATGATAATGTAAATTGCAGAGCAATTCGCTGTAACTAATGGCGAGACAAGGTTGCATTGTATCATCTCTGGTTTTTCTACATATGTAGTCCTAGACAATATTATGAATATTATGGTTTTAATCGAAGGATGGAGGACTCATATATGTACGCTGATGACATCTGTCTACTTTCAAATAACTTCAACACATGGCGGCCAAAATGGCAGTTGTAAAGAAATAAGGAAGAAAATGTGGTATGAAGGTAAATATGGCAAAGACTAAGGAAAGTAATGTGTATCAAATCCTCAAAAAATTCAACATTCTGCATAAACGGTGAAGGACTAGAAGATGTCACCAAATTTTGCTACTTGTGTAGCATACGAATCTCAACCTGCGGCTCTAATGATGATGTACAGAATCGCATCAACTCTGGTAAGCGGTCATACGTACCGTTAAATCCCATCTGGATTTCTCTTCTCATTCCAAGAAAAACCAATATACACTTTCAACTCATGCATCAAATCCGTGCTTCTATATGGATGCGAGTCTTGGAACGTCGCTGCTCGAGATATAAATTCGCTACAAGTGAGATAATTTTAGCAATCGAAAGACTGTGGATGGAAACATCAAACACCATAGATAAAAATATTCTCACAAGAAAGTAGCGTTGGATGGTTATGCTTTGCACATTCCTCTAAACGATACAACCACAAATTCTATAGAATTTAATCACCAAAGTAACCGGAAAAGGGATAGACAGACGATCACACACAGCGTGACAATTTTAGCATTTTTGCAGCTAAATTTAGAATTTTTTTTTGTTGAATTAGCTGCAAAATTTTCGATTTAGCAATTATCATTTTCCTTAGCATTTTTCAATTATTTATTTAGCATTTTCTAGCATTTTTTTATATAATCTACACACTTTTTAGCAATATAATTTACAAAATTTTCGGTATATGAGTAATTTTTGCGAGTAACCCATTTGATGATGTATTTTTAATACCTATAAATGTATAAGTTGATGTAGGTACTAAATAAAATTTTAAAATTCGTTTAAGTTTTCATATTAATATTGTAACAATATACAAGGTACATAATTATTTAAATATAACAACCACATTAGACCACAAAACATACAGAAGTGACACGAGACGGAAGATTTTTGTGTTTTTATACCTATCTCGCTCTCCCCGGAATTTTGGCGTTGATTTTGCTTTGATTTTGCTTCTAGCGCAACAAAATTTTAGCTTGTTTTGTGATTATGCTTTGTGCTTTTATCACAAAACATACAGAAGTGACACGAGACGGAAGATTTTTGTGTTTTTATACCTATCTCGCTCTCCCCGGAATTTTGGCGTTGATTTTGCTTTGATTTTGCTTCTAGCGCAACAAAATTTTAGCTTGTTTTGTGATTATGCTTTGTGCTTTTATTCATGTGTTAATTGGTAAGTAAAAGGGTGAAAAATTTTTTAATTTTATGAATTTGTGTTTAATATTGGATATATTTTCAGTTTATTTTCAGGAAACCATTCTTTGGCTCAATATTTAATGTAAGTATAATTCTCAGTTGGAAAATTACAAGAAATATATGTATTTATTAATATTTTGCTTTCAGAAATTTGGCAAACTTTTTTCTGGGAAATTGGCAAACTTTTCGGCTTTCAATCCCGAAAATGTCAAGGACTTGAATCAGGAAACACTGTTCAGTCAACACTTCTTAGTGTGTGCATTGCAAGAACTGGGCTCTATGGTATTAGGATTAGGCACAACACCTCAAAACCTTCTGGCTGATCAATCTCTGCATGCCATTGATACGACTTGTGCTGTATTGGTGCATCCAAGTGCAGCAGCCCAAGACTGTGCCAAGTCTAATAACACCACTTATCGATAGCTTTGTTGATACCCTCGAGCAAATGCGGTCTTCACCGGAGTCCATATCAGGTTACAGTTGCGCTTTGGCGGCAACATATCAAGGGTAAAATTGTATTTAATGCGACACGAGTAGCATGTCGCTAAATCGTACCCAAGCCGGTTGGTTGTTAATTGGATCCATAATGACTGGGATCTCCCATAAGTGAAGAGACTGTTACCCAAATTGTTGCTGTTGTGGCGCCACTCTTTTCCTAGTTCCAGCAAAGAATTGGAGTCAGAAAAGGCTCACGGCGCCTCATTTACATGGCAAGTTACGAATGCCGAGCAGGGACCGGATTCCACAACGATGAATTTTGAAGTGTTCACCAATTCCAGTGTACACTTGTTGCTTTGTGCATCCTCAACGGTGAGAATGAATAATTTTGATAGTTATAGTGAACACTAGCGTCAAAATTTATCACTGCAAAAAGTATGCTGAATTGTGAACACTGAAATTGGTGAACATTTCAAAACTCATCGTTGCGGAATCTGGCCCTAGGAGTCTAGGAACAAAATATTGTAACCACACGTTATTAAGTAAATTAAAGATTTTGTTAAATTCGTTTTAAATAATCGATTTGTTTTTTTATTTTTGTAACAACTTCAAATTTAGTTAATATAAAATTGGGGTTGTTTTCCCTCTATACTTGTTCCATTAAGTTACAGTTTGTAAGGCGGGCAATTGTTCCTATTCATTGGCAATGTCCTGAGACAATGCCATCAAAATATAGATATATGCTCAGCAATTGAAAAATATAAATTGTTTTTTTAGTTATTGTGTGTAAATTTATTTAATAAAAAAATTAATACTTACTCGAATGATTTTCCCTCGGAACAAAAAACCAATTCACCCAATACGAAAACAGTATTTTGACGAGCAGAATGTATCCAAATAGTTTCCGGTAAACATTCGGCAAAAGCTCTATATACAAAGGCCCTTTGTAAATCCAGTTTCTCATCCTTCTTAGTTTTTTGCTGCAAATATATTTAAAACCCGCAAGTGCTAATTATTATAAATTTAAATTTACATGAATTTTTTTAATTACCTGTCCCAATAATCGCAGCAAATTACCAGCACCTTCGTATTCACTTTCGTCGTCATTGCCGCCAGCAGGCTCATCAAAATTGCAATCATTCAATTTTCACCCGGCAGGGAATTGTGTTTCAAAATATAGGAGAAACTTTCAAGTGCAGCAAGCACAAGGGAAACCTTTTTATCGTCACGCACAATTTGATCCAATTTAGGAATTAGTATGGAAATGGCATTTCCAACACCTTGTATATATGTATATATTGTATTGTATTCCATTCTCCTTGTACAAGGCAATGAATGTTTTGTGGCACTGATGAATGTCAACAAGGCATCGATATAAACTTTACAAACATCTTCCTGAGGATAATCAATCATTTGTAGACAATATTGTAAGACTCCCCAATATATGGAACAAATGCAACTCCGGCACGTTGAGCGAATTCCTTAATGGCCAATACAGACTCCTCGTTCTCACCCAGATGAAGTTTTCTGCACTATAGCCAGCAATATTGCCATTGAAAGATGCCGGAAACACTTAATGAACACTCGCAACATTTTATTTCACCTTTTCTTTTTTCTTAAACACATAAAAATGATTAAATTTAAATCTTTTAAAACTTTTCTAATCATTTTTGCTTTTTCACATTCTTATAATTTTCGTTTTCAGTTTGTTTATTTCCATACTTTCTTAATAACAAATGCACTATAGTTGTCTCTTTTTCCCACGAATTTTAAAAACCTGATCCTAGCTTTTTTGACCTGTCACTTTCTTCACTTCTGTGTATTCTGTGCTTACGTTTCGAAAATTAATAAATATATACATACGTTCTTAACAGTGAGATTACACGAGACATAAGGTTGGAAATTTTTGTGTTGGCAATTGTCAAAATCTGTTGCTATCACAAAAAATGACTGTGTAAACCGTAAATGTTAGTGTTCGAACACGTGTTTGGAAATAGTTGCTCAAACACAAGTCTGAGCAACTATGTATGTTAGAACACAAGCTGTCAAATTTACCTTTTTCGTAGAAAATAATTGCGGAAACCTAGAAATAATAAGTTTATTACAAAAAAATTAAGCAGAAGAACAAAATATATACTCTGTTGCAGAAGTACATATTAAAAAATCAAAACTTAAAACGCACATTTTGTATGCAAACGAAAACTTAAATTTTGATTTTTAACATTATACGACTAGCCACCCCTTAAAATAACTTTGACGTCATTCTGCCGACGTTATTTCTTATGTTCAGGGGATGTTAATAACAGAATCAAGTTATTTCCTTATTTCAAAAATTATAAAGGCGCTAAAAAATTTAACTTTACTTTTAAAGAACTTGAAAAAGGCAAGCTAAAAATGTCAGCCAAACAAATGATGGCATTTTGTTATTATTTTCCAGTTTTATTTGGAGAATATATACCTCATGGAGATGAAGTTTGGCAATTTTTGATAACATTTTTAGAATTGATAGAAGATCTATTATGTTATGAGATTTCAACTTCCTTGATAACAAAAATTAGAATAAAAATTGGGATAATAAATAGGGACTATCAAATTTTATTTAAGAAAAATCTCATTCCAAAGTTTCATTTATTAGTTCATTACCCAATGGTAATGCAAAAATCTGGTCCTTTGAGAAACTTGTGGAGTTTTAAGTTCGAAGCGAAACATAAAGAGTTCAAAAAAAAAGAAGTGAGGTGTGTTAGGACACCCGGTTATAGCAATTGCTACTTAGCTATATAATACTATTATGTCAACACTTATGTGTTTAACGTCCTATTCATCTTTAAGAGCTTAAACACAATAATTTTTTGATGTTTTACCATACATTGACTTGTTTTGTTAAGTATCTCAGATAACAAGTTTTAAAATTAAGCTCATCGATAAACTCGTAAATGGAGTATGTTCAGTGCGTTTTTGATAACTCTGGCAACTTTGTTTTGTTGTTAAATTGCGGCACGTTAAAAAAAAATTATTTGGAACACAATAATTGCTTAAAAAATATTACATTATTTACAAAAACATATGTTGTTTAAAAATAATAAAGCAAACAAAAAGCATAATTGTTCGAAATTTCTTGCAAACACAATAATTTATTCACAAAACGTCAACCTTAAACATCTCAAATATAATGTCTCGTCTTAAAAATTTTTAAAAACGTAAGTGTGAACATGTATTAAATTTGTTTAAAAACATAAGTGTGAACATAGTATAAAACAAGCTTAATGTGTTAAATACAATGCAATAAAATTATATTATATAATAATGTCAAATTCGCCGCAAATATTTCAAAACGTTTCCATTTATTTCCCATTATTATCTTTTCTAGCGGCGCAGTTAAATTAATATATTGTTACGTTTTTATTCTCTGTTAAAAACGCTTTTCCGTAGATTCGTAGATTTGCAATAAATAAAAGACCCCAGTGTACTAATTAGGGTTAAGAATGATACACTCTTTATTAATCAATAAATACACTAATTTAGTATTTGGCAATCGTACAACGACTGACTCCTTTTATTTGTTCTTCCAATTCTTACATTCTAGATACATACATACGTCTCTTTCATACACATTGGCTTGTTTCTATAATTTATATTTATCCTACTTTTGCTTATTCATTTATAATGTACAATTATAACTTGAGTTATATTACACTTAGAAAAATACATAGTTGAATAGTGTAACTACGAATACTTATAACTAACATAAATGAGATTCATACGGAGTAGGATTTAACAAAACAATGATAAGAGGACTAACTTAATAATTAAGAATGACTCGTTCCTATATTAAGCCTACAACTCGGCCGTCCTGACATCTAGTATCGCCTGATACTAGGCAGCCTACCCGCCTTTACTAATCGTATTACCTTTATTTAACATACCGCGAGTTATAACACCAGTCCGCTGTAATATTTCGTCATCTTTGTTTATCTCTAAAGCACTATCGTTGTCGCTGCCTGATATTTGTTCTTCTGAGTCATCTTCGTCAGTGATTTGTCTTCTATGTCCCTTAAACCACGGCTTCATATTCTGAACTGCCCAAACTCCTTGATAAGGTTTCTGTGTTTGTTGGAACCCTTCGATGTCTCTAACACAATATCTGTCATTGTCCAGCACCTTATATACTTCAAAGGGTCCTTTAAACCTGGGCAATAATTTACTTGAAACTCCTGTAGTCGAGTTAAAATTTTTTATCATTATATAATCTCCTTCCTTATATATCTTTGGATTCCGCCGTTTTCCGTCTACATATGATTTGTTGTAATTCTGAATACGTTTCTGTACCTCTGCTGCCTTTTCTCTTATTTTATCTACCGTTGTATTGCAGTAACTCTGTTCATTGTCTATTACATTTTCTTTTAAATTATCTACTATTTCACCTTTTTGAGCTATTCCGAATAACATGACGCTTGGATATTCGTTAATACTTCTGTGAACCGTATTATTCATTGCATATTCAACCTCCGGTAAAACCTTGTGCCATGGTTTACTTTCACCCTCATTCATTAATTTACTAATCATCGGTCCTAAATCCCTGTTTATTCTTTCCACTTGCCCATTTGCCTGTGGGGATCCTGTTGCAATCTTAATGTGCCCAATGTTATTACTTCTCAAAAAGTGTTCAAACTCCTCTGAAGTAAAACAAGTTCCTCTATCCGAAATAATATGACTTGGCCTACTGTACGCTCGAAAATAATCTTTTAATGAATCTATTGCCTCCCTAGACTTAGTTGACTTAGTCGGGTATAGTCTTACAAATTTTGTACAGGCGTCCACTACTACTAAAATATGTTTTTTTATTGAACCCTTACTGTTAATAGGTCCATAATGGTCCACGTGGACTACTTGAAATGGGGCATTCCCTTTTGGAACAACGTGAAGAAAACCCTCCTGCTTTCCAGACTTACCAGCAAACGCTATGCACTTCAAACAATTCGATATATGTTCCTGCACTTTTCTTCTAATATTAGGGAACCAATAACTTCTGCTGATTATCTCCGTAACCTTATCTGTGCCTACATGACCCAATTCATTATGATATTTAAAAAGAACGTGGCTTTCCATTGCTTCTGGGACGCAAAACACCAAATCGTCTTTAATCTTTCTATATATCACACCGTTCCGCATTTCATATAATTCATGTTCCCCACTACTTAACATTTCCCTTATTCTATTTAATTTTTCGTCCTTAGTTTGGCAAATCACCAAATTATCCTCAAAAGTATTTTCCTCTATTGCTAGTATCGTATTACACCTGCTCAGAGCATCTACGTGCTGCATTCTTTGACCTGACCTATGTTCCAATGTGTATTCATAATCCTGCAATTCTAAAGCCCATCTGGCTATTCTGGGGTTAAGTTCCTTCTTATTAAGCGTTAATGTTAGAGAGTTACAATCTGTAACTATTTTAAAAGAAATTCCCTGTAAATAGACTCTAAATCTTTTCAAAGCGTACACGATTGCTAATGTCTCTAGCTCGAAACTATGGTAGCGTGATTCCGTGTCAGTTGTTCTTTTCGAAAAATAAAATATTGGGTGAAGCCTACTGTCACTTTTTCTTTGTAGTAGTATCGCCCCAAAGCCTATAGAGCTCGCATCGCAATGCAGTTCTGTTTCATTTTTTGGATCATATAGTGCCAAAATAGGCGCTGATACCAATTTCCTTTTCAATATGCTGAATGTTTCTAGTTCTTCTGGCCCTATGTTAAATGTTCTATCTTTTTTTGTAAGGTCGTGAAGTGGCTTTGCTATGACTGAAAAATCTTTAATAAATCTGCGAAAGTATGAACACATGCCTATAAAACTCTGCACTTCTTGCACCTTTGTCGGTACTGGAAAATCTATAATCGCCTTTATTCCCTCTTTATCTGCTCTTATACCATCCCTTGATATCATATAGCCTAAATATTTAACTTCACTTTGAAAAAAACTGCATTTGTCTAATCTCAGTTCCAATTTATTATTAACTAAACGTTTAAAAACTTCTCTTAATATATCCATGTGTTCCCGTATTTCTTGTGTTGCTACCATTATGTCATCCAGGTATATCACTACCTTTCCGTCCTGTACCATATCACTAAATATTCTATTTATAAACCGTTGAAAAGTAAATGGTGCGTTTGTCAGTCCAAAGGGCATCCTAAGAAATTCGAATTGTCCTAATGGTGTTGTGAATGACGTATATTTAATAGATTTTTCATGCATGTAAGCGTGGTAATAGCCATTCTTCAAGTCCATTTTAGAAAATATGCTTTTGTTAACCAACTTGTCCAATAAATCGTCTATGAGAGGGATCGGGAACTTTGTCTTTGTCGTGACCTTATTGAGCTGCCTAAAGTCAACACACATTCTCATATCCCCCGTTTTCTTCTTCACCAATACTATGGGTGAAGCATATTCAGATTCACTTGGACGTATAAATCCTTTTGCCAAATAATCATCTAAAATTTTTTGTAGCTTTGCTTTCTCTGAATATGAAAGCCTCCTAGGTGAATAATTAAATACTTTTTGGTCGTCTACTATTAAACGCATTTCACATTTTATATATGGTTCATTCGGTCGCTCAGGTTTCAAATATAATTCTTCGAATAATTGTTTAAATTCCGATCTTTGCCTAAAATTTAACTGTTTCCCCAAATCATATTCTATCCTATCATCATCACAATCAATCAATAACATCTGAGTTTCAAACTCATCCGTTTCCCTATTTACATTTATCTCAATGTTATCTGCCGTCTTCAGTTCCTTGTTTTGTGCCCTTTTAACATTCATACCTATCGAGTCATAAACACAATCATCTTCATATAGTTTATGAATAGGAGAATTACTCCTTAAATCTGTGATTATATTAATACCTGTGTTATTAAAAACAACAAGTTTTGTTTCACTTTCCCGTAAAAAATCTCTACCCAAAACAACAGGATATCCCATAGATTCGTTGTCAACAACCATTAATTTCGTTATAATATTTTTATTTGCAAAAAAAACCGAACATTTTATAATTCCATAGACTTTTAATTTACTTTTATTAATTCCAACATAACTTTTCTTATCATCTTCAAAAATTTCCACTGAGTTTGGGACATTTGACTGTCTAATGAAACTGATGGGGCTGCCCGAATCTATGAGACATTCTAAAAACATTGAAACATTCTTATTATTACCTGTAAAAAAATTTATATCTAAATAGCTTACATAATCATTCTTCTCATTTTTACTCTCAGTTCTCTTGTATAGTCCGCAATCCTTGGCCTGATGTCCGAATCCAGCACACGCAAAGCACGCACCATCTTCTCGTTTCGACTTACGACATTCGCTCGCTATATGTCCCTTACTGTTACAATTATAACATTTGATGTCTTTCTTCACAGCCTGTTCCATCATTTGCTCTTTACCATTTTTAACACCAGAATTCCTTATTGCCGCTGCTTGATTGTATTTTTGTTGTACGCCTGTGGTTGCTAAGAGTTCAACATTGCGAAATGCCTGAAGAATTTCACTCTTAGAATTAAAACAACGTAATTTTGCGGTATTTCGTAGATTAGCATCAGGGATTCCTTCAATGACGTATTCAATGAACTCATCTTCATCCATTTTAAGACTGTTGGCCAAAATAAGTTTTTCATTGTAATAAGTATCGAAACGTTCACCCTTTTGCCATACTCGATTTTGCATTTTATAACGAATATTTAACTTGGACTCCTTACTTCCAAACATATTCTTCATATCTTCTAAAAATTCGTCTATGGCTTCACTCATGTACATTGGGTTTGTAAACAACCACTCTTGTGCCCTGCCTTTTAATTTATTACATATTAAGGCACGCAAAATGTTGTCAGTGACTGAATAATTGTTTCGTACATTCTGCAATAGGGATAACCATATCTCAAAATTATTATCCCCATCAAACACTGGAAGAAATTCTTTTAATGTATCCAATGACACATCACGAGTCATCATGGCATTAGTTGTGCATCTGTTTTCGTTTATCTCACATCTAGCCAATTCGTTTTGAAGTTCTAACAAATGTTTTCTTTTCTGTAAGATTTCTATTTGACAAGTCAGAGTCTCTATTTCTTCACGTTGTTTGCCTGTCATATTATTGAATTCATCTTCGGCCGTCTCTACATAATTATCTTTATTTGTTTCATTTACATTTTCCTCTACATATGTGACTTTGCCTGTCTTTACTTTGTTATTTCGACCGTTTACTTCACATTGTTGTCCATTGGCTTCGTTTACATTTTCTTCGTCATTGTATTCGCTTTGATGTCTGACCATTTTTGCATTACCAACTTCTTCTTTACGTTGTTGCTTTATGTTATAGCAAGCGGCTGCGCCGTCTGCTTCATTGTCTTTGTCGTTGTTGTCTTCGCTGTACATATTTGTTGTTGAAAAAACGGTACTGTTTTGCTGAGACATTTCTTCTGGAACGTTTTGTACTGGATGAAATTCTTCGTCAACGCACAATTCCTTTATACACTTTTCCGCAATTTCTGCGTTATTTAAAATTCGAGAAACAATTACAGTTTTTGTGCCACTAGAATCAATTCCGTTTTCCTGACACCAGATTTTTAAGTCTTTTAGCAATAGTTTTTTGATGTCGATGGCCGACATAAGTATGTAACTTTCTTTGCAAAAAAAAAATTCAATTATATTTTCTTTGCTTAAGTAGCGCGAATTATCCCACTTCTGATCTTTAGTATTTGGCAATCGTACAACGACTGACTCCTTTTATTTGTTCTTCCAATTCTTACATTCTAGATACATACATACGTCTCTTTCATACACATTGGCTTGTTTCTATAATTTATATTTATCCTACTTTTGCTTATTCATTTATAATGTACAATTATAACTTGAGTTATATTACACTTAGAAAAATACATAGTTGAATAGTGTAACTACGAATACTTATAACTAACATAAATGAGATTCATACGGAGTAGGATTTAACAAAACAATGATAAGAGGACTAACTTAATAATTAAGAATGACTCGTTCCTATATTAAGCCTACACTAATCTAAATTCAATTCAAGAGCTTAAATACAAATACAAAGATTACTTCAATTTACCACACTGGTTACCACTATGCCTTCTTCGCTGTTGTATACGTACGTCTTAGACCACTGGCTGCGCTAGTGTTGACACAATTCTGCTTTCTCTGTTGCTCGTCACATACAAGACTCACTCTGCCGGCACTCACAGTTGATACACCAATAACAACTCTATGGCAGACTCTCACAGTTGATACACTAATCAGGACTCGCTGGCTTCACTTACACACGTTTATCAGCTTCCACTGCTCCCTTACTCTTTACTCAAGGGACTCCACAATAATCTCAAATCACGACAGACTCTGTCACTATAGACTGTACTATAGTCTCTTCAATTTCCAACTCACGTATTGTAAAGCACAGACTCAAATATCAACTCACTGTTGTATCACAAATCACGGACTGCGCACAACTTAATTGTCAACTCACTTGATTAACAACAGAATTCTTATTAGCAACTGAGCTTCTTCGCAACTGACTTATCCACAACTAACTTTTGATCGCGACTGAACTCTTAATCACAACTGAACTGCTGTTGGATGCGTCAACCCCTTTTTATACTTCGCACAACAACCACTAGAATTTTCATGCAAAGTCTAGACCTAATCATCATTATCTTCAATGTTGTTTATAAAGCGCGTAATTAAGTTCTTGTGGTAACTATGTACATACGTGTGTATATGCATACATCATTAAGTGGTTGTTTACTTATTTCTACCTATCGTTGGAATTGCCGGGCATGTATGTATGTATGCATGTAGCTATGTCTATCTTCACAACAAGCAGAAGCTTGTAGTTGTTGTTGGTTGTTTACGTTTAATCACGTATGTATGTACTAGGCATGCGTATATAGTTATTTGTTATAGTGCTTGCATGTATGTATGTACGTGTGTACGTTTACTTCTTCTGGATGTTTCTTTGTTATTATTCCAGATACTTCTTTAATTGCCCTGTAGGAATATTTTCGCACTATTAACCCTGTTGGAATTTATTTGCATAATGATGCATTAATCTTGTCGACGGCCATTTCCGTAACACTGCCGCCCACTTAAGCCTATTCGTCCCGAATAGGCACATCATCGCCTTTCTTTTTCTTCGTTTTCTATACGCCTTGTAGTTACGTTGGAGACGACTACCTCTTCCAGATTTGTTGGCTTTAGTTCTGGCTCTGCCTCGGCTTTCAACTGGGACTTGTATTACTATGCGCTGGAGATTAGTTTTTCGATATTTGCGGCCCCTGGTGGCACTGACTCTGCTTAGTATTTCCACTACAGCTTGCCTTGTCGTATGCTGGCGCTGAAACCTTCTTTGACATTTGCAACCCTTGGTACTGAATCTGCTTCGTATTTCCTCTACTGCTGGCCTTGTTTTACGCTTTAGATGACAACTTCTTCCAGATTTGTGGTATTTGGCTCTGACTCTATTTTGTCTCTCAACTAGAGCTTGCCTTGCCATTCTCTGGAGATGACTACTCCTTTCCCATTTGTGGCCTTTGGCTCCGACTCTACCTTGTCCCTTGACTAGAGCTTGCCTTACCATTCCACATTTATGGCCTTTGGCTCCGACTCTACCTTGTCCCTCGATTAGAGTTCGCCTTACCACACGCTTGAGATTCTGTACAGAAGTTGTCTTCTTCTTCCTTACTGCTTTTCTGCTGCGTACTTCGTATACTGGAGCAGTTTCTTTACCTTGAACCAATGAGACCATTTCACACATAGCTAGTTCCACTGTGTCACAGACCTCATGTCCATCTTCTAAGTCACGAGCTTCTTTTACTTCGCTGGAAACTTCAGGCTCACGTCCAACTTGTTGCCACTGACCACTGTTGACCTCATCTTCTGTCTTCAGTTTTTCGTCAGCGTGTTCCTTTGTGCCAGAAATGTCTGGGTTGACACTGTTTCCCAAGTCAGAAATCTCTTCGTCTGATTTACTAACTTGCATTTCTACACCATGTGCCCTTTTGCTTATGGACTCAGACATTTTTACAAATCTCGCATCCATTTTATCAAACCAAGTTTTCATTTTCTCTCTGTTCACTCTAGATGTTTCTTGCAAATCAGCCATTTTCTCACTGTTCGCTTTGATTTCGCTCATCATGGCAGCAAACATTGCGCTGATATCTGTACTGTTTGCTACTGTACGAGTACATACCTCAATTTCATCGAACTCATAACTCCCTATGTCGATGTTGCGCCGCTGAAACTCTTGCAGTAGTCTCTCCTGTAGTTGTACTTTGTTACCAGTTGTTGACAGATTCCGCTTACTCAATTCTTCTTTGAGTTGCTCCACATTAAGCTCTTGATATCTCATTTTCCTCAAAAACCAATTGCTCCTACGTTTAACCTTTTCAAACGTATGTGGTTTTATTCACGTTCAACCTTTTCAAACGTGTGAGGTTCTCCTTTTCGTATCACTCTTACTTTTCGTTTAACCCTTTTTTAAACGTGCCGCTTTTATTTGCAAATCCCACTTCTGACACCAAATGTTACGTTTTTATTCTCTGTTAAAAACGCTTTTCCGTAGATTCGTAGATTTGCAATAAATAAAAGACCCCAGTGTACTAATTAGGGTTAAGAATGATACACTCTTTATTAATCAATAAATACACTAATCTAAATTCAATTCAAGAGCTTAAATACAAATACAAAGATTACTTCAATTTACCACACTGGTTACCACTATGCCTTCTTCGCTGTTGTATACGTACGTCTTAGACCACTGGCTGCGCTAGTGTTGACACAATTCTGCTTTCTCTGTTGCTCGTCACATACAAGACTCACTCTGCCGGCACTCACAGTTGATACACCAATAACAACTCTATGGCAGACTCTCACAGTTGATACACTAATCAGGACTCGCTGGCTTCACTTACACACGTTTATCAGCTTCCACTGCTCCCTTACTCTTTACTCAAGGGACTCCACAATAATCTCAAATCACGACAGACTCTGTCACTATAGACTGTACTATAGTCTCTTCAATTTCCAACTCACGTATTGTAAAGCACAGACTCAAATATCAACTCACTGTTGTATCACAAATCACGGACTGCGCACAACTTAATTGTCAACTCACTTGATTAACAACAGAATTCTTATTAGCAACTGAGCTTCTTCGCAACTGACTTATCCACAACTAACTTTTGATCGCGACTGAACTCTTAATCACAACTGAACTGCTGTTGGATGCGTCAACCCCTTTTTATACTTCGCACAACAACCACTAGAATTTTCATGCAAAGTCTAGACCTAATCATCATTATCTTCAATGTTGTTTATAAAGCGCGTAATTAAGTTCTTGTGGTAACTATGTACATACGTGTGTATATGCATACATCATTAAGTGGTTGTTTACTTATTTCTACCTTTCCTTGGAATTGCCAGGCATGTATGTATGTATGCATGTAGCTATGTCTATCTTCACAACAAGCAGAAGCTTGTAGTTGTTGTTGGTTGTTTACGTTTAATCACGTATGTATGTACTAGGCATGCGTATATAGTTATTTGTTATAGTGCTTGCATGTATGTATGTACGTGTGTACGTTTACTTCTTCTGGATGTTTCTTTGTTATTATTCCAGATACTTCTTTAATTGCCCTGTAGGAATATTTTCGCACTATTAACCCTGTTGGAATTTATTTGCATAATGATGCATTAATCTTGTCGACGGCCATTTCCGTAACAATATTGTTTGTGGCCGGTGGCGGCTGTTAGCCGGCTTACAGTCGATCGGCTGTGTTCTCTGGTTTGTGATCAGGGAAAAACAATACAAAAACAAATTGAGCAATGTTTTTCATTGTTTTTGTTTTGTTTTTTTTTACTCGCTTCAAAGAACGAAGCAAAACAAATTCAAACAATTTGTTTCGTTTATTTTCGTACGTTGCTTTTAAGTACAAAGAAATCAAAACAAAAATAAATTTATAACTGTAATAGTGTCGTTTAATTTTGTTACGAAAATCATTTTCTAACCCCTGTATCACGCCATAAACACTGCAGCCAGATGTGACGATTTATCGTCATTTCGACGATTTTTGGTGCCGAAATAGCAAAATGACGATTTGACAATTTTTTCCTTAAAATGGACGGTTTTTCAACAGTTGAAATGGGAAGCTTTTTATGAAAAGTCTACTTTTAAAATTCATATGTACTCGTATATGCATAACCAATAAAAGATTTTGGTGTAATTTTGCAGACTTTCTTAATCATTTATTGTTTAATTTAAAAATATTTATTTGTTGATGCTTTAGGGTTCAATTCAGAAGAAATTCTGAGCCATTAGTAAAATTTCTTTTGGATGAAAAAAATAACCAATGATCCATTACAACATATAACAAAATGCAATACCACCATCGATGCAATTTTTTCAAAGCTCCTTGAAAAAATCCAATCGCAAACATGTGTATCATACTTTAGCTAACACAAACCAATTATTACTACAGTAGATTATAATGATTGAGTTTTTGAAACTTCTATAAATGTAAAAAAAATTTTTATAGCTATTCTAAACGCAAAAAAGTAATATGTATAAATAATTTTATAATAACAATTAAAATATTTGTAATGTCAATTAAAAAATTAATTAAATGTTTACCTATAAATATAATATAATTTTATTGCATTGTTATTTAACACTTCAGTTTGTTTTATATAACCAAGCAGCATAGCTACAACCGGGTGTCCTAAGACACCTCTCTTCTTTTTTTATATTGTTATTTTTCGCATTTATAATTTTATTTACTTCAATAGAAAATCGCTTTACAATTGACGTCTTAAAATGTATGAAAACAAAACACGTCGATGCTCTTTTTAATGGTCTTCCTGTTGGCGATTTTGCTGTATTTGAGAGACATTTTGGTAATTTGAAAAGCAATTCCGTGAATTCAGAAATAATTCCTGTAACAGCACATGAAATACAACTTAATAAGCTCACTGTAATGACCATGCTCAAAGAAACCTACAATGGAAGGTCTATTTTAAAATAATACGATGAGAAAAAAGTTCTTCATGATGAGCAGCGACATTTATTAATAGAAGCCATTGCTTCATATGTGGAGGCAAAGGGAATTTCTTGTTCAGTTTCCGATTGTTCCGAAATGGAAAAAGAAATTTGTCTTATTTTTCCAACTGAGGAATTGGTAATATTTTTTTTTTTACACTTACACAGTTTTTTTAATTTTTCTAATTTAAACTAGGAATATTACAATACTGGCAAGAGGGACAAAATATATTCAAAAATATATAACTTAAAACGGAACTCTAAGGGCACTGCTACACGTTCAATATATATTGTGATATTTGGATCGCAATCCATTTTAGTGGATTGATGGATCACGAGCGTATGCTACCGTTCAATATTTATCGCGTCAGTATTTACGTTATTTTTGTGCTGTGCGGAACGTTTATTAATAATAAATTTATTAATAAGCTTAAAGGCTAGAACAGAATAGTAGCTGTAGTACAACGTAACGAGTAGCGCTGCAAGCTGTCAATCGCATTGGCGATTTCTAATAAATTGCATGGCTTGCTTCTGATTTTGCAACTCCTCGCGAATTTTTGCAAAGTTTGCGACATTAGTAACTTTTTCATGTTTTCAGCTTCCTGAGAGTTTCGCCGATTTTTAAACAATATTAAACTTCATTATTATCCCGCTGTTAGTAAGTTCTTGCAAATTTTCGTAATTTTCGCGATTTTTTTGCATTCCTTAGAGTTTTTGAGATTTTTAGTCAATATTATGACTTATTTAAAATTTTGCAACTTTTCGCAATTTTTTGCAAACTTCGCGATAAAAGCGACTTTTTTTCATGTTTTCTGAGTTCTAACATTTTTGCCGATTTTTCGATATTAGACTTTGTTATCATCCCGCTGCTAGCTACTTTTTACGAATTTTCGTCTTTTTCACGATTTTTACCGAATTTTTTGCATTTCTTACAGTTTTACCGATTTGTAATCAATATTATATCTTATTTAAAATTTTGCAACTTTTTGCGATTTATCGATTTTTTTGCGATAGTCGTAATTTTCCCAATTTTTTTTCTATTTTATATTTTTAAGGTTTTTAATCAATATTGTGCTTTGCAATCGTTAAAATTTTAGCAATTTTTTTTTGCAAATTTTCATAATATTCGCGACTTTACCGGAATGTTTGTTTGCCTTACAGTTTTACCGAGTCTTAATAAATTTTAGTGTGTCTTTCCAATATTGCGATTTAGCGAATTTTCGAAATTTCGTTGCTTAAGAAAACGCACCTTAAGAAGAATGTATTTTCTGGTTTTAGTTATCAGATATTTAGCAACTTTTATTGATTTTTAGACAACACATACGACGTTAATTCGAGCATGTGAATTGAACAAATTCACATATTATTTTTATATAATCTTACAAGTTTTTTAAGAAGTTACATATTTGGTAACCACGCAGAAAGCTTCAATATTCTGTTCACATTTTTTCTTGCTGCGCTACTAGTTACGTCGTCAGCTTCAGCTACTACTACAACTACTCTATTCTGTTCCAGCCTTTAGCCGACGAGTCCCACAACTCCGGCAATGCCTCCAAATTAAAAATAAAGTCTTAAAATAATCTTTTCGATCGTTAATTCCGATTCCACAGGCAGAACCCACTTGCTTTCACTATCTTCTGCCATTACCCTTTATTAAAACAAACTTTACACAAATGTAATAAACTTGTTTACTTTTTATTTGTTAAATTTTTTTCACCTCGTCTTTTATTTTATTTGTTTTATTTCAATTCTTATTAAAGTATCGCGATCTAATATCATGAAAATGCTACACGTTCAATATTTCTCACGCGATCCGTGATCTGGATTCCATAATTTAGGCTTTTCTGTGATATGGATCGCGATCAATCAATACTGCATGCTACACGTTCAATAAATATCATGATACTGGATCGCGTTCAATATATATTGAACGTGTAGCAGTGCCCTAAGTTTGCATTTGATACAAAAGAAGAACCCACAAATGAGAATGACAATGAAATTGGTACGTTCAATTAACTACATACATAACATAACTACATAATTGACTACATACATACATAAGTATGTAGTTAATTCGCCTTGGTTTAATTAAGTAAACTGTTGCCATGTATTTTCTTATTGTTAGCTTTAGAACCAGAAGCCATAAGTGCCCTTCAAATCCTCCGAAGTGGAAAAATTACCGCAGACGAGTTTGACATATATTGGCGAAAATGTGCCTCATACAGACTGCATGAAATAGAGGGTTCCAGTACAACGGCAGATATTTTAAATCAATGGCCAGAATATCTTAAGCCATCTGGATTTAAATTGGTAAGTAAACCATGAACATAAACATACATATTTGTATTTAAAAATACATAGTATGTACACATGTATGTGTAAGTTGTATTTATGTATCTTATAAGTATACTTACTTACATATTAATTTTTTTTATAATTTATTACAGATTCAGATTGACTTCGAGCTAAAATATCCAGATGCAAAAACTTGTTTTTGAAATGGCCATTTTATAAAAACAAAAATATTCACGTTCTCAGGGCGAAAGTGACAAATGCTTTTGCTTCTAGGCAAATAACTGATTTAATGTCAAGTGACGAAGGTAAAATTATTTTTATTTGCTTACAAAAAAAAAACAAAAATACATTTGTACTTTGTATTTCATTTCAGAAACAAAGACTTTTGGTTTGCTCTGGCATATGCACAACATATTTCCACCTCAAGTAAAAAGTATAGTCGATGTTTCAGGCACAAAATTAAAAAAAAAGTTTTCTGTTTTTAGATTCTCAAGAAGCATTTGCAATAATTGCAAGTTCCGAGAAAGAGTTAGAAGTAAAAATTGATCTTCTCAAATTACAAAATAAAAATATCCAACCGAGATTATTAATTGTGGGCAGTATAAAAGAAATCTCAAAAATCTTTCTTTATTTTGATGGCATTCAATATCCAATTCTTAAAGTATTAACAGCTGTAGATATATCATTCAAAATCTTTTTTATATTTAACCTAGAATTTCCAAAGGAAGCAGAAATTTTCTATAATTTCTTGAAAATTTTTTTTTATGAAATGCCGAGTAGTAAGAAATATACTAAAATATATACAATAAAGAATGAAATTTTAAATTCCAATATTTAATGTAAATTTAAAAACGTTGAATATATTTTTACAAATTGTTTTTACCTTTATGTACAAATCTACATTTCAAGTAATATTGCATACAAACGTTTGAGATACTAACCAGAAGTTATACAAAAGCCTGTAAGTGTTTTTTGTAACTAGTAAGAATATATTTTGAAAAGTATATACATACATATGTAAATATATTGTAAAATATGTTAATAAAAAAAATATATATTTTTCTTCTCAACCTAACTTTAATATATCAAATAATTCTAAATATGTATTTTAAAATGTTCAAATGTTAAAATAACTTTGACGTCATTCTGCCGACGTTATTTCTTATGTTCAGAAATAAAAATTGCTCGTCTATTCGTACTGTAAAAGAAACAAATGAAAACAATTTACGTTTTTGTAACTTTTCATGTGAGTGACAAAAAATTGCTTCAAGTTTTCTATGTATGTGTTTTCGGTTATATAAAAATATGGCTAGCTTTCAAAACGTAAATTTCTTTGTCTGAACAAAGTGTATTGTTTCATAGCGCCTCAGTACAAAATATTAACAAGGCACACCCTTTTAAAACGTTGTCGACAAGTTGCTGCAAACAAGCAATAGCGCATCAGTTTCAAAGTTGGTGCTCATGGTCACAATATTTGGCGACTTTGTATGTGTACACTAGGGATGTAACGAATGTTCGCTTTCGCATTCGCAAATAATTCGCTTACTTTTGCTATTTGCATTCGCCTTTGCATTCGCTAAAATATATGCGAATATTTAAAGCGAATACTAAAGACAAAAATATTGGAAATATTTTCCAGTTTTTGAAAAAGAAAAGAAAGTGTATGAATTGCGCGAAAATATTTTATATATATTTTTTGTATATAAGACTACTCTGTTAAAACTTTTGAAAAATGGTAAGCACATCATTACTTCGTTCAAAAAATTTTAAATGCAGATATATTAACTAATCCTTCTTTTTTTGCGAAACAAGTGCCACTCATATTATTTCGCATGAAAAGTTAAAATGTTGAAGATATGTATATTTCATATGTTTTTCCCAAGATGAACAGAGTACTACTTCTGGAAAAATTTTTCATGATCAATTCATTCCAATTTTTCTTAATATGTATTTTGGTAGCATTTTACAGGAAATGTTGAACTTAGTACAAGGTCTTAGGGCCAAAATACGAATGGGTGCATTGCCTAACATTTTGTAAATTTATTTTTAATTGTTATCTATACTTATTTTAATATGATTTCATATATCTTTCAGTTTAACAATTTTTATTTCTAATAAATTAATAAATATTTGCTGAATTCAAGACTCAAGTAGTACACAACTTCATGTTCTTAGATAAATTTATTTTCATGTGATTTTTTAACGTATTATAATATTTGCATTCGCTTTCGCTTTCGCATTCGCATTCGCTTTCGCAAGAATTAAAATGTATTATTCGTTTTCGCATTCGCATTCGCTAAACTGGTATTCGTTACATCCCTAGTGTACACTACTAGCGTGGCCGTTAGTTGTATGGAGAATTTTTTTTCGAATTCGTGGAAAAATAGAAAAGTATAGTGTATTTGATACTGGAGTGTATTACTACTTACCAATTAACAAAGCTAATACATAACACAAAGTAGACCAGAGTTGAAGAAAGTGACTTATGAAAAAAGCTAAAATCATTTGTCGCGCAGATTCTGCGAGAAAGGGACAACTGCAGTATATTTATTATTAAAATGTTACCAAAAAAATCAAAACAAACAAGACAAAATGTGTACCAAAGTAAATTTATATAAAGTATATGCAAGTACTCAGGTGATTAATTTTTTTTTTCGTGTAGTGTCAATGCATGAATGTCAAAAGTTGTTTACAATTTTCGTACGCCATTTTGTTTTGCTTTGCTTTGTTATACACAATTGTGTGTAGTGAAAAAGTTGGAATAAATTTTTACTTAAAAAAGGTGTTACAAACCATTTAAAAATAATTATATTTAATTACTAAAATAATACTTATTATAATATATACTTATTTCACGTAATAGAGGTTTATTAATTAATAAATTTTAATTTGGTTTTGTCTACCAATAAATTTCCTTTTTGTTGTATGCAGATCTGGGACTTGCATTAAATAAGCAAATGCATTGGCCATTTTCCCACACTAAACCAAATCAATACAAATGCAAATTTATTACATCTAAGTTTGATAATTATAGTGCAATTTTTTTGGCATTAAACTAAAATCTCTTCAAAGTAATACCTTAGCGGAATTCACGGTTGGCCTTGTAGATCTTTTACATCTTGTAGCTTTGCTAAATTGTTCTTGCTTTGCTTTAAATTTAACAAAATTTACCAAAGCTACAATATGTAAAAGATCTACAAGGCCAACCGTGAATTCCGCTACTAATACTGTGCTAGCACCAAATCACATGGCGAAAAATAGAACGTAAATGTGTACATATGTACATAAAAACATACGTATATCATAAATATGTAAATTTTTTTCTATGTACATACATATCGCCACTTAAGGCAAAAATCATATCACTACAATTTTTATAATTTTTCAAGAGAAAGACAAAACTTGACTAAATTGTTCCAACCGGTAGTATATTCCGTTTATAAAATCACCATTTTTTTAAGATATAACTTTACAATAAAAAAAACGAAAACCTAAGTTCTTGATCTTTCATTTGTATGCACGTACTTATACGGGTGCCTTCAATGTTCCTTTACTGTATTTTTTTATTTGTGCTATCTGATAAAAAATATGATTACGTTTTATATAATTTTACTGTGTACAATATGTGATATTGCAATAACATTGCATTACTTCATGATGTGTTTAGTGGCAATACAAAATTAGTGCATTTTTCGCCATACGATTAGCTGTTAATGCAATATTAATCCATTACTTTTAAGAGATTTTATTTTAGAGCAAAAAATAGTGCACTACAAACATCAAATTTAAATTTTCACTAAAATTTTTGTTTTGCAATCAGTGCTTATGAAAAGTAATGCAAGTTGCCCAGGTCAGGTTGTAATCATCTGTTTTTGACATTCATCATCATTATTTTTACACAAACAAAGCGCATGTTGTTTTTGTATTTTCTTAGTTGTTGTAGACATGCATATACTTTATATAAATATACTTTGATGTGTACTTTATGAAATAAAGACGTGCACATACATACATACGTACATACACATTTACAAAATAAAATTGAAGAATTTGTTGCATTTAATTAAAAAAAACCGAATGTGAAAAAGATTATTTGTATTAAAAAGTTATTAAAATTTGTTTGCAAATGATTCCTGACTAAACTTTAAGCATTTTCATTGAAAAATTTTAATTTTTACCTTTTATTTACAAAAATCACTCAGCGAATAAGACCACAAAGTGTTAAACGAAAAATATTTCAACAAGTAAACAATTTTACAAAATTAGATGAAAGAATTTGTTGTGTTGAATTAAGAAACAAAGTGTGAAATAGCTTATAATTATTAAGTAATAGTGCTATATTCGGCTGTGCCGAATCTTATATACCCTTTACCAACGTACGTACATACATATATATAGTATACAGACACATACATACATATTTGTTTCCATCTTGGGAGCTTTAATTTTCATTTTTCAAATTTCATAAGCTAAACTTTTCATTCAGAAGCATAAAATATATTCAATTTATAAAGAAAACGAAAAAAATTTTTAGACCTATTTAATTTTACATAACACAAAAAGTGTGAGTTTTCCAACCCTGGAGTCATAATTTTGGATTTTTCTGATTATTGATACCAATCTAGTTCTTTAAAAAATACATAAAATATGTTAAGTGAACAAAGCAAAAACGAAATAAGGAAAAACTTAGTTTTATTTAATTCCTTTAATATTAAAAAATTCAGTAAAGTGCGACTTTGAATCGCGCACGAAAGGCAGGCTATTTTGCTTTTTCGAAGATTTTTTCAGTTTAAACGATTTTTTCAGTATTGTCGCTTTTTTCTCGTTTCGGCGATTTTTTTCTGTTTTTGGAGGTTTTTTTCTTTTCGGCGATTTTTTTCTGTTTTTGGAGGTTTTTTTCTTTTTGGCGATTTTTTTTATGTTTTTGGGCTTTTCTTCATTTTGGAGATTTATTTTCAGTTTGGAGATTTTTTTGCAGTTTGGCGATTTTTTTCAGTTTTTGGGTTTCTTTTATATAAGCGATTTTTTTTTTTTGGTTTTTTCATTTTGGCGATTTTTTTGTGTTTTTTTTGGGTTTTTTTCGTTTTGGCGATTTTTTTCATTTCGGCGATTTTTTTCATTTTGGCGATTTTTTTTTCATTTTGGCGATTTTTTCTGTTTTTTAGGTTTTTTTTCGTTTTGGCATTTTTTTTTCATTTTGGCGATTTTTTTTCATTTTGGCGATTTTTTTCATTTTGGCGATTTTTTTTTCATTTTAGCAATTTTTCCGTTTTATGCGATTTATTTTAGTCTTAGAAATTTTCTTTTATTTGGTGCTTTTTTTCGTTTTGGCGATTTTTTTTTTGTTTTTGGCGATTTTTTTCAGTTTGGCGATTTTATAATTTTTTGATTTTTTAGTTTTACCGTTTTTGAAAATTTCAAGAGTTTTGCTCTTATGGTTTCCAAGATACAGCAAGTTGTCAAAATTGCATAGTCAAAAGTGCATTAACTGATGGAACACCCTTTAATTTAAATTTTTGGAAATTTTAGTGTTAATTTTTGTAGTCTGTATAAAAAGTGTATATACATATAATTGTATGTATATTACATGGGATTTTAACATTTTTCGTTGCTCGTTTTGGAACACCCTTTAATTTCCAATTCTCATGTATTTGTTGTTGTAGCGGCCAAAGGTCTATACACTGTGTCCAAATTTCAGGTCTGTAGCTCGTACGGTTCTCGAGAAAATACTAATATAGTTTTAGACATAGTTAATTTTACATAACACAAAAAGTTACAGTTTTCCAACCCTGGAAACGTTTTTTTAATTTTTTTGTATTTTTTTAATTTAAAATACCAGTTGTAATCGTACTGATGTGTAAAATAAGTTTATTTATTAAAAAAAAATAAAAATTTGTTTTCGGTAGTTACTTTTATATGGCAAAATGAAGTTTACGTTTTTCAGCTCTGCAATCGTCTGTGCGGTTTTGCTGAATTTCAATACCAATCTATTTTGGAAAATTTCTGACACACCAGTCCAAGAACGAAGTCTCTAGCTTTTCTGGGAGCTTCGGAAAACCGATTTCACGTACAGACAGACGGACATCGCTTATTCGTCTTCCCTATGCATAAGGATCCAGAATATATATATATTATGGGTCGCTTATTGATATTATAGAAATTACAAACGGAATGACAAACCTATATATACCCTTTTACCATTTTTGTTGGTAAAGGGTATAACAATGTTATTAAAAAGAAGAATGTATTAAATTTTAGCATCACGTTTTATTAATTTAATTATTTTTTAGCTTTTTTTGAGTCAATTTAGCTGCAAAATTTTTAGGATGTGGTCACACTGATCACACATCAAATTGAAAAGCAAATTTCCAAAGACAAAAAAATCTGGGGGCAAATTACGGCATCCCATACGATTCGAAATTTAAAAATATTTCCATATAAACTCAATTGAAATATTTCGTAATTTCGTTCGATAACGGGTGCCGTAATTTGCCCCCTGGAACGAAATTAAATCACTAGCGACGAACAGATCTGAATGGAACAGGTATGTTGCGGTCCTATGTTCATAAGAGGAACGAATGTATGTATGTACATATAGTTACATTAATATATAAAGGCCCTAACTCATTTTTTTTTAATTCGAGCTTTTTGTATATTTCTATGGAATAGATGTTCTTTTGTATCGAAACTTAGGGCCTTTCTATATTAAAGTAACGATATGTATGTATGTATATTTATGAATATCGTATTAAGTTTCATGCAGATATATATTATAAAAGCCATTTGTATAGCTTAGCGTAGTATTTTTGTGTTCTGCAAGCTATAAGCGGCTGTGCGAAAACAAAAAAACTATCATAAGCTACCGCAATTGGCTTGTGCATCTGTACAGCTTTTTCCCGCTTCACAAGCCTCTTGTGTAATTTATTTGAAACTTTCAATTCTTCTGTGCACAGAATACAAAAATTTGTCGAATTAGTTAGTAAAGTATGTAATCATTCAAATAATTAAAAATAAATTCAGTAAAGTGCGACTTTGACTCGCGCACGAAGGGTTCCGTATTTGAGCATTTTTTTCATATGGGGATTTTTGCGCTTTTGCCGTTTTTTCAACTGAAATGATTTTCTTATTTGTTTTTTTTTTCGTTGTTTTCTTTTTTTTGGGATTTTTTTTCAGTTTTTTTTTCATTTTGGCGATTTTTTTCATTTTGGCGATTTTTTTAACTATGGCGGTTTTTCGCAATTTATTTTCGATTTAGAAATTTTTTTAAATTTTTAAGATTTTTTTCTGTTTTTGGAGTTTTTTTTAATTTTGGCGATTTTTTTCTGTTTTTGGGGTTTTTTTTCAATTTGGCGATTTTTTTGTTTTTTGGGGTTTTTTTTCGTTTTGGCGATTTTTTTCATTTAGGCGATTTTTTTTCATTTTGGTGATTTTCTTTCATTTTTTATTTCAGCAATATTTCCGGGTTTTCACAATTTATTTTGGTCTTAGAAATTTTTTTATATGGTGTTTTTTTCGTTTTGGCGATTTTTTTGGTTTCTGGCGATTTTTTTTCGGTTTGACGATTTTATAATTTTGGGATTTTTTGTTTTACCGATTTTGAAAATTTCAAGAGTTTGGCTCTTACGGTTTCCAAGATACAGCAATTTGTCAAAATTACATAGTCAAAATTGCATTAACTGATGGAACACCCTTTAATTTAAATTTTTTTTAAATTTTAGTGTTAATTGTTAGTCAGTATAAAAATACACTAACCGTACAATTTTCAATTGTATGTATGTATATTACATGGGATTTTAACATTTTTCGTTGCTCGTTTTGGAACACCCTTTAATTTTTATCTCTCATGTATTTGTTGTTGTAGCGGCCAAAGGTCTACACACTCTGTCCGAATTTCAGGCCCGCAGATCTTACGGTTCTCGAGAAAATAGCCTGTGACGGGCAGCGTAGCGAAAACAATAGGGTTCCTTTTCACCTTTGGTGTACGGAACCTTAAAAAGTATCATGTATGTTCTGGCGTGTTGCGTACCGTTTACCGCATTTAGACATATTGGTATTCATGTTCGGGTCGTGTCCTATAGAAAAAATTCGACAAGCGCCCATCTCTACTTCCAAGTCGTTTTAATATGTTTTCTTGTGAGTTCGGATGTTAAAACTGATGCCACACATGTTAAAAGTTGAAATTTATAAAATGTAACAAAAATTAAAAATTTTAAAACGGCTGGACCGTTTTTCTTAAAACAAAGCTAAGAACCTTCTCGATTAAGTCACCTTTCTAAATCAAAATAGGTCGAGCCGTTTGGTCTATACGTGGACTCGCGACAGATACAAAGACACACAGTAAGAACTTATAACACCCCTTCTTTTGGTCCGGGGGTTAACAATAGCATCAAAATTTAGAAAAAAAAATTTGGAAACGGACCATTTCAAATTTTTGGATTTGCTTGTTTGGTTTTGATTTCACAAGACTGTTTACGAGTGAGAAGAATACGAGTTTCTCTGCTAAAAATTGAAATCGAAAAAATCTAACAATTTTAAACCGTCCATTTTCAAATTTTTCTTCTTCTCAATTTAGAAAGCATCGAACATATATTATTAGTTGTATTTTCTAAATTTAAATTTCAGTCACGGTTCATACACTTTAACTATTTGTTGATCAACTCATAATTCAGCTGTAAAATAAGAGATATTTGTATTTTCTTCTCCGTCTTTCTTACAGCTGAATTGCGAGTTTATCAACAAAAGTTGAAGTGTGTAAACCAGGGACGGCATTGAGAATTTTAAAATTTGTACCAACAAATTTCAAAAATTTAACTTTTCTGATCTTAATTGTACTAAAAGTAGTTTTTGGCAAAATCTTTCATTTGTGTGAATCTTTTATTATTTTTCTGAAAGGTTAAATGAAATAATTCTTTCTTTTCTTTCATCTTTCTGAATGTCACACACTTTTCGCAATCAATTCTCTATCTCTTTTTGAAAATGTTTCAATTTGCATGAATTGTTATTTAAAAAACAAAAACTTTTTTATTACTAATTTAAAATTACATGTTCTCGAGACAAATCCATAGCTGAAGAACAGAAAAACCAAAGCAAGCAAGAATACGAAATAAACAGATTAACAAAGAAATTAAATCGAAAGATAAAAGAAATTAAAGAGAAAATATAGAATTATTTCATTCCTTTATTTGAAAGAATCATTCAGTTGAAGTTATTCATTAAAGAATGACACAAGGCTAAAGATATTTTTAGTTCAAATTAGTTACATGATATTTTTATTTATTTTTATTAAAATAATCGACTTTGTTCTGGCTACCGAATCGTTTTCACAAATTTACTTGTAAGTTGCGATGTTAAAGCATATGGCTACACCTGTTTAAGTTGAAATTGAATATTTACAAATAGAATAGCATCCGGATTTATAAGAAAACTTATTTGGAAATGGTTGAGTTAACATTTTTTGATTTTGTCGTTGCATTTTGCAATCACACAGCTGTTTTCAAGTGAGAATAATATCAGTTTCATTGTTCAAAAGTGAAAATTGACATATGCAATCGTTTGAAAAGAAATGCGGAGTGAAACTGGGGAGATTCCTTAAATGTACTAAATAAGTCACTGATGTACTACTGTACTTTCCGAGTTTGAATAGTACCAAAAACAGTACAATTATACCAACTTTGCCAACCCTGGTGTGAACTTGGACTAGCATCACAACAAAAAATAAATTCGGTAAAGTGCGACTTTGACTCGCGCATGAAGGGTTCCGTACGGCCTCTAAATATGTAATACTATACGAAATTTATTAGCCTATATACTATGAAGTTTTGGCATTTTTTTTTTCGTTTTAGGAATTTTTCCGTTTTTGAGCTTTTTGTTAATATGGTGTTTTTGCGTTTTTTCGGTTTTGGCGATTTTTTTTAGTTTTGGTGTTTCCAAGCTACATCAAGTTGTCAAAATTCCATAGTCAAAATTACATTAACTAATAGAACATCCTTTAATTTAGACTTTTTTTAAATATTAGTGTTAATTGTTGTAGTCTGTGTAAAAATACACTAACTTCACAAACTTCGTGTCTATATCCCTGTAGGAAATGCCACTAGCAAATCAGTAATGATTCAATATTGACTTTGTCGCCAGTACTACTGACTAATTATACCCCATACAATACTTTTTGCTATAGACATTTAACATGTCTTAATTTTTAACTCTCATGTATTTGTTGCTGTAGCGGCGAAAGTTTTACATACTCTGTTCAACTTTCAAGTCCGTAGCTCTTACGATTCTCGAGAAAAATAGCCTGTGACGGACGGACAGACACCTTTTCACCTTTGGTGTACGGAACCCTAAAAACATGTGAAAACTATTCGAAAGCTAGAACATGCACGCATAAATTTAATTTTTTATATATTTTTTACATGGTGGCGGCTATTCAGGAAAACGCGTCGAAGAAGTGAAACTTTACATTAAACAAAAAACAAAGTTTCAAAATTTGTTTTGTGTTTCGCATGCAATTCTAAAATGAAATAAACTTGAGAATTTCAACGCGTTGCTCTCTTTTTTAAAAACGGTAAATTTTGTATGATAAATAAAAACACATTTTTAACATTTATGAAGTTTTGTTTTTGTTTTTGTTTTACATGTAAATTTCACCAAGTCGACCCGTATTCCAGAATAACCACCGATAAGTTCACTCAATCGGAGAGATATCTATTGATATTTTTACATGAAGTCTGTCATCCAAACGACAGATTTGGGCTACGGTTGGCTGTTACGTGTTTTTCTATCTCCTATTCACATGAGTAAAAATAACTTTCCAAGATCAATCAAAATAATTCTGCACAAAGTAAATTTTTATTTATCCGGTCTTTTTCATTTCTTGTATTTGTTTTAACAGCATTTGCATACGATCCTTCATCAAAGGCTGACCACGTTGTGTTCTTTTACTAATAACTTTAGTTTTTTCCAAACGCTTCTTTTTGTACTGACGAATTCTTTCTTCTTTCTCCTGTTTGGCTTTGGCACGTTCCTCCTCTATTTCTTTTTGTTTTTGAACCCGCAATGCTTGACGTTCTGCAAATTTTTTCGCTCGTTCCTTTAAATAAAAAAAAATATTTGAAAATTTTATTAAAAATTTCGTATTCTGCTTTTACAAAAAATCTATAGAAAAGAAACGACTTTTTTATATTCAGTTACTCCAATCGATAAAATGCGTTTGAGAACTATTTGGCCAGTTCTATGACGCCATAACCAATTCATAACAAATTGAAATTAGACTTTATCACGTATGGCGTATACGTGATAATGTTTAATTTCAATTTCTTTTAGAACAAGTAAGAGTGCTATATTCGGATGTGCCGAATCTTATATACCCTTTACTAACGTATGTACTCGTATATGTTGTATACAGATACATACATAAGTACATACATATTTGTTTTGTGATAAAATTTATAATTTTTTGTTATAGTGCAATTTTTAGTAAGTGACCTCTCGGTTTTTCTCGACTAAAGAATTTGCTTGAATAAAAAAAGATCTTTCTAAAACATGAAATATTTTTAACTGAAAAAAAAATTAATTTTGATTATTTTTTTACTCCAATTTTTTTTTTAACTTCCAACCCTGGAATAATTTAAATTTTTCTGGTTTTAATACGAGCAAAAATTTATTTCTTTTTAAAATATAGAATATATTTAATTACCAAATAAATAACTAGCTTTATTTACGCTTCATTTACACATGCAGGTAACTTGTTACAAGTTGCGTGTACGTATTAACAACCAACACATCGAATGAAATAATAAAAACACTTGCAAGTTGCTTGATTGTTTACACAGTCAAGTGCAAGTTTATTTTAAAAATGTCGTTGAAGGAAAATGTTTTAAAGAAAATTGTTCCGTATGTTGTTTCTATTTTGTGTGTGTTTGTATGAGTTTTTAATGTCTGGGTTGCCAAATTTTTAGCATAGGAACTTTGCAGGGAAGCAAATTAAGTGAACAAATTTTTAACAGAATAATTAACAAATGTATACTGCAAATCAATAATAAGTCAAATTTGATTACATTATGTTACTTTTTATATTATTTTTTCTGTATATAAGTTGAAATAATAATATTTTAAAAATTATTCCATATAAACTATCCATTAAAATTAAAATAAAATTCCTAAGGGGTAATACTGTTTTTACTTTTCACAATTCTCCTACATGCAAGTGAAAAAATTACTTGTAATGAAAATCTCTTGCCAGTGAGCCTACAACTTGTAGCATTATGATTGTATTAGTAAAAATATGTCGATGTATTGAGTTACTTGCACTTGCACTTGCATGTGTAAACGGTAAGTTAATTAGTTTTATATAACAAAAAACGTGTACTTTTCCCAACGCTGGAATCATCCTTTTAAATTTTTTTGGGTCCTTATACCAATATTGTTCTTTAAAAAATATATAAAATATGTTAAGTGACCAAAGAAAAAAATAAATAAGGAAATACTAGTTTTATTTAGTTACTTTAATATCAAATAAACTCAGTAAAGTGCGACTTTAAGTCGCGCACGAAGGATTCCGTACATTCGGTTTTCAGAATGTTTTTAATGTGGCGTTTTATACGTTTTTGGTTTTTTTTTTGCAGTTTAAACTATTTTTTTTAGACTTATCGCTTGGCAATTTTTTTTCCTTCTGGCGATTTTTCCGGGTTTTCGCGATTTATTTTAGTTTTAGACATTTTTTTTAGTTTGGCGTTTTTTTCGTTTTGGCGATTTTTTGTTTAGTTTTTGGAGATTTTTTGTCGGCTTAGCGATTTTATTATTTTGGAATTTTTTAGTTTTACCGTTTTTGAAAATTTCAAGAGTTTGGCTCTTACGGTTTCTTAGATACAGCAAGTTGTCCAAATTATGAAGTCAAAATTACATTAACTGATAGAACACCCTTTAATTAAGATTTTTTAAATTTTAGTGTTAATTTTTGTAGTAAAAATACACTAACTTTACAAATTTGAACTGTATATACATACAGTTCTATGTATATTACATGGGATTTTAATATTTTTCGTTGCTCGTTTTGGAACACCCTTTAATTTTTTATTCTTGTGTATTTTCTGTTGTAGCGACCAAAGGTATACACACTATGTCCAAATTTCAGGTCCGTAGCTCTAACGTTTCTCGAGAAAAAAGTTTGTGACAGACGGACGGTTTTCCAGCTGTGGAGCTGTGGTTTTAATTTTTCTAATTTTCTATACACAACTTTTCTTTCCAAAACATAACATATACATATATAATATATATATATGTATATATATATATATATATATATATATATATGTATGTATATATATATATATATATATATGTATATATAAATTAAAATATAAAAAAAATTATTACACCTAGTTAATTTTATATATCACAAAAAATGTAAGTTTCCCAACCCTGGAATCATAATTTAAAATTTTTCTGATTTCTTACACCAATATTTTTCTTTTAAGAAAAAGGAAAAATTAGTTTTAGTAGGTTATTTTTATATAACAAAAAAATTAAAGTTCCCAACCCTGGAAACGTTTTTTTATTTTTTTTAATTTTTTTTTATATTTTTAATAAAACTTGTATTCGTACTGAAATATAGAATAAGTTTATTTAACAAAACAACCAATAAATTTGTACTATCTAGTTACTTTTCTATGGCAAAATCAAGTTTAAGTTTTCCAGCTCTGATTTTGCTGATTTTCAATACCAATCTATTTTGGACTATGTCTGCCACACCAGTCAAAGACCGAAGTCTCTAGCCTGTCTGGGAGCTTCGGAAAACCGATTTCACGTACACCAGACGGACGGACAGACGGACATAGCTTATTCATCTTCCCTATTCCTAAGGACCATTGTTGCCATTTTGGCATTTTCGCTGCCAGATCTGGCATTTTCATTCCCCGAAAAGCATTCAACTTTGAAA
Source organism: Tachina lurida (assembly GCA_944452675.1). NCBI lineage: Eukaryota > Metazoa > Arthropoda > Insecta > Diptera > Tachinidae > Tachina > Tachina lurida. Next base: position 81,909,102 of record OX101754.1, read on the forward strand.
AAATTCTGCCAAATGTTTTTTGGCAGAATTTGCTTAAAATAAAAAATGCTAATTTGTTAAATTTTTTATTTAGTGTAGAGAATAATTCCTTTTATAAATGTATTTTTTTACAATTATGTGTTTCCTACGTAATGTAGATGCAATGAATACCTATGTATTATATGTAATAATATGTGTGTATATGGAGCCCTATTTTCAATTATCAGTAAAAAGAATGGTTTGTATATTATTCAAATATGTTTTACGTCATACATAAACTGTCGCTTACGATAAAATTTGACCGCCTGTATTTTAAAAGATATCAAACATTTTGACATTTTGATAATTCTTAACTATGGGTAGGCTATTATTTTAATTTCAAGTCAAAAGTTTATTTTTTACTTACCGTTTACACATGCAAGTACAAGTGCAAGTAACTCAATACATCGACATATTTTTACTAATACAATCACAATGCTACAAGTTGTAGGCTCACTGGCAAGAGATTTTCATTACAAGTAATTTTTTCACTTGAATGTAGGAGAATTGTGAAAAGTAAAAACAGTGTTACCCCTTAGGGATTTTATTTTAATTTTAATGGATAGTTTATATGGAATAATTATTAAAATATTATTATTTCAACTTATATACAGAAAAAATAATTTAAAAAGTAAAATCATGTAATCAAATATGATTTATTATTGATTTGCAGTATACATTTGTTAATTATTCTGTTAAAAAGTTGTTCACTTAATTTAATTAAAAACTCATACAAACACACACAAAATAGAAACAACATACCGAACAATTTTCTTTAAAACATTTTCCTTCAACGACATTTTTAAAATAAACTTGCACTTGACTGTGTAAACAATCAAGCAACTTGCAAGTGTTTTTATTATTTCATTCGATGTGTTGGTTGTTAATACGTACACGCAACTTGTAACAAGTTACCTGCATGTGTAAATGAAGCGTTACAACCTCTTGCTTAGAATTAAGAGTCTAAACACAATGTTTGCGGTGCGGTTCAAAATACATAAACATTCATATATATGCCCTGAAGTAAATGCAGATGTACTGAGTTGCTTTTGGCTTTGTCACCAGTACTACTCTTTAATTATTCCCCATACAATACTTTGTGTTATAGACATTTAGCATGTGCTTGTCACTGAAAATCTAATAGTAACATTAATACAATTGACTAGGTAGTGACTACGTAGTTCTTATGGGAACATGGAGACATACCAACCACTGGTACATTGCTATACCTTACGTACATACAAATTTACTTATATTGACAAGTGGTTGCAAAATACACCACATCTGTTTTCTCTCTTTCTTTTATACTGACGAATAGAAGAGAAATTGTAGACAATGTAACTACTACTAGAATTTTACTGTTGACTAGAGATGCTAATCGGGACAGGTTTTTTGAAATCCCGGCCTTCGGGATTTAGTGATGGAGTCTCGAAATCCCGAACCGGGACCCCGGGATTTTCGGGACTTACAAAATCCCGAAAACATTGTGCACAAATGTGCGTCTTTATATTAAAAATAATAATTTAATTTTACAAAATATTTTTTTTGGCATATTTAAAGGGTACTTATACAATTCAGACATTTAATTGCAAATTTTCATTGAAAACTGCAATGTATGCAACATTTTTCCTAGAAAAGAAAAAGCCATAAGATATATTATGTATATACCATATAATATTACCTACTAAAATATTTATTCAAAGCAAAGTTTTTATTTTAACTTTTTATAACAGGGAGTTTCTAATAATTTTTGATGTAAAAGATGACAGTCAAAAACATTATTTATGCAAAAAACGGGATTCAGATAATCCCGAAAATCCCGGGCCTTAAAATTAAAAAATCCCGGGCTCCGGGATTTGAATAGTCCCGAAAATCCCGGGATTTCCGGGCTCAGGATTTCCCGTTTAGCATCTCTACTGTTGACATATGCACTTGGCCCCGCCTTACTGCAGGGTGGATAATAAACCTGTTAATAGTAATAACTTTGTTTAAACATGAAATTCAAAGCTATTTCAATAATTTTTTTTAATTTAAATCTGGCATTATACTTTTCTTCTGTAGAACATTTTAGCAGAATTTTTTTACGGATCTAGCATTCTCTCATCATCATTTTCTGGCAACACTGATAAGGACCCAGAATATATATATTTATGGGTCGCATATGAATATTATGGAAATTACACACGGAATGACAAACCTATATACAGGCAGATCTCGGTATAACGAATCTCGCTTTAACGAAAATCCGATATAACGAACGTCCAAATATTTTACATTAACAACCTTATATAGCGAATAATTTCCTAATTTTATACCGGATATAACGAATGATAAAGAAAAAATCGGAAAATAAAAACAAAAACTTGCTGGCATCATATTTCTAATACTTAGTTCTACATTATATAGCGAATGTTTTGATAAAGGTGTGCTCTGTATAACAAACAGCAAAAAAAAAATATTAAACAAATTCTACAGCAGCATTTTTGCAAAAAAAAATAATTGTGGTACCGTTAGTTTTTACTTGGTAGCTTATTTAAAAAAAATGCGTCCAATCTTTTTATTGTATTGTTTCATGATAAAATAATAAAAAAAATTTAAAAAACCTTTGCGATATCACGAATTTACCGGTATAACGAATGTGTCTGACATTATATCGTTCGTTATAAGGAGATTCGCCTGTATACCCTTTTCCATTTTTGGTAAAGGGTATAAAAAGTCTATTCGAATTTTATAATTATTGTATTTTTATACACTTTACCAAAAAAAATGGTAAAAGGGTATATATAGCAAATAAAAGCACTGAAATCAGGAAAAAAGTGCGTAAATTAAGTAAAAAAAGCACTAAATCTAAAATTTTTTCAGTTTATTAAAAAAAATTTTATTCATAAATACATATCACACACTAAATCATAAGAGTCACAACTCAAAAAATTTCAGATGCTGAGTAATTGCAAATAACTGTTGATACTGTACAAATGACACAAGTACATATGTATGTATGTGACATAAAACAAGCATAACGGTATTTTATATTCTTTAAGAAGAGTATGTTGCAAAAGAAATTGTTGAGGTCATTATAGATTTCTTCAATTAACTGGTTTATAAAAAAGCAAAAGCACTTTGATAATTTTGATTTAGTGTGCGATATGTACGTATTGTTACGGAAATGGCCGTCGGGTTAATATAAGTGTTACGCAAGAATATTCGAACAGGGCCAATATAAAGAAACATCCAGAAGTATTTAAATAAATAACTAAACGTACACTCGTATTCACATACAAGCACTATAGCAAACAAGTATATACACATGCGTAGCACATACATACGTGATTAAACGTAAACAAGCAACAACAACTACAAGGGTCTGCTTATTAAGAAGGTATACATAGCTACATGCATACATACATACATGCCTGATAATTCCAACTAAAGGCAGAAATTAAAGTAAACAACCACTTAATGATGAATGCATATACACACGTATGTACATAGTTACCACATGAACTTAATTACGCGCTTTGTAAACAACATTGAAGATAATGATCATTCGGTCTAGACTTTGCATGAAAATTCTAGAGGTTGTTGTGCGAAGTATAAAAAGGGGTTGACGCATCCAACAGCAGTTCAGTCGCGATCAAAAGTTAGTTGGGAATAAATCAGTTGCGAAGAAGCTCAGTTGCTAATAAGAAGTCTGTTGTTAATCAAGTGAGTTGACAATTAAGTTGTGCGCAGTCCGTGATTTTTGATACAACAGTGAGTTGATATTTGAGTCTGTGCTTTACAATACGTGAGTTGGAAATTGAAGAGACTATAGTACAGTCTATAGTGACAGTTAGAGTCTGTCGTGATTTGAGATTATTGTGGAGTCCCTTGAGTAAAGAGTAAGGGAGCAGTGGAAGCTGAAAAACGTGTGTAAGTGAAGCCAGCGAGTCCTGATTAGTGTATCAACTGTTAGAGTCTGCCATAGAGTTGTTATTGGTGTATCAACTGGAAGTGTCGGCAGAGTGAGTCTTGCGAGTGACGAGCAACAGAGAAAGCAGAATTGTGTCAACACTAGCGCAGCCAGTGGTCTGAGACGTGTATATACAACAGCAAAGAAGGTGTAGTGGTAACCAGTTGTGAATATTGAAGTAAACTTTGTGTTTGTATTTAAGTTCTTGAATTGAACTTAGATTAGTGGTATTTATTGATTAATAAAGATTGTATCATTCTTAACCCTAATTAGTACACTGGGGTCTTTTATTTATTGCAAATCTTCGAATCTACGGAAAAGCGTTTTTAACAGAGAATAAAAACGTAACAGTATATAAGAAAATAAAGGAATCGGTTGACTTTGCATTTCGTTCCTAAAACGTCAAATTAGAGGCATCCGATTCACATTTTAATTTTATAGGAATCAGTGTATTCTAAAAAAAGTTTAATTTCTTTTCGTTAAGGAACAAACGAATCACTCGAGTTTAGTAAAGTTGGCAGTAATCGCCAAGTATTTATGAGGTTAAGAGCTGATTATATTTTGAACTCGATGGGCTTGGCTTAATAGTTTATTTTTTTTTTAAATCAAGGCTTACCAAATTTGGTTGTTATTAAATTATGCTGTTAAAACATTCTTTCGGCTGCAGGTGAACTATATGACAAAAGCAATAAATTTTGAATGAAATAAAAAAAGTGTCAAAAGTATTGTGCAGCAAACGCAATATAAATAACAAAGTTATATACAAAAAAAAGTGATTTGAAAGTTTATCAAGTTATATACAAAAATATTCATAGCAAAAAAGTAATCGAAATGAAAAAAATATTGGACATTGGGAAAAAATTTTACAAATTTTGGTTATAATTAATCAAAAACGGCAGCTCTATTCACATCAAAATTGTCTCGTTTCAGGACGATTTTTATATAAAGCAAAGTGCTAACCAAGTGTAAGGACATTCTGTTACGTAGTTTAGACTAAACTACAGTCATAGAGGTATAAGCCGTTCAACTTCTTCGTTTAAATATGGAAGTTTGATGCTTTTTTTTTTTTTTTGAATGCATGATTTTTTATTTATTGTATCTTCATATATGAACTAACAATAAGTATTCAAATCTTAAATCTAAAAATATAATTAGGCCCGACCAGTGTCGGACATAAGCTTAGTAATAGTTATATATAATACATAAGTAGTGATAGTCAAAAGGAAAAAAATAAAGTATTTTCAAGAAGTCCCATCTGGAGTGCTATGAATAAGAGCCCATGTGTCCCTCTTTTTTAGGCGGATGTGTCCAGTAAAGTTCAAAATATTACGGGCAAGTGGATTAGGATGTGACTCGAGTTTTGTTAAATATTTGCCAGCGTATTTTGCAATTTCTTCAGTCACTAGTGGCATATTTAAATCACGATGTATATTTGAATTTTTTATATACCATGGAGCCAATGTTATTAAGCGTAAAATTTTGTTTTGCCTTCGTTGGATTCTCTCGACATTAGAAGCTGAAGCAGTGCCCCATAACTGTATTCCGTAGCACCATATTGGTTTCAAAATCGTCTTGTATATTAAAAGTTTACAATCTAGACTGAGTGAAGAATTTCTACCAATCAGCCAATGTAGCTGAGTTAATTTCAGTTTCAGTTGTGTTAGCTTTGAGTCAATATGGGGCTTCCATGTAAGCCGTCGATCAAGGTGTATACCAAGGTATTTTACGTGTGAATGTTGAAGAACAACTTGATTGTTGATTCGAATAGGGGAACAAGTATCTCTTCGCAGGGTAAATGTTACCTGGACACACTTTTGCTCGTTTACTTTGATTCTCCATAAATTTAACCATAGTTCCAGTTGTGTAATATGTTCTTGTAGATATCGGGAAGCCTCGTGAGGGTTTTCGTGCATACTAAGGCAGGCTGTATCATCGGCAAACGTAGATGTATGAATATTGCTGCTCAAAGGCATATCACAAGTGTAAATCAAATACAAAACTGGCCCCAGTATGCTCCCCTGTGGCACACCGGATGATATAGATTCGGGCACACTCATGAAGTCTCCTTCCACAACCGTAAACTTCCGGGTAGTAATATAACTTTCTAATAGCTTCAGAAAATTTATTGGTAAATATGATTTCAATTTTAAAATAAGACCTTCATGCCACACTTTATCAAATGCCTGAGAAACGTCGATAAACAGCGCAGAACAATACTTCTTTTCTTCAAATGTTCTTCTTATAAATTGAACCAATCTATGAGTTTGTTCGATGGTGCTATGCTGACTTCTAAAACCAAATTGATGGTCCGGTATGCACCCATTACTAACTAGAATTGGAGACAATTTTGTCATGAGCAGTTTTTCGAAAAGTTTTGACATTGTTGATAGCAGACTTATTGGCCTGTATGACTCAGCCTTGGTAAGGTCTTTGCCCGGCTTTGGAATCATTTTAACTTTGGCAAGCTTCCAGCTATTTGGAAAATACTCCAGTCGTAAAATGGCGTTAAAAATAAATAATAGGATTCTAATTGCAATACGAGGCAACTTTATTAGCATCTGGTTACTAATTCCATCAATACCCGGAGCTTTCTTCGGGTTAAGTTCAGCAATTACTTTTTGTACATCACACGTTCTAAATTTTATGGGTCGAGGGGGTAGCGCCACTACATTCGGCAAATCAATAACACCAGTACACGAGTTAGGGGTAAATACTGATTTTAAATGCTCAGCAAATAGTTTACCTTTTTCAGTATCGCTTCTTGCCCAACCCCCTGTAGATGTACGCAGAGGTGGTTTAAACGCAACAGGTGTTTTAAGCTTTCTAGCAGCGCGCCACAAGGAGTAATTAGATGCTGGTGTGGCATCAAGACCTTCCAGATAGTTTTTAAAAGATGCAGTTTTTTCAAATGCAAGCAAGTCTTGGAGTCGTTTAGTGCACTCTTTAAATCTGATTTTATGTTGTGGTGATCTGTGCTGTTGCCATTCCCTTCTAGCTCTTCTTTTTTCACTTACAAGACGTTCAATATCCGTAGAATAAATTCTATTAAATCCAGTCTGCGGGTAGGAGGTAGTTGCATGTTCAGCAGCCTGTTTTATATTTTTGATAAGATTGCCAATGTTAAATTCAATATCTTCGGATGTTCTTAGTATAATGTTTTCCGTACAATGAGTACTGAGATATTTTCTGAACCCCAGCCAATTAACACGGTTGATCGTCTTCACATACGGGTGAGGTAAGTCACTACTTAGTGGGCTACAAATTGTAACGATCGTGGGAGAGTGATCGGAGGAAAGATCTTGAGACGCTTCAACATGAACTAATTCCCTAGAAATATTTTTCATGACTCCAAAATCTATAACATCCGGAATTTTTTGTATGTCCGTAGGCCAGTAAGTGGGCTCCCCACTCGAAATGACGTCCAAGCCCATTTTTGAAATTGTGTTGAACAATGCCCGACCTCTAGGTGTAATAAGACGCGAACCCCAGAACGTATGTTTTGCATTGTAGTCGCCAGCTGCTACGAAGCAAGGGCCAAGGGATTTGTAGAAATTCTCGTATTGGTCCTCAGTAATTGCGAACCTAGGAGGGGAGTAAATTGATGATATGACAAAATTAGTGCAAAAATTTTCGATACAAATATTCGTTGCTTGTAAATGTTCTTCGCAAATGTTGTCAATAATATAATGCTTGAGTCTTGACTTTATTAAAATTGCTGATCCACCGCATGCTCTTCCTCTCGGGTCCTTTGAATCATATAAGGTGTAGCCATAAATTTTAAAAAGGCTTCTCGAAGTCAAATGAGTCTCAGAGACCAACATTATATCAATATTTTTTTCCGTGAGGAAGTGCTCAAGTTCATTTTTATGAAGTTTGATGCTAATGCAATTTTTGATAATGCCTCAAACGAGTTCATTTTAACTGAATCGCTATTAGATTTTACTTCTGCCCAAAACTCGATAGTGGACTCAATACTTGTATTATGTCGTCCTTGTTGAGTGGCTAAACACTGCTTGCATTAATTATACTTAAACGGTCTGGCTCATGATGTCACTAGACATCGTTCGATCGACAACTTGTATTGCAAACAACAATAACTTTAGAAAATTTGTTGTTGTTTGCAATACAAGTTGTCGATCGAACGATTTCTCGTGACATCGTGGGCCAGGCCGAAAATGTTAAAGGTTGAGGGTAATATGGCGCTTATTTCTTTCAACCAAGTCTTGTACAATCTTATTAGAATTTTTTTAAATGCTCTATTCAGAGATTATGTTTTTTCAATGATAGACTCAGTGATGCCAACTTAGCCCTTTTCGGGCTAGATTTAGCCCGTTTTCAGTCACTCAAAACGCGAAAAAAAATTTTGGCCCGAAACTATAAAACGCGTCTATCTAGCACTTTTTACAATTATCTTTCAGCCCTTTTAGCCCCTTTTAACTTTTTGCTCGATATGTCTACATTTAAATTTTTACGAACTTTTTTCTTCCTTTAATCTAGCAATATCGACTTATGGAATAACGTGACAGCATTGTTTTACTAATTTTCTTCTCTTATTTTGCTTTACCAATTTAAAAAAGAAGAAACAATATGGAAAAATGTTCTATATCTTAAAAATTTTTTGTGCTTTCAATGATTTTCAGTATAGCCTAAAAACAGATTTTTATTTAATAAATTTAAAATTTACTTACATAGCCATACATATGTATATATGTATACTACTACTGTATGTATGTATACTACTACTGTATGTATGTATACTACTACTGTATATATGTACATATACAGTGGAGGCTCGAAAAAGTTAAGTCATAGAAAAGTTAATTAAGTATATGGAAAAGATAAGCAGCTTTTATTCACCATTGGTGACTCCAAAAAGTTAAGTAATTCTCAACTTTTCTGAGACAATTTTTTTATATATAGTTTTTTTCTCTTTCTAAGATGATCTCAACTTTTGTATGTAAATCCTCAATACATATTTATATATATAGTGAGTCATATACGCCTGTATACATGCAAAAATCAAACCGTTACCGTTATATATATTTTTTTTTTTTTGTGAATTTTATATGCATAATGTAGTTGCTCTCATCAGTTGGTTGTAAAAGAAATTAGTCGTAGAATATAATTCTAATTGACAATTAAAAAATAAATAAACAATGTACAAATACACATATAACCTCTTGAATTTTTCATATTACGGAAAAGTTAAGATTTCGGAAAAGTTCATCACCCCCAAAACAAACTACTTAACTTTTTTGAGCCTCCACTGTATGTACATATACACTATTTAATCTACGTATGTACCTTATTGAAATGTAATATGAAATGTAAATGAAATATGTATGTACCTTATTGAAATGTTATATATCAAGCTATGTGTTCATCTCATGGTAGTTATTTATTTTCTAACAAATTACTTTACTTTAGCTTTGATTTTCAACAGAAACAATTAAAACTATCCCCTTTTCGCGATTTTTCCATAAATTTTACTTTATGTTGCATTTAACGTATATTTTTTTCAGTTTAGCCCTTTTTTCAAAAATTTTTACGCGTTTTGAGTCTAAAAAGTTGGCATCACTGGATAGACTTCCTCGAAAAAGAAATAGATAAGGAAAATTCTCTTTGAATTTTTGGTTTAGTGCCACCGCTCGAAACAGAAAGCACCAAAAGTGAATTTAAAAAAGCACTGAGCACTAACTTCAAAATTTTTCGCGTCGAAAATTTCAAAAAGCGCTAGACAACGCTGATATATAGGTTTGTCATTCCGTTTGTAATTTCTATAATATCAATAAGCGAAGCATAACATATATATATTCTGGATCCTTATGCATAGGGAAGACGAATAAGCGATGTCCGTCTGTCCATCTTTCCGTCTGTCCGTCTGTCTGTACGTGAAATCGGTTTTCCGAAGCTCCCAGAAAAGCTAGAGACTTCGTTCTTGGACTGGTGTGTCAGAAATTTTCCAAAATAGATTGGTATTGAAATTCAGCAAAATCGAGCAGACGATTGCAGAGCTGGAAAACTTAAACTTTATTTTGCCATATTTTTATACAACAAATTTTTATTTTTTTTAAATAAATAAACTTCAGTACGAATAAAATTGGTATTTTAAATTTAAAAAATATAAAAAAAATTAAAGACGTTTCCAGGGTTGGAAAACTACCGAAAACAAATTTTTATTTTTTTTTAAATAAATAAACTTCAGTACGACTAAAATTGGTATTTTAAATTAAAAAAATATAAAAAAATTTAAAAAGACGTTTCCAGGGTTGGAAAACTTTAACTTTTTGTGTTATGTATAATTAACTATGTCTGTCACAGGGTATTTTATCGAGAACCGTAAGAGCTACAGACCTGAAATTTGGACACAGTGTGTAGACCTTTGGCCGCTACAACAACAAATACATGAGAATTAGAAATTAAAGGGTGTTCCAAAAGGAGCAACGAAAAATATTAAAATCCCATGTAATATACATATGTACAATTTTATGCATATACTAGGGATGTAACGAATACCAGTTTAGCGAATGCGAAAGCGAATAATACATTTTATTTTTGCGAAAGCGAATGCGAAAGCGAATGCAAATATTACAATTCGTTAAAATATCACATGCAAATAAATTTATATAAGAGTAAGTATATATAATAATTAAAAATAAGTTCGTACTTTAACCCTAAATCCTGGTACTCTGTTCAACATTTCATGTGAAATGCTGTCAAATACATATGAAGAAAACTTGGAATGAATTTTTCCTAAAAAATCTTGCAGAATTAGTACTCTGTTCATCTTGGAAAAAACATATGAAATATATCTTCAACCTTTTAAGTTTTCATGAGAAATAATATGAGTGGCATTTGTTTCGCATGGAATTTACAACAAACAAGGACTAGTTAATATTGTTTGGATTTGAAATTTGTTGTACGAAGTAATGAATTTCGTTCAAAAGTTTTAACAAATCAAATCAAACACTGTCTTTTCTTTTTCAAAACTGAAAAATATTTCCAAACACCGCTGGATTTGGGTTTAATTTTGATACTTATGAGAACTTATTGATAGAAGTTTTCCGCTAAAATATTAATGCTTTACATGTATCTTTTTCATGCTAGCTTAAAATAATTTTCGTCTTTAAATTTGAAATCGTAAACTATTTTCGTAAAAGAAATACAAAATTGTTTTTTGCCTTTAGTATTCGATTGAAATATTTGCATACATTTTAGCGAATGCAAATAGAAAAAGTAAGCGAATTATTTGCGAATGCGAAAGCGAATGCGAACATTCGTTACATCCCTAGCATATACACTTGAAATTTGTAAGGTTAGTGTATTTTTATACAGACTACAAAAATTAACACTAAAATTTCCAAAAATTTAAATTAAAGGGTGTTCCATCAGTTAATGCAATTTTGACAACTTGCTGTATCTTGGAAACCGTAAGAGCAAAACTCTTGAAATTTTCAAAAATGGTAAAACTAAAAAATCAAAAAATTATAAAATCGCCAAACCGAAAAAAATCGCCAAAACCAAAAAAATCGCCAAAACGAAAAAAAGCACCAAATTAAAAAAAATGTGTCAGACTAATATAATTAGCGAAAAAAAATTGCTGAAATAAAAAAACCCCCAAAATGAAAGAAAATCGCCAAAAATTAAATAAAAATCGCCAATATGAAAAAAAAACCAAAAACAGAAAAAATCGCCAAAATAAAAAAAATCCAAAAACAGACAAAAATCGCCAAAACGAGAAAAAAGCGACAAAACTGAAAAAAAAAACTTCAAAAAAGTAAAAAATCAACATTAAAAAATGCTCAAAACCGAATGTACGGAACCCTTCGTGCGCGAGTCAAAGTCGCACTTAACTGAATTTTTTAATATTAAAGGAATTAAATGAAACTAAGTTTGTTCTTATTTCGTTTTTGCTTTGTTCACTTAACATATTTTATGTATTTTTTTTGAAGAACTAGATTGGTATCAATAATCAGAAAAATCCAAAATTATGATTCCAGGGTTGGAAAACTTACAGTTTTTGTGTTATGTAAAATTAAATAGGTCTAAATAATTCTTTTTTCCTTTATAAATTATATATATTTTATGCTTATGAAAGAAAAAATTGGCGTATAAAATTATAAAAATTAAAACCAAGGCTCCAGAGATGGAAACTTTGAACTTTTTTTGATAATAGAGTAAATAAATATAACTAAGTTTTTTCTTTTTTCCTTTTTGCTCTGTTCAGTTAACATATTTTATGTATTTTTTAAAGATCTAAATTGGAATAAGGAATTAGAAAAATCCTAAATTATGATTCTAGGGTTGAAAAACTTACACTTTTTGTGTTAAGCCTGGTACTCTGTTCAAAATTTCACGCGAAATGTTGACATATTACATACAAAAAAAGTTTACGTGAAATTTTCATGAAATAATGTTGCAAAACTTGTACTCTTTTCAACTCGTGAAAAATGTATGAGATGTATCTGGCAACATTTTCTTGCTATCTGTGAAATAATGAGACTGGCATTTATTTCGTGCGAAATATTAACAGCTGATATCTTTGTTAACAAAAGTTGATCAGTGTTGCCTACTTCAAACCAATAAATACGAACATTTTTTCCGAAAAAGTAAAATGGGCATCACTTGTTACGTGTCAAATTTTTCACGCGAAATAATCAATGTTGCTGAAAATTTTTCACAACTTCGAACAGAGTACCAGGCTTTATATAAAATTAAATAGGTCTAAAATTTTTTTTTTTTTTCATTTACTACACTTTTAAATTTTTTAAATCAGAAAAATCTAAAATGTTGATTCCAGGGTTGGTAAATTTATTGTTTTTTTTTTTTGTACAAAAGTAACTACGTCAAGTTAGTTTTTTCTTTTTGTTTACAAGTTTTATATACTTTATGACTTAGAATGAAATAGTTTGGCATAGAAATTAGAAAAATAAAAGACATAGCTCCAGAGCTGGAAAACTTAAATTTTTTCTGGTATATAAAACTAATTATTTCTTTGGTAATTAAATATATTCTATATTTTATAAAGAAATAAATTAGTATTAAGAAACTCAGAAATATGGTTCCAAAGTTGGAGATTGAAAAAAGTTTCGGTAAAAAAAAATAACCAAAAATATTTTTTTCCATTTAAACAGATTTCATGTTTTCGAAAAATCATTACTCAAGATTTTTTATACATGGTTAACTTTTTTATGGATATCTAATCTAATTGAAGTATAAACGAAGGTTTGTGCTTATCGTGCTCTCAGCATAATAACTATTAATTTTTAGTAAATAGAGATACAACTATAATTTATTACTAAAGATAAATTAAAGGACATGTTCCGTTTCATTTTCCTGATACCTTTCCTTTCTGCTGAACAAATTTCAAAAAAATCCTGTAGGAATAAAACGTTTACATAATACCATAGACACTAAGCAGTTTTGCAACATCAATAATTATTAAATACGGGAAAATATAAAACAAGTTAGTTTACTTGGTATGGAGGTGCAATACTAAGAATATTTTAGAGTTATTAAATAGCAGCACGGTTTTTGAACATCTCGAGAGCAAGTAAACAAGCCCCAATTTTTTGGTATTGCATTGACGTGACGTCGATGTTGACTGAAATAAGAGTGAATGTAAAATATCCCCCTGTTTCTCTAAATGCGAACGATAGATTCGATCGAATATTAATATTGGAAACAAAAACAAATTTCAGTTTAAAATTTAAATGTTCGATCGAATCTGTCGTTCGCATTTAGAGAAACAGGCCCTATATCTTAACCACAGAGTGTAGAGTAATATATTCTACTATTGCTAATATCGAAAATAAAATAATTGAATCAAATTCTTTAATCGAAAAATCTGAAAGGTCACTTACTATTAATTGCTTTAGAGAAAACAATGAGAAATTTTTTCACAAAACAAATATGTATGTATGTGTCTGTATACTATATACATATATGTACGTACGTTGGTAAAGGGTATATAAGATTCGGCACAGCCGAATATAGCACTCTTATTTTTTTGATTATACTCTCATCAGATAATGGCTTATCTAGTACATCCATTATTGAAATCATTTTTTCGTTTTAAATTTTAAATTTAAGGACTTGAGAAAGTTTTGATTTGATTGATAGATTTTTTCGTTGGACTTTCTCTTCAACTGTTGCTTAGGTTAGTTTTAGAATTATATACAGCTTTATTCTTTGATATGTTTGTGTTATATATTATTATTATTATTTATATGGTCTCAAATATATGCAAATAGTTATTTCCTCTTTTCGGAAATTTATTAGGTCACCGTGCTGATCAACCACGCGTAGAGCAAGTGAACTAATCTCTTGGGAGTTGACTAGTAAATATATTAGATTTCTAGGGATTTCATCTATTTTATAGCCTGGATACTGCTTTCAACTCGCAAGAGATTTACCTTAAATATATTGACTGGAAGATCTGAGTAATGATCATGGTTTGGAGTCAGGATTTTAGTATTAAATCCCAAAAGTTTTCCAATTGTATTTTCTTTATTGAAATCTATTACGTCTTTAGAGCTGTTAATTTTAACTTGCATTGTGTTGTTATTAGCTTCTATTCGAATTTTATTTGTTGGACTGCATTCTTTATATTGTTTATCTAAGTAATCAACTATGTATATCATTTAATTCATAAGATTCAATTGGTATTTTAATTACATGTTCTCCTATGTGAAACATATTGTTATAGACGTCTACATTCGGTATGCTATTATAGAGGGCACTAATAAGCTCCATTTAACTCGATAGGAGGGAAGTAATTTGCAGATAACTCTGATGAGTTAGAGCTCAAAGTATGTAAGTGTTATTGACATTATGACAATCTGATTGCAAATAAATAAAACTTACTACAATATTGTTTATAAAAACGATTAATTTCTTATTTTAAATATATATTATTCCATAATGTGCTAAATATAAGTAATTTTGTTGTTGTTGTTGTTGTTGTTGTTTTACTCCAACTACGATATGTCATTTTTACTTATCCAAGAATTGTGTTGACTAGAAAACCCCAACCATTTAACATATTCTTCCTCTCCTTTAGTTTTAAGAACCTTTTCAACTAGATATGTATTTGGATATCTAGTTTTTGAAAGTTCTTCTTTATAAAATCCACCTTTAATAGGATTTCCAAGATAATCTTCTAATATGTATGTCGTAGGCACGGTTGTCAGATTTGACGATTTATCGTCATTTTGACGATTTTTGGTGCCAAAAATAGCATTTTGACGACTGGACGATTTTCGCCTTCAATTTGACGATTTTAAATACTAATTATAAATTAACACCTTTTTTCAGAACTATAAAACAATTTTGAACTTGACAGCTTTTGCTAGGAAATGCAATCAAAATAAGGAGTAAAAGGCAATCAATCTTAATTTTTGTATCAATAATTTTGGAACTAAATGGTTTTTGATAAATTATGTTTACATAATTTAGCAACTGAAACAACAGAAATACAAAATTTATATGGTCAAATGTAAAAACTAATTGAAAATGTTATGAATAACTTTTTAAAAACAGACTTGCTTGAGCGTGATAATCTGTATTTGGTGGATTATAAAGATGAAAATAATTATTTAGATATTAAAGAAATTTACTTGGGAATATATGTATGTGTGTGCCAGGGATATATTTGCGGATGCTAATGTTAATCAAATTTAAAAATGTGTAATATGATTTTAATAACATTTGACTTCGAAGATGAATTCAAGGCCTTAATTGATCCCTACAATACTATTATAGAAAATAAAAATTCTTTCTACGATATTCTAAGAATTTTGTCACTTTGTTGAAGAATGATAAAGACAGCACTGAATCTGAATTCAAACAAATAAAGTTATTAAAATTCCCTGATACACTTGAAACTTTTAGATTTTTTGAAAAAAAAAAATAGCAGAAATTAAGAAAGTGACTTAAGGGCCTTTTAATTCCCACGTTAAGTAATTTTATACCGCGTTAACTAATTTTATTTTATTTTTACCGCAATATTCAGCAAATATAGAAAAAAAGTTTTTAGTCGTCGATTTAACTTACGATTAAAAAAAACCAAAGTAAGAAATCGGTTAATTATATCTTCTACAAGCAAATTTGGATACTAAGGATCATTTAAAACTAAGAAATTGTATTTGTTTTGACTTGAAAGTAGTAACTGATCTAATAGAATTCTTTAAATCTAATATATATATATATATATATATATATATATATATATATGAACAAGTGTATGTTGTATTGTTAACGAATTTTTGACGTTCTCGGATAATTATGTTGACGATTTTTCGCTCGAAATTTGACGAATTTACCCCTATATTATCTGGCAACTATGGTTGTAGGATATGTATTTTAAACTCTTTTAATTCTGAAAATGTCTGTTGTCCAATTTGGTGTGTACCTAACCTGACCAGACATCCCGCTTTAGGCGGGATTATCCCGCTTTTCTGAGGTTGATCCCGCCTTGAATTTTTATCCCGCTTTATCCCGCTTTTTAGAGTTTTGAAATTTCTTATCTCTTAATATATTTTTATTAATATGTAATTGATAAAAATTTATTCCAAATATTTTTTAGTGTAGTTATTGTTTATTTTTTTTGGATCTGACAGCTCCTCAAATGAAAAAAATAAAAATACAAACGTACACACTCAAAGATCCTTTTGTTACAGTGCTTTATATGTGCAGACATTCTGCTGCTTTAGGAATTTATTACCAAGAGGGCTTATTAGGAGAATAACAACTGACATTCACCAAACTGTCAATAATAAAATAAAAAGTTCTTGCTTATTTTTTTATAAAGAGTTTGACACATTGGTGTAGTCAGTTGATGATAATATGGACTAACAAGGCCACTTGCTATCATTCGCCTTAAGTTTTTGTACATTGTTTTGTATAAAAATCGTATTTTGTTTTGTAAATGAAGTCAAAAAATTTTTAATTTTATTTATTTTACGTTACTAAATAAAAATTTTTGTTAATAAAAACTTTTGTGTATTTAAAATCGATTCTTTTGAGTTAAAAACTGTACATACGAAACTTTTTATGTGCGTATTACACATCCCGCTTTCAAATAGTTGTTTATTTAAAAATCCCACTTTTTGGCCGTATTTTCGTCAAAATCCCGCTTTTTGAACGATCGTGTCCCGCTTTTTGTAAAAAGCTTCTGGTCACGTTATGTGTACCCCTTTTCAAAAGTATGTTTATATTTGCTTATGCGTCAATGATCTCCAACACTAAATTTTTAAATTCTATACATTTTCAAGTGACTGTATACTGTATTTAGCAACTTTTTCTCACTTCTTGAGTTGACTTTAATAGGAGACATTTTAATTGTGCGATGACATTTTTTATTGTATGCATAAAGCAAACCTTTATATATATACATATATATATATATCAATCCGCTTATATGAACCATTAAATTCTTTCCACATCATCCCTTTTAATATTATATTAAATTATTCTACTATTGATGCTTTCATACTGCTATATCGAGCCCTTTTTTCGTTTTTATCGTAAGCGACATGTAATCGGAAATATACTTTTTTATTGAAATTAAAATTTTATTGGCCTACACATAGCTTAGAATTATCAAAATGGCAAAATTGTTGATAACTTTTAAGATACGAGCTGTACAATTTTATCGTAAGCGACAATTTACGTTTAAAAAGAAATTTGAATATTTTAAAAAAACCTTCTCCTGAAAAATTTAATTTTTGTCGCTTACGATAAAATCGAAAAAAAGGCTCGATATGTTGAGTAGTAATTAATGTTGTGTTTATGCATTAACTTTCCAAAGTGTGTATTGAAAAATTCTTACCATCATCCGTTTGCAAATTTTTTGAAAAATATTTTCCATCGCATTGCTTGTTTCGAGTGAAGTTTTTGTTTTCAGCGGTACTGCCCATGCAAATTTTGAGAATGTGTCAATTACAGTCAACAAAAATGGATCATTTCTATTTTTCGATGAATAACTACCCATTTCAACTAAATCAGCTTGCCAAAGATCATCTAATCCTTTCATCACAACTCTACGGCGTACAAAAATTTTTCGGGCTTGCTTATGGAGTTCGTCAACTAAGTTTCTTTTTGGAGACATTGAGAAGTTTTACGGATTTGTTGGGGAGTGTTGTGATCTGTTTGATGTACTTTCAGCTATTGATACGAACATGATACAATTATACTAGGTACATGCACGACTACAACAATTGGAATTTTGTTGTATTTGTTGTTATAAACAAACGATAAATTGTCAGAAACAAATGTCTTTTGTTTATAAAAAATTGCAATTACAGGGCAACTAAAGTACAATTGCAGACGCGGCATTCCTGCATGATTATAGTTATTCAGTGTTGCCATTCTGTGTGTAGTTAAATAGTGTGTAATTTCTACTCACATGTGTAGGCCATGGAATTAAATTCTTGTATAATGTCTGTGAAATTCTACTTTGGGTTCTATTTGTATTTATTTTTCTTTTAATTTTAACCTACACAAAAGATGTGTAGTGTAATTTTCTTCAATGTTTAATTGCAGACACAGCCTTGTGTAAATTCATTGGCAACACTATAAACATTTTATTCACACACATACACTAACATTTTTGCAGCTTGTAAACAAAGTTTGACATTTATCTGCAATGTATACAGTAACAGGCTGGGCTTGTGCATGTACCTGTTATAATTGTATCATGGATACGAACATGTAATTTTCTAATCCATAAATTTTTTCATTCAGCTGTTCAATTTGTTCTTCAAAAGATGATTTAATTTTTAGAATTTCTTTTTCAATTTTATAATTGTTTTCTATCTGTAATTTTATTTCGCTTTGTAATTAATCTATCTGTTCTTGAAGAGTTTCTTGAATTTGATTATTGTCTTCCTTAAAATAATTTAATAATTTGACTTCTATTTTTTCGATTTGAGTTTGCAGAAACAATTTATTGACAACATTGTTTTCCTCCAGAGCTTTTGCAACATTTTTGGTCCTTTTGTTTTGAACATCAATGTTGGATAATGTCCAAACTTATCAACAGACATACTTCACAAATATGTATAACTTTATTAAAGTTAATGTATTATATTCGCTTCACGTAATTCTTCAATAATTGATACAATCTCGTTAATGTGATTAGTATGACCTGCAGCTTGTGATGCAAGCAGTAGTCGGAGACGATCTACTAACTCATTGGGATCATCCCAATATATATAGTTTGTTTTCGGGGGTTTAATCGCATCATTCCACCACCTTTATAATTAGGAATTTCTGCATTTGCTACTGCGTTAGATATACTCTTCTGACTATTTTCTTTAAATATTTTTTGAATTATATGCTTATATTTATATCCTCTCGTCCCCATCAGGTTTATAGTCTCTCTGCATGCATTAGTTGTAATTAAAATTTTTTTTGTAGATTTCAAGTTCAAATTTGTCATAGTTTTTTGGTGTTTTATGTAACATTAAAAAAAAAACAAACCAGGTGTTAGAGCCCATCTTTGACCGCCAACTTTAATTTTATCATCATTTAGCTCAATATTACTACTACCAAATTTCCATTCGTTATTGTAATCTGTATGTGGACCGTAGTAAGTATCTAATTCATTTCTCGCTTCCAAGAGTGATAAGTCTGTACAAATCTCTTCAGTATTGGAAGTCTGTGAGTAAAACTCATCTTCATCCTTATCACTCACCTCATTAGCATCATTAAGTAAGATGGTGTTATCAAATATTGTTCCTTCTACAATTTTCTGCGGTGTACTTGTTTCTACCTTGACTGATGCTTTCAAGGGCTTTAAACTTTTGTTAGTCTCAATTTTTGTTTGGAATTTACTTTCTTCTTTCTTGGGGATTCTTCCAATATTTTTAGAAGTATTTATAAATTCTTTAAGAGGTTCTGTTATAGGTTTAAATGTATATCTTAGTTGTTCAAATGATTCTATTTCACCAGTTTTTATACTACGGAGCTTTTTATTCAAGACATTTCTTGTTGTAACCAGCTCTTTTAAAACTTTCTCATCCATGTTTATTAGCGTCAAATATCAGATCAGCTTATCAGCTATCAGATCCAATAACTATATATTTTATTAGGTTATCAGATCGGGTTTTCAGATATCAAAACAGGTTATCAGATCAGTTATTAGGTATCAGATCAGTTTTTCAGGTATCAGATCGGTTATCAGGTATCAGACCGGTTATCAGATCAGTTATCAGCTATCAGTTAATGTTATCAGATCAGGTTTTATGCATCTGACCAATTATAAAAAATAGATGTATGAAGTTTAAAGTCAGATTAAGAACTAAGGACTACCTTTTATGTAAACTAATTTATATTGTTATGAAATAGTCAAATTGTTTTCTGTACCGACCATTATTTAATTCATTATCTTTGCTTATCATCAAAAATCCATATTTATCCTTCCAACACTCTCGAGAAATTTCTTGAAACTTTACAAAATTCATGTCGCTTGCCACATTATCACTATAAACATGCTTCATATTTTTCTCATCTTGTTTAAACATTATAATTATATTGGCATTGTCTCTTATCAAATGTTTTGGAATTTTGGTATAAGTTTGACATAAGTAAAATTAGTCAACATTCGTTGTCGTCCCATATTATTTTGCTTCTCGCATGCAACATCGTCAAATATCATAATCGAATTGCTTTTAGCTTCGTTAGGAGAAATAACAGATTCATTATCTGTAAATGTGTAATAGCCCATTTCTTTTATTGGTAAAATTAAGATTCTCAGGTATTCATATTTCGGCTGATATAAAGATTTTGAGTATAAATATGTATATGTTTTTAAACTTGAGGCCATTAGATCTTTCTATCAAACTAATCATATTAGTATTTCCACAATTTGATGGGCCAACTATTAGGGCGCGAATAGAATTTGCTAAGAGGGAACTATGCTTTATTTTTGAGTTGATGTTTGATGAAGCGTCAATATTACGGATTAAAATATTTTTATGTTGTTTTACTAACTGCATTTTTGTAACTAAATGCAATTCATAAATACTACCTTTTATTATAGAAAATATAAAATAATATGGTTATACGATATCGGAAATCGTTTAGTCATACAGAAACTGTCATTGGAGAAGGTTTAGAGTTAACAATATAATAAACTCTCTACCTGTTTAACTTCATCATCCTAAATATCAGTACTGTGGACCTGGAACAAAGCTACAAAAACGTTTATGTAGAGGTGATAAAGGAATTAATTTATTGGACTCTTCTTGTAAAGAGCACGACATTGGTTATTCTAAAAATAAGGATTTAAGTACTAGACATAAAGCTGATAAGATACTTGAAAACCAAGCTTGGAATCGAGTTCTTTCAAAAGATAGCACTCTCACAGAAAAATCATTTTACATATATAATTATTAACGCAATGAAAGCCAAAACAAAATTTGGAATGGGCGTGAAAAAAAAAGAAAAATGGTAAAAAAAATTAATTTAAATACTAAAAAGCTGTTTAATACATCAATTAGAGCTGCATCAAAAATGTTGAAGAAGGAAAAATCGTTGGATATTAACTCAGCCATTAGAATTGCACGAAAAACTACTAACAGTTCTTTGAAGGGGAAAAAATCAGAAAATATTGCACCACGTATAATACGTGTTCCAAAATTTGGTGGTTTTCTACCACTAATTCCAATATTAACTGCTCTGGGTGCAATTGGCAGTCTAGCGACTGGAGGTGCTGCTATAGCGAAGACTGTAAATGCAACAAAAAATGCAAAAAGACAACTTGAGGAAGCAGCTAGACATAATAGAGCGATCGAATCTATAACGGTAGGTGAAGGACTTTTCCTCAAACCTTATAAGAAAGGTTATGGTTTGATTTGTAAATAAAACTCAAAAAACGAATACAAATGCCGCCCACTAGACCGTTGGCCGATGTTGATCTACAAAATTTTTCATCAAAGATTCTATACTTTAGAGGAGTTTATATGTTAAACACTCTACCAATACGTGCGAGGACAAAAGAATGTGGAATAATAAATTTTGATATGTCAACAGGACTCGGCACAGATTGAGTAACATATTTTAAAAACAACAAAGAAATAGAATATTTCGATAGCTTTGGGAACTTACAACCTCTTGTAGAAATAATCAAATATCTGGGTAAAAATATAAGATACAACTATAATCAATATTAGAAGTTTAATACATTTAATTGTGGTCATTTATGCCTTCAATTTCTTTATGAACTAAATAAAAAAAAAATTTAATTTAAAATTCCATCATTTATATAAAATTGTGTTTTATTACTTGCAAAATATATATGTATACAAAAAAGTTATTCTACTGCCAAATGGGGTATTGGCCATTTGAGATTAAAAACTCTTCCACGTCCTCCTTATCCAGAACCAAATTTCGTTGCCCTTGCCTTTGTACCCGGAATGTACCATCTGAGAGGTGGTTGAGCTCCTCATCGGATAGGGAGTTATACACATTTGGCAAGAACATAAAGTGGTCCTTCATCTCTATCTTCACAGTTGGACCGTATTTGGTCGTTATCCTTTGTGCAGAAACAACTCTGTACTTCTTCGAAATATCTATATCAAGGACTTGTTGAGTATAAGAAGCCTGCATGAAAATATATGTTGTGAAATAGTTAATATGTATATATGAGGAAAAATCGTAGAGAGAAAGAGAGAGAGAGAGATATAAAGAAATAGAGAAAGAGGTAAAGGGAAAGAGTATGCTAAAAGAGGAGTAACAATTGATTTGAATCTATATGTACACTGTTTTAAACATCAGAACTTTCAAAATTTGTAAATACAATTACTAACAAAGGAAGCCTCAAAGAACATATCATCTTCATAAATTAAATAAAAATATGATTGGAATAAGGTGCAAACTCAATCAGTTTTTGATAGATTTCGAGTGGTTCCAGCTCTACGACCACTCCGAGCTTTTAAAATTTTTCTTCAACATGCTGACGAGAATGAGGAAATTGGAGTTACGGAGGATGAAGATAAATATGCCGGTCACTTCAAATGCTGTCCCTGGTACTACGCTGATAGTACTGAAAGTCCGGACACCTGTAGGTGCTCCATTTATTTCTTAAGGAAATTAATAATAAATAACTTAATAGATATGTATTATAAAATATTATTAAAATAATGAACAAATGTTAAAACAAGATTAAAAATGTTTAAAACTTTTGTAATTTCAAACGAATAGGATGTTATTGGTATACAAAAGTATCCAAAATAAAAATGTTTAAAATAAAGTGAAAAAAAAAAACATTCAATTTTGAATTTTTGAAATTGTTTTATAATGGGTCCGCCATCTGACGTTTTTTTTTAACTAGTGCTTATTTCGTGAATGGTAACACTTAGCTCATGTCTGATTTGGCAGATAATTAGTTCTATCCTTCTGCTGAACGAATATGTTTGTGTATACGCTTGAACAACGCTGGGAAATATTGCTTACAGAAGATGCCGATTTTGCCAAAAAAAAT
Source organism: Tachina lurida (assembly GCA_944452675.1). NCBI lineage: Eukaryota > Metazoa > Arthropoda > Insecta > Diptera > Tachinidae > Tachina > Tachina lurida. The sequence goes on from OX101754.1 coordinate 81,932,558, forward strand.
CATCTTTTCATATGAAGCTCATTTTGATCTTGGCGGGTATGTAAACAAGCAAAATTGTCGCATTTGGAGCACAGAAAACCCGCACGCATACATTGAAAAGCCGACGCACCCAAAACGAGTCACTGTTTGGTGCGGATTTTGGTCCAGAGGCATAATTGGGCCATTTTTCGAAAATGAGCAAGGAGTGGTCGTTACAGTCAATGGCGATCGTTATCGGGCCATATTGAACGAATTTTTGTTCACAAAAATTTAAAAGGAGGATATTGACAACATTTGGTTTCAACAGGGACGGCGCTGCGTGCCACACAGCCGAAGCTACACTCGATGTTTTGCATAGCATTTTCAAAAAAAAAGTTATCTGGCGGACCGTATATTACTAAGCTTTGCACAGCAAACAGAAAACCCTAACCTTCCCCAACAAAAAGTGTCAAACAATCGCGAAACCTATGAAAGAGCAAATAAGAACTAGCAGGGGTCCGTTTCTCAAAACTACAAATTACAAATCTACAAATAAAATACACACAAAACAACAATAAAATTTGTATAAGTGTTGTTGTTTTGTGTGTATTTTACTTGTAGATTTGTAAATTGTATTTTTGAGAAACGGGCCCCAGTACTACTCTCTAATTAATCCCCATAGAATACTTTGTGCTATAGACATTTAGCATGTGCTTGTCATTGAAAATCTACTAGTAAGACTAACACAATTGACTAGGTAGTGACTACATAGTTCTTATGGGAACATGGAGACATACCAACCAGACTTTTAGTGGTACATTTCTATACCTTACGTACATACAATTATATGAATATTGACAAGTTGTTGCAAAACCCACCAGAAATACACCACATCTGTTTTCTCTCTTTCTTTTATACTGACGAATAGAAGAGAAATTGTAGACAATGTACCTACTACTAAACTTTTAGTGTTGACATAGACACTTTGCCCCGTCCTACTGCAGGATGGATGAGACTGCATGGTGGATAATGAGTCACATTTCTGAGACATTTGGCCCCAGTCTGACTGCAGGGAGTAAAACACACTTACACATACATGATCGCACATAAATTGCCCTGGGAGTACATGTATTCTATCATAATAAAATATGCTGTGATCCAATATTTTTTATTTTCATTTTTTACTTTATGTGTTATTCTATATATGTACATATGTATGTATGTACATTAGAGTTTTTCTTTTCCCGTACTTTTTCATTTCCCGGGAAAGCGGGAAAGATTTTTCGATTTCCCGGGAAATCCCGGGAATTCCCGCCCAGTACAAGACAATACAAAATATTTTTAAATTTAATTTATTTCAACAAAAACAAATTATAATTCATAAGATCGATGAAATAATAACGTTTTATACACACATTATTCAAAAAACAATACCGTTTCCATTCTTTATATAATAATACATAGATACTAATATTATAAAAAAGAAATTATACAAGTATTATTAAAAAAAAATTACAAAATATCCCCCTTATGAAAAAATCATTGTTAAACTTAAAATTGGTTTAACAAACGAATTTTGTATGGCAAAACCAGTTTTAACGCATACTTTAGCTTTAACAATCGTTTTTACATAAGGGCATATTTCTTTGGAAATAGGACTTTAGTACAGAATAAGCTGTTAATGCTGTTAACCGTACTATTTACCAAAGAGAATCTGTAATTATTTGTAATTTTCTTTTATTTCCTTGCTCATTTCTGTTTTTTACTTTTATGAATTGTTGTAGAATTAAATTTTGATCGTCGCGTTCTGCTTTTTCCAAGTAAAGGCATCTAAGTTTTAGAATACATGTGTACCAGATGTAAACTCGGCCTTAGTTGTTGTAAGGATTTAGCTATTGTGATATTGACATCACCTTATTATTGCACCATCGCATTAATAAAGTGAATAACGACACCCATCAAGGAATTTGTACATAAAAATTAAGTTGCCATAACAAAATCAAAAAATCCCGGGAATTCCCGCACAAATTTTCCGGGATTTCTTTCCCGTATGAAAAACACTAATGTACATAAATATGTATGTAGTACCTACATAGAAACAAATCGTTGAATTTGCAAAACATTCAATTCTAAGAAGATCGAGCCAGCTTACATTTTCACAGCAAAATATACACGCACATGTACATGCGTATTTGAAAAAAAACAACAACATAAACAATTAAGAGTGCTATATTCGGCGGTGCCGAATCTTATATACCCTTTACCAACGTACGTACATATATATAGTATACAGACACATACATACATATTTGTTTTGTGATAAAATTTATCTTTTTTTTCTCTAAAGCAATTAATAGTAAGTGACCTTTCAGTATTTTTCGATTAAAGAATTTTATTCAATTGTTTTATTTTCGATATTAGCAATAGTTGAATATTTTACTCTACACTATGTGGCTAAGATATATTTTACATTCACTCTTATTTCAGTCAACATCGACGTCACCTCAATACATTATTAAAAAATTCGGGCTTGTTTACTCGCTCTCGAGATGTTCAAAAACCGTGCTGCTATATAACTCTATATAACTATAACTCTAAAATATTGTTAGTGTTGCACCTCCATACCAAGTAAACTAACTTGTTTTATATTTTCCCGTATTTAATAATCATTGATGGTTCAAAACTGCTTAGTGTCTTGATTTAAAGTATGGCATACATCGTGGTATTATGTAAACGTTTTATTCTTACAGGATTTTTTTGAAATTTGTTCAGCAGAAAGGAAAGGTATCAGGAAAATGAAACGGAACATGTCCTTTAATTTATCTTTGGCGATAAATTTTAGTTTTATCTCCATTTACTAAAAATTAATAGTTATTATGCTGAAAGCACAATAAGCACAAACCTTCGTTTATACTTCAATTAGATATCCATAAAAAAATTAAACATGTATAAAAAATCTTGAGTAATGATTTTCCTAAAACATGAAATCTGGAACAATATTTCTGAGTTTCTTAATACTAATTTATTTCTTTATAAAATATAGAATATATTTAATTACCAAGGAAATAATTAGTTTTATATACCAGAAAAAACTTAAGTTGTCCAGCTCTGGAGCTATGTCTTTTATTTTTCTAATTTCTATGCCCAACTATTTCATTCTAAGTCATAAAGTATATAAAACTTGTAAACAAAAAGAAAAAGCTAACTTGGCCTAGTTACTTTTGTAAAAAACAATAAAATTACCAACCCTGGAATCAACCTTTTAGATTTTTTTGATTTAAAAAATTAATAAAGTGTGTTAAGTAAAGTTCAAAGTTTCCATCTTTGGAGCTGTAATTTCAATTTTTCAAATTTTATACTCCAAACTTTTCTTTCAGAAGCATAAAATGTATTTAATTTATAAAGAAAAAAAAAGAGTTATTTATACTTATTTAATTTTACATAGCACAAACAGTGTAAGTTTTCCAACCCTGGAGTCATAATTTTGGATTTTTCTGATTATTGATACCAATCTAGTTCTTTAAAAAATACATAAAATATGTTAAGTGAACAAAGCAAAAACGAAATAAGAAAAAACTTAGTTTCATTTAATTCCGTTAATATTAAAATATTCAGTGAAGTGCGACTTTGACTCGCGCGAGTTAACACATAACATACCTAACAAACACATCAATAGATAAATGCAGACCTATCATAAAATAATTATAACTAGACAATGATGTAGACCTAAAACAAGCACATCAATAAACAAATGCAGACGGATCATAAAATAATTATAACTAGATAATGGTCTAGACCTAAAACAAACACATCGGTAATTTAACAACTATATTATAGACACATTTCCACAGACAAAGAAAATTATAGACACATTTTCATAGACAAAGAAAATTATAGACACATTTTCGTAGACAAAGAAAATTACAAAAAAAGCATACAAATTCAAAACATATTTCTGACCTAAATAAATATTAAGATTGAAATATATACAAGAAGCTAGTAAACAAAGCAACTAGTATAAATAGATGTTAAGTAACACTTTGTAAGTAGTCTTAAGAATATATTCAAATAAATAACAGCACATCGAGTGCAAAAAAATATATTTTTTTAACTCCTTCTGCACAAAGAAGTTTAACTGGGGGCTCAACCGGGATCCTTGTAAAAATAAAACAAGGACTCTCAAGCCAACTAAGAGTTCATCACTACAACTCAATATATTGGAAACAACGCTATACTAAATACAAGGTAATAGTAAATCCAGTGATAAAATAGTGAAGTGTACAAAAAAGAACATCCGATAGTAAAAGGACAAGTTCAACAACTACACACCAAAATAGCACCACGTATCCAGAAAAAGCGGAATTAATTCATTAGGATAAAGTAGAACAATTAGTTCGCGACATCCTTACAATTTAAATAAATTGATTTAAAAGAACGAGCAGGACATTACAAAAAGTCCACGAATTCGATAAAACTGGAAAAGACCCAGAACAAAAGACAGAAGATTTTCGACGCAACTAGAAGGTTCACGTCAGAAAAAACCAAAAAAATGTCGGTACAAGACTTAGCGACCATCCAAGCACAAATAGCTTCATTGGTAGCAGCTCAAGCAGAAGCCCAAAGGACAATAACTGCATTAACAACCAACAGAGGTTTTAACATTGAACCAACTGTTCAACTCACAGCATGTTCTAGCGGAATAACCACAGAATCACAGATTAATTTAGAGGTATTTAAGATTCTACCCATTTTCGATGGTGACAAAAAGAAATATAGAGCATGGAGATCTGCAGCATGGACTCACATGGAAACAATAAAGAGTTTTCAGAATACACCAACATACTACACAGCATTGGCCATAGTTCGAGGAAAAATTCAAGGAGCAGCAGCAGACATTCTAATAAACCACAACACAATTTTTAATTTTTATTCTATAATAAATCGTTTAGATTATACATACGCTGACCAACGTCCAATGTATGTACTCCTAGAAGAAATGAAAAAGATTTCTCAAGGAAGAAAAGAATTAGCTGAGTATCATTCAGCAATGAATGAAGCACTTAATCTTATACTTTCAAAGATTGAGATGGAAAAAGGGGACGAAGCAATGAAATCATTTGCAAATCAAGAGGCGGTTCGAGCATTCATAACAGGGTTGAATTCTAAATATACGATTGGCACTCTCTACGCTCAAAATCCAAGAGACCTAGAGACAGCATACGCTATAGCCAGCACCATATATCATGACGACAAACATCTACAGTTTGATTCACCATGTCATCGACCACACACGAGTCACCAACATAATCAACAAAGAACGTCACACTTTGAGAAGAATCGTTATCGACCGAATGTACAGTACCGTAATGTACAGTCAACACCCAATCATCAAACAACAAGTCAACCGATGGAAGTAGACACTACAGATAGAAACATACGTCAACCTACTCAATTCCAACGTAACAATGATCAACAAAGATACAACAATCCTTTTCGTCAACAACCTTTTAAACGAGAATACAACGGTTCCAACAACCACTTCAATCAACATAAGCAACAACGAATCAACAACACAGTAGAAGAAAATGACATCACCTCAATACAAGGCGAATACGATGAAGAAGATGACTACAAAACAGCTTTTTTAGACTAAGAGATGGTCTACCACATTTACAAAAAACAGACAGAAAAACAGGTAAGACCATCAACATATTAATAGATTGCGGAGCTACTAATAATTATACAGACTCCAGGTGTAAAATAGGATATAGTATCAAATTAGAAAATCCAATTAAAGTAAAAACGTTGCATGGATATTCATATGTAAAAAGTAAAAAATCTATACATCTATTTAATTATGAACTGACTTTCTTCGAGATCAATTCACTAACTAGTTCTGACATGATTCTAGGGATGCAAGGATTGAGAGAAATAGGTGCAACAATAGATTTAGTAAATAATGAAATGAAATATAGGGATAAAGAAAAAACCCACAGCATAAATTATACCATTAATAATGAAAAATATAGAAATCAAATAGAGGAAATAATGAATAGAAATAATTTTGTTAACGAAAAATTACCCTACACAACAACTATAGAAGGTACTATTAGGACAAAGTCGGAGGAACCTATATGGACCAAACAATATCCTTATCCATATTCTGATAACGAGTTTATCAACAAAGAAATTCAGGACCTTTTACATAATGAAGTAATTCAGCCAAGTAAAAGCCCCTACAACAGTCCCATATGGACAGTCGCAAAAAAAGGCACTGATGATAAAGGTAGACCAAAAAGGCGCATGGTTGTAGATTTCCAAAAATTAAACTCCCAAACTATTACTGATAGATATCCGATACCTGACGTCAATATGACAATTCAGAATTTAGGGAAAGCCAAGGTATTTACAACTTTAGATTTGGAATCAGGATTTCATCAAATTAGATTGAAGAAAGAAGATCGTGAGAAAACAGCCTTTTCGATAAACGGCGCTAAGTATGAATTTTTACGGATGCCATTTGGATTAAAGAATGCACCCTCCATCTTTCAACGATGCGTAGACGACATCCTCAGGCCATACATTGGGAAATTTGCTTATGTCTACATAGATGATGTTCTCATATACTCCTCCTCAGAAGAAGAACATATAGAACACATCAATACTATAGTAGATGCATTACGAAAAGCCAATATGAAAATTTCTAATGAAAAATCTCACTTCTTTAAAGAAGAAATTGAATATTTAGGACATATAATTAAACATGACGGCATCACCGTAGATCCTACGAAGATACAGACAATAAAAAATTATCCTGTTCCTACTACATTAAAGGAACTCAGATCATTTCTAGGTTTAGCAAGTTATTATAGGAAATTCATAAAAGATTTTGCTAAAATTACAAAACCATTAACCACATTTTTAAGAGGAGACAATGGGGGTATTTCAAAGAATCAAAGTGCAAAGATTAACATAACTTTGGATGAAAATGCTTTAGACGCATTAAACAAAATAAAAAATGAGCTGGAAGCACAAGTTCAATTGTTCCAACCAGACTTTAATAAACCGTTTGAACTAACTACAGACGCAAGCAATTTTGCAATAGGAGCAGTTCTTTCACAGGAAAAAAGACCAATATCGTTTATATCTAGAACACTAAATGAGACTGAACAGAATTATTCGACCAATGAGAAAGAATTATTAGCCATAGTATGGGCATTACAAAAACTTAGGAACTACCTTTATGGCATAGCAGACTTAACCATTTACACTGACCACCAATCATTAATATTTTCGGTATCAGAAAAGAATCCAAACACCAAACTAAAAAGATGGAAAAACTTCATAGAAGAATATGGAGCGAAAATCCTGTACAAACCAGGCCATCAAAACGTTGTAGCTGACGCTTTATCCAGACAGCAACAAATAAATTCAAGCACAGAGGAATCTCAGCATTCTGCTCAAAGTTCGCCAACAGAAGAATTGAAACGAAGTGAGAAACCTTTGAATCACTTTAAAAATCAAATCTTTATAATACAAGACACTTCAGATTCACTCGAGTCTAAAAACATATTCAGAAGGTATACCAGACATACAATTAAATTTACAACTAACGAGAAACTGACAGAAAACATGAAACTAATACTAAAACCAAAGGTTTTAAATGGTTTACTCTCAGACGCAGAGACAATTTATAAAATAAAAAATACACTAACAACTACATTTCCTACGGTCAAATTCATACATGCAAACGATTTAGTAGAAGACATAACTGATAAAGAGGAACAATTAAAGATAGTCAAACAAATCCATGAGAGAGCTCACAGAAACGTACAAAATAATATACTAGAATTAGAAAGAAAATATTTTTGGCCAGAGATGAGAAAGAATGCTACAGAAAGAGCAAATAAATGCGATTCATGTCCAATATTTAAATACGATCGCAAACCTAATAAAGTACCAATGAAAGAATCACCAATACCAACGGAAGCAGGAAAAAACATACACATGGACGTATTTCACTTTTGTGGAGAACTTTAAATCTCTACTCTCGACAAATACTCAAAATATTTACATATGAGACATATACCAACACGAAAAGATGATGTATAAAAACATTGATGAAATACTCTCTTTAACATACCCAAACGCAGAGTTTGTAATAACAGATAACGAACCTGGCTTCAATGGAATTTTAGCTAATCAAATATATGAAAGACTACATATAAAACATGTTGTCTCAGCACCATTCCATTCAACAACAAACGGCCAAGTAGAACGTGTGCACAGCACTATTATTGAATTAGTAAATTTAATTTCAAAAAATCCACAAAGGTCTAACTTATTTGAGGCTGTACGCCAGTACAATAAAACTATTCATTCAGTTACAAAAGAGAAACCCGAGGACGTGTTCTTTTCAGTGAAGGGGTATTCTCACATATATGAACTAATAAAAAAAGCTCAAGAAAAAACTTTGGAATACCACAATAAAGGACGTAAACAAGTCGACTTCAATAAAGGAGACATAATATACTCAAATACACACAGACGAAAGAAGGAAGTAGCCAAATTTGCCAAGCATACTGTAGAAACAGACAACGGTAATACAGTAACTACAAATAAAAAACGAGTCATACATAAAGATAACATTAAAACTCAAAATGTTAAAAGAAATAATAATATTTGTCACAATAATAACCAATGTAACAATGGCATTTAATGTTACAAAGTTAGAAAATAAAAAATACATATTAATCCAAGATCAAGATGTATATACTTTCAGTGAATATGAATATCTATACCACGTAATTAATTTAACCAAAATTTTACAACCATATGAAAACATTGTGAAAAATATATATAACATAGAAAATAATCTAGAATCACAAATATTAATCAACAGAATTGAAATCTTAAAAAATCAACTAACGAGTGAAAGAAATAAAAGATCCCTAAATTTTTTAGGCTCTGCTTTGAAATTCATAACTGGAACACCAGATCATGAGGACGAAATAGAAATTAAAACTAGAATAAACCAATTAGTTGAAAATAATAACAAACAAAAAATAATAAATTCTCAGTATGAAAAAATTATGAATAAATTAAAAATTGAAAAAATAAACGAAGAATTTATGTTAAATGAAGTATATATGGAACTCTTAACCTTAACGAATACAATAAACTTTGCAAAAAATAATAACTTTTATTCAGGCACTTTAGATTTGCAAGAAATAAAAGAAATCTTATATAATGAAAAAATTCAATTACCTATAATAAACATATTAGAATACTCTGACATTCATGTATGTAAACTTAATCAAACTATAATAACTGTATACAAATATCCTATTATAAAAGAGAAATGTAAACTGTACAAAATATATCCACTCTCTCAAAGAAATGGAAAATTAGTATTAGACGATAAGATTGCCTTCTGTAACAATGAATTTAAAAGAATGAAAAATTGTAAAAACATACTAGATACAAACATATGTAAAATTAATAATCCAGATAATTGTACTTTAAGTATCTTAAATGATAAGCCAGCAAAATGCAATATTAAACTTGAAAATAATGCTAATATTGAAGACTTAGGGAACGGAAATGTATTCATTGACAACGAACACGTAATTCTTGGTAAAACATACAGCGGACCACATTTGGTACAGTTCGAAGAAAACATAACCATTGACTCAGTCAGATACATAAATTTGAAACAGAACATACTGGAAATCATACATAAACGACATAATGAAGAACTAACAATTTTGGATGTACTGTACTCAGATACACCACACAAATTTTCAAACATACAAGAAATTTCTACATTTTTCATTCCTTTAGAGGAACATCCACTAATGACCACACTTTATATGATTTTAATATTAGCAATAATTTACTCCTTGGTACAGACCTGCAAATTCTACAAAATACAACAAGCAAAGATGCGTCAAGAATCATATAATAGATACTATGAAGCAGAATTACTTAGACTTCAGACTCAGGTATAAAACGAGGACGTTTTCTTTTCAACACAGGGGAGAGTTAACACATAACATACCTAACAAACACATCAATAGATAAATGCAGACCTATCATAAAATAATTATAACTAGACAATGATCTAGACCTAAAACAAGCACATCAATAAACAAATGCAGACGGATCATAAAATAATTATAACTAGATAATGGTCTAGACCTAAAACAAACACATCGGTAATTTAACAACTATATTATAGACACATTTCCACAGACAAAGAAAATTATAGACACATTTTCATAGACAAAGAAAATTATAGACACATTTTCGTAGACAAAGAAAATTACAAAAAAAGCATACAAATTCAAAACATATTTCTGACCTAAATAAATATTAAGATTGAAATATATACAAGAAGCTAGTAAACAAAGCAACTAGTATAAATAGATGTTAAGTAACACTTTGTAAGTAGTCTTAAGAATATATTCAAATAAATAACAGCACATCGAGTGCAAAAAAAATATATTTTTTTAACTCCTTCTGCACAAAGAAGTTTAACTCGCGCGAAGGGTCCCGTACATTCTGTTTTGAGCATTTTTATACCCTTTACCAAAAATGGAAAAGGGTATATATAGGTTTGTCATTCCGTGTATAATTTCCATAATATAAATTTGCGACCAAAAAAATATATATATTCTGGGTCCTTATGAATAGCGAAGACGAATAAGCGATGTCCGTCTGTCCGTCCGTCCGTCCGACCGTCCGTCCGTCTGGTGTAGGTGAAATCGGTTTTCCGAAGCTCCCAGAAAAGCTAGAGACTTCGTTCTTGGACTGGTGTGTCAGAAATGGTCCAACTTAGATTGGTATTGAAAATCAGCAAAATCGAGCAGACGGTTTCAGAGCTGGAAAACTGAAACTTGGTTTTGCCATATAAAAGTCACTACCGAAAACAAATTTTTATTTTTTTTAATAAATAAACCTATTTTACACTTCAGTACGACCAAAATTGGTATTTTAAATTAAAAAAATATTAAAAAAAATTAAAAAGACGTTTCCAGGGTTGGAAAACTTTAACTTTTTGTGTTATGTAAAATTAACTATGTCTAAAACTATGCAGGGTATTTTCTCGAGAACCGTAAGAGCTAGAAACCTGAAATTTGGACACAGTGTATAGACATTTGGCCGCTACAACAAAAAATACATGAGAATTGGAAATTAAAGGGTGTTCCAAAACGAGCAACGAAAAATGTTAAAATCTCATGTAATATACATACAATTGAATGTATGTATGTATATACACTTGAAATTTGTAAGGTTAGTGTATTTGTATACAGACTACAAAAATTAACACTAAAATTTCAAAAAATTTAAATTAAAGGGTGTTCCATCAGTTAATGCAATTTTGACTATGCAATTTTGACAACTTGCTGTATCTTGGAAACCGTAAGAGCTAAACTCTTGAAATTTTCAAAAACGGTAAAACTAAAAATCAAAAAATTATAAAATCGCCAAACCGAAAAAAATCGCCAAAAACCAAAAAAAATCGCCAAAATGAAAAAAAGCACCAAATTAAAAAAATGTCTACGACTAAAATAAATCGCGAAAAACCGGAAAAATTGCTAAAATAAAAAAAAAATTGCGAAAACGAAAGAAAATCGCCAAAATGAAAAAAACGCCAAAATGAAAACAAATCGCCAAAACGAAAAAAACAGGAAAAATCGCCAAAATGAAAAAAAATCGCCAAAATTAAAAAAAAATCGCCAAAACGAAAAAAAACTCCAAAAACAGAAAAAAAATGCCAAAATGAAAAAAACCCCAAAAACAACACAAAATTGCCAAAATAAAAAAATCGCTAAAATGAAAAAAAACCCTAAACAAAAAATCGCCAAAATAAAAAAACCCCAAGCAACAGAAAAAATATCCAAAATGAAAAAATCGCAAAAATTAAAAAAATCACCAAAATGAAAAAAAATTGCTAAAATGAAAAACAGAAAAAAATCGCCAAAACGAAAAAGAAGCGACAAAACTAAATAAATCGTTTAAACTGAAAAAAACTTCGAAAAAGCAAATAAGCCACATTAAAAAATGCTCAAAACCGAATGTACGAATGGAACCCTTCGTGCGCGAGTCAAAGTCGCACTTTACTGAATTTTTTATACTCTTTACCAAAAATGGAAAAGGGTATATATGTATAGGTTTGTCATTCCGTGTGTAATTTCCATAATATTCATATGCGACCCATAAAATGTATATATTCTGGGTCCTTATGAATAGGGAAGACGAATAAGCGATGTCCGTCCGTCCGTCCGACCGTCTGGTGTACGTGAAATCGGTTTTCCGAAGCTCCCAGAAAAGCTAGAGACTTCGTTCTTGCACTGGTATGTCAGAAATTGTCCAACTTAGATTGGTATTGAAAATCAGCAAAATCGAGCAGACGGTTTCAGAGCTGGAAAACTGAAACTTGATTTTGACATATAAAAGTAACTAGATAACACAATTTTTTTAATTTTTTTGTTAAATAACTTTGGTAAAGGGTATATAAGATTCGGCACAGCCGAATATAGCACTCTTACTTGTTTAATGTGGGTTTTTTGCGTTTTTGAAGTTTTTTTCAGTTTAAACGATTTTGTCAGTTTTGCCGCTTTTTTCTCGTTTTGGCGATTTTTTTCCGTTTTTGGAGGTTTTTTTTCATTTTTAAATTTTAGTGTTAATTGTTGTAGTCTGTATAAAAATACACTAACATTACAAATTTCAAGTGCATATATGTACATACAATTGTATGTATATTACATGGGATTTTAACATTTTTCGTTGCTCGTTTGGCACACCCTTTAATTTCCAACTTTCATGTATTTGTTGTTGTAGCGGCCAAAGGTCTACACACTGTGTCCGAATTTCAGGTCTGTAGCTCTTACGGTTCTCGAGAAAATACTCTGTGACAGACATAGAGGGTGGCGTTGGCTGAAGTAGTTAGCACGTTGACTACAAAACCGAAGGTCCTGGGTTCAATCCCTGTATCCGACAGTCATTAAAAAATAACAACACCACGCATTTTTCTGATGTGCATTAGTGTCCCTTTGTGTCAGTTGTTGTAGGAAAGTTCAAGTGATGAAGGCATAGTCACTGGTCACTGAACTATACCGACTTCAGCAGATACTAATCCTAATGTAACATCAGAGCGCCCTCCTTCGTTGTGTAGCAAAAATCATCGGCGAAGTAAAATAATCAATAAAATGGCTACAAGACACAGCTTCAAAAAAAATTAATACGCCCCATTTAACATCAGAGAGGCGCTGCAACACTGCATTATTAAAAACGTGCGAAAAGCAGAGTTGTAAAAGAATGAAGCTTTCCTCTATCTCTTCTTTCACCACCTGTCTTCTCTCTCACTATCCCTTTCCTAAAGAAGGTAACACCTAGTATTAGCAGTAGGCATTAATTGCCTGAGTGTTACTTCTCTTTTAAAAAAAAAAAAAAAAAAAAAAAAAAAATAGTTAATTTTAATAATTTTAATAGTTAATTAACACAAAAAGTTAAAGTTTTCCAACCCTGGAAACGTCTTTTTAATTTTTTTTTTTTTTTTTAATTTTTTTTTTTATATTTTTTTTAATTTAAATAAAATACCAATTTTAGTCGTACTAAAGTGTAAAATAAGTTTATTTATTAAAAAAAACAAAAATTTGCTTTCGGTAATTACTTCTATATGGCAAAATCAAGTTTCAGTTTTCCAGCTCTGAAAACATCTGCTCGATTTTGCTGATTTTCAATACTAATCTAAGTTGGACCATTTCTGACACACCAGTCCAAGAACGAAGTCTCTAGCTTTTCTGGGAGCTTCGGAAACCCGATTTCACGTACACCGGACGGACGTACGGACGGACATCGCTTATTCGTCTTCCCTATTCATAAGGACCCAGAATATATACATTTTATAAGTCGCATATGAATATTATGGAAATTACACACGGAATGACAAATCTATACATATATACCCTTTTCTATTTTTGGTAAAGGGTATAAAAATACAATGCGAAAGCAAAATGTGAAAGTCTGATTAACATAAAAAGGAACAACAAAAGCAATGCTGTGAGTATCAATGTTAATAAGCTGACATTAATGAAAATAAGTTAACCAATTTAAATGGGCTATTTGATTTAATAATTTTGTAAAAATGAAGTAGAACTCGTAGGCTTATATAATCTTTAAAGATACATTTCAGATACATGATAAAGATTTCAATTAACATTTTATTTGTACTCTTCTATATAAATGTGTGTGAAGTTATATCCGTCAGTTAGCTTCGTTTTTAGCATCCCTATGCACAGTGGGGACTTTTGCAAAATAAATGGTAATAAATCTGGGACTTCTAAACTACTGATTGGATTTATATGAACCTTCGAACATCCGTAGAGGAGGACTTAGGCCTTATAACAGATGTCTTGGCAGCCATCTGGCTTAAGCTGGACACGAGTTACAGTGGGCTTAAGTTGACAGCATGGGACTCAAAAAAAATTCTGAGGCTTGTAACTTTTAGAAAAATTATCCGATTTTTATGAGATAAAGCGTTTTGATCTGCGCTCAACATTTTTAAGAGATAATGTCCTTAGATGTGTTTTCGTATCTATCATAACTTAGAAGATATTTGACTTTTAACAAAAAAAATTTTTTTTGCCTTGACTTTTTTTAGTATTTCACCTACAACTTTTTAGTCTATTGATGGATTTTAAATTAAAGGACAACATTAAATTTTCCATCAAATTTTAAATAAAAGTAAGTAAAAAACTCAACACATGCACTTTTCATTTTCATTTCATTTATTTATTCATTATGTATACCTAGCCTGTGGGCCATAGTCGGTCACATCATACCACATAGCGCTAAAAACAATCTATTCAGAATATGCTAAGAGCCAATTATTTTGTATTTTGGGCATGCACCCTACCCTCAGCAGTGTCCGAAAATTGCCAATTTTAAAAATATTTTTTGTGCTTATGCGCTTATAAAAAGTTGTGACGGTATATTTTGAAAGTTTTAACTATAGCATTTAATTGTTAGGATAGTTTGCAACATGCTAAACTTAAATTTTTGACAGCTTTTTCATAAATGCGAACATACACGCAAATTTTCTGAAAAAAGTCAAAATTTTGGAAAAATGTTGTTTTGTACCATAAAAAATATATATAAAAATAATTTTCTTTTCTTATGTTGGCAGTTTTAGCTTTCATATGAGTCTTTATACTTCGCCTGAAAAAATTATTCCAATATAATTGACTGATCTCGAGATATTCCGATTGTAGGGTGCAATTCAAAAAATATGTAAAAATATGCATCAATCTTTGATAGAATCAAGTTGGTGACAGAATCGCTCATTCCTTAAACCAAGATATTGTCTGTCTTATAACTTATGTTATCAATGTCAAGATAGACATTGTTGACTAACTCTTTGATGTTGTCTATCAAAACACAAAGGTTTTCTAGGTTAATCCTTCCCTCACTTTGTGTTAACTCTCCATTGCCAACTTTTAGCAGCATCTCTGGAAATAGCCTGTTCTCACGCGAAGATGACAAAACCCTAATATTAGTTTTAAGCTCTAATTTATCAACATGTCGCGAAAGGTTGGATCTTTTTAATGAAGCATTTTTTACTTCGTCAGCACGTGTTCCTAGAGTCACAACTGGTAGAATTTGACGTTTTTTTCTTAAAAAAACGTGCCTTTTTCAGGAAAATTTTAAAACTTTGAATTCTTTGCCTTTTCCCGATTTCCCGACTGCAGATATTAATAAGTTTTTTACTTACCTTTTATTTAAAATTTGATGGGAAATTTAATGCTGTCCTTTAATTTAAAATCCAACAATAGGCTAAAAAGTTGTAGGTGAAATACTAAAAAAAGTCAAGGCAAAATAAAATTTTTGTTTTGTTAAAAGTAAAATATCTTCTAAGTTATGAGAGATACGAAAACACATCTACGGACATTATCTCTTAAAAATGTTGAGCGCAGATCAAAACGCTTTATCTCATAAAAATCGGATAATTTTTCTAAAAGTTACAAGACTCAGAATTTTTTTTGAGTCCCATGTTGTCAACTTAGGCCCACTGTAACTCCTGTCCAGCTTAAGCCAGATGGCTGCCAAGAAATCTGTTTTAAAGCCTAATGGTAGAATTAGTAGATTCGTATCGTGAGTTGACGGAGCAGCTGAGAAAATCTGTAGCAAAGACTATAAATATATAAAGATGTTCCACGTAGAACATTAAATGAAAACTAAAATTTTTTGTGTTTATAGATGCTGTGGGGGAAGTAACAAGGGAAAAATAAATTGTTTGTTATTTGAACGAAACCACAAAGAGAGCACAAAATTTTTGAGCATTCACACTTATATAAATATGTATGTAGTAATGTTGTATGGCATACAATGTATGCACACACATAATTGAAGCTTATAGAGAAATTTAGTTGTGTGTGTGTTATATTTCTTGTTTAAAGCGCAGTCAAGTAGGAGCAAAAATATGAAATAACTAAAAGAAGTTTCTTGTTTTGATACATTCATGTGCAAATAAATCATGAAAATCAAATGCGACCGATTGTGTTATTGTAGGGTAAAAATACGTGTTTTATTGTTGTAAAATTAAAAATAAGTTGATTCGCACCGAACTATAATTATTTTATTTAGAAATTTCAATTATATGTATATCAATTATATATTTCAATTACAGTGCGGACACTGAAGGGACCATTGAAATGTGTCCGTACAAGGGAACTGTCCGGTCAAGAGAAAACTAAACATTTAAATGGAGCGCTGCTGGGACCTGTCAAAAGTGTCCGTCTACAGGGGGTGTCCGCCTATAGGAAGTGTCCGTTAAGGGAGATTCCACTGTATTATCTGTTTCTTTATCATAATTTTTAGCGTGAACAAACATTTCTGAAGGATATTACAAAACTTGTGCTGATTTAATTATATCCACACGACATTTAGCGCAAGTAATTCGTTGAGCTACATATATAACCAACAAAATATCGGCTTGATGTTATCTATTGGAACATTATTAGAGTTAAAACAATCTGCATCTTCATTAAAATAATCTTCATTTTCATCGAATATGTTTGTTACATTAACGTCAGGTGTGCGACTACTTTCTGCTGTACTTCGACTTCTTTGAGTATCTTCTAAAATTGTTTGGAACTCAATAGGTAAAAATATCGCATCGTCGTTTGCACAATTTGAAGAGGTACTAAATTGCGTTATTTTAAGAGATAGCAGTTTAGCTACTGCGACATTTAATTCATAGACCGAAGGATTTTTGCAGTGTCCGCCCTTGGGACGTAGGTATATATGAAAACAAGTTTTCCAATGGATCTTGATTAAAATGGCTCGTTAAAATGCATATCAAATTTGAGTTTTCCGCAAACAATTCACGATAACGATAAAATAGCTCTCGTAGTTTGAATTAGGCCATCAATTGAAAATATTTTATTTCCTGCGTATTCAACCTGTTTCATATAGGTAATTAGCTCTTCGAGTAATTACCAAGTTGTGCTTTTCGGCTTCAGGCCACGCTTCAGGGGCTTTGCATCGTTAAAATACATGCTGTTTAAGCAATCAAAATAGCTATCGAGTTTTTTTATAAAAGAGCACGTTGAAGTGGCTATTGTTGCGGAACTTCGTCTAAACTGGCGATTTTCATTTACAGATTGGATTGCAGCAGCAACTGAATTGCTTAAAGTTTGGACAGCTAGGCCAACACGCATCTTCTGAAAATTATTTGGGTTTATGTGCACCGTTGTTAATTTTGTCATTTTGGTTACTTTTCCATACTCCAACTCGAATATTTCTCTAACAACGTCGAATCGCGCTACGCCATGCAGTGTTTTAAAATCGGCTTTGATGAAAGCATTTGTTATGGATTTGAAAATATGGGGTACGTCGTACATCAGGTAAATTTTTGCATTTTTATAAAAAAAATAAGGTTTTTCACAAGATCCGCTTAGCATATCATAGCATTTTCTATTATTGGGTCCTTGATCACACGTAAGCCCACGCACATTTAGTCCCATTTCTCTTAAAATGTCAAAGTTTGACTCCACAAGTTTTTTTAGTACATCACCTTTTATTGAACTGGAAGTAACAAAATAGTTTAAAACGAACTTCCAACTTTTTACAACTCCTCTTATCATAAAAACGCAAACTTGGGACCCCATTTGATTCACTCGTTCATATCCTAAATCGACAACTCCATCTATAACATCTGCACATTTATTATAAGTAAATTTTTTTCTTATAGATACTTCATCAAAAATTAAAATGCATTCTTTTTCAAAAGGTTGCATCTTTTTCACAGTTTCTGTGAGCGCATTGTATATAAATGAATTGTTACCTGGCTGCAAATTTTTAATGCTACTCCATCCACTAAAGGATGAAGAACTCTGAAGGTTCAATTTCAATATATTTCTTAAGAACAAGTATGTGCAGGTTGATCTTTAAAATATACTTTGAGAAAAGCTTATCTCATGCTCTTCCCAACGCGCATTTGTCCCTCTATTTATCTTTAGGAGCATTTTGCAAAATGTTTTTCGTTTGGACTTATATTTAAATTAAATAAGTAAATTTATATTCGGTGCGAATCCATGTATTTGCAAAAGTACAACAATAAAATACATATTTTTGCCCTATAAATAGACAATCGGTAACATTAAATTTTATGTAGCTTATGTCCATACACTTATGCATATGTGCGAAAACACAAGTTCTTTTTGTTTGTGTAAATTTTTTCTTTGCTTTAAATTAAATACACACATCCATTCATACTTACGCATGCAAAGGCACACACACATGCATGCGTATGCAGATGAATAGCGAAGACTTGAGAATAATAAGTGCTCTGAGAAAACAAATTACTCTCTTTGAAACAAATGGATTTAGTAGTAAATCCACCAGCAAATTAAGCACTGGCAGTACAATGTATGGACGTAGAACATCTTTATATATTTATACTGCCGTATTCATAAAAAATATTTTAGGTTTATTAAGCTCTTATTTGACGTATTTCTATGCGAAATTTGTCAAATAAACCTGTAATAAACCTAAAACATTTTTTATGAATACGGCAGATAGTCTTTGTCTGTAGCATAAATATAACATGTTGCTGTTTATTTAATATGTATCGTAAGTGTATGTGAGGTAGAAATCTACAGAAAATAGATTTCTACGTCAACTTCTCTCTTATGCAAGGTATACACTATACTTAATTCCGTACTTTGCGTAGTACGAGTTGTAGTACGGGTTTTCAGATACACGTTACTAAAAATCATACTAATTCATTTGACAGAAAATTTTTAAGGCAATACACACGCGGATTAATAAATAATGTGGTCGATTTATTAAAAGTAAGTGAACTGCAGTTGAAAAGAATAAAAAAAATAATGCAAAAACAAAAGGATCATGTTGTAGAAAATGGTTATAATAATGTTTTATGTTCTTTTTTTAATTAAAATATCCGCTACATAAAGCTAATTTTAAAATTGAGCCGAAGAAACACTGCGTTTTCTAAATCAACTCCTCATAAAACTAATTTCGCTGTACAACAGCATGATACACAATACTTATTATCGTACTTAGCGAAGCTCCGCCCACAGAAATCAAAAATTTTTGATTTTCATACTACAAAGTATACTTCATAAGTACGACAGCATGATACACGTTACTAATTTCATACTTGTACGATTTATCGTACGATTTGTAGTATCGTGTATACTCGCCATTACATACATGCACACACATGTATAAAGCAAAGAGAAATACAACAACAGCTGAAACGTTTGGTGGAACTCTCACGTTTTTACTAACTAACATCCAGAATTAAACGATACTACCACTTCAAAAGTAACACGATACGAATCGACTAATTCTACCATAAGTCCTCCTCTACGGATGTTCGAAGTTTCATATAAATCCAATCAGTAGTTTAGAAGTTCCAGATCTATTACCATTTATTTTGCAAAAGTCCCCACTGTGCTATGTTACTTTACATACCTCTCGCTCAAACACTGTGAGGTAAGAAAAAATCTCTCACTTGTACACTGTTAACTTAACAGAGTAGATATTTTATAACATTTTCAAGCAAAATTATTAATGTACATATTGAAACTTTTTTTATTGGTCCAAATTTCGGACAAAATCGAAATGGTGGGGTTATACGGCCAAGTGGGGTCAAAAGCCAAGACTTCAAATATTTCAGAAATGTATAGACTGTATTGAGAAACAATACAGTTTTGATAGACTTTAAAAAATGTGTAATAAAGCATTTTCATATGTATATGGAAGCTTTTTTTGCTGGTCAAAATTTTTGGCCAAAATCGAAATGGTGGGGTTGGGTTATGCGGCCAATTGGGGTCGAAAGCCAAGGCTTCAAATATTTCAGAACTGTATAGACCAACGGTTCTCAAATGGGGTCCGTATGAAAATTCCAAGGGGTCCGCGAAGAGCTAAACAAATATTGTTATGATTCCTCAAAAGTTAATATTAATAAGATTTAGTAATATGGCTTTTGTATAATAAATATAAAACGTATATTTCGCATTGCGGTAGGCCGTGCTACTGTTAAAATTTCTGAAGGGGTCCCCGAAGAAAGAGCTTGTGAGAACATCTGGTATAGACTGTATTCAGAAACAATACAGCTTTTGAGATATGTATATAACTTTCAAAAATGTGTAATAAAGCATTTTCATATGTATATGGAAGCTTTTTTTGGTGGTCAAAATTTCCGCCAAAATCGAAATGGTGGGGTTATACGGCCAATTGGGGTCGAAAGCCAAGACTTCAAATATTTCAGAAATGTATAGTCTTTATTCAGAAACAATACAGTTTTTGCGATATATGACTTTCAAAAATGTGTAATAAAGCATTTTCATATGTACATGGAACCTTTTTTTGGTGGTCAAAATTTCGGCCGAAATCGAAATGTCGGGGTTATACGGCCAATTGGGGTCGAAAGCCAAGACCTCAAATATTTCAGAAATGTATAGACTGTAGAAACAATACAGTTTTTGCGAAATATGACTTTCAAAAATGTTTAATAAAGCATGATAAATTGCGCATTATGCTTGTATAGCAAAGTTTACAGTTGGGAACTAGTGGTGGTAATGTCTGTACTAGTAAAATACCAGTTGGACACTAGTTCGATCTCCTGCAGGGATATTTATATTAATATTTATATAACACTGCACAACAGTGATTTGGATGTTTAAATACAAATGACCGATCCTCATGTATTTTTATCTCCTGATTACGATGGCGTCATTAGTTTTTCCCTATCAGCTGTAGTTTTGAAGATATAGTGACATTTAGGATTTGCATAATTTGCACCTCTTTTTGTATTATTACGTTAATATATCACGAATGGTACTAAAAACTTAAAAATACTTTCTGCATTATTAATCTACACAAAAATCCCTTTCATTTAAATACCCAGCAAAAAACTACACATTACCATCAGAACTACTTGCCATATAATGACTTATTTTTGTGATTACCAAATTTCATTACTTGCTTACAAAACACATTACCTAAATTTAAAAAAAATTATATGCAAGTTGCTAAATGATCAGAATAATTTTTTTAGATTAAATGGATTACGCCAACAAGTTGCCAAATGAAAATAGTAAGTACTTCTCAAGAATCGATTATTTTAGTCTCACGCCTTGTTAAAATCATTAAGTTGGTAATCCAGTAAGGAACAGCTTCCACCAAAAATGCTTAATTCCAAACCCGATTACCTTTTTTGAAATTTTTTGCTGGGTAGATTCGCATTGATGAGTATATCAGGGTATCTGACTATTATTGCAAGGATGTTGAAAATCGTGCAATTTTAGTTTAGTCCTTGAAAAAATTTTTTTTTTGACGAAGTATAACTAATTTTAATGTATTTTTGTTCGCTAATTACAAAAATAGGCTTATTTATTTTCTAGCCCCTCTAGTTTCAGAGATATTTCGCGTTACATAAAACAAAATACTTCTTCTTTTCGAAAGCACATAAGTACATATGTGTATTTTTAATTTTAAATTAAAAAAGAGGTTGAACTATTGAGTAGTATCGAGTATGTTAGAATTTGATTTTTAAAATGCGCATATCTCAGTAAAATTTACTTACATATATGTATGTATATGGTATATTATTTACAAAAAACAGAAGTGGGGTTTGACTTGACTAACAAAATTGCTTAACTCTGCGAATTGGGCAAGTATTTTTAGACAAAACTTTTTTGTTAGGACTTGGACTGATATACATTTATTTTCCAAGCTTCTAGATTAAAAAATATTTTTCCCTTTTTTTCTGTTAGCCTTAGTATCTGGCGTGGCGTTACTTAAATTTCCAGTTGATATTTTTTGGTTACAAATTAAGAAAAAGATATAAAAAAGTGTAAGAAAACTATATTTGTTATTTATATACATATGTATACTTATTAGCTTTTACTCGAGGCTCCATTCACGTTATATTTTGGAAAATATACTTAAAATTTATGAATGTTAATTGTTAGTCGCTGATAAAAGCGATGAAAAAATTAAAAAACAGAATAAAACCCGGTTTTAAGAGTGGTTAAACAATCCAACCCAAATCAAAAATTACCCTAACCAGACCGAAAATATATTTTTCCAAAAAATCCGTACCATAAACAAAAAAAACGGTCCCGAACCGAATACACAAAATATGCTGTCAAAAAGTAATTATGCATTTTGCACAGTTGCAAGAGTTGACGTGAATACCTTTATAATTTTCAAAAATCCAAATTGCAAAATTATTCCTTGCTACAATTTTTGAGTTATCAAAAAAAAATTTTTTTACATAAATTCATTCATACATATTTGCTAAATCAGCCTTTTTCTGCAATAAATATGGCGCCTAAATCTTACAAATGTGGTATTTGTAATGAATCCATCGGGAAACAAGGAAGCATCCTTTGCAAGATGTGCTCTCAATGGAATCATACATCTTGTACGCAGGTGACTGATAGTGAAATTGCTGTACTTAAGGATAATAGATCCCTCTCTTTTGTGTGTGCCATTTGCTTGGATAATGCTGGCAGCAACAAAACCCTTGCTGATCAAGTTCGTCACCTAACCTTAAAATTTGATTCTCTTATTAATAAGAGCACCGAGGACTCAACAACTATAAAAGCTGCTTTCAATGAAGCTGTTGCTGAAATTAAATCGCAAATGTCTTCGACCTTGAATGAAATAAAAAATTATGTTTTGGAATGTAATAAACGGATTAATCTTGTTCAGTCGACCATCTCTTCTAAAATATCAGATCTGGAAATTCAGAATCATATTTTACATAGAAGGCTTAATAGAGGTAATATTATCATTCGAGGATTACCTAAAGGTTTAAAAGATTTGGTCGCTGTGATTATAGCCTTGGGATCATTTTACAACTTACATATTGAAAGATATGATATTAATCATGTGTGCTATATTAACAACAAAAATCTTATCCTGGTTAAGTTCAATGACATTTTTCTTCGGGATAGAATTATGGAACATTATTTTAAAACTCGATCTCTAAGGAAATGTGATGTAATTAATGATGATGGAGATGATGTGGCTGGTCAGGGTAGTAGCAAACAGAGGATCGAAAATCGTGTCTTCTTAAATGACCATTTTTCACCGCTAGCTAGTAAACTTAATAGCTGTTGCAGAAATCTTTTGCAAGACAAAATTATAAAAAAATATAAATTATTTAATGCTGATAAATTGGTGGCCAAAATTACTTTGCTGAATGGCAATGAAACTGAAGTCCATGATATTGCTGGGTGTGCAGCTCTTAGACATACCTGAGCTGTTGCTGAATGATTTGTATCTTATTCATTTTAAATTTATTTTTTTAATTTATTTTTTTATTTTTTTGAAGGTTTGATTTATTTATCTCTTTTTGGAATTTTTTACCTTGATTTATATATTTGCATGGAATTTTTTATCTTGATTTATATATTTACATATACATTTATTTCCTTCTTATTTTTTTTTCTATTAGTATATCTTTTCAGCTTATTTGTTGGGCTTTATAAAGGTGTTATAATAAGAATTATGTATGGAAATCTGTTTTAAAAATACCCTTTATGAAGACTTTATAGTTGTTATATATGGGCTGATTATCTATTATGCACTATCTTTGATAATCTATCAACTAAACAATAATTTTAATAGTAAAGCTATTTTTTTTTTGTCAGCCAGTCGCTTTTTTGTATATCTGATTTTTTTCTTATTAATTTATTAGCAGCCTTGTTATCATGTTATATTGTGTGATTAAAAGGTTTATAAAAATCTCTGTTAAGATGATATTCTTGTTTTTTATATTTTATTTCATTTGGTTCCCCGCCGTGTTTTATGTCGATGCCGTTAAATGACAATCTTGGTCCGATAGTTAGTGACGGCTCGTATCTTAAATCTGAATTTAGTATATACAATGGGCAGCTTAATATCGGCCATTTAAACTGTAATAGCATAAAGCCTTCCTCCAGGTCTTCTAAATTTGACGAGCTTAAAAATATTATTGGTGGTTCTTCGCTAACTGCTGTTGGAATCTCTGAAACTTGGCTTAACAGTAATGTGTCAAATTGTTCAGTTCGGATACCGGGGTATAAATTTTGCAGAAATGATCGGGTTGGTGCTAGAGGTGGTGGTGTAGGTATGTATATATCTAGTAATCTAAAATTTAAAATTGTTTATAAAACATCCGTACTCAACAAATGTGAGTCACTTTTCGTGGAACTGTATTTTGATAGCTATAAAGTCTTATTAGGTGTGGTTTATTTGCCCCCTCCTGTTGATTTTAACAAGTTTGAAGAACTCCATTATGAATTCTTCTTAAATTATTCTAATATTATTGTCGTGGGCGATTTCAATTGCAACCTCTTTAATACGGTTAAGTCTAACTTAGTTTATTCATTCTGTTCTAGAGCTAATTTACGCGTTTGCCATTCTTCGAAGCCTACTCACTTTGATCTACAGTTCTTTTCGACATCACTTATTGATTACATGCTGGTGAGTGATAATTTATTGGTTAATATGTGTGGACAAGCTCAATGCCCAGCTATTTCTCATCATGCTTTAATCTTTGCATCATTTGACTTAATTGTGGTAAATGCATTAACTTTAGTTGAGTATCGTGACCTTAAAAATATAGACTGGTGTGGCATAGTGCGTTACCTGAATGACATTGATCTCTCATGCATTTTTGACGAAATTGATGTTAATAACAAATTCTTACTGTTTGATTCCCTTATTCAAACCTTATTCTCGTATGTTCCTCGAAAGCATGTATTTCACTCAATAAATGACGACGTTTGGATGAAGACTAGAGAAGTTGTGTTAGCTAGGTCTCTTCGTGATCTGGCTTTTTCCGCCTATCAATCTGATCCATCTCAATCTAAATGGAAGGTTTTTTGCAAGCTTAGGAACAGATCAAAGTCTGTCATTAGAAGAGAAAGAAGGAGGTATTACTCTAAGTTGTTTGGGGGTCTTGACTCGGCCGGCATTTGGAAGTTTTTGAGAAGGTCTGGGTGTTGCAATTCAAATGATACTCACATTGAAGGTGATGTAAATACTATAAATGAATTCTTCGCGCGGAGTTCAGTTTCCGCCTTAACTCCTGAGGTCGACATTGATACATTCTACGATTTCACCTTCCATAAGGTGAAATCCAAATCTTCTGGAGTTGATAACATCCCTATCCTATTTCTTAAGATTGTTTATCCCTATATCTCTGACATAATCTTACACTTAATTAATACTATTTTAACTAAGTCTACGTTTCCTGATTTATGGAAGATAGCTAGAGTCGTGCCTATCCCTAAGTCTGGTAGAGTTAATTGCCCTGATGATTTAAGACCAATTTCAATTCTTCCTGCCTTATCTAAGGTTGTGGAGCATATTATTAAGGATCAAATGCTTTTTTTCACTAAGGAAAAAATTTTTGATTCCCAATATGCCTTTCGCTTTGGACATAATACTACCTCCCTCTTAGTTAACCTAACCGATACCGTTAGAAATTGCTTTAATCATAGGAAATTATGTGTTCTTACTTCTCTGGACTTAACTAAAGCTTTTAACTCTTTATGTTACTCTACTATGATTATTAAGCTCAAGGAAAAGTTCAATTTCTCTAGATCAGCCTGTAGACTTATTATGTCTTATCTGTCTGATAGAAAACAATTTGTGGATTTGAATGGTATAAGCTTCTCGTACTGTTTCTCTTACTTCGGGTGTCCCGCAGGGCTCCGTTTTGGGTCCCCTTTTGTTCTTATTATATGTTAATGACCTTCATGAGCATGTTGATTCTAGTATTTGCAAGACGTTCATGTTTGCTGATGACATCATGCTTCTGTTTAGTACTGATCGTGACTTCGCTGATGTGTTAGAACCTAATATTAATTACTGTCTCGAAAGAATCTCTGTTTGGTCAGATCTTAATTTCTTATCTATAAATCCGTCCAAATCTAAAGCTATTTTCTTTAGTTTATCGCCTGATACCTCTCCTGCCCTTAATTTGTGTATTCGAAATGCTCCTATTGAAATTGTCAGTCAGCACAAATGCTTGGGAATCATTATTGATAATCGCTTATCGTTTGAACCGCATTTTCTATCTGTTCTTCGCAAAGTCTCGGGTACATTGCGTAGGATTTATTCAACTAATATATATTTACCTATTAATGTTAAGCATAGATTAGCACACGCCCTTATGATGCCCCAGATCTTATATGGCCTTGAGGTGGTTTCTGGTGCTACTGCTACTAATCTTGATACCTTGAAACGTATTGTAAACTCTGTTGTAAAATTTGTATTTAACATTCGGAGAAGAGAGCATATTTCTGCGTTTGTAAAAAATTTTTGGGGTGTTCTTTCAATGATTATGTGAAAATTAGAAATTTAATCTTTTTTTATCGATTCTTTAAAACCGGTGTACCTTAACCTTTTTGTGATAAATTTATGTTTTCACGTTCATCAAGGAATAAACAGATTCTTGTACCGAAAATAAACTGTTCTTTATTTGAAAGGTCATTTGTTGTCAGGGTTGCTCGCTATTGGAATTCTTTGCCGCATGAATTGCGGCTCAAATTGAATGATTTTTTTTCAATTAACTAATTTGTTCTCTTTTTGATGATGTCTTGCTGTCATTAATGATACCCGGAAATTTGTTTTTTTTTTTTTTTTTTAATTAATTTTGAAAAACTTTAATATATTTATTAATACGGCTGGGGAGCCACCAAATGTAAATAAATGTAATATTTGTAATTGATTATAAATAATGGTAACATAATTATATATGATCTGATATATTTTTTTTTTTTAGTTAGTTTAAGTGAATTTTATGAATATTGTTTATTATTATATTTGAAATATTCATTATTCACTCAGTATTGAACTATGTAGTACGTTTTTTTTGGCCTCTGGGCTTTTGTATTACAATATGAACAAATAAATAAAATAAAAATAAAATAAAAATAAAAATTGTAATGAAGTTTTCTTTTAAAAACAACAAAACCAAATGATTTCTGCCAAGTAATAAAGTTATGTAATAAAGATAAAAAAAGTCATGGCCAAGACAAAAAAATTCAAGTCCAATAACTTGGAAACTGTAAGAGATAAAATTGTGTTCTAAGCATGTTTTATTTTTGATTCGTAACGTTGATTGTCCCGCTGAAAAAATTATTAAGATCGGTCAATATTTACAAAAATTATAAGCTCCGAAAGAATTTCGACACCCGAAGTTTCCCACTTTGAGGCTCTTTGGAGACTCCAAATATACTTTCTCAAAAGTTCAACACTTCTTCTTTCCAAAGCAGTTGTACCTCTTTTAGACATGCAAAGTTTACTTTGCAAAGTCTTAATTCAGCTGTGTAAAAGACAGATGGAGGAATACTATCTTTTACCTCTTTTAGACACGCAAAGTTTACTTTGCAAAGTCTTAATTCACCTGTGTGAAAGACAGAGGCAGGAATACTTTCCCTTTCTGTCTTTCTCCCAGCTGAATTAAGGCTTTGCAAAGTAAACTGTCCGTGTCCAAAAGGAGTATTGGTTTCATCGAAATCGGTTTACTAGTTCAAAAGGTGCGGAGTTTTTACCACTTTTTTTTATTTCACGCCACTGTGCATCGACGTCTACTCTCTCTCGAGAAGAATATTGTACTATTAAGTATATTTCTGTTCCCTACATTCTAGAAAATAGCCTGTCAATAGCACTAGGTTGTTTTCGACAGCTGAAATAAGGGTGATTACCATTTTTTGAACAAATCAAGTTTAGGGGCACCTCTTAAAAATAAAAAAGGTATTCTATCGCATAGAAAATTTAAAATTAGAAAAAAATTAAATAAAAAAATTGGCAGCGAGGCTTAATTTCTGTTAGTGTTGTTAATTATTCGTCTTTTATATTTGTTCGAATGAAGTTTCATGATTTTTTTTCTTGTTCGAACAGACGAATAATTTTGAACATTTCTTCGAATATTCGAACGAACAAAGAATAAAAAAATTTATACGAATAATTTTAAAAAAGTTTGCAAAAAACTACACTCATGTGAATTAGTTTAATTTTTTTATTAACAAACGAAAAATAATTCGTTACACAAGAAAAACAAATAATTTTAATAACAAACTTAGAAATATTAATAATATTAATATTAGTTGACGGTGTAGCATAAGTTAATAACCTATGTTCCACTAATATTATTGAAGTAACAGAATCGCATAATAGAAAAGAGTAAATTAGGCTGGACATAGCTACTACATTCAGAAAAAAGCTGGAACTTAAAAATAAGAACGCCAAACATTAATTCAATAATTTTTAATATAATAGAATATGTATATTGAGATACTTAAAAATAAATAAAATTAATAAATTAATTAAGGAATTTCAACATGAATAGATTTTCGTTAATGTTTCTTATTAATTCAATAGGGTTTTTATTGATTTTAAGCTGCTTTTTTCACTGGGTGTAAGAACACTCAATCAAATCACATTTTAAACAGAAAAACTAAATGAAAATCGGTCTGCCATTTGGTCTGTACGTGGACTCGTACATACAAACAGATACACAGACACACACCACAAGCTTATAACACCAATTTTTTATTTTGGTCGGGGTTAAAAACCTAAGCGAAATTAGTTAAAAAGTATAGGTATTTATAGACATTTACAAAAATTTTTTAATATGTTATTGATCTCTTTTAAGAAATCATTTAAAAACCTCAGATAATTCCACTTTTTACTCTTAGCTTGCAGACGATCCATTTTTTGTTTTTAATAATAGAACAAGTAGAAAAGTTTCTTTCGCAAATTGTTAATGTTGGTGATATAATTAAAATAGCATTAAAAAGCATATCACAAGTAGAAAGGCTCTAACTCGAATTTTCACGAAATTGAATTTTTCAGTGTTTCCAATACATTTCACACAAATACACCTCCTTCACAAAAATTTATTGCAAAAGTCTAATAAATAACGCTTTTACAAGCAGTTGTGTACAAAGGAGTTGTACAAGCAGTTGTTCTGTTTATTATTGTGTTTTTACCTTCTCTTGTAAAGTTACTCATACAATCATTTGAGTTAGGGCTTTTCTACTTGTGACCAACGATATACAGTTTGTGTATTCCTTTCTTTGATGTTTCCAAATAACTTAAATCAATTTCTTACTTTATTCATAAATTTTTTTAGATCAGATAATAAAACATTATCAGTTACTTCAGAAATGTTATCTAATACTTCATCGTACTTGAGATTATTTGCGATATTTTCATTATAAAATAATCATGAAAACAAAGTATTCGCGTACTTTCTCTTTTTGTGAAAAATTTTGAAATGTTAGTATTCGGACAAAAATTATAAAAAGTTGTTCGAATATTCGAACTATTTTAGGTCGAATGACAAAACTAGTTTCCGAGTTATGCGCCTCTGAAATTGAACTAAAAAATTGTGATTATATGGTGTATTTTTCAACGACTGCGATTTTTTTTCGTCTAATGACAAGATTTGTAAAGATTTTCTCCACCATGGTGTTTCTGCCTTGCAAAGTTTTCTTGCTTAAAACGTCTTTCTGCACTGTCGGCCTTCGACCGGGCTTAAGGATTTTCTCCAGCATGTTGTTTCCCGACACGGTGCAGCCTAATAAATATTTTCTGCCTTGGAAATTTTTCTTGTTAATCAAGTTCTCTTGCATTATTGACTTTCTCCACCATAGTGTTTCCCGACACGGGGCAGCCTAATAAAGATTTTCGGACTCATAAAATTTTTTTGAATTTTACTATTTCATGTCAAGGCCTTAAGATGATACCAATATTGGTCATATTCGTTGTAAAACACGGTATTATCACAATATTGTACTAGAATTTCAGAGGCCCATAACTCGGAAACTAATGGCCTGGCCCACAATGTCACGAGAAGTCGTTCGATCGACAACTTGTATTGCAAACAACAACAAATTTTCTAAAGTTATTGTTGTTTGCAATTCAAGTTGTCGATCGAACGATGTCTAGTGACATCGTGGGCCAGGCCGCAAACCTCGCCGTTAATTTTTTTGTTTATTTTTCTTATTATTTTTAAATTTTCTATACGATAGGATACTTTGTTTAAATTTTTGACAGGTGCCCCTAAACTTGATTTAAATTTCAGATGCTGAGTAGTGGCAAACAACTGTTGATACTGTACAATTGACGCAAGTATGTAACAAAAAAACAAGTAATGGTATTTTACATTCTTCAAGAAGACTATTGTAAAAGAAATTGTTGTGGTCGTTAGAGATTTGTTCAATTATCTGGTTTATAAAAAAGCAAAATCACTGATAATTTTGAGTTGCGACTTTATGATTTAGTGTGTGATATGTATTTATACTCAAATCAATTTCTTCAAACATTCAAAGAATTGTATTAAGATAAAAACAATAAATAGCTTACTTTTTTCCCAATTTCCTTGGATTTTAGAAGTGCTGCTTTGCCATGTGCTTGTTGTTTGTATGAGGCTCCGCGACTCCTATTATTTGTATGGTTATTCCGATTTTGATGACTTTTAAAACTGTTCACATTATTTATCTTGGCCATTATTTTTTTACAATTGTCTGTGATTATCTATTAAATAATTGGCAAAATGGTATGGTAATAACTAAGTAAATATTTCTATGGCATTGTTGAGAAACCTCTTCTTGACAATTCTGAATAGAGCTGGCAAACTATCGATGGTGTTATCGATAGTATAGATAGTTTTATTTCCATTAGACTATCGATAGTTTTTTCACGATAGCGATACTATTGTATTGTAGTCAAGAAATAGTATGCAGGGAACGAAGCCGATAATGATTTGTCGGCGGCGGCGGCTGACCAAAAATATCATCGGCGGCGGCTAAAAGTCGACTTGCGCCGAAGAAATCTCGGCAGCGGCGGCTAAAAAATAAAACCGTCGGCGGCTAGTACAAAACGGCTGAGAGTCGGCTAATTTATAAGAAAACCACCACCACAGAACAGTCTATGGACATCACTTCATGTAGAAATTCTAAATAGATGTATTTTTACAGACAAAGATATTTTTAGTGAAAATATATATAGCACTAACATGAAGTTACTGTTATAATTAGGCATTTCATGATAGGTCTATGGTTGTAAAATTCAACTTAAAAAATCTTAAACAAAAATTTTTTTTATAAATCTGTAGGTAGGAGGTAAGCTACACCAAGCCACATTTTTTTTAAATACTTTTTTATTGTTGGAATCAGAATTTGTTTTCTCTATCGATAGCTGAAATCCAGTAAGTTTTTCAACTGACAGCTAAGTTGAAATACAAGGTTTCTTATGAGGTCGTGTCCGTCAACGCAAAGTACAACATTTAGTAAACTTTTAACTTTTTGCGTACGTTGAGTAATTTGACAGATATTGGTTGGTTTTTTGGTAAGTTCCGATTTAGATTTTTGTGTTTTGTGGTAGCAAAATTAGAATTAAACAAAAGAACTAAACGAAATATATACAAAAAGTTGAATTTAATAAATAAAATGGAGAATAGACCTTAAAAGCTGTTCAAATGCTTTCGTCAATAAAGTACTCATTGTGCCAACCTTCTCTGTCGTTGCGTTAATGTCAGTTGAAAAAGGCGAAGTTTAACGTATGACGGATTCATTGTGCCCGGAGTTTAATCCTGCCGGGATTGAACCATTGATCGCCCCAGCTACTTGCAATATAATTGTACAATAATATCGCCAATGTGTATGTCATATTCGAAGGTGGCACAATATATTGGAAAATATCAAGACTTTATTTTTATTGTGCAATCAAGACAGTTGTGTAGACTTGGGTCGAACTCGTTCACTAGTTCATTTTTGCCACAAACCAATGATCAAACCCATTTAAATTACATGGGTTTGATCATTGGTTTGTGGCAAAAATGAACTAGTGAACGAGTTCGACCCAAGTCTACAGTTGTGTAATGTGGTGGCAACATTGTTCAGTGTTGTTTATTTTCACTGTCAAGAAAATATTGTGCCATTTATTGCATAGTCTAGGTCTAAACGACAATAATATGTACAATAACATATGCAAAAACATTGTATAATGGATGGGCGACCTTAGCCATTTTCCAAATGTTTTAGCAGTCTCCCGCAAAAATTTTCAAAATGTGACTTGGTGTAGTCATACATAGAAATAATAGAGAGTATGTAAATTTAATCCGAAGCATTAAAATTTTCCAAAATATGTTTATATTTAATTTAATTTTTATTTAAAACGAATCGCAAATGTTTGGTGAATAGAAAATAAAAATCATTGCATATATAGGTAGTCCACGTAACATGGAGTATCTTGGTAAATTCCTTGTAGACGTAGCACTTCTTCTGGTTAATAGATTAAGTAAAGCAATAAAAAAGCATTTTTATATTTAATATTGTAGTATGCTTCCGCCAGAGAACCGGTTTTTAACAAAATATCTAGTTTTACATAGGAGAAATAGGTTTAAACAACATTTGATATACACATCTACTTATAGGAAAATTAGGACACCAAATTGTACCCTACGTCTCAACTAGCCTTCGACTTGGACATGACATGAACATGACGCCGTCTGAGTGAAAAAATCACCAACTTCTTTGATGTGGTGAATACGTGCGATGTCCATGTTCAGGCATATAAAAGTATTTTCGCTAGTGCAATAAAGATGGAATATTTAACAATTTTGTTCTGTCTCTTTTGTTTCTATTGCAAATGGTTGCAGACTGAGAACCTCATGGCGAACACTGTTGCTCAGACATACATATGTTCGGGCATCCATGTCAGAGCATGGACGAAAGTTGGACATGAGCGATCTCCATTACTTATTTCCGATGTCCGACATGGTGCCCATACCAAGTTCATGCCTAGTGGAGACCGGTAGTTAAAATCGCCAAGTTGGCGAGATATCGCCACATCTGGCAGCCCTCCTTCATTTTTCAAGGATATCTGGTAGCTTTATTTTTCAGTCATATCAAATTTTTTGCAGAAAAAATTAATATTTAAAAAAAAAAATTATCATTATTAACAGAAGCTAACACATAATTTGAAAAAAAAAATTCTGATTAACACAGCGGCTAAGCCGCAGCCGAAAATGAGCCGCATGGGTCGGCGGCAGCTGAGGGTCTTTGAAAATTGCCGGCGGCGGCTGTTAGCCGACTCACAGCCGATCGGCTTCGTTCCCTGATAGTATGTTTAGACGGTACGTGCTTCGTTCTCTATTCATGCTTCACGCCCCAATCATGACCGAATCTCCTTGTTTCACCATACAAAATTATGAGAGCGAATCAAGTAGATTCAATATGAATCTACTTGCGAAGCATGTAAAATTGGTATATTCTCTAACTTTTATCGCAGTTAATCGCCACTTTATCTGAACTAGCTACCAAAACAAAATAGGTAGATGTGTACAAGGCGAATTCAGTATCAGGTGACCTTATCGCTACAACAATTTTACAACACAAAAAACAACACGTAGTTTGCTATGCTACAAAACCAATCTGTCAGAAGATTTCTAAGCAAATTTTGACGTTTTGGTTCAAAATGCTCAATTTGGTAGCAACAGCTGATAATCAGCTGGGCTGATAAGGTCACCTGATACTGAATTCACCTTGGATGTGTATGTGTGTGTTTGTAACACAGAATATGAACCATAGTACTCTATGGTTTGTAAGCAAATGAAAACAAACCAAAAAAACATAGATGTGAGTTTGATATAAATTAATTTAATTAAGTTATGAATAATATAAAAAGGAAAAATAAGAAGAAAATATAGAGATGCCTTCAAAAACAAGATTTCGCATGAGTCGAATTTATGTAAAGTATGTATGCTTATGTGTATGCATGTATATACGTGCGTATGATACGTATGTTTGTGTGAATATACATAAAAAAATGCCACGCGAACAGTGATGCCAACTTTTTCAGAGCAGAAGGCACTGTGTGTTCATAAAAAAGCACTAACTTGAGGGTTACACGATCAAGTTTTGCCTTTCAAATTTCAATACATTCACACTTTTTCACTAATACATTCACACTTTTAGAATTTGATGCGACCTTGACTTAAAATTTTCTTTCCAATTATGTATTCAAATTTATAGGCAAAAAACAACTGACACCAATTTCAATAAGCACACTTTTTGATTTTGTTTTCAAATATTCTGCCTGTATAGTATTTTTGTGTTCTTTTATTACACATAATGTTATATATATTCCTCCTAAAAACTTTAATTAACTTTAAATAAATATTATTAGGAACAAAAATATGTAAAAAATATAATGATGTGTTGCGGTTTATAGACCTAAATACATGTCATGAAGTTTTGTGTTTAAGCTGTTTTTATATGAACGGCATATTGAACATAAATTTGCTTGAAAATTGCGTGCAGCCTACGTCACAGCTTTCAATTTAAATTACTTTTGACAACCAGTATGTGTGAAAAACTTGAATGCAAATCTTGTTCGTGTAACTGTAGCGTAACTGAAACAAATTCTTGCAAACAGTGTTGCTTAGCGTTTGTTTTAGAAGACTTCGCTGTAGTAAAGCATTTGATAAATCCTTCATGTCTTGAAAGTTCTTATAAATGGTATTGTGCAGGACTTCAATGTATGTACATAAATATATTTTTATTTATTTTTTTATATTTATCTATTTATTTTCAATACAGAGAAAGCCCACATGGCTAATTATAAATGTATTGAATTAGTAAAAATTAAAAATTTAAGTTAACTACAATTTTAAATTTACTACATTTCATAGGTTTTTGTAATAATTTCAATTATATCGAGCCATATTTCGATTTTGCTTATAAGTAGAATATGAGTAGGAAAATAATTGAAGTTCATTTGGGAAGACACTCCAATTATGGTATATTATTTTAACAAAAGATGATCAACGAGAAATATACTCCTCGTTTCTAGAAATGCAGTTTCATATTTTTCCTCTGGCCATAAAACTGTTTAATAAAACAATTAGATTTTTAGGTGTTTTCGTCTGAATTAATTTTTACATGAACATGATTCAGTATGTTACATTCTGAACAACATAAGCCTTTGCTTTTTAGACCGTATTTTATATGAATGAAATAATTTGATTTATAAAATTATTGTATTTCTAACTTACTTTTAAAATATTTATTAGCACTAAAAGTTATTTCTACTTCAACATTAGAACATGGTAATGTTAATAGTCCTATAGCAAATATTGACAGTATTAGAAATAGATTATGATCAGTTGAATTTCTAGAATTATGAACTTCAATCCAAAATTTATCAGTTCTGAGCAAATTTTTCCATTTATTTATCCTTAAATTTCTAATACTTCGTTCTATTTCTTCAATTTCACCATCCCAGCAAAAATTACTGCTTCCCAGAAGAGTTTTAGTAAGCCAGCTAGAAGCAATATATTCAGTTTCCAAAAAGATATTCATTTTTTGAATTACTGTTTCCATTGACAGAAGTAATAATGTGTAGTTTTTATTAGGGAAGTAACGAATACCAGTTTAGCGAATGCGAATACGAATAATACATTTTAATTTTTGCGAAAGCGAATGCAAATATTACAATACGTTAAAAAAATCACATGAAAATAAATTTGTCTAAGAACATGAAGTTGTGTTGTATACATAGATCCACTTGAGTCTTGAATTCAGCAAATATTTATTCAAAATTGTTAAATTGAAAGATATATGAAATCATATTAAAATAAGTATAGATAATAATTAAAAATAATTTACAAAATGTTAGGCAATCAACCCATTCGTACTATGGCCTTAAGACCTTGTACTAAGTTCAACATTTCCTGTAAAATGCTACCAAAATACATATTAAGAAAAATGAATGAATTGTTCATGAAAAAATTTTGCAGAAGTAGTGCTCTGTCCATCTTAGAAAAAACATATGAAATATATCTTCAACATTTTAAGTTTTCATGATAAATAATATGAGTGGCACTTGTTTTGCAAAAAATTTAGAACAAAGAAGGATTAGTTAATATTTTTGCTTAAGTAGGAACTATTTTCGAGCAAATCAAACACTGCCTTTTCTTTTTCAAAAACTGGAAAATATTTCCAATATTTTTGTCTTTAGTATTCGCTTTAAATATTCGCATACATTTTAGCGAATGCAAATAGCAAAATTAAACGAATTATTTGCGAATGCGAAAGCGAATGCGAACATTCGTTACATCCCTAGTTTTTATGTACTCAGATGCAAAAGTTACTGGTTTACATTTTTTTTACTTTTGTCCACTTTGTTAGAGAGCCTTACATTAGTACTTTTCAGAAGCATTTTTGGAAGCTTTCGTTATCAAGAAAGCAATATATTGCTTCCCTCAGTGGTTAGTAATTAAATTATTGTAATTAAACTATTTTATAACATGCATGGTATTCTCCATGATATAAATATAGAAGGTACTTCCATTCTCTCATTTTTTCTTGACATTCACCTTCTGACAAGGATAGGTATTTTGAAGTTCCCATTAAAATCGTGCTACCGTATTAATTTAATATTTCCCCTCTGTTTCCTGTTTGTTTGAAAATTTTATTGAACAATTATTTCAGAAGTTTTTTTTTTATAAATTCAAACAATTTAAAAAAAAAATGTGATGATAAATGTTTTATTAACTTGAAAAGCAATGAAATGCATTGTAAATGTATTGTGGTGTTAAAAAAAAGCGAAAATGAGCTACATATTGCAAACTGTAGATGTACAAAATATCATTGTAAAAATATGAATGTAGCATATTTTAGTCCTCTACATTATCTGGTGTTTGCACGAAAATGCGTTGACAATTATTGAAACATATATTGCAAGTTACTGCAATGAGCTGTCTCCACTAGCAATAATATAATTTTGACAACTGCTGCAATATGTGTCGACATATTTATAGCTAGTCGAGACGTAGGGTAAGAAACAAGCGACGGTAGCTATTTCTTCCAGTGAAGCAGAGCAATGCTACATATGAAGGATTGTGAATACGTGGAATACTACATGACTTAAAATTATCCTTGACCACATCATGAAAGGAAATACGGTAGTGAAGTCAGTTTCGACTAAAAATCAAATTGCTGATATTTTTACAAAACCTCTTGATGCTACTAATTTTATTGCAATTAAATATTTACTTAAATTATATAATTGAAGGGGTATTGAATTTAAAAATTGTTTCAAAAAATACTTTGTTTATGTTTTATGTTTATGTTTTTATAGTTGTAGAACAACTTTACTCAAGTAAACTTAAATAAACTCTTAACTTTTATATATAAAAAAAAACCCTACCTGATAATTAAAATAACTATACCTACTAACACGCAACACTCCAGATGAAACTTATTGAACATATTTTTGTGCTTAGTTCGAAACCAAGGCGTATTCAGTAGGGAAGTAACGAAAACCAGCTTAGCGAATGCGAAAGCGAATAGTACATTTTAATTTTTGCGAAAGCAAATGCAAATATTACAATTCGATAAAATATCACATGCAAATAAATTTATATAAGAGTAAGTCTAGATGATAATTAATAATAAGTTTACAAAATATTAGGCAAACAACCCATTCATACTTTGGTCCTAAAACCTGGGACTCTGTTCAACATTTCATGTGAAATGCTGCTAAATACATACTTATGAAGAAAACTTGGAATGAATTTTTCCTGAAAAAATCTAGCAGAAGTAGTACTCTGATCATCTTGGGAAAAACATATGAAATATATCTTCAAAATTTTAAGTTTTCATAAGAAATAATATCAGTGGCACTTGTTTCGCGTGGAATTTACAACAAACAAGGACTAATTAATATTGTTGTACGAAGTAATGAATGGTGTTCAAAAGTTTGAAACTGAAAAATATTTCCAAACACCACTGGATTTTGGTTTCATTTTGATACTTATACTCATAATTATGAGAACTTATTGATAGAAAAGTTTTCCGCTAAAATATTAAAGTTTTACATGTAAGTACATGCATCTTTTTCATGCTGGTTTAAAATAATTTTCCTCTTTTTGATGTTTGTTCAATGTAAACTATTTTCGTAAAAGAAGTACAAATTTTTGTTTGTCTTTAGTATTCGCTTGAAATTTTCGCATACATTTTAGCGAATGCAAATAGCAAAAGTAAGCGAATTATTTGCGAATGCGACAGCGAATGCGAACATTCGTTACATCCCTAGTATTCAGTATCAGTTGAACTCTTCCCTACAGCAATTTTACAACACAAAAAGCAACACGTAGTTGCTATGCTACAAAACCAATCTGTCAGAAAATTTCTAAGCAAATTTTGACATTTTGGTTCAAATTGGTCAATTTGGCATCAACAGCTGATAATCAGCCGGGCGGAAGAGGTCACCTGAAACGGGAGTCGCCTTGTACGAAACGAGGGAATTTTAACAAAACCAGTGTGACACACAAAATGGCTTTTCTCACATAAGTGTTTCTGTATCTTTATTTTGCGAAAACTCTGTCATTTAAATACATTTCCAGCAATTATTGGAAGGATGTGAGAAAAAGTATTTCTTTAATAATATTTTCTGAAAAGTTTCTCGCAAGAACTGTCAAAACAAGTCGCATTTTAAATTGGTGCGAAAACAGCCAAATTGTACAAAAACATATGAATTTTTTTAATTTATGTGTAAAAATATGAAAAATAAACTAGTTGAAAAGATATGCAACGAATTGTTGAGCTAAAATTATTATTAACAAGTCAATATGTTTATATATATATATGTATATATATATATATATATATATATATATATATATAGTTTTTTGTGTAATTATCTTATGTAGACAGTTGATAAATTTCTTTCAAGCATTTCATTAATAGTCTTGTTCATTATTTGAATTTCATTTTTGTTGTAAATTATATCTTTTGTTTTTGTTATTGAAATAATATTTTAGTGACATTTTATTTTTAATTTACACACGATTACTGGATATATTCCAGTACAAGCAGAATTAGTGTTGTATATATTCGCATTCAAATACAGAAACTCTTTTTTCTCACATATCGAGAAAGGATGAAATATTTTGTTCCACACGTTATATGAGAACTTTTACGACGCGAGCTATCAGAAACGAATTATTTTCCTTTGTGGTAGTCACATTGCAAAGTGTGTACATAGCATTATATTTCTGCCGCCGCCCACCACAGCTATCTGCGTCGTCTTCTAAAAGATCTCGGCCTGATGTCCTGCTTAAATATAGTTTGTTGTCAGAGATGGGCGCGATTCACGTGATTAAAGGTAGAATTAGTAAAATCGTATCGTTCTACTTTACAGCTTGCCGTATCGTTCAGCTTTGTGTACAAGTTATAGAAAATTCAACAGTTTGCACAGCACATTTTTTTGTCTGGCCTTTAATGCGGCTTTTTTGACATTCGCTACAGAAAAATCTGTTTTCTGTAGATTTATACGTCAGCAGTGCTACCACCACATATTTTATAACTAGTAACATGCCAAGGCACATTCACAAGGTAGTAGCGGAAATTCAGCTGAGTTATTTTTTTTTTCAAATTAAAGTTCATCGGAAACTTCAAAAATTTTTTACGAAAGAGAAATTAAAAGAAAATGTTAAAAAAATTCAATATGAAAAATATTTTATTAAAAAAAATTCTGTGAAAACAAATTTATAAATATGAAAAAACTATTAAAAAATTGTGAGAAGTGCTAAACGTTGCAAATGTTGTTAGTGGTAGCTGCCGCGGAGAAATATTTTCAAAGTTATGTGAATAATTTTTATTATTGTTATGTTAAACAAATTCTATTTTTGAAGTTTTTGATGAACTACAACCCATGTTGTTTTTTTCATTGTTGTATTTTTTCATTGTTTTTGTAATCCTGATACTACCTGGAAATGAATCTGCCTTGTAACATGCATTGCATATCGTACGGCTTTTGTCAGCTGACACGCAACTTCACGATACGATTTTACTAATTCTACCTTAAAACTAAATTATAAGTTTTGTAATGTATACATCTTTACCAAGGCACATTAAATACGGGTACACGCATTAAGGTACGGTCACACTTGACAAACATTTGCCCAGAAAAGCGTAACCAGTAAATACTAATGCAAAATGTTTTGCTTCAGACACGTGTTTATTAATTTAATTAGTTTCGTATTTAACAAATACACAAAGTTATAGAATAAAATATTATTGGAAACTATTGAACTTAATAAACACGTGTCTGAATCAAAAGATTTCTCATTAGTATTTACTGGTTACGTTTTTTTGGGCAAATGTTTGTGTGACCGTAACTTTAGAGCGCATGTGGGATGACTCACTATTTCTTGAAATTGAATTACCTGCTGTCAATATGCCTTGGCCGTGCATGAGAAATATATATGTATTAAATATTTTACTTCGTGAGCCAGCACAATATTAAATCAAGTGATACTCACGATTCCATCTCTGGTAGATATTTATTATTTCAAAAACCATGCTGCGTAGACAGGCCAGGCTAAGGCGCGAATACTTGTTCAATAAAGCGAAAAACAATCGCCAACTTAAAACACATGCAGAAAGGACGAAACTTCAGCAATGTTTAATTGAAAACAAATCCATTCATGGAGATATACAGCGGGATGCGGTCGAAAAACAAGCGAAATCTAAATATGATACCATTGGTAATGTTCACTTAATTCATTAAAAAAATTCATACATGTGCGCTTACATACTATGTTCATAAACGTAATTTTTATAATTTTAGATAAGAGTATTTCAGAATTTGATGATGAATATCGGTATGCAGGCAGCGAAGATCCGAAAATAATGATAACGACTTCACATGAACCTTCTGCTAGATTAAAAATGTTTGTCAAAGAGTTAAGGCTAACGCTGCCAAATTCTCAACGCATGAACAGAGGAAAATACGAATTAAAACAAATCGTACATGCCTGCCAAGCAAACAATGTAACAGATTTAGTTATTGTTCACGAACACCGAGGCATGCCAGACAATCTTGTTGTTTGCCATTTTCCTCATGGACCGACTGCATTTTTCAACATATCTGGCGTAGTAATGCGTCATGACATACCAGACATTAAACACATGAGCGAACAGAAACCTCATTTAGTGTTTCATAATTTCAAAACAATCTTGGGGCAACGCGTAATGAACATATTAAAACATCTTTTTCCCGTACCCAAAGTGGACTCGACCCGAGTTTTAACATTTGCCAATCACGATGATTTTATTTCATTTCGACATCATACATACCGATTTGTAAACAAGGAACTGGAGCTTCATGAAGTTGGTCCCCGTTTTCAACTTAAATTATATCAAATAAAATTGGGAACAATCGAGGAGATTAATGCAGCCAATACTGAATGGGTTTCTAGGCCGTTTATGAATACTTCTAAAAAAAGGCGTTTTTTATCAGATGATGATGGCTGGGAGGAAGATGAAAACGGAAACTGATGTATTAAAATCTTAAATTTTAAAAACAAAAATCATTAACTTGTTTTAACCAAAAACATAAAATAAAAAATGGGCGCAATATAGGGATCTTAATGTCGTTATAAATTAAAAAAAGTTAAAATATTTTACAGAAGCAAGAAGTTTTAGCGCAGTATGCATATCGTCACCTTAAATGCAAACTTGAGTTAACTACACAAAAATTCGAAATCGAGTTTTTGATTGATTATGATTCATTTTATCAAACTACATGTTCACGCAAAAATTTAGACCTCTGCGATCAAAAACGACGGCTTTATTAAAGAATCAAACGGACGTAATTACAAATGCAATTTTTTTGCAAAGAACGTAACTAACATAAAAGCTTAAATATATGTACATAAAAAGGAAATAATGGTTCAAAACATATAAGTACATATCGAAGGCCCCATTCTAAAACATGCTGTCAAAAAAGCTGGTTCAAAGTTATCTCGGGAATGCTATGAGATAGAAACTTGAGACTTTTTGTAATCATATAACAATTGCCATATATTTTTCTAGTTTATTTGAACTTTATAAATAAATTAAAATTCTTAAATTTAATTCAAGAAACATTGCCTTCATCTTACTAGCCAAATATGGATGCATGCTTTCGGTCATTGGGTATAAACGTCCACCCAGAATTTGCTCTTATAGTATTACATTTTCCAACAAAGAGCTTTATGATTTTCCGTCATGCAAAAGAGTTCGGAATTTTGTGTCATGACATATTGGTATATTGAATGTTTTAGCAATTTCTTGCCAAGATTCGTCAGCACGATTATCGTCATCAATTATAGAAATTTTTTCTCACGTAGAAAATTTGGGTTGAATTAAAACAGAACTGACTACGTTTGTGATGCATTACATATTCACTTGCAGACAAATCAAAATTTTATTGTTTTGATATCGCAACTATGATCAAAATTTATATTTTTCTTAATTCTGACACCATTGTATAGAGGCTTTTGAATTTTTGTAGCTCAAAATTTTTTCGTTATAACTATAGATCGTGTTTTGAATATTTTTATAAGAAAAAATTTTCAATAAAGAGGTGTTTTTTCAGCGAACCGAGAAAAAGATTCCTTATATTCAGTTTCAAATACTCGTATATGTAACCACTAAGGTTTTGTAACATATGTATATCAGGGCTATCATGAATAAAATTCCGTGTGAAATTTATCCCTTTTCCAATTAGATTTTTTTTTTTAATGTTTTTATGGGAGTTGTTAAAATTTAAGTTTAAAGTTTTTAAACGCACTAATAATCCCAAATTATTATTTTACTTATTACTTATTATTTTACTTAATAAGTAAAATAATAATTTGGGATTATTAGTGCGTTTAAAAATTTTAAACTTAGAATGTTTTTTGTTTTCCCTATTGTTTGCAATTAGTTGGAATTTTTCCCTGGGAAATATTTCACGTGGAATTTTTTTCATGATAGCCCTGAATATTTTGAGTTGTGGTAAAAGTATACTAATGAGTTGTTTAAGCAGCAACGAAATGCATCTAGATGTGCCTAACTAACAACAAACAAAGTTTTTTAATTTGCAGATTTAAGTTGCCAATTTTTTATTTTTTTATTAAAATAATTAAATGTCAACATAAGTACATATATATGTTAACATATATATATATATATATAAAACTAGCTACACCCGGTGTGCTTCGCTACCTCGATCGACTTTA
Organism: Tachina lurida; assembly: GCA_944452675.1. Classification (NCBI taxonomy): domain Eukaryota; kingdom Metazoa; phylum Arthropoda; class Insecta; order Diptera; family Tachinidae; genus Tachina; species Tachina lurida. The sequence goes on from OX101754.1 coordinate 81,976,119, forward strand.
AAATTTACCTCCATCGTCTTTTAAATTTCATGTACATCGATTTGAAGGTGTCGGAGGAGCCGAAATTAGGGACATAGAATATGTCTTCTATGCTTTTAATTTCATTAAAATCGATTTCAACGTTTCGGAGGAGCAGGTCTCATCTTCTACCTCGCTGTCTTAATTTTGAGAAGATACATAGAGTATATCTTCGAGTTGAGACTCAGATATTGTCCCCTACTTCCTCGTTCTGAATTTCATTAAAATCGGTTTAGTTGTTTTGGAGGCACAAATTTCTCCCCTTTCGCTCTCCTGGTTTGAAAATGTACATAGCCTATGTAAGTTTTTAGATACAGATCTATCTATGTTTTCAAAATTAAGATAGCCTATGTGACTCTTTAGACCCAGATCTATCTATGTTCGACAATTTATAAAAATCGGTTTTTACGTTTCGGAGGGACATACATTTCCCACGTATCGCCCTCCTGGTTCTAGGTTTGAAAATGTACAGATCCTATGTAAGTTCTTAGATGCAGATCTGTATATGTTCTAAATTTTCTTAAAATCGGTTCGGAAATAGGCGGAAATGTCCCTCTATAACCCTCCTGGTCCTAGTTTTAAAAGGTACAGAGGCTATGTGACTTTAGATGTTCTAAATTTAATTAAAATCGGTTCGAACGTTTCGGAGGGGCACAAGTTTCCCTCTATAAACCCTCCTAGTCCTAGTTTTGAAAATCTACATAGCCTATGTGAATTTTTAAACGCAGATCTATCTTTGTTCTAAATTTCATTACAATCGGTTTCAACGTTTCGGAGGGGCACAAATTCTCCCCTATCGCTCTCCCGATCCTAGTTTTAAGAATTCACATAGCCTATGTGACTTCTTGGACGAAGATCTTAGAACGTTTTGGAGGGGCGGAAATTTCTCCCCTATTGCCGTCCTGGTCCTATTTTTAAAAAAGGTAATACCCTTAAACACTCCCGGAGTTGCTCATATAAGTCCACCAAATTCCATTGCGATCGTTTGTACGAAGTTTATAGGGAATATGTAAAATTTTTTTCGGAATTTTGCAATTTTTTAAGCAAATTTTAAAATGTTTCTTTTCAACGTGGGAAAGTTTAAATCAAATGTCCACAGACACTACTCCCTCTATCCTCTTCTCCCTAACCTATTTTCCTAGTTCTAGTTAGGTGGTCCTACCCAGCGATGCCAATTTAGCGCGTTTCGCGCTAGATTTAGCGCGTTTTAACTACTCCAAACGCGCTTTTTTTTCGTGTTAGCGCGTTTAATAAAAACAGCGCTAACTAGCGCGTTTTGGATAAAGTCAGTAACATCATTTCAGTTAATTTTTTTTTCTTTTTTTGTATAAATTTACCAATTTTATAGTAGATATCCAAAACTCTAATAAATTTTTTTTGATGTGTAAACATCTATACGATAGGGGGTAAAAATCTTTTTCACAAAACAATCACAAATTTTGAGTAAGATGTTATCTATCAAATCAGTGTGAGCGAATTTTAATGCATACCTGCAGGAGAAATTATTATTAATTAATAATAGGTTTGATCCCGTACTTTTTGGGCAAAGTTCGGTAAAATGAGAACAAGCTATAATTTCTCTCAATAATACAAAAAATTTACAAAAGTACGGGAACAAGAAAAACCAAAAATGTTTACCAAAAGCCAAAGCACAAGTAAATACATACTTACACACATACACATGCATGCGTTTACTTACATGTTGTGACATATCTAGAGCGTTTTGTTTCTTAATTTTACATAAAAACTGATAAAAATTAGTTCACCACTTGTTTATAAACCTTTTTGATAAAAATTTCCAATGTATTTAGTGTTTAGGACAATTTAATTTTACTTTGTAATTGGTTATTTTTCAAACAGCTGATTGTTTATCGGCTTGCCCAAACTAGCCCAAAGAAAAAATACGGGCTGTTTCGGTCAAGAAGAAGAAGAACATTACTCTCTCAAAAGCTCCCTTACTTGCCCAAACTTTGAGTACGGGAACAGTTTTCGGTAAAATTGGGATCCCGCGGGCGCCCAATGTGGAGTACGGGATCAAACCTAATTTTAATAGAAATTGCTTGTGAAGTTTAATAGTGTTGCCAGTGAGGATAATTTGGTTAAAAAGTTGAAATATATAAAATAAATATAAACTGAGACATTATTAGATTTAATTGAACTATAGTGAATTTTTAATCAGAAATAATTTCTTAATCAGGCTTGAGTTCAGTAATTTCAATTCTTATGAATGAAATATTTTTATTAATTAATGTGAGTATCTAAAGAATAGAAGAAAAATTAAACTAGACACTATTAGCTGGGGGAAATACCGATATTTTTCTGTGCAGCCACGCACTTCATCAGCACCCATGTCTATCTACTGTAGAAAGCAAAAACAAAGTAACATAAAGCCACTACAGTAATACTTATATGTATGTACCGATGGTGCATCGAATAAGTAAAAATAATTAATGTGATGATCGTAAAAGATAAGTAAGAATAGTTAAACATACATAGGTAGAGTGATATAACTTCGTGCTAACCTAAATAGAAAATGGAAAAACAGAAAATGAATAGTGATACTTACAAATGTGTTTGCCAAAGGCAAATCAATAATTGTATACACAATCAATTCTCATATTCCATTTCATAGAAATTTAAGTTTAATAGCTGATGTTAATAATAATCTCTACCCCAGTAGATAGACATGGGTGCTGATGAAGTGCGTGGCTGCACAGAAAAATATCGGTATTTCCCCCAGCTAATAGTGTCTAGTTTAATTTTTCTTCTATTCTTTAGATACTCACATTAATTAATAAAAATATTTCATTCATAAGAATTGAAATTACTGAACTCAAGCCTGATTAAGAAATTATTTCTGATTAAAAATTCACTATAGTTCAATTAAATCTAATAATGTCTCATTTAATTCATCATGGGCACGTGACAAAAATATGTTCACTTGGCGATCACTGTTCATTTGGCCAGAACTGCTTCAGAATGCTGGAAAGCTAAGTCAACTGTAGAAAGCAAAAACAAAGTAACATAAAGCCACTACAATAATACTTATATGTATGTACCGATGGTGCATCGAATAAGTAAAAATAATTAATGTGATGATCGTAAAAGATAAGTAAGAATAGTTAAACATACATAGGTAGAGTGATATAACTTCGTGCTAACCTAAATAGAAAATGGAAAAACAGAAAATGAATAGTGATACTTACAAATGTGTTTGCCAAAGGCAAATCAATAATTGTATACACAATCAATTCTCATATTCCATTTCATAGAAATTTAAGTTTAATAGCTGATGTTAATAATAATCTCTACCCCAGTAGATAGACATGGGTGCTGATGAAGTGCGTGGCTGCACAGAAAAATATCGGTATTTCCCTCAGCTAATAGTGTCTAGTTTAATTTTTCTTCTATTCTTTAGATACTCACATTAATTAATAAAAATATTTCATTCATAATAATTGAAATTACTGAACTCAAGCCTGATTAAGAAATTATTTCTGATTATAAATATAAACTTTTAAATAAAATAACGTTTTAAATGTCAAATATTTGTTTAAAAGATACATAGCAGTCTTTATAAAGAATTTATAATATTATTTTATAACATATCTTCATTACGTACTGTTGCCTTGCACTGAAGGTGGTGCACGACAATCGGGTAACAATCTCCATCTCATGCCAATTATTATGGATGGAGATTTTAGTACAAATTTTATTTGACGTTTTCCACTTGCATATGAGCAATTCTCCACAAACTCCCACAACTAATAATTCCACTACTATACATGCAGTTTTCCATACAGTAGAGTCAAACATTTATATATCTTATTTTAGTTACCATAAGCCAATATTAAAAAAAAATTCATTACTAGATGTTTACACATCTCCTCTCAGCTGTTGCAAATAAAATTTTCTTGCCTGTGATTAGAATTGAAAACGCATTTTAATACTGTAAATGGAAAATATGTAACAGCCGTAGAGACCAATGGGTTTTTCGACTAACTCTGACACGGTGAACATATCCCAGCAGGTTCCAACCCTCCCATTGGGTACACTGTTCATAAAAATTAAATGAAAAAAACTATAACGAATATTTACATTCAACACACACACGTACTTCACCAATGATACCTTTTTTTTAATATTTTTCTGAGGCAGGTGTTATCCCCAGAACATGCCCACCCAACGATGTCACAATTAGATCCTCAACAAATAATTTTTTTTTTGTGACCCTATACTGGACCAATCTTCTTCCTACATCAACTTACTTCCATGCCATACCTTTTTGTTTTTATTCCATACTCATCATCTTTGTTCTTTCTTTTCAGATAATTTTTTACACTGTTTTATTTTTTATTATATATATAATTTAAACTTATGCTAATTTTTATGCTTTTTTTCTTTTATAAATACAAATAAAACTATAATCCGGATGATGGGTTACAAAATTTCCTTTATATAATAAATTTTTAATTTTACTATATTATTTTAATTTTAGGCGTTATTTCATTTGTAATATAAAATTTTTTTTTTCGCAATTCTAATTTCCTTTCTTGCTTTCCACGTTTATCGAGTGGCCCATATCAAACACTCTCCAATTTTCTACAAATTCTAATTCTTTAATTTTTTTCCTATCCTGAGAGAGCTCCCTAAGGTTAGTATTTTCCTTTCTATCATTTGCAATACAAATTCCTTATTTTCTTATGGTTCTTGATTTCTTTTGATTTGAACCCCTATTAAAATTTTCGTAGGAAAGCAATAAATTTTGCGGTTTTTTCCACTCGCGAACTATATTACTAATATAAAATTCAAATCAAATAACGCTGATTTTATAATTATAGCAAAGCTAAGACAAACACTACTATACTATAAAAATAGAATATTCTTTTATGTTATACTACAGTCGTGGCTAAATTCTTGGGACTTTTCTGTATACAAATTACTTTCGATTTAATTATTTTGGATTTTATAAATATAAACCTTTAATATGATTTTCTAGGGAACTTATATACTTTTTCGTGTTTTATTTTAGATCACTTCCCTCATTCGTATATTTTTGTTAGTGTTATGCAAGGTACTTGTTACCTGGTTTCAGCTTTAGTAACCTCATTCGATTTGTTGAAATATTTGTCCTGTTGTTTTACTCGCTATACTTTGAGGCGTTTTTTTCTTCCTGGACAATTGGCTTTATTTTCCTTTCAACTTCAACCCAATCTTTTTATCAAAACCAGCTATAGATATTCAATAAACAATTTTTTTTTTCAAATATAATTTACTCATCCACTACATATAAATGAATCTTAATTATTACTGCTTACTTTTTTTTTTCTTGCACAACCGTTCCTTTTATTTTTTTATAACTCCATTTGCTTGGCTGATTATATCTCCACTAGGCACTTCTTTGAGTTTATTTACATATACGTACATATTACTTAGATCACAGCAAATGAACTTTCTCTACGTTATTTTTTTTATATGCCACGAGGCTACTAGTCCAAACCCTTTATTGAAAATGATTCCCTCGTCTTAAATCGCCTACATCCAACCTATATATTTTCCATTTGGATTTCCCATATATTTCCATTTTCCATTAGTTTTTTTCTCCCGCCGAATCTGCCATCTTTTTTTTCTGTCATTTATGAATTATTCTAGATCTTTCGAATCCGCTACTTAAGTTATTTCTTTTTTTATATTTATAACCGTTTAAAAAAAATGTTTTTAAAGAAAACTTAATTACATATGCATAGATTTTTTTGTTTGTATTCTTCTATATACAGCATACATGTATCCTATATATTTTCCAATCAATATTTAAGTCGGTTTTATCATTTCTCTAATTAGATTGCTTATTTCCATTTCACAGGAAATCATAAAATGTATACAGTTAATATATTTTCATTCATTTTCCTAGTATTTTATTTTAAACATTTCTTTTCATGTCGTTACACCCGTTCTTGAATTAGACATACAACCCTGCAACTTGCAATCCACATACGTTCGCTATGAATTACACTAACACGCAGTGCTGGTAACCAAGGCACATTCACAAGGTAGTAGCGGAAATTCAGCTGAGCTATTTTTTTTTCAAATTAAAGTTCATCGGAAACTTCAAAAATTTTTTACGAAAGAGAAATTAAAAGAAAATGTTAAAAAAATTCAATATGAAAAATATTTTATTAAAAAAAATTCTGTGAAAACAAATTTATAAATATGAAAAAACTATTAAAAAATTGTGAGAAGTGCTAAACGTTGCAAATGTTGTTAGCGGTAGCTGCTGCGGAGAAATATTTTCAAAGTTATGTGAATAATTTTTATTATTGTTATGTTAAACAAATTCTATTTTTGAAGTTTTTGATGAACTACAACCCATGTTGTTTTTTTCATTGTTGTATTTTTTCATTGTTTTTGTAATCCTGATACTACCTGGAAATGAATCTGCCTTGCTGGTAACCGTACCATGTGTATTTCATATGTTTCCATTATTATTGTTTTTTTATTTTCTTATTTACTACACACTCCTGGATAATAAATAATTCTGCAAAAACTAAACGGCGAAAGCAACAAATAAATCACTGCTAAAAAAAACATAAACATGAACTTGCCAATGTTAGCCACTATATGCTAGCGGTTTTATTATATTCGCTTGGAAGAGGTGGAACATCGATACAATTGATAGTGGGCAAAATCATCAACCAATTTGTGAAAGTTTTTTTTTTTATTGGAGGTATATACTTTTCCCCTCTGAGGTATCAATCCTCCCGCAACAAATATTTTTAAATTACACAACTACAAATATGAAGTCGTACTTGTGACAAAAAAATGTATATAACTTATCAAGGATCTATTATAGCTGAAGTACAAAAATCATTTAAATCGCAAAACTATTCGACATTTCATACGAGTATGTTGTTATCTATCTGATTCTGTATTAAATTATTTTAGTTATTTAGGATATAATTTCGAAGAAGCAATCACCCTTATTCCATTTGTCGACATCGACGTCACTTTAACACAATACTAAAAAATTAGGCTTTGTATACCCGTTCTCGAAAACAACTGACTCCTGTTGGCAGGCTAATGCCATTTTCTAGAATTAAGGGAACGGAAATATATTGTCATTAGCACAAAATTGTTCTCGAGAGCGAGTAAACAAGCCCCAATTTTTTGATATTGTGTTAAAGTGACGTCGGTGTCGACAAATGGAATAAGGGTGAATATTGCAAAATCTGGAAAAGAGTTGTTAAAAAAAGTATATTTACTAATACATACATCGACTTTTATTCAAATTTAATTTAGCGCGCAGAAAAATAGCGCGTTTTAGCTATAAATAGTTGACAATGTTGTAACTCAGCGCGTTTTGAGAAGGGGAATAGCGCGTTTGGGTTGTAAATAGTTGGCATCACTGGTCCTACCTAAATAAAAATAATATAACGATAACACAACACTTTTTCGATTAAGTCGACTTAAGCGATTATTCCATGTAGCCACAGATATATTTCTTAACTGAAGTATAAATAAAGCAGTACACATATGAAATATATAGAAATTTTTGTTACTTTTTGTCGCATTTTGGTTACTTTTTTTTCATATTTTGGTTGTGGCATCGCTACACACTGGCTGCATTCTTATGGCGATTATACACGTTCCTACAAATCGTACGATAAATCGTACAAGTATGAAATTAGTAAATTATATCATGCTGTCGTGCTGCTGTCGAAAATCAAAAATTTTTTATTTTTGTGGGCGGAGCTTCGCTAATTACGATAATAAGTATTGTGTATCATGCTGTTGTACAGCAAAATTTGTTCTATGAGGAGCTGATTTAGAATACGCAGTGTTTCTGCTGCTCAATTTTAAAATTAGCTTTATGTAGCGGATATTTTAATTAAAAAAAGAACATAAAACATTATTTTAACGACTTTTTTTGCATTATTTTTTTATTATTTTCAACTGCAGTTCACTTATTATTAATAAATCCACCACATTATTCATTTATCCGCGTGTGTATTGCCTTAAAAATTTTCTTTCAAATGAATTAGTATGATTTGTAGTAACGTGTATCTGAAAACCCGTACTACAACTCATACTACGCTAAGTACGAAATTAAGTATCGTGTATAGCCTGCAATGAGAAATGAGATTTGCATTTCGGTATCAAAAAAAAAAAAATTAGTACTTTTTTGATAGCGAGAGTACCAAAAATTATAATTTGTTTATTTGAATTTTATTAACAAAAATTCACTCTCAAAGAAATAAAAATAGGAACACATACAAATAGTCGGTTGGCAGATATAATGTATTTTGAATATACTGTGCCGCAAACATGAAACCAACCGACGAAATGTTAAAGTTATAACAAGAATAGTTTTTAGACTTCAATAAATCTTTGGCCTGAATTAGTCTTGATACTGTTGGAACATAAAGGCAGTTCCTTTGGAAAAGGTGGACACTCCTTTTGTGCTGTGATAAAAAAAGAGAGAAAAAATTCGAGTTAATAAAATGCAAGCTTTCTTGATTGCAAAAACGATCTTCTGTGAGATATCATGTATGCATACATTTTTATATGGCTTCATATTTACATCTTATTTCTATATATGGATTCACATATGAAGAGCTTCATAATTAAATTTCCATATATGACCTCATATATTATAATAAATTTCATATATTAGTCCATGTATCAATTCATTATGGCCCTATGTTCCACTTTGGAACGACGGGAATAAATATATATATATATATATATGTATGTCAATTCATATATAATATTTTTGCCACAGTGATGCATTTTGAGTTTTTTGATTTAGGGCCAAATTAACGATTTAAAAGGGCCAAAATACCTTTGATAGGGCCTAAAAAGTTCTTTAATGTACTTGACTATAATCTGTTAATTTAAATAAAAACAAAAGTATGTATGCATTAATAATATCAAACATGTGATTTATTTTGTTTAGGGTAAAAACAGAAATTAGCGATAAAAATTCAAAGTTTTTAAAGTATTTTTTATTAAATTAAAGCAAATTCATATTATATATCGACCCATAACTGCCAAAAAAAGCTTAACCGACAAATTTTTTGGACTTTGTTTTTTTTACGAAAATCGATTATTTACCACCGCAAATTATCGATTATGGTTAAAAAAATTAATGCTATGTTTAGACGACGAGTTGAATCACCTGCTTCGCTCTCTGAATCATGTTTATGAATCATGCTGTTTAGACTACGCATTCGTGCTTCGTGTGCATCGTGACAATTTAGTGCTTTTCGTACTAGATTTAGAGTTTTTCAATTCACAGTGCGGAATTTTTCAAATTGTTGCTTTAAAAAGAAATTAGTGCCTTTTTTTGGTGCTTTTCACCTTTGATTTTAGTGCGTTTTACAAATCTACTAAATATTAATTTGTTAAAGTGTGGTGGCTTTATTTTCACTTTCAAAAACTATCTGCTTTCACCCCTTTTAGACATGCAAAGTTTCCTTTGCAGAATGTTAATTCAGCTTGGTGAAATATGAAGGAAGAAAAACTTTATCTTTCATAGTGAGAAAAAATAATATATTTCTAGCAATTACAGAGGATACCATACACGTTATAAAATAACTTACAGCCTGTTTTTCGAAAATGAATAAGTGTATACGTTCGTTAAAATAACGAATGAAATCATGTTTACGTTTTGGTAGCATTTATTAATTTTCATGTGAGTCACAACAAAAGAGCTTTCAGTTTTACACACTCATAAAATTTCTTATGTAAAATTAATTAATAATCGGTCTACATATTTTTTTTCTTTAAGTTACAAAAAAATTAAATTAACGAGAAAATGTGAATGACTTTTTCATAAAATTTAAAATAAATTTAAAATGAATTTTATTTAAAATGTTTCATCGAATTTTTTTAATAGATTTTATTTTTTTTATTCTTTCACTGTAATAATTTTTTGAGTTTATATTTTTGGTTATAACTAAAAAGCTCTTTTTATGTCAAAACTAAAGCTTTAGAAAATGTTTTATAAAAATCAAATTTTAAACGTTATCGTTTATAAATGAAACATAAAAACGAAAGGGCTTATGTTTTCGAAAAACAGGCCGTTAATTACAATAATCTAATTACTAACCACTGAGGGAAGCAATGTATTGCTTTCTTGATAACGAAAGCTTTCAAAAATGCTTCTGAAAAGTACTAACGTAAGGCTCTCTAACAAAGTGGACAAAAGTAAAAAAATGTACACCAGTAACTTTTGCATCTGAGTACATAAAAACTACACATTATTGCTTCTGTAAAACGAATTAGTAAAGCAAAAAATTAACGGCTTTTTGGAAACTGAATGCATTGCTTCTAGCTGGCTTACAAAAACTTTTCTGGGAAGCTCTAATTTTTTCTGGGATGGTGAAATTGAAGAAATAGAACGAAGTTTTAGAAATTTAAGGATACATAAATGGAAAAATTTGCTCAAATCTGGTCAATTTTGGATTGAAGTTTATAATTATAGAAATTCAACTAATCATAATCCATTTCTAATACTGTCAATATTTTCTCTAAGACTCTTAACATTACCATGTTGAAATGTTGTAGTAGAAATGACTTTTAGCGCTTATAAATATTATAAAAGTAAGTTAGAAATACAATAATGATTTTATAAATCAAATTGTTTCATTCATATAAAATACGGTCTAAAAAGAAAAGGCTTATGTTGTTCAGAATGTAAAATACTGAACCATGTTCATGTAAAAATTAATTCAGACGAAACACCTAAAAATCTAATTGTTTTATTAAAACAGTTTTATGGCCAGAGGAAAAAGATGAAACTGCATTTCTTGAAACGAGGAGTATAATTCTCGTTGATCATCTTTTGTTAAAATAGTACACCATAATTGGAGTGTCTTCCCAAATGAACTTCAATTATTTTACTACTCTTATTCTACTTATAAGCAAAATCGAAATATGGCTCGATATAATTGAAATTATTACAAAAACCTATGAAATGTAGTAAATTTAAAATTGTAGTTAACTTAAATTTTTACTAATTTAATACATTTATAATTAGCCATATGGGCTTTCTCTGTATTGCTAATAAATAGATAAATATAAAAAAATAAATAAAAATATATTTATGTACATATATACATACATATGTACATATATACGAGTACTTATTTCATTTAGTGCTTTTTTATGAACACACAGTGGTTTTTGCTCTAAAAAAGTTGGCATCACTGTTCGCGTGGCATTTTTTTTATGTATATTCACACAACATACGTATCATACGCACGTATGTATGTATATACATGCATACACATAAGCATACATACTTTACATAAATTCCATTCATGCGAAATCTTGTTTTTGAAGGCATCTCTATATTTTCTTCTTATTTTTCCTTTTTATATTATTCATAACTTAACTAAATTTATTTATATTAAACTCACATCTATGTTTTCTGGTTTGTTTTTATTTGCTTACAAACACACACATACACATTTTTTTTTCATATACATATTTATTTATTGTATCTTCAAAAATGAACTAACAATAAGTAATCAAATCTTAAATCTAAATATAATTATTAGGCCCGACCAATATCGGACATAAGCTTAGTGATAGTTATAAATAATACATAAGTAGTGATAATCAAAAAGAAGTATTTTTAAGCAGTCCCATCTGGAGTGTTGGGTATAAGAGCCCTTGTGTCCCTTTTTTTTAAGCGGATGTGTCCAGTAAAGCTCAAAATATTACGTGCAAGCGGATTAGGATGTGACTCGAGTTTAGTTAAATATTTGCCTGCGTATTTTGCAATTTCTTCACTCACTAGTGGTATATTTAAATCACGATGAATATTTGAATTTTTAACGTACCATGGATTTTGTTTTGCCTTCGTTGGATTCTCTCGACATTTGAAGCTGAAGCAGTGCCCCACAGCTGAATTCCATAGCACCATATTGGCTTCAAAAGCGACTTGTAAAGTTTGCAGTCTAGGCTGAGTGTTGAATATCTGCCAATTAACCAATATATTTGAGTCAATTTAAGTTTCATTTGGGTTAACTTAGAGTCAATATGATATTTCCATGTAAGCCTTCGATCAAGGTGTATGCCAAGGTATTTGACTTGAGAATGTTGAGGGATATTTTGATTGTTGATTCGAATGGGGGAACAGGTATCTTTTCTTAGGGTAAACGTTATATGAACACACTTTTGTTCATTGACTTTAATTCTCCATAAGTTCAACCATATTTCAAGCTGGGTAATGTGTGCTTGGAGATTGCGGGATGCCTCATCAGGATTTTTGTGAATACTCAAACAGGCTGTATCATCGGCAAATGTAGAAGTGTGGATGTTATTGCTCACAGGCATATCACAAGTATATATTAGATACAAGACTGGCCCCAGAATACTACCCTGTGGCACACCAGAAGATATAGATTCGGGTACACTCATGAAGTCTCCTTCCACAACGGTAAATGTCCTATCAACAATATAACTTTCCAAAAGCTTTTGTATATTTATTGGTAGGTATGTCTTCAATTTTAAAACTAGGCCTTTGTGCCATACTTTGTCAAATGCCTGAGAAACATCAATAAAAAGGGCAGAACAATACTTCTTTTCTTCAAAAGTCCTCCTTATAATTTGAACTAATCTATGCGTTTGCTCAATAGTGCTATGCTGACTTCTAAAGCCAAATTGATGGTCCGGGATGCACCCAGTATCAGCTAAAATTGTGGACAATTTAGTCATGAGCAGCTTTTCGAAAAGCTTTGAAATTGTTGAAAGTAAGCTTATAGGCCTATATGACTCAGCCTTGGTAAGATCTTTGCCTGGCTTTGGAATCATTTTAATCTTGGCAAGTTTCCAGTTATGTGGAAAATACTGCATTCGTAAAATGGCATTAAAAATAAATAGCAAAATTCTTATTGCAATATGAGGCAAGTTCATCAGCATCTTGTTACTAATGCCATCAATACCTGGAGCTTTCTTAGGGTCGAGTTCAGCAACTATTTTTTGTAGTTCACGCATCTTAAACCTTAAGGGACGAGGGGGTAGAGAGACTACACTCGGTAAATCGGCAGCACCCGTACATGAATTGGGAGTGAATACAGATTTTAAATGCTCAGAAAATAAGTTACCTTTCTCACTATCGCTTCTTGCCCAGCCTCCAGTCGAAGTACGCAATGGTGATTTGAGATCAACGGGTCTTTTAAGATTTCTAGTAGCGCGCCATAAAGAGTAATTAGATGTTGACGTTACATCAAGACCTTCTAAATACTTTTCCAGTAATGCAGTCTTTTCCGACGATAGCAGCTCTTTGAGTCGTTTAGTACATTCTTTAAGTCTGATTTTATTTAGGGGTGATCGGTGTTGTTGCCATTCTCTTCTAGCTCTCCTTTTTTCACATACAAGACGTTCGATTTCCGTAGAATAAATTCTATTAAAGCCAGTCTGCGGATAGGAAGTAGTGGCATGTTCAGCAGCCTGTTTAATATATTCGTTAAGATTGGCAATATTAAATTCAATATCATCAGGTGATCTTAGCTGAATGTTTTCTACGCAGTGACTACTAATATATTTTTTGAATCCTAGCCAGTTGACCCTGTTAATCGTTTTCGCATATGAGTTAGTTAAATGACTCCTTAGTGGGTTGAAAATTGTAACTATTGTGGGAGAGTGATCGGAGGACAGATCTACAGAGCCCTCTACGTGAATTAAGTCCCTATGGATATTTTTCGTGACGCCAAAATCTATAACATCTGGAATTTTTCTTACGTCAGTAGGCCAGTAAGTAGGCTCCCCACTCGAAATGACATCTAAGCCCATTTTTGAAATTGTATTAAACAACGCTCTACCTCTAGGTGTAACAAGACGCGAGCCCCAGTACGTATGTTTTGCATTGTAGTCACCAGCTGCCACGAAACAAGATCCAAGCGATTTGTAGAACTTCTCATACTGATCTTCGGTAACTGAAAATCTGGGAGGTGAGTAAATTGATGATATCACGAAGTTCGCACAAAAATTTTCTACGAAAATATTCGTAGCTTGCATATATTCTTCACTAACGTTCTCAAGGATATAGTGCTTGAGTCTTGACTTAATTAGAATTGCTGATCCACCGCATGCTCTCCCTCTCGGGTCCTTTGAATCATATAGAGTGTAACCATTTATTTTAAAGCAGCTTCTCGAAGTCAAGTGAGTCTCAGAGACCATCATTATATCAATATTTTTTTCCGTGAGGAAGTGCTCAAGTTCATTTTTATGTTAGCGAATGCCGTTTGCGTTCCAGAAACATAGTTTTAACGTGTTCATGGTTTGTTGACTAATGCTTGAAGCAGAGTATTCTGCATTCTCAGCATTTCTTGCATCATGCTAGTCATATTTGTTGTAAAGTTGTTTATAGTTAGCACCAGATTCTCAATATTAGCTTCAAGACGGCTAAAGTTAAAGCTAGAGTTTGCATTCGTTGAATTACTTGGCGGTGGAACATTTTGTGTGGGAATAGAACTAGTCTTAGCAGCATCGGCATACGATACACGTGAATTAACTAGTTGGCTAGTTTGAGGCAGGGTGGCGGAGTAAGCATTTGCTGATTGAACTGGAGCTAATTTAGATTTTTGACCCATAGCCTGTTTAACGAAAGAATATACACGGCATCCTCTGTAATTAGCGGTGTGATTTTCTCCACAATTACTGCATTTTTTTTCAGCTTGTACTTTTGGCTTGGTACAGTTAGCAGTACCATGCAATTCACCGCAGATAACACAAACTGTAGGTAATTTGCAGTAGGTTTTTGTGTGGCCATATTCTTGGCAATTATGACACTGTACGGGACCTGAACGCTTACGTGGCTCTTCAACTGTGATTTTTCGGTGTAAAAGGTATTTTAGACTATAAATTGGGTGCGTCTCATTTTTCTTTAACTGTATATCATTCGGCTCCAGTTCGACACGAAATAGAGGCTGGGGAATCTTCTCTCTATTGATTATATTGGTAACAATTTTTACATACACATATACCTATTTTGTTTTGATAGCTAGTTCATATAACCCTACGTCTCGACAAGCAATAAATATGTCGACATATATTGCAGCAGTTGTCAAAATTATATTATTGCTAATGGAGACAGCTCATTGCAGGAACTTGCAATATATGTTGCAATAATTGTCAACGCATTTTCGTTAACAATTATTGCAAGCGTGAAACGTCAAACTCGGTGTTAATTTATGTTCGACTTTTCTGTATTACATTTGACATTTATATAATATTAGTGAAATTGGGAAAATATACATATAAATGCATAATAAAATAGGAAAATAGTCTCTTAAAAACGTGTGTAGTAAAATAATTTGTATTGTTATAAATTTATAAACATAAAAATTCGTTCGATTAAGCAGATGTTTACAAGTGAATTATTTTTGTTCAGCACCTTTCCTGTTGAGTTTTACCATATTGTGAGCTACAATTTCCCATAGCCTTAACATAAGTAAAACAATCAGCAATATTGCTCTGTTATTCTGCCGGCGTTATTGCTATATTGCCAACATATTTATTGCTAGTCGAGAAGGGGGGTAAAGTGGCGATTAACTGCGATAAAAGTTAGAGAAGATACCAATTTTACGTGCTTCGCAAGTAGATTCATATTGAATCTACTTGATTCGCTCTCATAATTTTGTATGGCGAAGAAAGTGGATTCGGTCATGATTGGGGCGTGAAGCATGAATAGAGAGCGAAGCACGTACCGTCTAAACATAGTATAAGTTCAAAAATTATGTAGCTTAATACTATGTTTAGACGGTACGTGCTTCGCTCTCTATTCATGCTTCACGCCCCAATCATGACCGAATCCACTTGCTTCGCCATACAAAATTATGAGAGCGAATCAAGTAGATTCAATATGAATCTACTTGCGAAGCACGTAAAATTGGTATCTTCTCTAACTTTTATCGCAATTAATCGCCACTTTATCTGAACTAGCTATCAAAACAAAATAGGTATATGTGTATGTGTGTGTTTGTAAACAAATGAAAACAAGCCAAAAAAAAATAGATGCGAGTTTAATATAAATAAATTTAATTAAGTTATGAATAATATTAAAAGGAAAAATAAGAGGAAAATATAGAGATGCCTTCAAAAACAAGATTTTGCTTGAATCGAATTTATGTAAGTATGTATGCATGTATACACGTGCGTATGATACGTATGAATGTGTGAATATACATAAAAAAATGCCACGCGAACAATGATGCCAACTTTTTCAGAGCAAAAATCACTGTGTGTTCATAAAAAAACACTAAATGCAATATATTTTTTATTTATATTTTTATATTTATCTATTTATTTTCAATACAGAGAAAGCCCACATGGCTAATTATATATGTATTGAATGAGTAGAAATTAAAAATTTAAGTTAACTACAATTTTAAATTTACTACATTTCATAGGTTTTTGTAATGATTTCAATTATATCGAGCCATATTTCGATTTTGCTTATAAGTAGAATATGAGTAGGAAAATAATTGAAGTTCGTTTGGCAAGACACTCCAAATATGGTGTATTAAAAAAAACAATTAGATTTTAGGTATTTCATCTGAATTAATTTTTACATGAACATAGTTCAGTATGTTACATTCTGTAGCTCGTTTCTGTATTTCTCGCATCGTAAAATTTCCCGCATGAAACAAGGGAATCGTGGAAACAGTGTAAATTGAAACACATAATGGCTTTTCTCACATAAGTGTTTCTGTATCGTTACTTTGTGAGAACTATCTGTCATTTAAACAAATTTCCAGCAATTATTGGAACGATGTGAGAAAAAGTGTTTCTGTAACAATATTTTGTGAATAGTTTCTCGCAAGTCGCGGATTTTAAATTGTACAAAAACATGTGAATTTTTGAATTTGTGTGCGAAAATATGAAAAATAAACTAGTTGAAAAGATATGCAACGAATTGTTGAACTAAAATTATTATTAACGATTCGATATGATTATATTTATTTAGAATTTTTTTGTGGAATTTTCTATAATAGAGACAGTTGCTAGAAAAAACTTATTTCAAGCATTTTACATTCACTTTATATTCATGTTCATTATTCAATTTTATTTTTCTTGAAAATTATTATTTTTTTGTTATTGAAATAAAATTTTGTGACTTTTGTTTTCATTTGACACTCGATTACTGGAAATATTCCAGTAAAAACAGATTCAGTGTTGTCTGTTTTCACATTCAAATACAGAAACACTTTTTTTCACAAATCGAGAAACGATGGAATTTTGTGTTTCACACTTCATGTGAGAAATTTTACGATGCGAGAATTACAGAAACGAGTTACTGAACAACATAAGCCTTTTCCTTTTAGACCGTATTTTATATGAATGAAACAATTTGATTTATAAAATCATTATTGTATTTTTAACTTACTTTTAAAAAAGTTATAAGTGCTAAAAGTTATTTCTACTTCAACATTTGAACATGGTAATGTTAATAGTCTTAGAGAAAATATTGGCAGTATTAGAAATGGATTATGATTATTTGAATTTCTATAATTATAAACTTCAATCCAAAATTGATCAGTTTTGAGCAAATTTTTCCATTTATGTATCCTTAAATTTCTGATACTTCGTTCTATTTCTTCAATTTCGCCATCCCAGCAAAAAGTACCGCTTCCCAGAAGAATTTTTGTAAGCCAGCTAGAAGCAGTGCATTCAGTTTCCAAAAAGCCATTCATTTTTTGCTTTACTAATTCATTTTACAGAAGTAATAATGTGTAGTTTTTGTGTACTCAGATGCAAAAGTTACTGGTTTAAATTTTTTTTACTTTTGTCCACTTTGTTAGAGAGCCTTACGTTAGTACTTTTCAGAAGCATTTTTGAAAGCTTTCGTTATCAAAAAAGCAATACATTGCTTCCCTCAGTTGTTAGTAATTAGATTATTGTTGTAATTAAGTTAAATGAGACATTATTAGATTTAATTGAACTATAGTGAATTTTTAATCAGAAATAATTTCTTAATCAGGCTTGAGTTCAGTAATTTCAATTCTTATGAATGAAATATTTTTATTAATTAATGTGAGTATCTAAAGAATAGAAGAAAAATTAAACTAGACACTATTAGCTGGGGGAAATACCGATATTTCTCTGTGCAGCCACGCACTTCATCAGCACCCATGTCTATCTACTGGGGTAGAGATTATTATTAACATCAGCTATTAAACTTAAATTTCTATGAAATGGAATATGAGAATTGATTGTGCATACAATTATTGATTTGCCTTTGGCAAACACATTTGTAAGTATCACTATTCATTTTCTGTTTTTCCATTTTCTATTTAGGTTAGCACGAAGTTATATCACTCTACCTATGTATGTTTAACTATTCTTACTTATCTTTTACGATCATCACATTAATTATTTTTACTTATTCGATGCACCATCGGTACATACATATAAGTATTACTGTAGTGGCTTTATGTTACTTTGTTTTTGCTTTCTACAGTTGAATTGGTTTTTCAGCATTCTGAAGCAGTGATAGCCAAGTGAACAGTGATCGCTAAGTGAACATATTTTTGTCACGTGCCCATGATGAATTAAATGAAACATTTTTAGATTTAGTTGAACTGTAGTGAATTTTAATCAGAAATAATTTCTTAATCAGGCTTGAGTTCTTCTATTCTTTAGATACTCACATTAATTAATAAAAATATTTCATTCATAAGAATTGAAATTACTGAACTCAAGCCTGATTAAGAAATTATTTCTGATTAAAAATTCACTATAGTTCAATTAAATCTAATAATGTCTCATTTAATTCATCATGGGCACGTGACAAAAATATGTTCACTTGGCGATCACTGTTCACTTGGCCAGAACTGCTTCAGAATGCTGGAAAGCTAAGTCAACTGTAGAAAGCAAAAACAAAGTAACATAAAGCCACTACAATAATACTTATATGTATGTACCGATGGTGCATCGAATAAGTAAAAATAATTAATGTGATGATCGTAAAAGATAAGTAAGAATAGTTAAACATACATAGGTAGAGTGATATAACTTCGTGCTAACCTAAATAGAAAATGGAAAAACAGAAAATGAATAGTGATACTTACAAATGTGTTTGCCAAAGGCAAATCAATAATTGTATGCACAATCAATTCTCATATTCCATTTCATAGAAATTTAAGTTTAATAGCTGATGTTAATAATAATCTCTACCCCAGTAGATAGACATGGGTGCTGATGAAGTGCGTGGCTGCACAGAAAAATATCGGTATTTCCCCCAGCTAATAGTGTCTAGTTTAATTTTTCTTCTATTCTTTAGATACTCACATTAATTAATAAAAATATTTCATTCATAAGAATTGAAATTACTGAACTCAAGCCTTTTCATTATTAAAGGAAACAACTTTTGAAAAAGTTTAATAGCAAGTGGTACAATACTATTGACTTCCCCACTCAAAACATGATCTGTCGCAGATTTCGGAAGCAAGTTTAAATAAAAATCTCGAAAAATACAAGTAGTTTTTAAAATGGAGAAAACTCAATTAGAAAGTGTACTCAAAGGATTAAAGGGATTAGTTGAATTTTAAGCTGAAAGGGCCAAAATAGCCCAGAGAGTACCACAGGGCCATCAAACATCCAAAAGTGCCACAAATGGCCCAATTGTGCCACATTTTGCATCACTGTTTTGCCATGTTTAATGCTATATACATATTTCCATACATGAATTCATATATATTTATATACATTCATATATTAAAAATATACATATACATATTTTTTTTAGCTGGGAAGACATTTTATTCACCATTTTAAGAGAAGAGGTGCATCGATTATTTAAAGAACAAAAAACTAATCTTCATACATAAAATTTAATTTAATTTAGATTAAAAACTAACGCAATTAATCGTTAAAATAAAATTTTTTCAATAAAATTTTTTGCAGTAATAGGTTTGATCCCGTACTCCACATTGGGCGCCCGCGGGATCCCAATTTTACCGAAAACTGTTCCCGTACTCAAAGTTTGGGCAAGTAAGGGAGCTTTTGAGAGAGTAATGTTCTTCTTCTTAACCGAAACAGCCCGTAATTTTTCTTTGGGCTAGTTTGGGCACTGAGCTATTTTTTTTTTCAAATTATAGTTCATCCGAAACTTCAAAAATTTTTTACGAAAGAGAAATTAAAAGAAAATGTAAAAAAATTTCAACATGAAAAATATTTTATTAAAAAAAATTCTGTGAAAACAAATTTAAAAATATGAAAAAACTATTAAAAAATTGTGAGAAGTGCTAAACGTTGCAAATTTTGTTAGTGGTGGCTGCCGTGGAGAAATATTTTCAAATTTATGTGAATAATTTTTATTATTGTTATGTTAAAGAAATTTTATTTTTGAAGTTTTTTCAGTGTTGTATTTTTTGATATCATTCAAGGCGAATTCAGTATCAGGTGACCTTATCGCTACAACAATTTTACAACACAAAAAACAACACGTAGTTTGCTATGCTACAAAACCAATCTGTCGGAAGATTTCTAAGCAAATTTTGACGTTTTGGTTTAAAATGCTCAATTTGGTAGCAACAGCTGATAATCAGCTGGGCTGATAAGGTCACCTGATACTGAATTCGCCTTGATATCATTCATTCACCATTTTGTATTATACTGGTAACACTGCATTTGCTCATTGTAGCCAGACAAATAGAAATTAGTTTAAAGTTGGCGACAGCTACAACGGTGGTCGTGCAGTCGTGTAGCCTGCTGTCGTTAAAATAATTGTTACCATAAGAATGTGTGTATCATGATATAAATATAGAAGGTACTTCCATTCTCTCTTTGTTTTTAAAAAATAAGTATTTTTGAAGTTTTTTTTTGAGAGAAATAAAAAAAATTTTCCCATATCGTAAAAAATATAAGTCTTCCCCCATAAAATTTTTACAGAAATGTGTAATTATCTTAACAAAAGCTGCGAATAAATAAAGTGATATACATGACTACACATCTGTGATGTTTAAAAAGTGGTTATGTAATAACTTGGCGCATCTTTTTAAATTTTCTGCCTAAAATAAGTATTTTAACTATATTTCCATTCAAAGTGATTGGTGATTTTTTTTTTTTTTTTTTTTTTCTAGGACCAGCACTCAGGGGATAACCCCTACTCATGCAATGCATTGTGCTAGAACAAGGAAAATAGGTTATAGGGAAGGAGGATAGCGGGAGTAGTGTCTGTGGACATTTGATTTAAACTTTCCCACGCTGGTAGTGACAGGAAAGACCTCCGCAGGTAGTTGATTCCACATACGTACAGTTCGGCTAAAAAAGGAATTCTCTCTATAATGCGTAGTGCGATTCATTGTCCAATCCACCACAAAGGGATGTGCTCTGAATGAGGCACGGGTTGTACGTATAAATGTGCGGGTTTCAGGAACAAGTTCCCTAATTTCATTAGAACACATTCCGTTGTAGTAACGATAGAACAATGAAACGCACCCCACATTGCGTCGATGCTCCAATGAATCAATAGAATTGGATACCCTACTGTCACCGATGAGCTTCTTCGCCCTCTCCTGTACGCGGTCGAGCAGCCCCAAAATAGACTTTGAAGCGCCGGCCCATACATGAGAGTTGTATTCCATTTTCGGTCGGATATAAGTGGCATAAATAGTAAGGAGATCAGATGGGGTGAAATATCGTTTGCACCGTTTCAAAAAGCCGAGGCACTTGATTTTGATTAGTTGACAATGAATTTTCATTAAGTTTAACAAATATTGATTGATATTACATCTTGTTTTATCTATATAATTCGCTTCTTGTTGATTGTAACATGTTTTTCTATAAAAATGTCTTAAATACCCGATCAGATAATTTTGGCAAGTATATTTCACAGATTTTGCAGGCTCTTAGACACTGTTGGCGAACACCAGATAGTGTAGAGAACTCAAAGAATGATACATTCATATTTTTACAATGATATTTTGTACGTACACAGTTTGTAAAATGCAGCTCATTTCCGCTTTCTGTAACACAACAATACATTTACAATGCATTTCATTGCTTTTCCCCTTTTCCAACAGACAAATCTTTTGTGAATAATTTTGTTCATAAATTGTCAGCATATTTCGCAATGGTATGAAGTTTTTTAATACCAATTGTTCACACGTTCGGAAATTTCCATGTGAAATTTTATTTATGATATGCCTGAATAAAACATTTATCATCACAATTTTTTTTTAATTGTTTGAATAAAAAAAAAACTTCTGAAAAAATTTTTCAATAAAATTTTTAAACAAACAGGAAACAGTGGGGAAATATTAAATTAATACGGTAGCACGATTTTACTGGAAACTTCAGAATACCCAAGGCATATCAAACAGGTACACGTATCAGGCTTATTGGTCATCCGCTGATTTTTTGTTTACAAGTTTATAACGAAGAATTCGTTTGACAATTACTTTTGTGCCTTGTTTGATGCATAAAATTTTTTGACAATTACTTTGTAAAACTATATTAGAAGCACAGAGTTGCCACAGTGTTTTCTCTAATGCGTGTACCTGTAGTAAATGTGGTAAATGTGCCTTGAGAATACCTATCCTTGTCAGAAGGTGAATGTCAAGAAAAAATGAGAGAATGGAAGTACCTTCTATATTTATATCATGGTGTGTATTCTATTTTTGACAGATTGTAGCCCGTAGCCTGCTGTGTCGAATGTGTTTAATGTATCAAACGCACCTAATATTTGCAAAATACTCATGCAGGAACTTTACTCTCTCAATTTGTGTTCTCATTTGCTGTATTTTGGGCAAACGAACGCAATTTAGTAAAATGCAGTAAAATTCAGCAAAAATTGTAAATACTTTTGTGTACGCGAACACAATTAATAGCTTTGAAGAATTATTTCTCAATATATGTGCAAATAAATGTTTTTCGCGGTCCACACGTGAACATATGGTGTTGGAAATAGAATTTGACAGATCAAAACATAATTATTTCGAAGTTTATTTGTAAAAACTTTTAAGTACGCGAACACAATCTCAGAAGTTCTATCAATATGGGTTTCATATAAAAGGACTTGGTTTCTCAAATGAGTAGAACAAAAGGGCTTTTAAAAGTAGCTTTCTTTCGGACAAGTTACACATCTGTGAATATGGGTCACCATTAAAAGGGATCTATAGCTAAGTTTAATGAATCAACATGAAGAAGGTCTCAATTGAACACAATATCAAAACGACGAGTTTCGCGTACATACTTTTATATTTGAACCCTATCTATTTGGATCTCAAATGCAAGAGCTTGGTTAGTACGTATAAAATATCCGCTAATGCCGGCTATACACTATACAATTTCACTGCAAAAGTCTGTCACTGCACAGTGCGTTTGTGTAGTGTATGGGGGTGGTTGTGCTATTTACGCAGTGAACTGAGTAAATATCAAAATGATATTGATATTTGTTCAAGTCTGTGTAGTGTATGTTGTAAACGCTCAGTTGTGTAGTGACATTTTAAGGTTCACAACAAGAAATGAGCGCAGAACAAATATTCTGGACAGAGTTCCTAGAATTATATAAAAAGTCACCAGCATTATGCCGAATTAATATAAAAAATGCACAGTTTACTTGTATAGTGTGTGTCACAAGCTTAGTTTGCGCAGTGTCAGACATGTGCACTGAACTTGTGTAGTGTGTGGCCGGCATAATAAAGTAGCGAGCAATATGCTAGTACATTTATAAAATTTATGCATGTATGTATGTAAAAAATACATAGTTATTAGTCCGTTTTTCTGACGATTTTTCGAGTGTGAATGACGATTATTTGATCATGATTTCGATGATTTTTCAATCATATTATCTGGCAGCTCTGCTAGTGATGCTTCAATTAATTTTAATACAACTCTGCACAGTTTTTAGATACTCTCACGGCAACACTGGAAAGATAGTAACCAACATGTACTAAACGGACTAATTCAAGTTTTGGATTGTCAAAATTTATATGTGAAACGTTACCAACATCTTTTATATGTAAACTTTGACAGTCAGAATTTCGATTCTGATACAGAGACCTGCGCCGAAGGATTTTCATCGGCGGCGGCGGCTGGCATGAAAATCATCGGCGACGGCTCAAATTCGGCTGTCAGCCGACAAATTGATCGGCTAGCCGCTTTTTGCACGGCTCTTACAAAAAGACGGCTAAGCCGGCTTAAATCCAGATATGTATTAAAATTTACTTACGGTATAGTTAGTTTTTGATTATTTAGCAATTTTATGAAATTGCCGATGAGCTGGCAAGAATAGGATCAGCGTTAGACGAGGGAATGTCTGACAGATCGGTGAAATCACCGATAGGTCATTACTATAAGGAACTCAGTAATTGGGTGGAAAGCAGGACCAACAGTTCATGGCGTAGTAGGGAGGATTGTAGGGTCTCGAGGGGTTTTTGGCCAAAACTAGACTCAGGAAGATCTAAACTACTACTGGAAATGAATAGGAAGGCGATGCGAATCATGATAGGCGAGTTGACAGGTCACTGCTCGGTTAGAGCAAGAACCAGCAAGTGGGAAATTGGTACTCCAGATTTTTGTAGGATGTGCGGGGATGAAGAGGAACCAGAAACCATTGAACATATTATCTGTCACTGCCCGAAGCTGCAACGTCATAGGCTTAGATGGCTGAGCAGACGTTTCCATGAAAGCATCACTGATGTCGGGAAGTGTAAACTAGAGGACATCAGGGGCTTCATCATGGGGATTCTGTGGCTTAATGACGGATAATAGCGTTTCTTCTGGCCAAAAATGGGAGGGGTAAATATTACCAGTAATGGGCAATAGAAGGGAGTCACAATGGACCCAGTTGGGTCTCCGAGTGGAGGTGCGGTAGGCACCACCCTTCCTAACCTAACCTAGCAATTTTAACTAAAAATATGTATATGTTGATAAATGGCATAAATAGGGAAAGGAAACACCCAATGAAATAATTGGGAGTGAATGGAGTAACCCAGTTCTATTATCGTTTATAATTTGGCCGTTACTTTTGTACTGAAGTCTCTAAAATTTGGAAATATGAAAAGCATTTTCTTTTACATTGACATCAAAGCTAGTTTATACAAAGACAAAGACACAAAACAGTATTAAATCTGAAATTCCTTTCATTCAGCTTAAGCGGTTGCTCTATACTGTCTCAAATAAAAATAAACAAATAAAAACTTTAATCAAGATTAGTTTCTAGCTCAATTAAATTTAAATATGTATCACATAAATAAAAACTGTTAAATAATTAGGTTTGTTTTATTATAAATGTTTGTAAATGAGCAATTATATCCAAACATGTGTTTGAACACTAACATTTACGGTTTATACAGAAATTTTTTTGTTAGAATACAAACATTTCCAAACTTACATCTCGTGTAATCTCACTGTAATGCGGCCCCTACACGTTGCAACTGGTAGTAAAATTGTGTTGCATATATGTATTTATAATAAAATTTTAATGGAGAAAAAAGATGAAAATAAGTATTATAAAATCATGTTTTTTCACACTTATTGTTTCCTGCGCAAAATGTTTCTTACAAAACGTTTGAATGAAAATGACAAACAAAAGAAATAATCGCCATCACACGCACCAATTTGATAGCTAAGTTGTTCGACAGTTGAATGCAAATAAAATTTTTTTGATTTTTTATTCAACAGATGACCAACCGTTGGTCAATCAGACCTCTAACGTAACAATTGATTATACAACTTAATCAAATTGTACAACAAGTCGAAACGTGTAGGAGACGCATAAAGACCATAACTCACTATCCTACACAATCTAAAAAATCGCATGACTTTGTATGACAGTGCATCACTGCCTTAATATATACAGTTAAAAATAATGTAAACAAAACTATAAAGTTATTGCGAATTTGCGAACTGAAAAACATTTACAATATAATAAAAAAGTGCCGACATATTTTACCCACAATGGAAACGCACTATAACATAGTGTCCACACCTGATGAATTTATATCACGATGAAGGTCAAATTGATATGATGAAAATTCGTCACGTGTAGACTCAATTTATTAATACTATAGTCCCAGTCCAGACTTGCAATTTTTGTTGCAGCAACTTTTTATTTTTTAGTGCAAAAGAGCGAGAGAGGAATACTAAAAGTATATATTTCTATTTCAACACTCTCACACATATTCAAGAATTGCTGCAACAAAAATTGCAAGTCTGGACCGGCACATAGCAGCCTTATGATATAATCATCAGAGCTCAATGCCTGATAAATTTATTTTGATATCAAATTTAATTTCAAAGACGGTGGGCCTGGTTCACGATATCGACAAGTAGAACGTTGTCGCACACTTACATTGGAAACAACAACAAAGTTTTAGAATTTGTTTTTGTTTTGAATGTAACTGTGCGACAAGTCGAACGCAGTCGATATCGTGAATCAGGCCCTGTATTTTTCAAATACTTGTTTGATTCATCATGATATAAAATCATCAAATTATAAAATCATCATCATATTTTTAAATAGGATAACAACACATTCATATGTATGTATATGTACTTACATACTGTCACAAAATTGTTACCAAATTGTGATAGTTAATTATTTAATGTTTCTGTATGTCTAACCTGACCAGACATCCCGCTTTAGGCGGGATTATCCCGCTTTTCTGAGGTTGATCCCGCCTTGAATTTTTATCCCGCTTTATCCCGCTTTTTAGAGTTTTGAAATTTCTTATCTCTTAATATATTTTTATTAACATAGCGTCTACAACTGCGACTAACTCTGATATAATATGTGAGAGAACGTCGGCAGAATAACAAAAAAAAAATGCCGATATTTCTCTTCATATCATACAATAGGACAACGTAATTTTACTTTTCTTATAACATTTCATTTTATTCAAATTCTCATCAAGTTAACATGTATTAATTTTATATAATTATTTATTTTGTTTTTACTTTTTCACACAAACTTTAACCTATAAATCAATTTA
Source organism: Tachina lurida (assembly GCA_944452675.1). Lineage (NCBI taxonomy): Eukaryota > Metazoa > Arthropoda > Insecta > Diptera > Tachinidae > Tachina > Tachina lurida. Next base: position 82,003,085 of record OX101754.1, read on the forward strand.
GGCTTGCCAGACGTACTGTTTTCAGCAGTACGCGTACTTCTTTTAAATAATTGTACTGCTGTCTGCATAACTACTAAAGAAGTACGTAAAAGTACTGTTTTTTAGTTCTTGTACTTCTTTTGTACTTTTTTTTCAAACAAATAAAAAAAATGTCTATGCATATGTATAGTACAAACAAGTAAGAGTGCTATATTTGGCGGTTGTGTCGAATCTTACATACGCTTTACCAAACAAACGCAAACGCAACTTTTTGAGGGCACCCTGTTGTGATATTTATACTTCTGCTTTATTAAACATCTGCAACTAGATTAATGTGGCGGGTTTTTGCATTTTTTGCGAATTATCAATTCTAAAGCTATTTTTTTAGAAAGTGATTTAATAATAAAACTAATTTTGATTACACATGTAAAGAGTTTTTTAATTTTTTAAAAACCGAAAGAGGTAAAAATGCCATTGTTAATGAAGTACAAAAAAAATGATAAATATTTGTTATGATTTAGTAGAACTGTCTGGTTTTTAATTCAAAAATTTGTTTGACTATTCTTTAGTTTATATAATATTATGTATAAATAGTATTTATGATCTCTTATTTTGTGTTCCTTACTTTATAAATTGTTATTCTTATGCAGTGAATTTTATATTTTGAGTTTTTATTAAATAAATTGTTTATTTTATGTATTGAATTTGAACTTAATAAAATAAACACAGTGTACTTTTTTTTCTTTAAATGTACTGCCTTTTTTTTCTTAATGTACTTTTTTTGAGGATTTAATATCTGGCAAGCCTAAATCAATTAAACATAAAAAATGCCAGAAATTTAGTAAAAACATTGTTTTTCATATATATTATTAAACACTCATACATGCATACTCATTTATTTTCATGTACGTGTAGTTTTTTGACAGTTCATATCATAAGATTGTTGTTATAGGATTTCTTATAACAACGCTCTTATAAAAAATATTATAAGATTGATATAACACTAATTTGAAGTCTACACGTAACATAATTCTCTCTGCGATTGAATTTGACGCTCTTATCTTACATTTTATGTTAGGTGGAGACCCTATGTAATATGTAACTGATAAAAATTTATTCCAAATATTTTTTAGTGTAGTTATTGTTTTTTTTTTTTTTGGATCTGGCAGCTCCTCAAATGAAAAAAATAAAAATACAAACGTACACACTCAAAGATCCTTTTGTTACAGTGCTTTATATGTGCAGACATTCTGCTGCTTTAGGAATTTATTACCAAGAGGGCTTATTAGGAGAATAACAACTGACATTCACCACACTGTCAATAATCAAATAAAAAGTTCTTCTTTATTTTTTTATAAAGAGTTTGATACATTGGTGCAGTCAGTTGATGATAATATGGACTAACAAGGCCATTTGCTATAATTCGCCTTAAGTTTTTGTACATTGTTTTGTCTTTTTACGTAAAAAACTATACTTTAAAGCAAAATGCCGAAGAAAAAGTTTTTGTGCTGTTTTAATGTTAAAATCAAAGAAAAATATAGTTTTTTAAAAGCAAATATTGGGGAATCGATTCTTTTGAGTTTAAAACTGTGTTTCCTAAGTACATACGAAACTTTTTATGTGCGTATTACACATTCCGCTTTCAAATAGTTGTTTATTTAAAAATCCCGCTTTTTGGCCGTATTTTGGTCAAAATCCCGCTTTTTGAACGATCGTGTCCCGCTTTTTGTAAAAAGCTTCTGGTCACGTTATGTATGTCCAATACCACAAAACGTGTCCTATAGCTTATAACATAAGCATTTACAGAAAAATTTTTGTGCTGCAGTAATGTGTGTAAATTTTACACTGTAAAACTAAAGCTTGTTCGTGTAACTGCTGCGTAAATTAAATGTAGCAAAAGCAAAAGAATAAACCAAGGCGAATTCATAACAGGTGACCCTAACAGTCCTGATGATTATCAGGTGTTCGAAGACTGCTTAAACCCCAACTGTCAAAATCTCTTCTTCTATCTAATGTTTGTTTACATTTAAAGTGAAAAAAATTATATCGTTCTTTATGTTTAAAAAATATATTTTAAAGTAAAAAGAATTATATTGTATGAATACTTATCACAATGGAACCAATTGGATCTCCGAGTGGGGGTGCGGTATAGCACTATAGTACTAGCTGACTTCTTATATATGTATGTATGTATAAATAAGACGCACGTTTATTTGTTGTACACTTTTAAGTAACTTTGTCCATCTTTGTGAACAATTTCATGCATTTAAGCATAATATTGCGTTTACGGCCATGATGAGCCAGTAAAGCACATTTTATACCACTGATTTCGCGTCCAAAAAACCATCGGAGGGGCTGCAATAAGGCAGCAAGTAAGGTTTCTTTACGTTGTCCAAAAATATCAAGATCATCTAACCTGAACCGTCTTTCAACATTTTAATTACATTTATTTTACAAATATTGTTTCTGTGTTGTTGATGATAGATGCACATGGATAGTAAAATACATGGTGTAATTATACAGGTGACTGCGTAAGGATTTGTTATACAAAAATACGGCAACCATAGCTGAGTAAAGAACCGAAGAACGTCAAAAGCACAAAAATAATTGTACCAAAATCAAAACAAAACGAAGTTTTTGACATTCGTTAGCTACAAAGCACATAGAGCAAAAAATTATCAGCTGAAGTAGCGATGCCACCTGGTTATATACACCTTGGTAAAATATGTTTTTATAAATGTGAATGTATTGGTATTTGAGTCAACTGTTTTTGACAGATGGGGTTTTGTGAAGCCAGACGAATTGCATGTTGTTTTTATTATTGTTGTATTTTTGTAGCGATAAGGCCACCTGTTATGAATTCGCCTTGGAATAAACAAAAATTGTGAGTGAATTTTAATCAATGTTCATTAAAGCCGAACTATATGTGTCCCAACATTTTTACAACATTTAGTTTTTCTTTTCCATATAAAAACTTATTTAAAGTAAATTCAGCATAAAAAAGTCAAACTAAAAAAAAAAATTAAAAAAATCGGCGGCTAATTTTAATCGTCTGACTTAAATCGGCGGCTAATTTTAAGCCTATCCTTAGCCGAAAAATTTACGGCGGCGGCGGCTGCCAAAAATCATCGGCGGCGCGGCTTGAGCCGGCTAAGCCGTCACGGCGCAGGTCTCTGTTCTGATACTGCCACAGAATAACACAGCTTTATAACTCAACGAAAACCTACAAACAACTTGACGAAGACGCGGTTCTTTATTTTTTAAAAATTTAAAGCATTTAATTATAGAATATTGGAGAAGTGCGCTTGTCATTTCAAATAGTTGAACAAATACATAAATATATTACAATTTGTGAAAATATTGTTAAGTGTTTAATAAAAGTTTTGTACATATAAGGTTAAATTACAATGAATTCTGCTGCGGGAAGTGTGAACCATACGCAGCTCTCTAAAAAGACTAACCAAAATATACAGGTTTATGCCCGAGTTAGGTAAGTACTCAACAATTTGCTAGAAATTTTCAAATTTTTAGACCGTTGTCCTTTTAGACCCCTCAATGCTCGTGAAAGATGCCTACGTTCAGCAGAAATTGTTGATGTAGTTCCACCAAAAGAGATTATAACCCGTCATACACTGGAATCTAAATTAACCAAAAAGTTTACATTTGACCGTGTGTTTGGTCCGGATTCCAAACAAGTTGATGTATATACGTCAGTTGTAGCACCTTTAATAGAGGAAGTGTTATCAGGTTATAATTGTACAGTTTTTGCTTATGGCCAAACTGGTACGGGGAAAACACACACTATGGTTGGAAACCAGTGTGCTGAATTGAAATCATCCTGGGAAGACGTAATTGCTGTATTTAATTCTATTGTATCATGATCTTAACTTTAATTTGTAATATATTTTGATTAGGACTCCAATATTGGTATCATACCACGATCTTTATGCCATCTTTTCGACGAGTTGCGCTTGATGGAGGTCGAATTTTCTATGCGGATTTCGTATTTGGAATTGTATAATGAGGAATTATGCGATCTGCTTTCCTCTGATGAAAGCACAAAAATACGAATCTACGACGATAATAGCAAAAAAGGGTCGGTTGTAATACATGGTCTCGAAGAAATCCCTGTTCAAAGCAAAGATGATGTGTACAAGTTATTGGAAAAAGGCAACGAACGTCGGAAAACAGCATCAACTTTAATGAATGCACAGTCATCACGGTCGCATACAGTTTTTTCCATACTAGTTCATATTAAAGAAAACGACATTGATGGCGAGGAAATGCTCAAAATAGGCAAATTAAATTTAGTCGATTTGGCTGGCAGTGAAAATGCTTCAAAGGCTGGAAATGAAAGGGGGATACGTACAAGAGAAACAGTAAATATTAATCAAAGTTTATTGACATTGGGGCGAGTTATAACTGCCTTGGTAGAAAAAACACCTCATGTACCATATCGTGAGTCAAAATTAACCCGTTTACTACAAGAGTCTTTGGGTAAGTCTAAAATAACAACTTAAGTTATCAAATAACAAAAATTAAAAATTAAGAAAAACCCCGAATATATCTAGAAAAGATGTGAGATGACCGTTTGGTCTCTACGTGGACACGGACAGACACACAGATACACAGACACACACTACAAACTTATAACACCCCTTTTTTATTCGGGGGTTAAAAAAAGGTAATATAGAAATTCGTAATTTTAGTTTGCAAAAGGACACGTATCAAATTTTGATTTTATTAAATTGAGAATATGGGCATTTACTCCGAAGAGTCAACCAGTACCCCATTTCTGTAACTTGTGAGAAGTTCCCGCATCGAGAATAATTAAATAATTTTATTGGTTGTCCTATTTTGCACAGGGTTACTCACATAAAAACTAATAAAAACTTACAAAAAAATCAGTGTTTAAAAAACTAGACTCCAAGTAGCTGTAGCAACGAAAAAAACACGAAATAGTCTAGCAAAAAAATGTAAAAAACTTGTAGCCGTTCATTTACTATTACCACCGATACTGGCACAATTTGGTAGCTGTAGTTGTAGTAATAGTAAAAAAATAAAATGATTGGAGCAGCGTAGTAAAGAATGTTTTACTGCTTTAGCTACCTTCAAATTTTTGTAGCACTAAAAGTAGTTTTATTTTTTAAATTTTTACTGCTACCTACTTTGGTAGTCACAGAAGGAGCAGATAGCATAGTTTTTGAAGTAGCACTAGAATAACATTTCAGCAGCAATTTAATAACATTGAGGTAGTTTTAAAATAACATTTCAGCAGCAATTTAATAACATTGCAGCAGCATAAAATAACATTTAGGGAGCAGCATAAGTATTTAGTAAAAAAGTAAAATTTTCAGTAAACTAAATACAAACGAAGAATAAGTGTGTGAAACAGCGTTGCCGTTTCGTACTTTTAACTAGAATTGGTTATTTTTTCGAATCTGTATTTTAAGTTGTATTTGATGAAAAATTAGTTCGAATAAAATAATTAAAAACGAACTAAAATACATTTCATTCGTAATTTTAATAGATATGTATTTTAGTTACAACAGTTTTTCTTTTCTTTTATAAATGTTGACGTATGTATACGTATATAAACTTTGCATACTGTATGTATTTTCTAATTCATTTCCAATTCACCAGTTATAAGTTATATACATACATATTACATCTTATTTCCATATACCTATGGACCCATATACGAAGAACTTCATAATTCAATTTCCATATATGAGCTCATGATACATTTCATATATTCGTCCATATATCAATTCATATATAATACTTTTCGCATGTATAAGCCTATACATTTCCATACATGAATTCATATATATTCATATATATTATATACATTCATATATTAAAAATATATGGACCATACATAGTTTTTTTAGCTGGGTTATTTAATATTATTTAACAACATCGTCATAACTACGATATGTAAAAAGTGTAGCGTAGCAGGGAAACGTTACTGTAAAAAAATGACAATCACATAAAAAAGCACGAACACGAATGTGTGAAACGAATTAAAGCGACGATTGCTTATAAACAGCGCTGTCAACTTTTAAATTTCACAGTGCAATAAAAAAAAGCCTTTAAGTTCAATAAATAAAATAATTTTGTTATTGTGATTATGTTTTTATTTAAAGTTTTTCTTTTCTAAATTAATATTATATATGAGTGTTCTTTCAAAAAAACCTATTTTCACCAAATTTCAGTAATGAAAAAAAAGTTTAAGAGCGTTGTTTGGAACGTTTTTTAATATGTAAAATAATTAATTACATTTCCTGTTTTGTTTTGTTCTTTTGTAATTATTATTAAACTACAAACTGCAAGTAAGCAAGTAAACACAATATAAATTTTAATGATTTTTTTATTAAATAAAAAAAGCATTTAAAAGTGTGGTCATTTTTTCACATTTGTTAACTTTTTCAAAAAATGTGATAAAATGTAATGTAATAATTTTTTGGTTGTGGCAGCACTGATCACATACATACATACACATTTGTGGTTTATAGTTTTACTGATGATTTTGATTTTTGACTACTTTTGCCGCTACCTCAATGTTATTTTGTGCTGCTGAAATGTTATTAAATTGCTGCTGAAATGTTATTATAAAACTACCTCGATGATATTAACATACTACCTCAAAATTTTCTAGTCATAAAAAACAAAACTCCAAATGTTGTAGTAGTTATAAAACAAAAACCTCATTCAAACGAATAGAAAACTATTTAAAAAAAATAGGATTTTTACACTGACGCACATCTAACATCTACCATCAATTTGAGAAAATGTTAACATCTTCCCATAAGAAATACACAGTACTAAAAACTAACATCTTTCTACATCTTTAAAAGATGTTCCTATCTCATTTTGTTTCATCTAACATCTTTCGTTAATTTTAGTGCCATCACTAGCAAAACAGCATTGCTGTGTAAAAAACAGCGTTGCCACTTTCTGTGTAAACGCAGTGCAAAATATATGATAATAAAGTTCTTTGCACTATTTTTGCACTATAAATTTTTTGTGTAATTTTGCACTATTTGACTTAAATGGCATTTACATTTATATTTTTAAAGCGATAACAGCATAAGTCGACTTAAGACAAAATCGAGTTATATGTGCTACAAAACTCTACAGACGAAGCTTAATGGCTGCGGGAAATCCCCATGTCTCTTAACAAAGTTTATTATAAAGATATAAACAAAACAATATTCCTGTAAGTCTTAATTAAAGTCTAATAATATTTTTAATAATATTCCAGATACCAGAATGATGCATTCGGTTTTCTGTAATGAGGACTTTAAATTAAGCACCAGTGTTGCCGGTTTTTTCTAGAGCTTATCCCCAATTTTTGATTTTTTATCCCCAAAAATCCCCAAATTGAGTTTTTTTGGTTCAAATTTTTTTTTGTGAAAAAATTTAATTTTTTTAATTTTATTTAAAAAATAATGACTAAAATAACAGATTTATTCAATAAAATGCATTTATATGGATAGCTACTTATATTTACATTCATATTAATTTAATTTGTACTTGCTTAAAACTTGTAAAGAAAAAATACACATAAGTAGTTTAGTATACACAAGTACAAAAAATTTTTTAACCAAAGTTAACCATTTCCAAAACTTTAGATTCGAAATCTTCTGATTCGTCAGCCTCAAACTTTGTTGTACTTAGTATGTACTTGTATTAAAAAGCTTTATTTTACCATTTCAGCAGAAGGATTAAACTTGTCACAACAAATTGAATTATTTTTAAAGTGTGTGTTTATTCTAAGAAGTGCTTCCAACAAGTCGTATTACATTTTGTTACGTATTTTTGTTTTGCTAGTGTTCATTATTGGTTAATCTGCCTTGATACTTCTTCTTTATTAGAAAACATTCATTATGAATAGCAACATATATTTTCAGACTTGCCAGACGCATACTTCTTAATTCAAAAATCATTCTTGATACCATCAGTTATAAAAATAAATCTCCAAAAATCCATTAAAATTTGGTTATCATCCCCAAAAAATCCACAGATCCCCAATACGAAATTGTAATCCCCATTCGCGAAAAAATCTCCAATTCGGGGACAAATCCCCTAAACTGACAACACTGTTAAGCATACCTCTAATGGCCTATTCAATAAAAACAAAAATATCATAAATTTTTTTAAAATTTCATTTCATTTCATAAATATAAAAAAACCAAGAATATATCTAGAGAAGATGTGATATCTTCTAAGCTTCTAGACCGATTGTCTTAAAACGTAGCTAAGAATCCTTTCGATCAAGTCACCTTTCAAACAGAAAAAAACTAAATCAAAATCGGTGCAGCCGTTTGGTCTGTACGTGGACTCAGAGAGAGACACACATACACACAATACAAACTTATAACACCCCTATTTTGGTTGGGGGTTAAAAATAGTCCATTTCTTGTTATAAGTGTTACTACACACTATAAATTGAGTATTAAGTTTTTTGTTGAGAACATTTTTTAGATATTTATGTGAAAATGCATAGTGATAATAAAAAAACATATGGAAAAATCGTACGTTCGTGACCCGTACGTTCGCGACCGGTACTTAAGCCAATTAAACAAAAACCAATAGAGGTATTTTATTGTGTAAATTCTGGATAGAGACCTACATTAATACACTTTTAAAATAAATTAAGCACTTTTCATTATTCCGTTCCATTTCGCAGACTTTTACATTTCACTGCTGTCAGCCAAAGTTGACTTCTATTTTGCGTACGTTCGTGACCACATGTTTATAACTATTAATATGAAAACTTGAACTCGATGAAATTAAATTATTTGCACTAAGCATAGAGCTACCAAAATGCTATCAAATCGCAAAAAAAATGCTAGGAAAAGTTTTGTGTTCTATATTCTTTGTACATCAAAAGCGTACGAACGTTCGTGACCCCAGGAAATGCCCATATCTTATTTGAATTTTATTTGTTGCTGGTTCAGCGTTATCCATATGCATTTCATTGTTGGTGTACCAAATCTTCAGTAGACTTCAACCACACATTTTGAATAGAGATGGGCGCGTGTCGTGTTTTTTTCGTGACACGAACACGCACGACTCAACAGGTAGTGTTCGTGTCGGAAGATCTGATTTCGTGCGTGTTCGTTTCGTGTCGTGTTCAGCAACATTGACACGAAAAGCACGAAACGATTTAACGTGCAAAATATGTATTTCATGCATACAGGAAAAAAATTTAATGCCTTTTTTGTATCGTCAAACACACAAGCACCAGCCATGGTTTGGCACTTTTAAGGTCAAAGTTTCGTATATAGTATCAGGAGGCTTATTCTGAATTGCGATGCGAAAATCAATGCGATGCGCAAATGATATGCGATGCGAAAGAAAATTGGTATTCTGTTAGACTTTCGTAATCGCATTCGCAATTTATTTCAAATCGTGGCAACGCTGCTGAAATAAACGTCAGTGTCAACAAACGTCAAATTAAAAATAAATAAATTGTTCTTGTTTGGCTGTGAAAATTGTTGATAAGATTTATTTAGGAAATTCTATAAAAAAAATAATAAATGGATTCTGTGGCACTGTGGTTCGACGACGGCACTTCGTCCAACTGTTCCATCACAGCCATGCCTTCACCATTATTTTCAAGATTGTAAGCAGTTGTTGCCCCGAAGGAAAGTGCGCCCGGTAATCCATTTACGGAATCCGTCATGTAACATGACGGATCATGTTTAACAATTTCACCACCTCTAAGGGAGACAGTGGATTATATCTTGATGGGCCACCGCCAGTGTCGATTTTATTTCGTCTAAGCGTCTGTTTGGTGTGTACTTTAAAATCGGCGCAACCATATTAAAATTTAAGTTGAAGTGAAATATTTTTGAACTGGTTTATATATTTCATACTTTTTTCCATCCTGCAGCTTCTCTAATAGGTGGTCCATTGATATTTAGTTCTTCGGTTAGCGTTTGCTACAAAGTATTTGCCGACTGACCTGCATTTGATGTCTTCAAATGGCATCTTGCCAATTGGCTGTGCTTATTCATATTTCATGGTCTTATTGCTTGCTTCCTTGAATTAAATAATAAATATATGATGAATAAATAAATAAAATATTATCTTTCACTTACATGTTTGTACTTTGCGAATGCTATTTTGTTGTCGAATAAATTTTGCGAATTTGACATTTGTTTTCGCAATGTAGAATACCGACTTGCCACCTTTTCGCATTTGAAATGCGGTTAAAAACCAACTTTGCGAATATCGCAATACAGAATAGCAATTGTTCGCATTTGTGTATTTTCGCATCGCATTGATTTTCGCATCGCAATTCAGAATAAGCCTCCAGCTGTTGACAGTGCCACCCACCACTGAAAATTACGCTTGAAAAAGTAATTAATTTTTGGAAGCAAAATGAAAAATAAAATTCAAGAAGCTATTCGTCGAAATGATGAAAAATACCAATTGGTAACGAGCCAAATTAAAATTAGATTAGAAAAAAAACAATGTTAACATTGAAATTGAAAATTATTATAATAGCTCGAAAGAAAACGAAAACGATGATTTAAAATTTTGGAAGCATGCAACGAATTTAAAGATTTTGTAATAAATATATCTGTAAGTTTCGCGACTAGTGAGTGTGAGTGGATTAATCTTAAGCGAACGCCGCACAAGATTATTGAGCGCAAGTCTTGAGAAGTTACTTTTTCTCAACAAAAATATGTAAATAAATACGAATAGAACATAAATATGTATGTACACACATACACACAATTGTATGAAACAATAAAATAAAACAAAAATATGTCTTTGAATATAAAAAACGATTTTTCGTTATTGCACTCGTATTTGATTTCGTGCGTGTTGTGAATTTTCGTGTTGGGAAAATTTTTTGGCGTGCGTGTTTCGTACGTGTTGAACATCATGGTATTCGTGTTCGTGCTTGTCGTGTTGGAAAAATTCGACACGCGCCCATCTCTATCACAAACCTCTCTTATCTTATGCACAGACTTCCAAAAACTATTTGAGAATTCACAAACAATAATATTTTTGAAAATCACAAGAAAAATAAGCGTAGTAGCAAAGAATATAAATTATATAGAATGCGCATCTGAGCTAAAAAATTAAAAATTTTTTGCTTACGCTTCAGATGCGGGGGAAAGTATAAAGCGAAAGCAAACACGCAGTGGGAGCATTCGCTTCCAGTGTGACCGATGACATTTTTCAAAAAGTGGCATCAAATAGGGGAGGATTTATCAAAAATAAGGGACAACATTAAAAAAATCGACACAACTACATTAAAGTTCTTATTTTTAATGTATTATTATATAATTCACTTTAGAAAAAGGGGGACAAAAAGAGGCAAGGCAATCGAAAAAGTGGCAATTTGCCACTTTAGTCGATCAAACGGTCAGACTGTACGCTACAGCGACAGAGCTTCGTGTTCTTGCTACAGCTTGTCGTCACTGTTGCCAGTTTTGCAGATTTCTCTGCATTTGGCTGATTTTTCATTGAAAAAATTATAAAATGAAATTTGCAGATTTTCTGAAATGTTTGTATAACAACATAATTTCGTGTTTTTCTTTACTCCGTAACAGAAATAACCATGGTGTCACTGTCAGAAACATACACATAAGAAACACTAACAAATAAGTAGTGTTTGACGTTTAATTTTGCAGTAACCATACCACCAACATAACAATGGTAAAAAGAAACTAGCTAATCTGTGCAAAGATGTATGTATATACTAAAAGTCTGCATGAATGTACCCAATTGCCACTTCAACACATTCGTTTGTAATTTGAATACGATGTAGTAATAACTCAGTACAATATGAATGTAGTTCAGTGTTACCAAAATATATATTCAAAATTACACCTCGTAGGGGCCAAAATTACCCGATTTCAACGGAATTACACCCAATATTAAAATAAATGTTTTATTTTTGGGAATTGATACAATTTAAGTTTAAAGTTTATTAACGCACTAATAATCACAAATTATTATTTTACTTAAAATAACTTTTTTATTAAAAATACATTGAAATTGATTATTGAGGGGTTTAGCTGGATCCTATGCGCATTTCACTGTTGCTAATGCAGATAATCAGGGAACCTTTACCCAAATTTCTTAGAACAACTAGAGTTATTATGTTATAAACTTTCATTTAAACAAATGAGAAGTTCAACAAATAACAAAGTTGAAACAAGAACTCAATAATCAACATGTTTTTTATTTTCTTACTTTACTTTTCCGATGTCAAAAAGCTCCTCTTTGTGATATACAGCTGTAATATAAATTTCGAATCAAAAAAATAATTATTTCTCGCTTTGTATAATTTTATTTATTTTTCTTTCTGAAAGTATAATTTTGTTGGAGAAAATAAATGCTAACTCTCATTCCAAAATTAAAAAAAAAAAATTATTATAAATATACATAGCTCCTATCTTATTGCATTTGGCATGCTGAACACGATCAGGTAAGGATTTTATATCATATGGCTAGTTTGTGAGATATCGTCACTTTTAACATATTAGTACATAGGGGTTCCGATAAAAAAAATTGGTAATATATGTATAACTTTTAAACTGTCAATCAAATAGAAATTTTATGTATGGACCGTGTAAAGGTTGAACTAACAGAATGTAAAGGTTAGACCTAGCATGTAGCAGTGTTTGTGGTAGATTTGCCCCATAGTCCTTTGGTTAGTTTATACAGCTGTCAGGGAGACCATCACTGCCAGATGTAAATGTGACTGCATTTAATGCATTACACACATTTTTCCATTTTTAGGTACCTGCTTTAAATTGTGAATAAAATCAAGATTTATTGCTGGATTTTCACGTTTTATAGCTTGTTTTATTCCTAGGATATGTGGTTTTAAGAAAAATTTAAAACATATGAAACTTTTGAGTTCCTGATTTTTTTCATTGCAATTTTCATGTAAAAAAATTACGCGATTTTTGCATAAAAAAAACTTTTTTCAATTTTAAATTCTGAATAACTCCGAAACCATAAAAGATAGGTAAAAAATTATTATAAATTTTTTTTAACAAAATTTTGTGGCGCGTCTTTTGGTTTATTATTTATTAAAATCGAAATAGCGGTTTTCGAGTTATAGTAAAATATATTAGTATGGCCGACTAATTTAGGGGCCAAAATTAGCCACGCCCATAAAAAAAATCTCTACATGATAGAGAAAAACTGACAGCAGACTTGAATTTAACGCATCGAAATCCATATAGTCCGCATACTTTTATCTAAAGGCTATTTTGGCTGTTGTACAGTGTTATTATTGCCGATTTTCTGTATACCTTCTTTAAATAATAAAATTGCAGCAACGGTATCAGACTATAATTTATTATATTTTATATTATTTATTTATATATTTATTATATTATATATATATTTATTATATAAAACAAAAGAATTTCAAATTACCCGTGAACTACACCTGAGAGCAATTACCCACGCGCTACACATGCAAATAAAAATTACACCTGATTCGGGTAATTACCCGCGATTTGGCAACGCTGATGTAGTTACTAATTCTCTGTGTTAACAAACCAAATGAATAAAAACTCAAAGAGAATGAGTGTCAAACCCAACTATAACTCAAAACGCAATGTTACTCTAAAATTCAAAAGAATGTATTGGTCATTCATATACATATGGTTGGAGTATTCAATTATTTGAATAAATACTCGTTATTTGATTATTTGTTTTTATAATACATTATAAATTTTTTTTTTTTTTTTAATACATGATATTTATTTATTGTATCTTCCTATATGAACTAACAATAAGTATTCAAATCTTAAATCTAAAATATAATTATTAGGCCCGACCACTGTCGGACATAAATTTAGAGATAGTTATAAATAATACATATTTAAGTAGTGATAAACAAAAGGAAGAAAAAATAAATAAAAAATAAAAAATTATTTTTCAGTTAGTCCCATCTGGAGTGTTGAGTATAAGAGCCCTTGTATCCCTCTTTTTTAGGCGGATGTGTCCAGTAAAGTTCAAAATATTACGAGCAAGCGGATTAGGATGTGACTCGAGTTTTGTTAAATATTTGCCAGCGTTTTTTGCAATTTCTTCAGTCACTAGTGGCATATTTAAGTCACGATGTATATTTGAATTTTTTATATACCATGGAGCCGATGTTATTAATCGCAAAATTTTATTTTGCCTTCGTTGGATTCTCTCGACATTGGAAGCTGAAGCAGTGCCCCATAGTTGAATTCCGTAGCACCATATCGGTTTCAAAAGTGACTTGTATATCAAAAGTTTGCAATCTAGACTGAGGGTTGAATTTCTACCAATCAGCCAATGTACCTGAGTTAATTTTAATTTCATTTGGGTTAACTTAGAGTCAATGTGGTGTTTCCAAGTAAGCCGTCGATCAAGGTGTATACCAAGATATTTCACATGAGTTTGTTGAGGGACAACTTGATTGTTAATCCGAATGGGTAAACACGTATCTCTTCGTAATGTATATGTTACTTGAACACACTTTTGTTCGTTTACCTTAATTCTCCATAAGTTTAACCATAGTTCCAGCTGGGTAATGTGTTCTTGAAGATATCGGGATGCCTCGTAAGGATTTTCATGCATACTAAGGCAGGCTGTATCATCAGCAAATGTGGAAGTGTGGATATTGCTGCTCAGAGGCATATCACAAGTATAAATCAAATACAAAACTGGCCCCAGTATACTCCCCTGTGGCACACCGGATGAGATAGTTTCAGGCATGCTCATAAAGTCTCCTTCCACAACAGTGAACATCCGGGCAGTAATGTAACTTTTCAAAAGACTTACAACGTTTATTGGCAGGTATGTTTTTAATTTTAAAATTAGGCCTTCATGCCACACTTTATCAAATGCCTGAGAAACGTCGATAAACAGCGCAGAACAATACTTCTTTTCTTCAAATGTTCTTCTTATAAATTGGACCAATCTATGAGTTTGTTCAATGGTGCTATGCTGACTTCTAAAACCAAATTGATGGTCCGGTATGCACCCACTATTAACTAGAATTGGGGACAATTTTGTCATGAGCAGTTTTTCGAAAAGCTTTGACATTGTTGATAGGAGACTTATTGGCCTGTATGACTCAGCCTTGGTAAGGTCTTTGCCCGGCTTTGGAATCATTTTAACTTTGGCAAGCTTCCAGCTATTTGGATAATACTGCAGTCGTAAAATGGCGTTAAAAATAAATAACAGTATTCTAATTGCAATACGAGGCAACTTTATTAGCATCTGGTTACTAATTCCATCAAAACCCGGAGCTTTCTTTGGGTTGAGTTCAGAAATTAGTTTTTGCACATCACGCGTCTTAAACTTTATTTGTTGAGGGGGTAGAGCGACTACATTTGGCAAATCAATTACACCAGTACATGTGTTTGGGGTAAATACGTATTTTAAATGGGCAGCAAATATGTTACCTTTTTCAGTATCGCTTCTTGCCCAACCTCCGGTAGATGTGCGCAGAGGTGGTTTAAACTCAACGGGTGTTTTAAGCTTTCTAGCAGCACGCCATAAAGAGTAATCAGATGCTGGTGTGACATCAAGATTTTCCAGATAGTTTTTAAGAGATGCAGTTTTTTCATGTGCAAGCAGCTCTTGGAGTCGTTTAGTGCACTCTTTAAATCTAATTTTATTCTGGGGTGATCTGTGCTGTTGCCATTCCCTTCTAGCTCTTCTTTTTTCACATACGAGACGTTCAATATCTGTAGAATATAGTCTATTAAACCCAGTCTGCGGATAGGAGGTAGTGGCATGTTTAGCAGCCTGCTTAATATTTTCGTTAAGATTGGCAATGTTAGATTCAACATCATCAGGTGTTCTTAGTCTAATGTTTTCCGTGCAATGACTACTAAGATATTTTTTGAATCGCAACCAATTTACACGATTTATCAAATTGGCATATGGGTGAGGTAAATCACTTCTTAATGGGCTACAAATTGTAACGATCGTGGGAGAGTGATCGGACGAGAGATCTAGAGAAGCTTCAATTTGAATTAAATCCCTAGAGATATTTTTCATAACGCCAAAGTCTATTACATCCGGAATTTTATGTATGTCAGTAGGCCAATAAGTGGGCTCCCCACTTGAAATGACATCCAAGCCCATTTTGGAAATTGTATTGAACAACGCTCGACCTCTGGGTGTAATAAGACGCGAACCCCAGAACGTGTGTTTAGCATTATAGTCGCCAGCTGCTACGAAACAAGGACCCAGAGATTTGTAAAAATCCTCGTATTGATGCTCAGTAATTGCGAATCTAGGAGGAGAGTAAATTGATGATATGACAAAATTATTGGAAAAATTTTCAATACAAATATTCGTTGCTTGTAAATGTTCTTCACAAATGTTATCAATAATATAATGCTTGAGTCTTGACTTTATTAAAATTGCTGATCCACCGCATGCTCTTCCTCTCGGGTCCTTTGAATCATATAAGGTGTAGCCATAAATTTTAAAAAGGCTTCTCGAAGTCAAATGAGTCTCAGAGACCAACATTATATCAATATTTTTTTCCGTGAGGAAGTGCTCAAGTTCATTTTTATGTTGGCGAATGCCGTTTGCGTTCCAGAAACATATTGTTAACGTGTTCATGGCTTATTAAGTATTGCTTGAAGCAGAGTATTCTGCATTCGCAACATTTCTTGCATCATGCTAGTCATATTTGTTGTAAAATTGTTTATAGTTTGCACAAGATTTTCAATAGTGGCTTCAAGGCGATTATAATTAAAGTTTGAGTGAGTATTTGTATAGAATATTCGGAATAGAACTAGCCTTAGCAGCATCTGCATACGATACACGGGAAGTAACTGGTTGGCTCATTTGCTGAAAAGTGGCAGAGTAAACGTTTGCTGATTGAGCTGGAGCTAATTTAGGTTTTTGCACCATAGTCTTCTTTACCAGAGAGTACACACGACAACCTCTGTAGTTAGCGGTGTGATTACCTCCACAATTACTGCATTTTTTATCACTTTGATCTTTTGGTTTGTTGCAGCTAGCGGTGCCGTGTAATTCGCCGCACACAACACAAACAGAGGGTAAATTGCAGTATGTTTTTGTATGGCCATATTCTTGGCAATTATGGCACTGTACAGGACCTGAACGCTTATGTGGCTCTTCAACTGTGATTTTTCGGTACAAGAGGTATTTTAAATTATAAATTGGATGCGTCTCATTTTTTTTCAATTTTATATCATTAGGCTCAAGTTCAACACGAAATAGGGGTTGGGGAATCTTTTCTCTATTTATTATATTGGACACATTTTTTACCTTGAACCCCTGGAGGACGAGTGCATCTTTTATTTCTTCGGGGGCAACATAAGAATCTATGCCCTTCAATACGATCTGCATGCCTTTAGCGCTCTTAAGCTGGTATGTGTAGAAGCTTGTTTTACTTTTTTCAAATTCAGCAACCATTTTGCGGAAATCAGTTTCGTCATAGATTTGAATTTTCGTTTCATCGATATTGCCATGTTTTATTGGAACAACGTGAAATTTATTCTCACCAATTACCGAAATTAATTTCTTAATAAGAGCGTTTGAATTTTTTTCTCTCAAATATATTGGTGGCGGCTTGGAGGTTTTTTTCGCGGATATATCAGGTGTGTCGTTGTCATCTTGCAATATTTGAAAACGATTAGTAGATGATGCGTTGTTATCCCTAGATACCTTTGAAGCAGATGCAATTTTAGTAGAATTAGGGCTTCGCCCGCGCTTTCCCACAATAATATATCGGTCCATTCCAATTTGGACCTTGGGTTTTGGGCTTTTTTTATTTTCAGTGACTAATTGGGTAAGTGATGAATCGGATGATATCGCTGATTTAAATGACGAAGTAGTAGGCAACTGTAATGTTAACGACTCAGTTGACATTGGACAAAGCGAAGTTGATCGCTGACGAAAAATTGGCTTAGCCGTTAAAAAAAGTCTGTCATCAAGTTTTTTATTTATTTTTTTTAAATTAAGATCATCAGAACTCACAGTAAGTCTATCATCAAATTTGTTATTTTTATTGTTATCATTAAGATCATCAGAGTTCACAGTAAGATAGGCATTTCTGCCGTTATCACTCACTTCGCAATTATTTGTTTTCGAGGTACTCATATAGAGTATTCCTCAAGGGCACTTTGTAAGTGTATTCCTCAAGGGCACTTTAAGTTATTTTGTTTACGGTTGTTTTTGTTTTTTTTTTTTGTTTTAGTTATTACTGTCTATGTAAAAAAAATATTAGCAAAGCAAAAATAGCTTGTTTATCAAAGTTAATGTACAACAAATATTATGTACTACAAATATTTTTTTTTTTTTTGTATGGTTTTTTTTTGGTTTAGTATGTAAAAAGAAATTCCGCTAATACTTCTGTTCACTATGAAGGTACAACGAGAACCCATTTATTTTAATAGTGGCATAATTCAAAAATGCATATTTGAGTTAATAATGCAGAATAATTATTAATAACGTATTTTATAAATGTGTACAAATTTCATAAAAATTGGTAGCTCGTACAACCAGCTCTTGAGGGAATATAATTTTTTTTTTATTTATTGATACATGTAATGTCTGCATTGAGTTTTGTACAAATTGAAAACTTTAACACGTTTTCTGCAAAAGTTGGTTTTCTGAGTTGTGACACTATTGAAGTAAATGAGAGATATATACATATGTATATGTATATGTATGCATATATTTTTGCAAATAATCACATATGTATAATCACATACATATGTATATGTCGTTATATAACTAATAATATTTTACATTGTGCGATTTTTTTCTTTCTTGCACTTGCGTCTACATTGTACGATTCTTGTCGCAGATATTTTTTATTGATGCATTAATTTTTACTTTTTATACCCTTTACCAAAAAAATGGTAAAAGGGTATATATAGGTTTGTCATTCCGTTTGTAATTTCTATAATATCAATAAGCGACCCATAAAATATATTATATTCTGGATCCTTATGCACAGGGAAGACGAATAAGCGATGTCCGGCTGTCTGTACGTGAAATCGGTTTTGCGAAGCTCCCACAAAAGCTAGAGACTTCGTTCTTGGACTGGTATGTCAAAAATTTTCCAAAATAGATTGGTATTGAAATTCAGCAAAATCGAGCAGACGATTGCAGAGCTGGAAAACTTAAACTTTATTTTGCCATATAAAAGTACCTACCGAAAACAAATTTTTATTATTTTTTAATAAATAAACTTATTTTACACTTCAGTACGACTAAAATTGGAATTTTAAATTAAAAAAATATAAAAAAATTAAAAAGACGTTTCCAGGGTTGGAAAACTTTAACTTTTTGTGTTATGTAAAATTAACTACATGTGTCTAAAACTATGTCTGTCACAGGGTATTTTCTCGAGAACGGTAAGAGCTACAGACCTGAAATTTGGACACAGTGTGTAGACCTTTGGCCGCTACAACAACGAATACATGAAAATTGGACATTAAAGGGTGTTCCAAAACGAGCAACGAAAAATGTTAAAATCCCATGTAATATACACACAATTGTATGTATGTATATACATACACTTGAAATTTGTAAGGTGAGTGTATTCTTATACAGACTACAAAAATTAACACTAAAATTTTAAATAAAGGGTATTCCATCAGTTAATGCAATTTTGACTATGCAATTTTGACAACTTGCTGTATCTTGGAAACCATAAGAGCAAAACTCTTGAAATTTTCAAAAACGGTAAAACTAAAAAATAAAAAAATTACATAAATGATTATATAAATTACAGTTATTTGCGTTGTCTTTACATTCCATTTTTACATAAGATGCAACATCAGAGAAACTTTAAAATATACTAAGTACTATACAATTAATTTACATTTGTAAGTACGTACATGTATTTCAAAGTTCCGTTATTACGCTCATATTAAAAGCATATTTTTTTGTACATTCCTTTTCACTCTATACTCCTAACCAGCGTTGCCATTTATTTTTTTAATTCTTCACAATACGCAAAAAAATCTTCATTTAAGGTGAAAGTATGTAACACGCGTTGGTGCGCGTGCGATCAATAGGCATCTGTCAAAAAAAGTTGAAGTAGTGTTTTTGCATACAGCAAGTTACATACGAAACTCTTTGACGCGTTTGCGCAGAAAGTTGGTTAACTTTCAACTTTTTAACGCTTTGTATTGTTTTGACAGTTAATCAGCCGAAAATAAATCAGAAAAATTAAAATCATGGAGTTCTTATTTTGTTGATAAAAATTTTCAGATCTTTTAGAAGCCCCAAAAATCTTAAAAGCACGTTAAATCTTCACATATGGCATCGTTGCTCCCAACTTAGGCCGGGCTTACATCTGTGTGCCATGTGCCACAAAAGCGTAACCACTAATTACTAATGAAAAATTGTTAGATTCAGACATGTATTTATTAAGCTAAATAGTTCCATACCTTTTTAATATACAATTTTATAGAATCCAACATGATTCCAAACTGTTTAAATCAATAAATACATATCTGAATCAAACAGTTTTTCATTAGTAATTAGTTGGTTACGCTTTTTTGGGCAAATGACACACAAGAAATGCCAGATGTAAACTCAGCCTTATGGAAAACACATTGAAAGTATTCAAAAAATGAATAAAAATTCAAATAGTTTTATACTCAAATTATATTTGTGTTATTCATTCATTCTATTCTGTTTCTTTTGCTTTTAAATTCATTCGTATTTAAAATGAATAAGCAGACGCAATATTCTATTTGAACAATACTCAATAATACACTCACTTAATTTTCCCTGTCGTTTTTACTCTCTTGTCTCTCATCAACTCTCATCGAATATAAAATATTTGAATGAATGACGATTTATTTGTGTACAGGTAAACAAATGAATGTTTTGTTGCAGCGGTCTAGTATATACATACATATATACATATCGCACACTAAATCATAAACAGTCACAACTCAAAAATATGAAAATTGTTTTGTTTTTTCATGGGCCGAAAAAATTTCTTTTGCATCAAAGTCTTCGTGAACACTTTTTGAGTAGTGCCTGTTCATGATTTAGTGTGCGATATTTTGCACAGATTTGTATGTATATGTCCCATTATTTTAAAGAATTTGTAATATCGGCATATGTTTTTGTACAGCAAGATAATTTATTACTACGTTTATACGAAGGGCTTATTTGCAAATAAAACAGTAAATTGTTGCCATATTATTGTTTTTATTGCGACTTACTAATTCAGAAAACTATTCACAATTAACGCACTATTTGCAAATAAAATGCTTGAGGTTGCCACGCTTACAAATGTTTGATAGCAAAAAACAATAAATGGATAAATATTGCAACAAAAAACTTTGATAGAAGCAAATAATGACGATTAAAACAAACAATTATTTGATATTTTGTACATTTACAAATTTTTTTTTGCCAACATAAGTAAGTTTTCTATATAAGTGCTACCAAGTTTGTGTACTTTTGCTATGCCGTATAAACAGTGAGTTAATTTATTTGCAAATAATTTTATTTGCAAATAGTGCGCGTATAAACGTAGTATATGTTAGTTCGCAAATTAAATAAAAAATGCATACATGACGAGCATATAACCTCCTCCTTAATTGAAGTCGGTTAATAATTCGAAAACAAAATGTAGGTGTTTTTATTGTTGCTGATTTTTTTCCGATTTTTTAAAATTATGTTGCAGATTTTTCAGATTTTTTAGCCAATTTTTCCAGATTTTTTGTAAAATGTTCTGGCACCAGTGCTTGACGTTGTAAACATTCACCCCTATTGTGAATAAAATGTGAAATTTTTGAACCCATGAAATTTTCATTCCCCATGAGGGGAAATTTTCTATCGGGAACTTCATGGGAACGTTTGTTCCCGCTATCGATTCGCAGTGAATGTAAAAAACGGGAAGAAGGCTTGTAAAGCTTAAAAATAACTTGAAATTCAGACAAATTTTTGTTTGATAGTGAGAAATACACAATTTTTTTGTTTCAGATGCAATGTTTTTAAGCTATTACATTTAAATTTGTAATTCAGTTTCATAATTGTATTGAGCCTTATTTTCGATATTTATCGTAAGTGAGATTTAATCGAAAATATACCTTTTTATTAAATTAAAATTTTATGGGCCTATCCATAGTTAAGAATTATCAAAATGCCAAAAATTGTATAACTTTTAAGATACGGGCTGTAAAATTTTATTGTAAAACAAATTTGAATATTATAAAAATAATCTTATCCTGAAAACTAATGTTTTTGTCGCTTAGTCCTAATTTACATGATGCAAGTCTTATTGCTAAGCTGATTAGTTTGTGGGAGAGAGAGATACAAGGGGAACAGACACGTTTATTTTACCCTCGAATCTCTCTCCTAAAAAAATAATCAGCTTAGCAATAAGACTTGCATGTAAATTAGAACTTACGATTAAATCAAAAATAAGGTTCGATATGTGTTATAATTATTTATCAAATAATACACTATAACAAAAGAAATAAGTTCTTTGTAATAAAAATAAAATGTAATTTTATAAATATTAAAATATACATATGCAATATCGAGTTGGTAATAAAATCCAGCTTCATACATTTAGTTTTGATAGCTACGAAAATATCCTTTCAGAAGCCGATGAGCTGTGTGGCAATCAATTCGTGTGTTTATGTTTATGTTTGGAAACTTTATCTCAAAATATTTCAATTTTATTTAAATTGGGAAAATCTGAGCAATTGCTAGTAGGATACAATTTCTTCTTCTTTATCATGTACTAAATTTGGAAACCACATCCACCTTTGTTTTTCAGATACAAAATTTATTTAAAAATATGGTAGTGCATCACGATATACAAATTTAAATACCATATAAAAATTGTTAATTTTGTGTTGAAAAAAGTAACCAAAATGGAAAAAAGTACACAAGTACACATTGGAAAAGAAGTAACCAATTTTGGTTACAAGTAACCAAAACCGCAACGCTAATCATAGCATACGCTGTCTACGAGACTGTAAAAAGCAAAATAATAAAAATCAACAGTCGTTAAGCAGCTCTGGGTCGAAGAACATAATTTCGCGTCATCGTAATTATTTCTTAAGTGCGGTCAGGCTTAGTTCTGTTGTTAGGCCTTCGAGATTTTTCGCCTCGCTCGCACTGGTTTACTGATCTGCCACGGATAACCGTATAATCTTGCGGTTCTTTGTGGAATTTCTTTAACAACCACGTTGCTACTTCCTATATGAGGGCATAGGTCATACAGTCAGTCACGGAACTTTTTTGAAAATACTGTTAATAACATCTTGGGCATATGGTATAGTTACTCCGCCCATATTCGTGCAACACCATACTATGCAAATTTACTTTGTATAGTATTGTTTAATAAATAAATAAATAAATAAAAATCAAACATAAGTACACACACGCTTTCGCTCTCAGCAATGCGAGCGCAGCATACACTGCAGAAAGAAATGAGAGTGTGTACGCTGGACGGGTAGTACTGGAAATACCCGCCATAGAAAATTTTTACTTGTATGAGGTGCGCATTCTATATGATTTATATTCTTTGGTAGTAGGTTTAGAAACCCATACAAAACCCAGCAAATAATTTATATTCGATATGAATCTATTCTATTTTTCTACACCTTTATACAATTAGAAATCCATTGGATTACAATAAAAGTAATTATAAGGCAAAAATGCAAAATAATATCTAAATATAACATTTAAGAAATTTATTATTGACTGTTGGATACAGGGATTGAACACAGTTTCTTCGGTTTTGTGGTCAACATGCTAACTACTTCAGCCAACGCCACGCTCAATTATTACATATTCTCCGTTATCGGGAATAAAAGGCGAACATTTGTTCACGTGAAATATTTCCCGTGAACAAAAAATGGTGAACAAAATTAGAAAATATTATACTGACACAACAACAACGCAAACATTGGCGATCACAATTTTAGGGAAAGGGAACACATTTCATGTGACCTTTTATTCCCGATAAGGGTGATTAAATACATGACCAAATGAATATTCATCATTGTAAAAGATTGAACCAACGTTTCAGTTTTTATCGAACAATAATTTATTGGAAAAAATTATAAGACATTTAAAGAAAATATTCAAAGTTTACATTCATAATATTTGTTGTTTCATTTTCGTAGAACAAGTACATTTTATACAAGTGGCTCTAACATTCCCCCCTTGTGAATCAACTTGATTCACTTTCAATAAGGCGAGTTTGGATGTTGGACGTCGGAGTATCCCGATTGTTGTTTTAACGTCGACAAATCGAACTTGACCGTCTTTGGCGGGATATGTTTTTAAGATTATCCCTTTTTTCCATTTGTATCTAGGATTCGTGGCATCGATTATCAAGACAACATCATTCTCTTTCAAAGGCTGTTTTTTCTAACCACTTGGAACGACATAATAGTTGTGGAAGATATTCTTTTATCCATCTCTTCCATAAACAATCTTTTAAATTTTGAGCGATACGCCATTGTTTACGCAAACACATTTCTTCATTGGGAAGGCTTTTAGTTTGTGTTGTATTAAGACATCCAATTAAAAAATGGTTTGGAGTTAATGGATCTTCGTCCATTGATGATATTGGAATTTCTGTAAGTGGTCTGGAATTTATAATATTTTCGGCTTCAATTAACACACTTCTTAATGTTTCAACTCTTGGAGCAACCTCATTTAATGTTTTTTGTAATATACGTTTGACTATACGTATAAGTCTTTCCCAGCAGCCACCAGAACTGGGATTTAAAGGACAATTAAAAACCCAATCAATATTCCGCTTAACGGCCTCGTTATTTATTGCATCAATATTCAGAATCTGATCTTCGGTTTTCAAAACCTTCTGAGTCCCCAAAAAATTTGTCCCATTATCACTTCTTATTCGTACTGGAGTGCCTCTGCGATTAATAAAATTTCTTAAGCAAAGTATAAACGAATCTGTAGATTGAGTTTCGGCAACTTCAATATGTGCAGCACGAATAGTGAGGCAAGTGAATATAACTGCCCACCTCTTTTCTCTGCGCCGGCCAACTGCTACATTGAATGGCCCAAATAAATCTACCCCAGTATATGAAAAAGGCCGAACATATGGAGTTATGCGATCTAAAGGTAACTCACCCATAATTGGCTGATATGGATGTGCAGAGTCATTCTGACAAACAAGACAACTGCGAACAACTTTCTTCATAGCTGATTTGATGTGAGGTATCCAGTATTTTTGTCTTATCTCATTTAATGTCAATAAAGAATTTTGGTGGTAGTTTTTCTCATGATAAAACTTCACAATCAAATCGGAAACATGGTGCTTCTGTGGGAGAATAATCGGTTTTCTTGCATCGAAAGGAAGGCAAGATGCTCTGGTTAGGCGACTATTAACTCTTAAAAGGCCATCGGAATAAATAACTGGAGTTAAAGTGTATATTGGACTGCTCTTAGATATTTTGCTGTTATTCTTGAGGCACTTTAGCTCTTTTTCGAAACTCTCTTCTTGTACTAGACGACATAAAAGTTTATCGGCTTTGTCTAATTCTGTTACAGATAAATTTTTGCTTTTAACATATTTGCTACTTATAAAACGATTTACCCATGCGACTGTTCTCTTAAGCTTCAAATAAGATGAAAATCGTTTGTAATTAAAAATATTGAAACTGCTTTGATTAATAACAAAAATGGTCTTAAGCTCTTCTTCAATTGTATTATCTGGTACAACTATTGTAAATTTTGGCCAATCATTTTCATTGTTTTTAAGAAAAGAAGGACCTACAATCCACTTACTTTGTTGATTAAACTTTGGTGGATATACTGTTCGGGTTCCGGCATCCGCTGTGTTGAGTTGAGATGGTATCCATTTCCACTGCCGAGGCTGTGTATGTTTTAGAATTTCAGCAACTCTGTGGCTAACATAAGCTTTAAAGCGACGTTCTTTGGAATAGATCCAACGCAAAACAGTTTGGGAATCGGTCCAATAATGACAGGACGATATTTTAAACTCATGATTTCTTATAACTGATTTCGACAATCTTACACCCAATACTGATGCTTGCAGCTCCAGACGAGGTATGCTCAACAGCTTTTTAGGGGCACAACGAACCTTCCCTATGAGGAAAGATACTTCTACTACTTCAGTTAAAACGAGTCGCAGATAACAAACTGCTGCGAAAGCTTCCTGACTAGCGTCTACGAATACATGTAGTTGAATGTTGTTGCTTTTTAATAAATTGAGCGATAAGCATCGAGGTATTTTAAAGCTTTTTACTTGTTTAAACTCACTCCACCAAGCCATCCAATTTCTCTGAAGTTCTAAAGGAATATAATCATCCCAGCCTAAATTATATTTCCACGTTTTTTGAACCAATGACTTTGAATATAGCAAAAAGTCAGCAATCATTCCAAAAGGATCGAAAATTGACATAGTTATTTTGAGAAGCTCCCTTTTTGTTGGTACCCTAAATCCTTCAATTATCTCGGGTGGTATACAATGGAATTTGGTCTGAAAAATGAATACATCTTGATCTTTTTTCCAGTACATACCTAGAATTTTGTCTACTGAGGAATGTTTTTCCATCTTGACTGGATTAATTTCATCTGTTTGGCAATAATTCATAATAGACTCAACATGTTTACTATTTGAAGTAAAACCTCTCAATTCAAATCCACCTTGTGAGTGTATAAAAACTACGTCCTGGCAAACTTTTAATGTTTCTTCTTCACTAAAAAAGCTGCAAACAAAATCGTCTACATAGTGTTTTTCTATGATGGCAGCAGTAGCTTTTGGAAACTGTTTTACGAAAAGTGAAGCATTGAAGTTTTTTATATATTCTGCACAGCAAGGCGAACAAATTGCTCCAAATGTCATTGACTCCATTACATAATATTGAATTGGATCATTTGGGTTACCATTTCTCCAAAGAAATCTCTGCGAGTGTTGGTCTATGGTGCGTACCTTAATTTGTAAAAACATTTCTCTAATATCTGCAGCCACAGCAATTGGTCCTTCTCTAAACTTCATCAATATTCCTAGTAGTGGTTTGACTTGTTCTGGACCTTTGACCAAAACGGTATTTAGGGACACATCTCTTACTGTCGCAGCTGCATCAAAAACAATACGTAACTTTTCAGGCTTATGTGGAGATATTACTCCAAAATGTGGCAAATACCAGACAGGCACCGATGAATTGTTTACTTCTTCTTCAAACAATTTTCGGGCATAACCTTTTTCTAAGTATTTGTTCATTTCTTTGATGTATCTCAAACCGTAATGAGGATCTTGTATCATTTTTCTTTCTACGGTTAAAATGCGCTTTTTTGCCATTTCAAAACTTGATGGTAAATATGGTTGATATTCTTTCCATAGAAGGCCAGTTTCAAATTTGTTACCAATTTTGCGGGTAGTACTTTCCAGAATTTTTTGGGCATTTATATTTTCTTCTGAAAGAAGCAATTCGGTATCCAAATTAGTTCCGAAATTCTCGTTTTCGATTAACTCTGCAACTATATTATGGATTTCGTTTTCTTTTATCAGCATCACCGTTGATACAGGAGGTAAAATACTACTTGTTGGTCCATAAACTACCCAGCCAAGTTTGGTTTGAGCTGCTATTAATTTGACATCTTGACATTCTTTGGTGCGACAAGAGATAGCAAGATGAGAATAGTCTAGTCCCAGAAGTATTACTGGAGAAGTGTTACAATAACTTTCGAAAGGCAAAGACTGTAATTCATTATATTGAGATTTGTCAAATTCTTGACTTGGTAAACTCAAATTTGAAACTGTATGAATGTTTTTCAAAGCAAAGCTTTGAGCTGATTCATGGACACCTTTGATTTCAAACTGGACTTTAAAAGACTTTTCGGTAACAACCTTGTCACCATACCATTGTAATGTAAGTGGGGCAGATTTGCCTTTAAGACCCAGTTGAATTGCAGTTTGTTCAGCAATTAAAGATATAGATGAACCCTCATCAAACATTGCGAATACCTTTAAATAACCAGCTGGGCCATAAATTGTTACAGGAAAAATTTTAAAGAGGATACTTGCCTGTTGCGTTCTACAATTTAATAATGGTTGCAACGAACTAGAAATTTTCTGATTTTCTCTCGGTAATACCTCTGAATAAGTTCTCTTTGATTCATGAAGCATTTTATGATGATTTCGGTAACAATTTTCAATACCATAGGCTTTCTTATAACGACACAAACCGGTTCCATGACCTTTTTGTAAACAAGAGAAACAGAGTTTGAACTGTTTTACTCTCTCCCATCGCGTTGTTAAAGGCATTTTTTCAAAATCCTTACATTTTGAAATATTGTGGTCTTTTTTGCAGATGACACATTGATTACTTCTTGTTTTCTCTATAACCATCATTTGTTTTGGTTGCATTAATTGGGATGAGTTAGTCGGCATAAGGCTAAAAACTCTGGCCATATCACTCAACCAGGCAGAAAAGTCAACTATTGTTGCATACGGTTTAATCGACATTGAGTGTCGGGCCCAATCGAATTGTTTATCTGATGGCAGTTTATTTACTAATTCTTCTAATAAGGTAGTATTAGTAAGGTGGTGGCTACAGTTCGCAGAATTAAGGAAAGTCACAACATTTCGTGCTTTTGTAGAAAATTCAATCAGTTGACTTAACTTTTTGTAATTTATTGTAGGGAATTGCTGTATTTTTAATAACTGTGAACGAACTAGTATATCTGGCCTTCCAAATCGAAATTCTAACTCTTCAATAACCTTTGGCACACTATTAGGATATATTAACATTGAAATAACAGCTTCTCGTGCGTGACCTTGTAGGCATTTTTGCAAGCGCATTAAATTTTGAGGATGGTTATAATTATACATACTCGTTGTTTCGTTATAGTTAGCTATGAATAAGGGCCATTCTTCAGCCAAACCAGAAAATTGTGGCAGATCATATAGCTTATGGGCTGAACTAAAGGAATTCATAGGCATTTCTTGTGGCAATAATAATGGTTCTTGATTCATGTCAAGGTTCTCAGTATCTCTTCTAGATTCAGGTGCTTGAATTTGCTGTCTAATGGGCAACTGATCTCTTAGCACACTTATATCCATACGACTGTCAGAAATTGATTTGGCTAGTTCCTGAATACAAGATAAGACTTCGGCAAATTGTTCTTGAGTAACTGGCATTTCTCCGGCAGCATTCACTACATTTGGATCTTCTGAACATTCAGCTTGGCTCCTCAAATTATATTGCTTAGGCATTGTGTAAACTTATCGTAAATTTCACAAAAATTCAAATAGCGATAAAATATGAATTTACGAAAAAAGAAACAAAGTAAGACGACTCTGTAAAGTTCAACAGCGACAAATATTTCTCACGAAATTATTATTGTATAAAAAATACCAAGAAAATGAAAACTTGTAAAAGATTGAACCAATACGTTTCAGTTTTTATCGAACAATAATTTATTGGAAAAAATTATAAGACATTTAAAGAAAATATTCAAAGTTTACATTCATAATATTTGTTGTTTCATTTTCGTAGAACAAGTACATTTTATACAAGTGGCTCTAACAATCATCAGAGTTTGAATAGTTGTTTGAATTATCGTTATAGTATGCAAGGAATTTTTGTTTGTTTAATTGGTCTATATAATCATTTCGTTCCTGTTTCAGGGACTCATAAGTAGACTTCAACCCAAATTTTTTGAAATAAGCAAAAATATTTCATATGTTTATAGTAAGACTTCTAATATGTTTTTGAGAATCACATATATAAACATAATAGCCCAATTCACAATCTTGTGCAAATGGTCTTGCTTCGCACAGTGGTGTGAAATAAAAAAAAAGTGGTAAAAAGTCCGCAACTTTTGAACTAAACCGATTTCGATGAAACCAACTGTTTTGGAAAGAAGTGTTGAACTTTTGAGAAAGTGTATTTAGAGGCACCCTGTTGTAAGACAACGTAGCTCCAAAGAGCCTCAAAGTGGGAAACTGCGGGTGTCGAATTTCTTTCGGAGCTTGTAACTTTTGTAAATATCAACCGATCTTAATAATTCTTACAGCGGGACAATCAACCTTACGAAACAAGTTCCAAATTATTTGACTTCTAAAAAAAATATGTATGGTCCATATATTTTTAATATATATATGAATATGTATGAATGTATGGAAATGTATAATATTATACATGCGAAAAGTATTAATGAATTGATATATGGACGAATATAAACAAGTGCCGAATCTTATATACCCTTTACCAACGTATGTATATGTAGTATACAGATGCATACATAAATTCATACGTACATATTTGTTTTGTGATAAAATATATAATATTTTGTTATAGTGCAATTTTTAGTAAGTGACCTCTCGGTGTTTTTCGACTAAAGAATTTGCTTGAGTACAGATCTTCCTAAAATATGAAATATGTTTGACTGAAACACTAATTATTTTTGGTTATTTTTTTACCCAAATTTTTTTTCCAACTTGCAACCCTGGAATAATTGAAATTTTTCTGGTTTTACTACGAGTACAAATTTCTTTCTTTCTAAAATATAGAATATATTTAATTATCAATGAAATAACTAGCTTTATTTAATTTTTTTATATATAAGAAAAGTGTACTTTTCCCAACCCTGGAATCATCATTTTAGATTTTTTTGGTTCCTTATATCAATCTTGTTCTTTAAAAAATATACAAAATATTTTAAGTGCACAAAGAAAAAAAGAAATAAGGAAAATACTAGTTTTATTTAATTACTTTAATATCAAAATTAATTCAGTAAAGTGCGACTTTGACTCGCGCACGAATTTTTTTAATGTGGCGTTTTTGCTTTTTTGAAGTTTTTTTTCAGTTTAATCGATTTTTTTTAGTTTTGTCGCTTTTTTTCGTTTTGGCGATTTTTTCCTGTTTTTAGGGATTTATTTTTCATTTTGGCTATTTTTTCATTTTGACGATATTTTTTCTGTTTTTGGGTTTTTTTTTAATTTGGCGATTTTATTTATTTTGGCGATTTTTTTATTTTGGCGATTTTTTCCGTTTTAGGGATTTTTTTTTGCCAATTTTTTCATTTTGGCGATTTTTTTTTAATTTGGCAAATTTTTCTGTTTTTGGGGTTTTTTTGATTTTGGCGATTTTTTTTTTGTTTTCGGGTTTTTTCATTTCGGCGATTTTTTTTATTTTGGCGATTTTTCCGGTTTTTCGCGATTTATTTTAGTCTTCGAAATTTTTTTTAATTTGGTGTTTTTTTTTTTGTTTTGGCGATTTTTGTTTTGTTTTTGGCGATTTTTTTTCGGTTTGGCGATTTTATAATTTTTCGATTTTTTAGTTTTACCGTTTTTGAAAATTTCAAGAATTTTCCTCTTACTGTTTCCAATATACAGAAAGTTCTCAAAATTACATAGTCAAAATTGCATAAACTGATGGAACACCCTTTAATTTAAAGTTTCTGAAATTTTAGTGTTAATTTTTGTAGTTTGTATAAAAATACACTAACCTTACAAATTTCAAGTGTATATGCATACAATTGTACATATGTATATTACATGGGATTTTAAAATTTTTCGTAGCTCGTTTTGGAACACCCCTTAATTTCCAATTCTCATGTATTTGTTGTTGTAGCGGCCAAAGGTGTAAATACTGTGTCCAAATTTCAGGTCCGTAGCTCTTACGGTTCCGGAGAAAATACCCTGTGATAGACAGATGCACAGCATAGCGAAAATAATAGGGTTCCTTTCACCTTTGGTGTACGGAATCCTAAAAAGGTTAAATTTTTCAGCTGTGGAGCTGTGGTTTTTATTTTTTAAATTTTCTGACTTTTCTTTCCAAAACATAAAATATATTTATAAATGAAAATATAAAAAAAAATTATTATACCTAGTTAATTTTATATATCACAAAAAGTGTACGTTTCCCAACTCTAGAATTAATTTAAAATTTTTCTGATTTCTTACACGAATCTTTTTCTTTTAAGAATTTAAGATATTTTAAATTTATAGATAAAAAGGAAAAATTAGTTTTAGTAGGTTATTTTTATATAACAAAAAAATTAAAGTTCCCAACCCTGGAAACGCCCTTTTGATTTTTTAAATTTTTCTCATATTTTTAATACAAATTTTATTCGTACTGATATATAAAATAAGTTTATTTAACAAAACAATTAAAAAAATTGTGTTATCTATTTACTTTTATATGGCAAAATCAAGTTTCAGTTTTCCAGCTCTGAAACCGTCTGCTCGATTTTGCTGATTTTCAATACCAATCTAAGTTGGACCATTTCTGACACACCAGTCCAAGAACGAAGTCTCTAGCTTTTCTGGGAGCTTCGGAAAACCGATTTCACGTACACCAGACGGACTGGACGGTCAGACGGACATCGGTTATTCGTCTTCCCTATCTATAAGGACCCAGAATATATACGTTTTATGGGTCGCATATGAATATTATGGAAATTACACACGGAATGACAAACCTATATATACCCTTTTCCATTTTTGGTAAAGGGTATAAAAATGTATTATAATATATGAGCTCATATATGGAAATTGAACTATGAAGTAGACTTGGCCACAAACCAATGATCAAACCCATGTAATTTAAATGGGTTTGATCATTGGTTTGTGGCAAAAATGAACTAGTGAACGAGTTCGACCCAAGTCTACTATGAAGTTCTTCTTAGGCAGGGCTTACATCGGTGTGCCAAATGCCACACAAGCGTAAAAAAGCGTAACCACTAATTACTAATGCAAAACTGTTTGATTCAAACATGTATTTATTAAGTTACATAGTTCCATACATAACTAATAGACAATTTTATAGAATCCAACATGATTGGAAACTGATTAAATCAATAAATACATGTCTGAATCAAACAGTTTTTCATTAGTAATTAGTTGGTTACGCTTTTTTGGGCAAATGACACAAGAAATGCCAGATGTAAACTCAGCCTTATATAGGTCCATATATGTAAATAAGATATAATATGTATATGGGCAAATGCTGCGTGACGATATACCTTTAACTTATACATGGTGTTTAGTGGGATTTGAGTGCACTTTAGAATGTGTGGGAACATTATATTACTAAAAACTACTTCTCACATTTTTTATATTGAGCTTTCAAAATAACTTTAATTTTAAATCATGTATGCTTAGATTTTCTAATATTTTTTAATATCATATTTTTTCAATAAAAGTTCAGTTTTCTTTCAACTTTTGTAAATAAATGTGTTTAATATTACACATTTAATTGGTGACCTCGCGTTTTTAACAAAATTTTTGGA
Organism: Tachina lurida; assembly: GCA_944452675.1. NCBI lineage: Eukaryota > Metazoa > Arthropoda > Insecta > Diptera > Tachinidae > Tachina > Tachina lurida. The sequence continues at coordinate 82,036,307 of OX101754.1, forward strand.
AAATGTCTTCTCCCGCAAGAACATCCAATGCTCGTCAAGATTTAACAGAGAATAGCTCAAGCGTTCATGTTGCCGCTTCAAGTATTCATAAACTTCCACCTTTTTGGAAAGAAAATCCGAAGCTTTATTTTATGCAAATTGAGTAAATTTTTTCAATTTCAGGTATCACACGTGATGATACCAAGTTTCAGTATGTAATTGCCAATATTGACTCAACGTTTTTGCCGCATGTCTCGAATATTTTGGAACTACCACCATCTGATGGTGTTAGTAGATATCAAGCTTTGAAAGATCGTTTGATTGGAACATTTTCCGAATCACAAGAGTCTAAACTCCGTAAACTTTTAAAAAGTCATCAGTTAGGAGATGAGAAACCATCCCATTTTCTTCAAACCATGAGGAATCTTGCTTCTGGCCAGCTGAACGAATCACTTCTTAAAACACTTTTTTTGGAACAACTGCCGGAAGATGTAAGGTCTATTCTTGTTATAAGCCAAGTAAGTGATGTTGCTTCTTTAGCAAGTCAAGCTGATAAAATTATGAGTCTTCGCTCACCTCAAATTTTTGAAATGAGTTCTACTTCTGGTAACGCAGACATTGCTATGTTAACTCAAAAGATTGATGCATTAGAAAGCAAATTTAGCAATTTCTTCCGAAGCCGCAGTACTGAACGACATAATAGTCGAAATTCTGGTAAATTTAGAAATCGTAGTAAATCCAGAAATAGAGATTGGTGCTGGTATCACAACAGATTTATGGATCAAGCAACTAAATGCATCAAACCCTGTACTTATCCAAAAAACTAGAAGAACATTCGAATGTTGCGACAGTTTCGGATGTGCAGGTTTCCTCTTGTCGCCTGTTTGTAAACGACAAAACCTCAAATAAATATTTTCTTGTTGACACTGGTGCTGACGTATCAGTCATTCCTCCAATTAACCGCAAATAACTCCGGAATCAAAATTTTTGCAGCCAATGGTACACAAATACAAACTTTTGGTACTAAAATCTTACATTTAGACTTGGGCCCCCGCCGAAATTTTTCTTGGAATTTCATTATAGCTGATGTATTTAAACCTATTATTGGATCTGATTTCCTAAGATTTTATCACCTCCTTCCCGATCTTAAGAAAAAAAGACTAATAGATGGCACAACATTGTTACAAGCATCTGGAAAAATTGTAAAATCCCCATCATTGGAAATCAAAGTATTAGTCCACGATAACAGTAAGTTCAACAAGCTCTTGTTAAATTTTCCTGCTGTATATCAACCTACTGCGTTTCCGGGAATAAAAAGTAAACACAACATTTATCACCATATTGAAACAACTGGCCCACCTGTATCTGCTAAAGTTCGCCGTTTAAATCCAGCTCGCTTGCAAATTGCTAAGAAGGATTTTGAATTTCTATTGCAGTTTGGCATAATTAGGCCATCAAAAAGCAACTGGTCAAATCCACTTCATATGGTGCCCAAGAAAAATGGTGAGTGGAGATGCGTAGGTGATTACAGATTTTTAAATAATATTACAGTGCCTGATCGTTATCCAATACCATTTATCACTGATGCCAATGTTAATATTGCTGGATGCTCCATATTTTCCAAGCTAGATCTCGTCCGCCCTTTTTATCAAATTCCTGTATTTCCTGAAGATATACCAAAAACTGCTGTGACAACACCATTTGGACTGTACGAATTCCTTAGAATGCCATTCGGATTAAGGAATGCTGCCCAAAGTTTTCAAAGGCTTATGGATGAAGTTCTTCGGGGGTTATCTTTTGTGTTTGTCTACATTGATGATGTTTTAGTTTTTTCAAAATCTACTACAGAACATCTTAAGCATCTCAAAATCATATTTGAAAGATTTCAGGAATATGGCATTATTGTAAATCAAGGTAAATGCAGTTTTGGAAAGAGCAAAATGGTCTTTCTGGGTTTTCAAATAAGTACTGAAGGACTCAGTCCGATTCAAAGTAAAGTTGAAGAACTTAAAAACTTTCCGAAGCCTAACTCAATTAAGGACTTAAGACGTTTTCTTGCCATGATCAACTTCTATAGGCGTTTTTTACCTCAAGCTGCCATGGAACAAGCACCGTTAAACAATTTTTTGAAAAAGTCGGTGAAAAACGATAAACGTTCTATACCTTGGACTAAAGAAACAGAAGAAACTTTTGAAAAATGTAAGCTTAGCCTTTCTAATTCAATTTTATTATTTCATCCAATAGCTGATGCAGAATTAGTTATTAAAGTTGATGCATCTGATTTTGCGATTGGTGCCGTTTTGGAACAAAAAGTAAATAATCATTGGCAACCTTTGTGTTTCTTTACCAAGAAGCTATCGGATACTGAAAAGCGGTATAGTACCTACGACCGAGAACTTTTGGCAATTTACGCTGCAGTAAAACATTTTCGTGATTATGTTGAAGCTCGTGAATTTTCAGTACATACTGATCACAAACCACTCATATTTGCCTTCTCTCAAAAACCTGAAAAAGCTTCTCCTCGTCAACTTCGTCAATTAAATTTCATTGGACAATTTACTACAAATTTTAAGTATATAAAAGGCACTGAGAATGTTGTAGCTGATGCCTTTTCACGTGTTGAATCAATAAATCTTCTTGATTACGATGAACTTGCGAAGTTACAGAAAAATGATGCAGATCTTCAAAAACTTTTGAATTCAAACACGTCTCTCAACTTACAACTTGTTTCAATTCCTGGTACTACATCAAGAATATATTGTGATGTTTCAGATTATAATATTTCAAGGCCTTATATTCCAAAAGACTTAAGAAAATCAATTTTTTATGGATTGCATAATTTGTCTCACTCTGGTGCTAAAGCTTCAATCAAACTCGTTTGTGAAAGACATATTTGGCCTTTTATGAAACGTGACTGCAGATACTGGACGAAAATTTGTCAGCCTTGCCAGAAGTCTAAAATTTTTCGTCATACTAAAAGCCCTATAGGATGTTTTCCTATTGTTTCTCGTCGATTCGCAGAAATTCATATTGATGTTAGTCCTCTTCTTCCATCAAACGGCCAGTGCTATATGTTGACTTGTGTTGACCGATTTTCACGCTGGATGGAAGCTTTTCCAATACCAAATTGTTCGTCAGAAACTATTTGCGAGACTCTTATGAGTGGATGGATATCAAGATTTGGATCACCTGATACGATCCATACTGATAGAGGGCGTCAATTCACTTCAAATAATTTTAGAAGCTTAGCTCAATTTTTAGGAGCTAAAATTAAATTTTCAACATCGTATCATCCTCAGTCTAATGGGTTAGTTGAACGCTTTCACAGAACATTAAAAGCTGCAATTTCTTGTCATGAGGAATCCCAATGGACAAAGATTTTACCATTAGTTTTGTTGGGACTACGTGTATCAACAAAGAATTCAATAGATTGTTCTCCTGCTGAAATGGTGTATGGTGAAACTCTTCATGTTCCTGGACAATTTTTTGACAATATTTCAGAAACTATGACAAGCAATGATTTTGTAACACAACTTCAAACAATTATGTCAAGAATTAAACCAATTCCATGCTCTAATAATTCCAAAACATTTGTTTTTGTCAACAAGGATCTAAGGCATTGTACTCATGTTTGGATCAGAAATGATGGTGTTTTAAAGCCTTTTCAACCAAAATTCAACGGGCCTTATAAAGTTATTAAGAAATGCGAAAAATATTTTAACATTCAAATCGGAAACAAAACTGACAATATATCAATAGACCGTGTTAAGCCCGTCTTTTTAGATGTCAGTTTTGAGAATTCTGAAATCAAGCAAGATCTAATGTTTGATAATATTTCAACAAAGAAAAAATTAAAAACAGTATCGTTTTCACTAGGAGGGGAGTAATGTGGGAACATTATATTACTAAAAACTACTTCTCACATTTTTTATATTGAGCTTTCAAAATAACTTTAATTTTAAATCATGTATGCTTAGATTTTCTAATATTTTTTAATTTCATATTTTTTCAATAAAAGTTCAGTTTTCTTTCAACTTTTGTAAATAAATGTGTTTAATATTACACAAATGGAAGTAACTTCGAACGTTGTGGTATGTTTTCGTAATTTTTAGCAAATTTTGCATAATAAAGCACACAAAATGAAATGCCTAAAAGAAAGATGAATATAAGAGAATTCTAAAATAAGTTATTTTCAGGCAAAAAAATTTTTAGATTTTTCTCAAAAGCCGTGAACCCTATGTGACGCACGCTACGTGACGCACGCTACATTTTTTCCAGTAGTATATAGTAAATAAAAACTATTGTATTTATTTTAACGAAACAATTTACATTCTTTGCTAATAACATTATTTAATTCATATATTATGTTTATAATTTAATTTATTAATGTATATGGGTCGTATTGAAAAAAACTTAATAAAGCAATATTAAGTAAAGTTGTATTCAAAAAAAAATTATTATATCAAGATTCTAAAGTAGGCACCTACGTTTGTTAAGACTACTTTAAGTTGATATTTCCAAAATGTGTATTTTGTACCTAAAATATTTTTGTTCATATAGCACATATTGATTCATGATACATCTGAAAATGAAGCTAGAAGTGTTAGCTTTCATTTTAAATTTATTATTTCTGTCATGATATGGAAAACATCACCAAATTATCCAACTGATTCTACCAAATATTAAGGTCAACAAAGAGAATTTTACAAATATGTGTGTTTTATAAACTTGCGAAACCTCAATTTCAAAAAACCAAAACCGGCGGCTCTATTTTTATTCACACCGAAAATTTAACTTTTTTTTAAGTTTATGTATGAGATCTTTTTTAAGTTTTAAATTTTCAATTGTGCGCTGCAATATTTTTGATTTGTATGTGAAAAGAAGAAAAACAAAATAAAAAATTCTTCCGTTTTACTAGTATTAACGGCGAGCCCTCGTTTCTCCGCCCATCTTCTTAAGTGTGAAAGACCATCCTGTAGGATATCTCTTAGAGTATTTTTTTTTAACACATGGCGGGAATCGAACCCACGACCTCTGGACTGAGAGGCTAGTATTGCTACCACTCAGTAGTGAGGAATTTTCCTCTTACAGCTATTGCCACATCATCAGCAAAAGCCACGATCCTGCACCCCCGCGATTTTAGAGATAGCAGCACAGGATTTAGAGCTAGATTCCACAATAAAGATATTAAACAGTTGAACGAGCTTTTTCAAGACACTGGATAATGGGTTCATACATATAAACAAAAATAATATTATACATTCAATATTATTACACACTCTTTACTACTTCATTAATTTTATTTCTTTTTTCAAACTACTTCTCTTAAATATATTATTGTCATACAATCTTATAACTAAATCAACATTAAACATGTACAATTCCTTTTTAAATAATCATCACACCCTAAGATTTTCCTTTTTCGTAAGCGTTGCCAAAATAACAAATGATAAACTTTAGTAGTAATCGTTCCAAAGACTGTGTATATAGTATGATAAGGGTCCTCTCCAAACAAAAAGATGGTCTCAAAATTATACACTTAAATGCGCAAAGCTTGAAAAACAAAATGGACGAATTTAGATATCTTTTTGAGTCTGCCGGAATAGACATTATTTGTATTTCTGAAACTTGGTTTCCGTTGGGTATAAGTGATTCTCTATTTAAGCTATCAGGTTTTAAACTATTCCGTTCCGATAGAAGAATACTTATGAATAATGTTGAAACTGGATCTAGGGGCGGTGGGGTTGCAGTATATGTTCGAAATGGTATATCCTGTAAAGAAAAGTTAAAAAACGTTGCATGCAGTGAAATTGAGTATTTATTTCTAGAGATCTCCACCCAGGAAAAGAAAACCCTACTTTTAGGTAGTGTGTATAGAGCTAGCAGTAGCATAAATGTATATCCTCTCATTAACATTCTTGAAGAAATATCTCTTCAATACGACGATATTATTATAACTGGAGATTTTAATAATAACTTATTATCTGAGAATCCTTTGTTTGAGCCAATGAGGACTCTTGATCTACACCCTGTAAATAAGTATATTCCTACTCATTTCCACTCCACTTCTAATAGTTTAATCGATCTTATATTTGTCAATCACAAAACTAGAGTTCTCCTTTATGACCAACTCTCTGCCTCAGTCTTCTCGAAGCACGATATGCTTTTTCTGGTTTATGATTTCTCCGTAAAAAATGATGAAACCTGTTTTTCATACCGTGACTTAAATAACATTGACTATACAACACTCTACCATTACTCCGATATAATCCACTGGGACCATATATATACTCTTGCGAGTGTCGACGATCAACTTTCTTTTATCCGGGAAAATGTTATGTACTTGTATGATGTGTGTGTTCCAATAAAAACTAAACGTATCAAAGCCAGTCAGTCTCCGTGGTTTAGTGCTGGGATCAAGCTCTTGATTAAAAAACGAGATGAAGCTTACTCACGTTGGAAGAGGTTTAAAACTGATGATCTAAAGGCTATTCATAAATCTGCACGCAGAGAAGTCACAAAACGTATTAAATATGCAAAGTCTTTGTTTTACCAAACAAAATTCAATTGCGCCATAGACAAATCTAAATGGAGGGAAATCCGTAAGATCGGTATTGGATGCAAAAGCTCTACTCTTGTAGATCACGCTGTCGACACTAACATTATCAATAGCAAATTTGTAAACGTAAACGTTCCCTTTCCATCTAGGAACATTTACGATGATATACATTATGTTGCGGTAAAAGATCCATTTAGTTTTCGCTGCGTTGATCAACTTGAAGTTCAAAAAAGTCTCTCTGACGTGAAATCGAATGCAGTTGGCATGGATGGTATAAGTCCCATTTTCTTAAAAATTTTAGCACCTACGCTTTTACCCTTTCTAACATATATGTTCAATTCCATTCTTACGAAATCCACATTTCCTGAAGAGTGGAAGCTTTCGAGGATCATTCCAATCCCTAAATCCAATAGCGAATTTCGACCAATTGCCATTCTACCCTTTTTGTCTAAAATATTAGAAAACCTTATGGCAAAACAAATGAACGAATATCTTGCACGCAAGGAGTTGTTATCTGCAAAACAATCTGGCTTTATGAAGGGTAGAAGTTGCATAACTGCATTAGTAGACGTTGTTGAAGATATTAGGTCAAAGATTGATCAGAATATGGTTGCTTTTTTGATTCTCTTAGATCACAGTAAAGCGTTTGACACCGTGGATCATAAAATTCTGCTAGTGAAGCTTAAAAAGCTTTTTAACTTTTCAAGCTCGGCGTGTAATCTTCTATCATCCTATCTAATGAACCGATCTCAAGTTGTACAGTTAAAAGACAACATCTCAAGAGCGCTCTATGTATGTTCCCCAAGGTTCAATTCTTGGGCCCCTTCTTTTCTGTATGTACACCAATGAATTGCCTGATATACAAATGGACAGTACAATTCATATGTATGCTGATGATGTCCAGCTATATAACTATTGCGATATCGGTGATGTAACTTTCTGTGTGAGTAGAATTAATGATTACCTAGCCAAAATCGGTAAATGGGCCATATCAAATGGTTTATGTATTAATCCATCTAAGTCCAAGTACATTATCATTTCTAAAACTAGGAGAACTTTCGAAAATCTTCGGATAGAAATAAATGGTGATAATATATGCTTTGTTTCCTCGGCGTCTAATCTGGGAGTAGTTTTCAACGATAGACTTGGTCCGACCATATTAATACGGTTATAGGTAGAGTCTACAGTATGCTACGCAGCCTGTGGGCAGTTAAAGATTCAACACCATTTACGATACGTATGGTATTGGCTAAGTCTTATCTCATTCCATCTCTTCTATATGGTTGTGAACTTCTTGCAAATTGCGACAGTGAAGATAAAAGAAAACTTAATGTTGCCTACAATAATATAGCTCGGTACATTTTCAATAAAAATAGTTTTGCACATATCTCGTCTTATGCCTACCAGATTTTTTCGATAAATTTTGAAAATCTCCTAAAATGCAAATGTCTTATGTTTCTACACAAAATTATTACATCGAAACAACCGGCATACATTTATAATAGAATTACGTTTGCTAGATCCAACCGCGGTAGGAATATTATACAGCAAAAATACAAGAGCCTTATATCTAAACGCCAATTTCTGATCTATACAATCAGTCTTTGGAACTCTTTACCAAACAATATCCAAAAAATAGGCAACGCAAACATATTTAAAAGGGAATTATTTAAATTGTTTATGTAATTATTTTTGCTTATTTATTTATATTTACTTTTTATTTATGTTCTTTTTGCTATTAAAATTGTTTTTCCTATTTTATTCATAATGCTTTTTCTATATATTAATTATTCTTTTATATCACTTAGATGTTTGTTGTAATCACTAGCACTATCATTTATAAGATATTTGTCTTGTTGTGCTAGATCGCAATTTAAATAAATAAATAAAATAAATAAATAAATAAAAGAACTCCTCCCTGGGGTGTACCCCTATTTACAAAGCGGGTCTGCCTAGAGCTCCTAGAGCCGAGGTTATCCTGGGGTGAGTTAGTAGATTTTGAATCTACTTACACAATCCTACATTAATTCCCAAATTCGACAATGCATCAATTATCGCATCTAGAGAAATATTAAAAGCTCCTTCAATATCGACGAAGGCCACAAGGGTGTAGTAACCCACAGAGAGAGATTTCTCTATCGTTCCAACCAGCTCGTGTAGAGCCGATTCGGTCGACTTCCCCCTTTGATATGCATGCTTATTGCGAGGAAAGTAGTTCCCCATTGATGGTTTTACGAATATAATGATCAACCATCCTATCTAATGTTTTCAGAAGAAAGGATGATAGACTTATCGGTCTGAAGTCCTTCGGTGTAGTGTGAGAGCTTTTACCAGCCTTCGGTATGAAAACCACTCTCGCTTCCCTCCACTTATTTGGAATATGACTCAGTCTTAGACAACTGGTGTAAATTCTCAGTATCCTAGGAACTATGAGATATCTCGGCCGGTATGATACCGTCGCACAGTGGGTTAGAGTAGCATGTTTTCTTGAATCAAATCAGGGAAGCTATGTTCGGATAATTTTTCTTTATTTTTCAGTTAATACCATTAAAATAAGTAAAAAAAAAATGTTTTCAAAGTATATTTGAGTATAATTTTATTAAATAATGACAAATATCAGTGTATGTATATAGTGCAAGGAGTACAGTATGAGAACTTGAACATTACATTTTATACATATTAAAGTTAATCAACATCATCAACATCATCATCATTATCATCATCATCATCATCAGCAGCATTAGCAACTTCAACATCACTGAAATAGTTCTTGTTCGGAGCTGCAGGTACAATTAAATCAAATGCCTCCTCTGGCAAGCTTTGAACCTTCTTTGTAGGCAATTTTCGCATGATTGAAATAATTGGGTCAGAGGTTATCAAAAACATATTAAAAATGTCTTGGTTTGATTTTTCGCGACTGCACTTTCGTGAATGAAACTCCCTATATTTTTTAAAATCTTTATTTCGAGCTTCTTGCGCTTCTTCTGATAACTGCCCAACAAGTAAAATATCATTTGACACAATTACGGGTCCGTGAATCAAATTCTTGTTCAAAGTGGGAGGCATATTGTACCAAGGATACGTTTCAACAAAAAGTCGTCCTGTATTGTGTGCAAATATTTTAAATTTTTCATTATTAATTTCGTTTTTGTTATATCGGCAGATTTTTCAGCGTTTTGAAAAAAACGTCTTGCCGTATTCCCATCATTCGTGTTTCCAAAACCAGGGGGTTGGTGAACTATTAATCCCATATTCTCTTTAAATTTTTTCTGAATTTCTTTTTTTGTTTCAGCTACTGTTCTTTTTTCAGAATCAGTTCTAGCCTGCCACTTTTTTAAAGGTATTTTATATGCCACGTGCAAAAGACATTCAAAAAATCTAATCCAGCCATGAAGAATGGAAAGGCCAAATCTTAAATTATCTACATGTACAGGTCTTTGGATCATGGCTTCTATATTATTAAAATCCTTACTTGTAGCGAAACATAAGTAACACTTTTGTGTTGATGTGGTTTCTGTTAAGGCATTGCAAACTTTTCCATCTACCATTGCCAAAATTAATTTGTGGAAAACATATACAACTTTCTCACCAATAGTGACAGTTGAACAGGTTAAATTCTGTATTTCCTCTTCAACTCCTTTTTTTTCAATAATTGACACATATGCGGTTTCTTTGGTAAATTCAATTTTCAAGGGTCTGCAAAATCTAGTTGAAGACGACCGTGGATTTTGCCAAATTACCTTCTCCTCAAACATAAGCCTAAGTGGTACAATTGTGGTTAAAAAAACTGATGAATCACTAGCATCAGATCCATGAAAGGGTTGTTTGTATGACCTATGACCAGAGCTTCCATCAAATCCCCATTTTGAATATAATACTACATTCGAGTTCGTAATACCTAATGAGTCAATAACAGTTTCTTGAAGTTCTATTAGTCGCTCCGCTGTGTGATTAAGAAGACCTTGTAAAGTTACTTCAACGGAGGTCTCGCTTATTTTATAGCTGGTCGATTCTGGGTAAGTTTTTTGTTTTTCAGTTTGAATATTGTTGTAGGAGGGAAATATTTGAGGAGCAGCTAACAACATTGTATTGATTTCGTGTTAGTTTAGCTTCTACAAAAAGAGCCAAAGCTTTTGTATTCGATATTTTCAAGGTGGGATGTGGTTGTTTCAACTTTTTTTTTTTAATTTATGCCCTTGCAACACTTTTCATATATGGCTCGCATCACTTTTGATTCCTCGACATAACCTGCGCTTTGTAATTTAACCTGTGAAGCATAAAGTAACTCTGGCAATGATATGGTGTCTCTTAAACTCTTTGTTTTTTTATATTTACTCCAACCACTGGACTCGGTAAAACTAATTTCTTTTCGACCACGTTTTGCAGTATGTAATTAAAATCACACATATTATCCTCGGTTTTTTGATTTCTTCAGCTAAAAATTTCATCTTGTCATTCATTCTTTGAGCGCTTGAATTCATCATAATATCAAATAAGCTTCGACGAGTATAAAAAACAACGTTCGAACTTGTTTCTATAAAAAAATAAAAAATAATGCTAATACAAAAAAAAAACTTTCAAAAATCCATTTTACCCGATTACTTGAAACTGCACAACACGATCACTATTTGTCAAAACAAAGAATATTATTAAAATAAACAAAAACAAAATATTATTAAAAGAATAAAAAATAACATCTCCGACAGTACAATTACAAAAAACAAATAATAATATAATAACAAAACTTTCAAAAGAGAAACATATAACAAAGGTAGAGAAAATGAGAATGACAGCACATGCAGCTGCAGCACCGGAACTTTATGGTTTGCCAAAAATCCATAAAGAAAACATACCTTTGAGACCAATTTCTTCATCCTTGAAAGTACCGTGCTACTACTTATCAAAATAGATTGGTGATATATTAAAAAACATAATTCCTCAAACTTATAACATTAAGAATGCAAATAAAAGAAAAAATTTGTGATATTATTTTAGATGAGAACGACATTATTGTATCTTTTGACGTGGTATCACTATTTACAAATATACCTACACATTTAGCCATTAAAAATATACTTGACAAATGGGGAACCCTTAAGGAACACACCACTATTAGCAAAAGACAATTTCTAAAAATTCTTCAATTCTGCATAACGGATAACAACTATTTTACATACGACGGACAGCATTACCATCAAACATTTGGTATGCCAATGGGAAATCCTTTATCGCCGACGATAGCGGATATTGTTTTGGATACATTGTTGGACGACGTCATTGAAGAATTGAAGACTAAAAACATACACATAAAATTTATATCTAAATACGTTGATGATTTATTTGCGGTTATAAAGAAAAACGACTTGGAAATTATATTAAAAACATTAAAAGTATACCACAAAAATCTGCAATTTACAGTTGAAGTTGAAGAAAACAATGAAATACCTTATTTAGACATGAAAATAATAAAAGAAAACAATAGACTAATAACAAACTGGTATGCCAAGGAAACCGCATCTGGAAGATTAATTAATTACCACTCTACTCAGCCGATGAACACGAAAATAAATACGGCAATGAATCTCATTACCAAAATTCTCAACATTAGTGACAAACGATTTGGAAATAGCAATATCAGCAAAATTAGAAATATATTGACAAAAAACAGCTTCCCAATATACATCACGAACAATCTAATAAACAAATACTTAAGAAAGAAAAAACAAACTGGTAACACTACTAACAAAGAAGTAGAAAAAGTTTTTTACAGTGTACCATATGTTCGAAAGCTGACTGAAAACAAAACATTAAAGCATATGGTAAATGATGCAAAAACAACAGTCACACACAGATCGAACAAAACACTGAGACATCTATTTACGCGGGAAAGAACAAAATTGGACAAACTAGAAATAGACAACGTTGTATACGAGATAACTTGTCAAGGGAATGAATTGGAAAGATGTAACAAAGTATATGTAGGAACAACAAAGCGGAAACTCGGGACTGGAATATCAGAACATCAAGCAGATATAAATAAAGGAAAGGAGACAACAGCTTTAGCCCAACACGCGAAAGAAATTAAACATAAAATAGATCTCAAAGGAGTAAAGATACTGGATAGAGAGAAAAAAAAAACAAATAAAAGGTATACATTAGAAAGCCTACGTATACAACAACGCATAAAGAAATCTATTAACACCAAAGAAGACAAGGACAACACCAAACTACAATATGCTATTGCAATAACCTGAAAAATAGAGTTCTGTGATATTAGTTTTTAAGTTCGGCTGTGATATTTTCTTTTATTTATTGTTATTTAAATTATACACCTAATTGTTCGTGATGTCCAGTTTTTTATAATTTATTAAATAATGTAACTAAAGAATCGTAAGCAGCGTTGTCAACTCGGTGCTTTTCGCACCGTTTTTAGTGCTTTTTGAAATTTTCGACGCGAAAAATTTTGAAGTTAGTGCTCAGTGCTTTTTTAAAATCATTTTCGGTGCTTTTTGTTTTGAGCGGTGGCACTAAACCAAAAATTCAAAGATAAATTTCCTTATCTATTTCTTTTTCGAGGAAGTCTATCATTGAAAAAACATAACCTCTGAAGTTAAATAGAGCATTTAAAAAAAGATTGTACAAGACTTGGTTGAAGAAATAAGCGCCATATTACCCTCAAACTTTAAAATTCTAAGTATAATTAATGTAAGCAGTGTTTTGCCACAAAACAAGGAAGACATAATACAAGTATTCAGTCCACTATCGAGTTTTGGGCAGAAGTAAAATCTAATAGCGTTTGAGGCATTGTCAAAAATTGCATTAACATCAAACTTCTGTCACTTCTATATTTAAACGAAGAAGTTGAACGCGCTTTTACGTCTATGACTGTAGTTTAGTCTAAACTACGTAACAGAATGTCCTTACACTTGGTTAACACTTTGCTTTTTATAAAAATCGTCCTGAAACGAGACAATTTTGATGTGAATACAGCTGCCGTTTTTCGTTAATTATAACCAAAATTTGTAAATTTTTTTTCCAATGTCTGATATTTTTTTTATTTCGGTTACATTTTTGCCATGAATATTTATGTATATAACTTGATAAACTTGCAAATCACTTTTTTTATATTTAACTTTGTTATTTGTATTGCGTTTGTAGCACAATACTTTTGACCAATTTTTTATTTCGTTCAAAATTTATTGCCTTTGTCATCGAAAGAATGTTTCTACAGCATAGTTTAATAACAACCAAATTTGGTCGAGTTCAAAATGTAATCAGCTCTTAACTTCATAAAATATTTTTTTTATAATAACTTCAAAAGTCTTCATCAAATTGATTTTAGAATAAACTTATTAATATAGAATTAAAATGTGTGCCTTTAATTTAACGTTTTAGGAACGGAATTATGTATGTATTTATGAATAAATTTTTTTTATAAAATGGAAAAATAAAAAGTGAAGTGAAGTGCGTGGCTCGCACTTAAAAATATCGGTATTTCCCCCAGCTAATAAAGTCTAGTTTAATTTTTCTTCTCTTCTTTAGATACTCACATTAATTAATAAAAATATTTCATTCAATAAGAATTGAAATTACTGATCTTAAGCCTGATTAAGAAATTATTTCTGATTAAAAATTCACTACAGTTCAATTAAATCTAAAAATGTCTCAAAATGGACAAATTTTAAATTTAGTGCTATTTTACTTAAATTACGCGCTTTTTTCCTGATTTCAGTGCTTTTTAAAATTTGAAAGTTGACAACGCTGATCGTAAGTAAAACACAAAAACTAATATAACACACAAAAACTATAAATAACAAACATTTTGTAATTTGTTGATAGAACTTAATAAAAAAATTCTCCTGAAGACGTCGGAAAAAAGCTGACGAAACGTTGAGGAAAAAGATGAAATATGTAGATTTGTTTTATTTGCATCTTAATAATTAAGAAAACTGACCAAAAATAGCCTACGTAAAAACAAAAATAACATCATTAATATACTGAAAAGAAGACCACAAATAAATAGAAAAAAGTAACAAGAAAAACAACAAAACACAACACAACACACAACAACAGCAGCAGTCGTGAGATCAATGTGGTTTTTAGCTAATTTGACTGCTGCAACACTTGTATTAAACAATGCATAGCTTCTAAAAGGCACAAAAAGGCATCGTAAAATTTTGCAATATAATAGAGATTTATGTCCTCTTTAATATAAACTAAAAATTATGACACGAATATGGGCAAATAATAACTATATATCCGTTTAAAATATAAAAATGCTAATATTTTTGGCATTTCCAATATAAATAACTAAATCTAAAACACTTCCACACACAATTTGGTACACAAATGTTAACGAAGTATTTGCAAAATAACCTGAAATTGATGGATCCATTGAAAAATTAACTTTTGCAATACTTTTTAAAATAAATAAAATTTTCAACGGGAAAGTTTTCACTTTTTTCAACCTTTTTTGCACAAAAATTTCTATAAAGTTTGACTTTGAAGTTTCACTACAAAAACACCAGAGCACTTTTGACATTTATTTTAACGACAAGTGATGTAGAATTTTATATACTCTAACCGAGTACAAAAAATTTTGACGATACTTAAATTTTTTTTAATTAATGAAAGAAAACAGGCTATTCTAACCCTCTGTGCGTCTGGTCCTGGAGACTTATAAGGCTTGAAGCTTCTCAGAGCCCAATCCAATGTCTGCATATTAACAATGTCAGATATATTTTCCGTAGGCATTGGGTAAAGATCAGATGTCTGAATCTCAGACATTGAGTTACCCGGAAAGTGAGTGTCCAGCAGGGCTCTTAACGACTCCTCGCTGGATGTAGTCCACGTCCCATTGGGATTCTTCAAATACCCCAGAGTGCAGGGAGTAGCGGACAAAATTTTTCTCATGCGAGAGGCTTCTGAAATATTTTCAATATTTTCACAAAACCCCTTCCATGTTGTATTTTTAGCAATTCTTTTCTGCTTTTTATACTCCTTTAGTTTACCTTTATAAGCTATCCAGTCCAGTTCATTTCTGGATGATTTAGCCCTATTGAAGAGTTTTCTGCATGTACACCTATAAAATTGTAACTCTATTCCACCAAGGCGGTTTCTTTTTCCCCCTTGGCCTATTTAAAAGACAAGACGATTCCCTCGCATTTTTAAAGATTGTAGTGATGCTATCAACCTCACAATCTAAATCCGAAGTTTCTAGAAGTGACGAGTCTCCAATCAATCCTAATTGTCTAGAAAAAATAGACCTAGTCGGCCTTATATGATCAGAAAAGGAATGTTCTTGAAGTACACGCCAGTTCATGATCCTATCGGGTACCGAATCAGAAGAGAAGGTAACATCCAGGACTTCCTGTCTGTTCCTTGTTATAAACGTAGGTTCTTGACCTCTATTACAAATTCTAAAAGTTCCTCACCTTTTTCATTAGTGTCCGTACTTCCCAAATAGTATGATGTGCGTTGGCATCACAGCACAGGATAATATGGTGTACAGCATTCACCGCCGCAGCCACAAAGTTCCTCACCACTACCGATGGTAGTGGTGAACTAGTTAACCGATTTCAATCAAACCAACTGTTTTGGAAAGTAGAAGTGTTGAAATTTTTAGAAAGCATATTTTGAGGCACCCTGTTGTAAGACAGGGTAGCTCCAAAGAGCATCAAATTGGGAAAGTGCGGGTATCGAAATTCTTTCGGAGCTTGTAACTTTTGTAAATAGGGACCGATTTCAATAATTTTTTCAGCGGGACAATCTACGTTAAGAAATAAAAATAAAACATGCTTAGAGTACCATTTTATCTCTTTCAGTTTCCAAGTTATTTGACTTGAAAAATTTATTTTTTAATTTTTGGCCCTGACTTTTTTTATTCGTTAGTACATAACTTCTTTACTACTTGGCAAAAATCAGTTTGTTTTATTGTTTGTGAAAGAAAACTTCATTACAATTCATATAAAAAAAATTTTTTTTTGATATCTCAAAAATTGTAGCAATGAATAATTTTGCAATTTGGATTTTTAAAAATTATGAAAAAATTTGGTGTATTTTGTGAAAAAAGTATTCTTAATTTTTTTGGAATATTTTAAAAAATTATTAAGTATTTGATAAAAACTGTGAAATAAATTTTGGAGATTGTTGTTGGTGCACCCTACATTCAGCATTGGTCGAAAACTAGCAATTTTTTTTTCAAAAAATCGGATTTTCGGATGTTGCAAAAAAATTGCACGGTCGTTTTTGTAAATTTTTTGGTTTTTTATTATAAATAAATTTGTTATAAGTAACCTGTGAGAAACTCTTGACATCCTACACATAAATGAAGGCAGGAGAGGAGATTTTCTAAAAATGCTAAAATTTTTCTAACACAATTTTTCCCAATAAGAAAAAAGTAGTATAAAATTATAAATTGGGAATCATTTTAATTTTTATCAATAGTATACATTTAGCTTTGCAAACTGAGTAGTAGGGAATTGTTCCTCCGGGCGCCGATTAAAATTGTGAAATTTGGGTAATTAAAATTTGAAATTTGAGAATTTCAGTACAAAATTTTAAAATTTGGGTAATTAAAATTTTAAAATTTTAAAATTCTTGGAAATTTGTGAAATTTGATACCCTACGAGGGTGGATCAATAAGTCCGTCCAACTTTTTGTTTACATAAGGAATTTTTTGTTTACATAAGGGGTTTTGTTTGTTTAATACATACGAGGGTGGTTTAATAAGTCCAGTTTTTTATGACCGTGGGAATTTGTATGTGTGTATGTTTGTGGGGTGGATTAAGGGGTTTCATAAGATTAAGATTTCATAAGTATATATGCCGAAGGGAAAATCATGAAATGATTTTTCCTAATACTAATGGGGGTGAAATAGTGAAAATTTATTTTTCTTAGTGCCTACGGCAATATATGAATATTTTTCCTAATGCCTACGGCAATATATGAATATTTTTCCTAATGCCTACGGCAATATATGAATTTTTTTTCAAATGCCTACGGCAAAACATGATTGTTATTTTTTCCAAATGCCGACGGCAAAACGTAATTATTTTTCCAAATGCCGACGGCAAAACATGATTATTATTTTCTAATACCAAAGGGAAAATTGCCAGTGTTGCCAGAGTGTAGAAATTTGTTATCGTAATACTATATCAGTAATATCAGAGAAAATATTTATTTATGTGTTCACATGTATGTGAAAACCCATACTTGTGTTCACATGTATGTGAACACCCATACTTGTGTGTGGGGGGTCCAGCTTGATAGTCGCGGGTAATTTAATATTTTGTGTATTTGTTTAAGAAATATGTATGTATGTGTATGTATGTATGTATGTATGTATGTATGTATGTATGTGTATGTATGTATGTATGTATGCATGTATGTATGTGTGTATGAATGTGTGATCGTGGGTACTTGTGTGTGGAATATTTTGTAGAATACATATATATTTTGCAAGGTAATCATTTTCTTTGTCTACGATTATTTTAAAGCAGCAAACTAAGTACACTCAACAGCAGAGAAACAAAAACCAAGAATTTGCAAGTAAGCAAAAAAGTTAATTTCTCCTTCTCCCCACTTCCTTCTCTTTCCTTTATGTAGTTTTTATTTGAAATAAGAAAACACATTTTATTTCATTTTATTTTTAATACATTTATTGTTTAAAATTTTATAAAATTTTATAATAATACATACATTCATATTTTAAAAAGTGAAAAAGTTTAATTAAAGCAAGACATTTCTTTTGTTAGTAACATAGCATTTTTTAGTGCGCAAGCACCAAATTTATGATAATTACAATAAAAATATTCTGGATACTTGATTTCCATTTGTTTAAAGTTGATGCAGCCTATATCCTCAACGTTAGAAATTTTTCGGCATAAAATTTTTTCCAACCATCGTCTTTTTTCTTCACCTTTTACATAAATTTTAGAACATCTTGCGTTGGCTTTTATAAAATTGCAAACGCTTTGAAATGAAACTGATCCAGCAGTCCAGCTTAGGTGATGATAGTTTTTTGTTAGCCACTTTGCTTCTCTTTGCTTTTCTATTGATAAGCATTTGATATCAAATGGGGGTTTTATAATGAAATTGTTATATTCATAATTGTTGAAAACAATTGCTACTTCTTTTGCGATGAAATCATTTGAATTATTTTTGAAACCTTGTACGTCTATGAAAATTATGTTGTTTTCCATATTAGTCAATTCATAAGACTTTTCGCACTTGTCCTTTGATAGGTACATATTCTAATATACGATCATGAATAAGAATGCAGTAAGCTGATGTTTTTGCTCCAATATTAGTTGCTGTTTCAAATTCTATTTTTATATCAATCGGTCCATTATTGAGTGATTCATTCTGATGACTGACATCTACTACAATAATAGGAGCTTTTGTCTTAAACTCTGATGCAGTTAGAAGCGGTTGAGATTCTTTCATATAGTAGCTTTGTTGAAATCTTAGATACATATCATATAGAATTGCATATCGTTCATTTTTGAACTTTATGTTAAGATCATCATATGGATATGAGACTGAATTTAAATGTACTTTTAAATTAGTCAAATCACAATGAACAAACTTATTTTCTTGTTGAAAAGCAATCAATACAAAACGAGGGCGTTCTCTATTTGCAGCTAGTTTAACATTCCAAATATGGCTAGTTCCCATATTTAATTGTGGATTGACATGACAATCCCAACTGCGAAATGCCATAGGTATAGAAGCACCATTGTTAATAATTTTAATCATATTCAATTTGCTAAAGTCGGATAATTGTACATGTGGGATTCTCCATGAGATTAGTGAAATTGTAAGTTTAGCTTTTTTAGTAGAAACACTCGAGCGTACAAGATCTTCGTCGTTCTTATTGCGCAAGAGTATCAGTTCATGTTTTCCATTTAGTATAACTTTGTTGTAGTCTTCAGCGAATCCTAGAAGCATTTTTAGAGGTACATAGAAATTGAAAAAGCCATTTACAAGAGTGACATCGTCAATTTTGTTCCATCCAGCATTTTGCATCACGTTGCTTTCTGTTGGTGACATAGAAACCAAATTTTTTATGGTGCTTGTGGCTCCTAAATATCTTGTATGATCAATTTCAATTCCATTGAGCTCATAGCGAATTTCATCAAATAGATATGCCACAAAGTTGTTTTTTAATATAAAGTTGTCCGATGATGAAGAAGATTTAGAGTTATTATCATCAGCAACAAAACCTTCTACATAAATGTAGCTTTCACTGGGTAGCACGTACAAATCTTGATTTTGTATTGAAATTCTAATTTCATCATTATTGTTGTAAGATTGTAAGTATGGTACATATGTATGATAGTCCTTTTTGATTATATTCTCATCAGACAAGGGCTTATCTAAGACATCTATTATTGAACTCATTTTGTCTTCAATTTAAAATTCAAGGACTTTAGAAAATTTTTATTTGATGTTGTTAGTGCTTTTGGTTGTACTGGTCGCTTTAATGTTGATGTTGTTCTTGCTGCTATATTTTTCAATGTATTTGTGTTGTATATTAGCATTATTTAGTTGGCCTTAAATGTATTCTTATTGTAATTTCCTCTCCTCGGAAATTAATTAAATCACCGTGTTGATCAACTACGCGCAGCGCTAGTGAACTTATCTCTCTGGTGTTCACAGGTAAATAGATGAGATTTCTTGGAACCTCATCTATTTTATAGCCTGGAGGCACATTAATCGGAAATTCATGAAGTGTATGCGATTTGGAGCTATTCATATATGTGTTAATAGCGATGCTACTTTCTACTCGCAAGAGATTTACTTTAAAAATATTAACTGGAAGATCTGAATAATAATATTGGTTTGGTGTTAGGATTTTGCTATTGAATCCTAAAAGTTTTCCAATTGTATTGTCTTTATTAAAATATACAGTATCCTTGGAACTATTAACTTTAACTTGCATTGTATTGTTATTGGCTTCAATAAAAATCTTATTTGCTGGACAGAGTAGTTTGTATTGCTCTTCTATAAAATCAACTATATCATTTAGTTCGTAAGATCCAATTGGTATTTCTATTGTATATTCTCCTATATGAAACATATTGTTGTAGGTGTCTACATTTGGAATACTGTTGTATGAATGAAAATCAGTTAGAGCACACTCATATGCATCATGTAATTCAATAGGAGGAAAGTAACTAGCAGATAATTCTGATGAGTTAGAGCTCAGAGTAAGTGTTATTGACATTATAACAGACTGATTACAATTAAATAAAGTTTAGTAGACAGTATGGTTTATAAGCATAATTTACATATTTATTTCATTTTCTTATTTTAAAATTAACATTTGTTTCTTAATATTAATGCTATTATTGTTTTGCTATGATGTTGTTGTTGATTTAGTTTTTCTTTCATCTATAATATTTCATCTTTACTTATCCAAGAATTGTGTTGATTAGAAAATCCCAGCCATTTAACATATACCTCCTTCCCTTTAATTTTAAGCACCTTTTCAACTAGATATGTATTTGGAAATCTGGTTTTTGAAAGTTCGTCAGTATAGAATCCACCTTTAATAGGATTACCAAGATAGTCTTCTAATATGTATGTTGCAGGATTTGTATTTTGAACTCTTGTAATTGTGAAAATTTCTGTAGTCCAATTTGGAGTATAACCTTTTTCAAATGTATGCTTATATTTGCTTATGCGTACATGATCTCCTACATTAAATTTTGACATTTTATACATTTTCATATGACTGTATACTGTATTTAGCAGCTTTTCCTCATTTGTTGAGTTGACTTTAATTGGAGGCATTTTAATGGTACGATGAACTTTTCTATTGTAGGTATTAAGTAAATCTTTGTATATATCAATCCACTTATAAGAACCATTATAGCTAAATTCTTTCCACATCATTCCTTTCAGTGTTCTATTAAATCGTTCTACTATTGATGCTTTCATAATGCTATATGTTGAGTAGTGATTAATGCTGTATTTATGCATTAATTTTTCAAAGTTTTTGTTGAAAAATTCTTTACCATCATCTGTTTGTATGTTTTTTGGTATTCGCCCCAATTCAAAAATATTTTCCATTGCGTTGGTTGTTTCAAGTGCAGTTTTTGTTTTTAGTGGTACTGCCCATGCAAATTTTGAGAATGTGTCAATTATAGTCAGCAAAAATCGATAATTTCTATTTTCTTTAGAATAGTTCCCCATTTCAACTAAATCAGCTTGCCAAAGATCATCTATTCCTTTCATTACAACTCTGCGACGCACAAAATGTTTTCGTGCTTGCTTATGGAGTTCGTTTACTAAATTTCTTTTTGAAGACATTAAGTTGTTTTTAGAGATTTTTTGGAGAGTGTTGTGATCTAGTTGAAGCACTTTCAGCTATTGATACAAACATGTAATTTTCTAATCTATAAATTTTCTCATTAAGCTGTTCAATTTGCTCTTCAAAGGATGTTTTAATTTTTAGAATATCTTTTTCAATTTTATAATTTTCTTCTATATCTAATTTTGTTTCGCGATGTAGATCCTCAATTTGTATTTGAATATTTTCTTGAATTATAGTACTGTCTCTCTTAAAGTATGCTAATAATTTCTCTTCTAGTTTTTCGATTTGAGTTTGCAGAAACAATTTATTGATAACATCGTTTTCCTCCACAGCTTTTGCAACATTTTTGATCCTTTTGTTTTGGACATCAATGTTGTTGTTCGTATCCACAAAGAACCCCAGCAGTTTAGGTGCATTTTTCAAAGAAACTATGTTGCTAGTATCGTTTAAATAATGTCCAAATTTATCAACAGACATGCTTTATATACTTTATTAAACTTAATGTATTATATTAGCTTCACGTAGTTCTTCAATAATTGATATAATCTCGTTATTGTGATTATTATGACCTGCAGCTTGTGATGCGAGCAGTAGTCGAAGTCGATCTACTAGCTCATTTGGATCATCCCAGTATATATAGTTGGGCTTATGGATGTTAAATTCCATCATTCCATCACCTAAGTAGCTACCTTTTGGCTTAGATCCTGTTGATTCGGGTAAATTATCCTGGTTTTTCTCGTCAATAAATTTCTTAATAATATGTTTATATTTATATCCTCTAGTACCCTTAATTTGACCATCAGGTTTATAGTCTCTTCTATATGCATTAGTAGTAATTAAAATCTTTTTATAGATTTCGAGTTCAAATTTATCATAATTTTTTGGTATTTTATGAAACATTAGAGAAAATAGTCCAGGTGTTAGAGCCCATATTTGACCACCAACTTGTATTTTATGTTCACTAAGTGTAAGTTTACTATCACCAAATTTCCATTCATTATTGAAATCTTTATGTGGACCATAGTTTGTATCTAATTCATTATTTCCTTCCAAGACTGATAAATCAGTATAAGTATCTTCTGTATTGGAAGTTTGTGAGTAAAAATCATCTTCATCATCATCATCATCATTTTTAGTATTAGTTTCGTTAAATAATATGGTATTATCAGATATTGTTCCTTCTGCTAGTTTCTTTGGTGTACTTGTCTCTATCTTGAGTGATGGTTTTTCAGACTTTAAACTTGTATTATTTTCAAATTCTGTCTTCATTTTATTTTCTTCTTTAATGGGAATTCTTTTAATTTTTTTAGAACTATTTATGAATTCTTTCAGTGGTTCTGTTATAGGTTTAAATGTATCTCTTAGTTGTTCACGTGTATCTATTTCACCAGTTTTTATACTACGAAGCTTTTTCTTCAAGACATTTCTTGTCAACACCAACTGTTTTAAAATTTTCTCATCCATGTTTAATAAATAAAAGGTATCAGCTATTAGATGAGGTATCAGCTTATTAGCACCTGGTCTGGTTTTCAGATCAGCTTTTTAGGACCTGGTCTGGTTTTCAGATCAGCTTTTCAGGACCTGGTCTGGTTTTCAGATCAGCTTTTTAGGACCTGGTCTGGTTTTCAGATCAGCTTTTCAGGACCTGGTCTGGTTTTCAGATCAGCTTTTTAGGACCTGGTCTGGTTTTCAGATCAGCTTTTCAGGACCTGGTCTGGTTTTCAGATCAGCTTTTTAGGACCTGGTCTGGTTTTCAGATCAGCTTTTCAGGACCTGGTCTGGTTTTCAGATCAGCTTTTCAGGACCTGGTCTAGTTTTCAGATCAGCTTTTTAGGACCTGGTCTGGTTTTCAGATCAGCTTTTCAGGACCTGGTCTGGTTTTCAGATCAGCTTTTTAGGACCTGGTCTGGTTTTCAGATCAGCTTATCAGTACCTGGTCTGGTTTTCAGATCAGGTTATCAGGTATCAAATCAGCTTATTAGGTAGCTGGTCTGGTTTTCAGATCAGCTTATCAGGTATCAGATGAGGTTATAGCAAATAGATGTATCAAGCTTAAAGTTAGATTAATAACTAAAGTAAATGTTTATGAAGAGTAGTTTATATAGTTATGAAATAGTCAAATTGCTTTCTGTAGCGTCCATCATTTAATTCATTATCTTTGCTAATCACCAAAAATCCATATTTATCCTTCCAACACTCTCGACAAATCTCATGAAACTTTTCATAACTCATATCGCCACCAACATGATCTCTATAAACATGCTTCATATTTGTCTCATCTTGTTTAAACATTATAATAACATTGGCATTGTCTCTTATTAAATGCTTGGGAATTCTAGTATAAGTTTGACACAAGTAGAATGAATCGACATCCCTATGTCGCCCCATACAAAAATATGTACGTATATTATTCTGCTTTTCACATGCAACATCATCAAATATCATAATTGAATTAGTTTTAGCTTCGTCAGGTGGAATAACTGATTCATTATCTGTAAATGTATAATATCCCATTCCTTTAATTGGTGAAATTAGTTTCTTCAGGTATTCATATTTGGGTTGATATAGAGATTTTGAGTATAAATAGATGTTTTCAAACTTGAGTCCATTAGGACTTTCTAGTAAGCCAATCATAACATTAGTCTTTCCACAATTGGATGGTCCAACTATTAGAGCACGAATAGAATTTGGTAAGAGGGGGCTATGCTTTATTTTTGAAGTGATGTTGACTGAATCGTCAATATTTCGAACTAAAATATTTTTATGTTGTTTCACTAACTGCATTTTTGTAACTAAATACATTTTATAAATGTTACCTCTTATTATAGAAAAAATTAGATAATATGGTTATACGATATCAGAAAACGTTTAGTCATAAAAACACCTTCGTTGGAGGAGGTATAGTAGATAAAATAATAAACTCTCTACCTGTTGAGCTTCATCTTCCCGGGTATCAGTACTGTGGACCTGGAACAAAACTACAAAAACGTTTAAATCGAGGTGACAAGGGTATTAATTTATTGGACTCTGCTTGTAAAAATCACGATATTGCATATTCAAAAAATAAGGATTTAAGTACTAGACATAAAGCTGATAAAATACTTGAAAATTCAGCTTGGAATCGAGTTTTAGCAAAAGACAGTAGTCTTGCAGAAAAATCATTTGCATATATGGTTACTAACGCAATGAAAACCAAAACTAAATTTGGTATGGGTGTGGAGAAAAAGAAAAATGTTAAAAAGAACATGCCAAATGATAAAAAACTGTTTAGAACATCAATTAGAGCTGCAACAAAAATACTAAAGAAGGAAAAACCATTAGATATTAACTCAGCTATTAAAATTGCACGAAAAACTATTAACAAATCATTAAAAGGAAGAAAGTCTCAAATTGTAGTTCCACGTGTAATACGTGTTCCAAAAATCGGTGGTTTTTTACCTCTAATACCGATTTTAACTGCTCTGGGTGCAATTGGTAGTCTAACAACTGGAGGTGCTGCCATAGCTAAAGCTGTAAATGCAACAAAGAATGCAAAAAATCAACTTGATGAAGCAACTAGACATAATAAAGCGATGGAATCTATAGCAGTTGGAAAAGGACTTTACTTAAAACCATATAAAAAAGGTTATGGTTTAGTTCACAAAGAGGAATCAAAAAACTCTTAAAGATGCTGCCCAACAGACCACTATCTGATGTGGACCTAAACCGTTTCTCTATAAAAATTCCATATTTTAGAGGAGTTTTCATGTTGAATACTCTACCAAAACGAACAAAGAAAATTGAATGTGGAATAATCAACTTAGATGTATCAACAGGACCTGGTACACATTGGGTAGCATACTATAAAAACAACAATGAAAAAGAATATTTCGACAGCTTTGGAAACTTACAACCTCCTTGGGAAGTAGTCAAATATCTTGGTGCAAATATAAAATACAACTATAATCAGCATCAGAATTTCAATACATTTACCTGTGGACATTTATGTCTTAAATTTCTTTATGAAATAACTGAAAATATTAAATAAAACACAAACATTTATATTTTACAAAACTCTTTAATGTCTTTTTATTCATAGTTTAAAATACATAATTAATATATTATTGCCAAACAGGAAATTGGGAATTTTGAATTAGAAATTCACTCAGCTCACTCTCGACAATTAGGTTTTCTTCACCTTCTCTACTTAGGCAATATGATCCGCTTGAGAGATCTTTGATATCGTCATCAGTTAAAATATTATATCGTTTGGGCAGGAACATTATGTGTTTATTCATTTCAACTTTTAGGGTTGGTCCATATTTAGTTGTTACACGTACCACATTTCTAATAGTATATTTCGTTGAAGAATCAAGCTCCTTTACGTGTATTAAAGTTTTGTTATTTAGAGCATTAAATTTTGCAATTAGATTTGTTGTGGACTCCATTTTTTTATTTTTTATTTAGATACTTCTTGTCACTCTGAATGTTTAACTGGAAATGATCTTAAAAGTAGCGATGATGACTTCAAAAAGGCTAATCGAAAATAATTGTGGTGAAATAGTGAATAAGTGGGAGATAGTGATAGACAGAAAGAGATAGTTATAGAGAGACAACGGTTAGAGAGAGACAGAGTAGTAAAAAAGAAATATGGAATAGAGAGAAAAGGGTTAGAGAGAGATAGAGTGCTAAAAAGAAATATGACATAGAGATGATAGTATAGATATTTTAAAGACCATATAGATATTTTAAAAATTTACAGAACAAATTAGTCTTAAAGGAACCTTCCAACATTCATCATCATTCATTCATCAGCAAATAAAATGAGCCAAATTAGACGTACTCTTAATCAATTTATAACAGATTTTGAAACCTTCAGGCTTTTTGATCATTGGGAGATGATAAAATGTTTCCAAAATATGCTGGATGAGAACGAAGAATATGGTGTCATGGAAGATGAAGACAACACTGAAGGACACTTCCCCAGCTGTCCTTGGTATCATCCTGAGTGTGAGGAGGGACCTGATACTTGCAGATGTACCATATATTTTTTAAGAAAAAATATACTAGAACATCTAATAATTGGCTATTACGAAATGTTTCCATCATTATAAATAAATTAAATAAAAATGAAATAAAATTGTATAAATAATAAAATAAAATTAAATTGAATTATAAAAATATTCCTTGATTTGTATTATTTTTTTCTAAAGGAAAACTAGGAATCATCTGTTCGAATATAAAATAACAGAAACTTGTATGTAGTGAAAAAATATGAGGATTTTATCCGATTATCTAAATTATTTCTCTTTATGAAAATATCTAATTGAATTTCATAATATTGTGAAATTCAATTTCTCTTGTGCAGAACCTCTCAAAGAAAACAAGACTGTGCATGTTTAAGTAACCTGAAAACAAGACTGTGCATGTTTAAGCGACATGAAAACAAGAATTTGCAAATAAGCAAAAACAAAATTTTTTTTGATCCAACGAAGTAAAGCCAATAAAGAAATAAAAAAACCATTCACATTTTCCATTCTTTTTTCAATAGTTTATTTACAATAACTTTTCTTAATAAATAGGATTTAAATACAATAATATTTCTTAGACTTTTTTACATTCATTTTAACAACAATAAAATAATTTTTCTTATTAAATAGAATTTTATATACAACAATTTTTCTTAATAAATAGGATACAAATACAATATTTTTTCTTAATAAATAGGATTTTATATACAATTTAAAAATTAACTAATTAACTAAGATTTTCTTGCATTTTAGCAATCTCATCTAGCAACATGTCAAGTTCGTATTCAGGGTTAGTTTCCTTAATACGAAAATGATACCATGCATAAGTGTTTACATTATTTGATCTAATTTTTCTCTTATCATCTCCATAGCTTAATACTACCTTATTTAATTCGCTAGTATATAATTGATGTAGCTTAGATTTAAATGTTAACATACTATCATATACATTAATCTTATTAAATAGGCAATTCTTATATGTAGCTAAACTATATTTATCTAATATGGCTCTCTTTACCCCCTTCGATTTTTTAATATCATCTTGATTTTCTACACTAAATGAATACATTTTTGAGCGCAGCCCAACAAACTCTGTCATTATCTTACCGCAATTTTCATCCTTCATCATACCAATTACTTTTTTATTTACTATTGGGAAATTATAAATATTGTCTGTAGGATAATCCGATGTGTCAAATTGTTCATGAATGTCATTTTTTATGTCAGCGTAAAAGTCATCAGTCTTTATTGAATATATAAAAGAGTCAGTATCCATATAGTTTAATGAGAGGTTTGTCTTAAACTTAGGTTGCATGTACCCGTAATGGAAATTATACATTTTCCATTTTGACAGCTCGAGTACACAAAATCCTAAGTAAATTGGTTTATTGTAGCAGGTTTTGACTCTAGTCATTTCGATTGCTACAAGATCTTCAGAAAATATAGATAAACTATGAAAATTTGGTTTTGATATCCAATCTTGGGCACCCAAATGATTCCGATTCGTTCTCTCCCAACTATTAACAATTTTAACATCTCTCCTCTTATCCACATTTTCCATGGTTTTACCATACACTGCATTATTAAGTAGTTTGAAAAATTTTTTTTCAAAAGCATTTTTAGCAGTGGCTCTATGTCTGGTATTTAGGTCAATATAGCCTTTTAACCATGGAGATTGTTTAAATGCTAGAATACGATGAGTTTTCTTTAAAACTAAGCCATATTCTAAGCACTGTTTGAGAACTCTAAAGTGTATCACATATGATTGCTTTGTAGAGAAATCGGTTATCAACTTGCTATACTTCGCTTGCATAGGTTTCTTATTTTCAGCGCAAAAAGGAAGATCATTATGCAAGTCGTGTAAATGAGAGGGATAATCCAACGTAACCTCATAAATATAACCGTCTGTTCCATTATCAGCTATGCTGTTTGGATCCAGATTCAACTCGTCTTGTGATAACCATCTGAACCCACCATGAGGAAGATATTCCGACATCGCCCATCCATACAAATTGTTAGCGTCTAAATAGACGAGAAATTCTGAGGGCTTTTCTTTGTCGAAATCTTGCAAATATTTATTATTTGCTTTCGAATATCTTTGACTACACTGTACTATCCCCCCACGTATACCTTTTTTCATAAAATTGTACATGTCTATGTCTGTCAATAATTCTAATTCAATTTTTGTATATTTGAGCATTGCATCCCAGGAAAGGCCAGGTGCTGTATAATACTGGCAAGGATCGAGCTCATAAATACCCTTACAAACTTTTCTAAAGTTCTCGAAAATATCTGTCAGTAAGAGGACGTCTGTTTTTAAGTAAAGTTCCATGTAATCTTTCATTGTTTCACAACCAAAAGTATTCCATACCTCTACAGCATGTGAGTATTCCTCTAAAGAACACTCTTTATTATTCAACTTATTAAAAAAATCACTGCGTGAAGGCAGCTGGCATTCATCTAATTTTTCGAATGAATTTAGGTACTCATATGGGAAAATACCTTTTTTCTTAATAAGCTGAAATTCTTTTTCTGATTGAAATAAGGACCTTATAGTGCTGAAATCATTATCCGACAAATTGCAGGCTAATGATTCCAAACTCTCAGCCATAAAGCGTATAGTATCAAGAAATCTTATTTCAAGCTTATGGCCATCACTCATTTCTGAGAATTGGGAGAGGGATATATAAAGTTCCTTATTGAGAGGGAGTACTTTCAGTTGCAATGAAATTTCACCTAATTCTTTAATGAAAAGATGTGAGTCATAATTTGAATAATTGTGGAAGTAAACTGGTATAAATTTGGGAATTTGGTAATTTAAATTACATTTATTGTGGGCTGCGCCTCTAAATTTGCCACTAATGTGGCAGTGATCTCTAACACGATCTTTGCCTAAAAATTTTTGGCAAATATGGCAATTCACCGCACTATAAAAATTATAAGTATCTGAAGGGGATAAAGTATCCATTTGTCTATTGTTAACTAAATAGTTATTATATATATCTTCACAATCCTTAATTAAATATTCTACAAATTTTTTGGAGGCATCTTCCCCCGTATATATTCTAAGCTTATCTAAATTATTACTATGCATACACTTAATAAAATAACTAAAGGCACAAGGTGTGTGCTTTTTTATTAAATTTGTTTTACTACTTACACTATTACTTATATCCTCTAATACGCATTCAAAGTCCGCGTAAATAACAAAAGGGACATCCATTTTTCGTTGATGTCCCTTAAAACTAAGAATGGCATCCTCACCTGATGGCATAGTTGTGACTATCTTCCCACATTCCTCCTTATGAGTATTCATGATGGTGTCCGTATGAGTATATTGGAGACAGCTATTGCAGATGTGTAACTTAGTTCTGTGTTTTGTAGTCTGATTTGTCAAAAGTCTGTGAATGATAAAAAAATAAAATAAAAGTTTATGAGTAAAACGTATATATTATAAAATATATAAAAGAAGTATATGTATCATTAAATTAAAGTGTAGTATAATTTTTTAACTTACTTTGATATGTTCTTTATCAAAATGTAGTGATGAACTTCACCATTTTCCAAAAGCAACAAGTTTACATGACTAATTTTCTCGTCTTTGGTGATATAGTAAGGACCAATAATCTGATTGGCCCCCTCATCATAGCCAAATACGTTAATACTTATTGCTGGATTGTTCACCTCAAACTCTTTGATTTTGTTTAATTCTAATGGGAAGCGTAAATTTTTGAAATTTAACGCTACACCATTTCGCGTAACAATCGTCTCTGCAGCAATGTCTTGAATATTATAAGAACTGCAACGTTCTTGATTGTATTGGGTAATATCCATGGCAGCAATCATACACCACTTGAAACAATAGTCATCATCATTTTGTATATTGATGCAAGCAAATCTCCTTGCTAATTTTTTAGGTGTGGATATCCAGTTCGATCCTTTGACGAGCGAAGATTTGTTGATGTTAATTTCTGCTCGGACTATGCGTGACAAAGTCCAACCAGAATCTCGCTCTTCAAATTCGGACATTTTGGTTGAAATCTCCTCAACCTGCTTACGGAATAATTCTTCAATGCTATCTGCCCTCGTCAGCAAACTCATTTTGGCTACATGTGATATTATGCACAACTCCAATTCTTCTCCAACAATTTTTATATACTCCGCCACAATACTCACATGAAATTTAATTATTGAATGCTTACTTAAATTCACTTGAAGTCGCTCCATAAAAACATTTTTATTTTCTTCAACAAATTCTTCCAACAGAAGTTGGTCTTTTTTGTTTAAAATTGCATAAGTGGCAATATGGTTTTTGAATGCTTTAGATATTTTATAATATCGCACATTCGCTTCTACTTCATCTGTTCTAGTATGCGAAGTATTCATTGGAGTTGGCAGAGTTTTTTCTCTTCTTTCTTCTACTTCTCCATCACTTTCCGGTAAGCTTATGTCCATAGCATCGTCGAATAAATTACCTCCAAGGATACCCACACCCTGTTGTTGAGCTTGTTGTTGTTGTTGTTGAGCTTGATGTTGATGTTGATGATCTTGTTGTTGATTCTGGTACTTTTGTTGATGATCTTGTTGTTGATGCTGGTACTCTTGTTGATGATAATTAAGAGGCTGCCATTGCATCACATTGGGATTATAATTGTATCCCAAAAACTGATTATTCCATGGTATACCGTATTGTTGAAAATTTAATGGCAACTGATATTGAGGATACTGAAGAGAAGGATATTGTTGATGAATAAATGATGATGATGGATTTTGGTGATTTTGAAGAGATGTCTGCGGTAGCTCTGGATTTATGCCCCGGCTTACGACCACTTGATTCTGTACACTATGGTTTTTAACATGCTCCAAAAAGGACTTTTGGTATTTGTATACCTTATTACATGTATTACACTGATAACCTGATGAACTCATTTTTAATTATTTTATTATTATTTCACTTTAACACAATTACTGATGACACTTCTTGTAAATACAATAACGTACTGATGTGTTGGTTAGAAATGTTGGCGTATTTATACTAAAATTAGAAGCAGTATCCTTGCAGCATTCATAAATTTTACTTTTTGTTTCTCTGCTGCTGACTGTACTTAGTTTTCTGCTTTAAAATAATCGTAGACAAAGAAAATGATTACCTTGCAAAATATATATGTATTCTACAAAATATTCCACGCACAAATACCCACGATCACACATTCATACATGTACACATACATACATACATACATACATACATACATACACATACATACATACACATACATACATATACATACATACATACACATACATACATACATACATACATACATACATACACATACATACATATCTCTTAAACAAATACACAAAATATTAAATTACCCGCGACTATCAAGCTGGACCCCCCCACACACAAGTATGGGTGTTCACATACATGTGAACACAAGTATGGGTTTTCACATACATGTGAACACATAAATAAATATTTTCTCTGATATTACTGATATAGTATTACGATAACAAATTTCTACACTCTGGCAACACTGGCAATTTTCCCTTTGGTATTAGAAAATAATAATCATGTTTTGCCGTCGGCATTTGGAAAAATAATTACGTTTTGCCGTCGGCATTTGGAAAAAATAACAATCATGTTTTGCCGTAGGCATTTGAAAAAAAATTCATATATTGCCGTAGGCATTAGGAAAAATATTCATATATTGCCGTAGGCATTAGGAAAAATATTCATATATTGCCGTAGGCACTAAGAAAAATAAATTTTCACTATTTCACCCCCATTAGTATTAGGAAAAATCATTTCATGATTTTCCCTTCGGCATATATACTTATGAAATCTTAATCTTATGAAACCCCTTAATCCACCCCACAAACATACACACATACAAATTCCCACGGTCATAAAAAACTGGACTTATTAAACCACCCTCGTATGTATTAAACAAACAAAACCCCTTATGTAAACAAAAAATTCCTTATGTAAACAAAAAGTTGGACGGACTTATTGATCCACCCTCGTAGGGTATCAAATTTCACAAATTTCCAAGAATTTTAAAATTTTAAAATTTTAATTACCCAAATTTTAAAATTTTGTACTGAAATTCTCAAATTTCAAATTTTAATTACCCAAATTTCACAATTTTAATCGGCGCCCGGAGGAACAATTCCCTACTACTAAACTGAAAAAAAATTATTCTCCTACCTTCAATACTTTTTGAAATATTCGAAATCCAATTTTGATTAAAAATTTTAATTTTCTACATTTTTTATTTTTGTCTAAATTATTGATCTTATTTTCTTTACTGCAAATGTTTCTTAATTTTTTCTATGTTATTACAATAGTAGATATAATTGTCTATTCAACGTTATATAATATGTATTCCTTTGCCATTATATCAATCTTAAAATGTATACACAAATATAACACCTCAGGGGGGTTACTCTCTATTACGATGCGAAAGAAAAATGGCACGAAATCGTACGATTGATACTCTCTAATGCGTTTGCGCAATTACCTTTCGCATCTTTTATTTTCCGTTTCGCAAGTCTGGTATCACCGTACTCTACAATGCGAAAGCGCCTGTCAAAATCGCTCGATAAGCGCAAATATCTTGCGTTAGCTAAATACCAAACGCAAAGTGAGAAAAACATGTAAGTACGTTGAAAAAAATATTTATATATTGACTGTCTTATTCATAAAAAATATTTTTGTTTTATAACATAGGGTCTCCACCTAACATAATATGTAAGATAAGAGCGTCAAATTCAATCGCAGAGAGAATTATGTTACGTGTAGACTTCAAATTAGTGTTATGTCAATCTTATAATATTTTTTATAAGAGCGTTGTTATAAGAAAACCTATAACAACAATCTTATGATATGAACTGTCAAAAAAATACACGTACATGAAAATAAATGAGTATGCATGTGTGAGTGTTTATTAAAATAAATGAAAAACAATGTTTTTACAAAATTTCTGGGATTTTATATGTTTAATTGATTTATAGATTAAAGTTTGTGTGAAAAAGTAAAAACAAAATAAATAATTATATAAAATTAATACATGTTAACTCGATGAGAATTTGCATAAAATGAAATGTTATAAGAAAAGTAAAATTACGTTGTCCTATTGTATGATATGAAGAGAAATATCGGCATTTT
Organism: Tachina lurida; assembly: GCA_944452675.1. Taxonomy (NCBI): domain Eukaryota; kingdom Metazoa; phylum Arthropoda; class Insecta; order Diptera; family Tachinidae; genus Tachina; species Tachina lurida. The sequence goes on from OX101754.1 coordinate 82,070,350, forward strand.
ATTTTTGTTATTCTGCCGACGTTCTCTCACATATTATATCAGAGTTAGTCGCAGTTGTAGACGCTATGTAAGAGGTTTATTAAACAAATTTTCTATGGAAATTTGATTCATAAGCCTTTTATAAAACCAAAATATTTATATTTAAATCGTAGTTTTTAGGGAAAAAGCCAAAAAATTACAAACAAAACACCGGCAGTTTGAAATTTTAGTGGATTGCATGTGAGCAAATGGCATATAAGCCGCAAATCATTTGTGGACAAAATTGACAGACGACCTAAATTCTAATGGACCTCCTGTAAGGGATATAGCTGGTTGTTTATAATGAAATGTGACACTAATAGTACTTATAAGATTACACATGTATGTTTGTATGTATGTATTCATATTTGATTTTAAAAATCACACCAAGTGAAAATGCGTAAAAATAAATTATGCATTTCCAGCACAGTTTTGTATTTTCTCAATCGCTACGTAGAGCTCTTTTAAGCGACGGCTCATTGACTGCTGCTATATTCCTAAGGTATGGTCCTGGCCAATTTAATGTTAATATCCAGCTTGGCCAAGTAATTTTAAGGCAGCGGCTAGTTTTATAAAACAAAGTTAAAATAAAGCAATATGTATTTAATAACATATTCTGCTACAGATTTTTTTACCTGCGGTCATTTGAGGAAAGTATACCGGAACTATCTCTTAAGCTTAAATTAGAAGTGACATACCCATAATGCCATAGCCATAACCAAACCAAAATTTAATTTGTTTCTATGGTGACAGTTATGGCTTTAAGGTTGTTTTCTATGGCTATGGTTATGTCACGTCTAATTGAACCTTTAAGACTCGTCTTGCAACTCGTTATACATGGACGTTTTCTTCATAAAACCAAACGCTAAAAATCCATAACTTTATTTTCAATTAAAGGCTGTTACACTTCACTTTTTCTTCAATTTTGATTTTAAATGTCGTTTTTTATACATATTTTGACATTTCAGTACTGCCAACCTTTGCCATATTTTCTTTTGCAATGTCCGTGTTGCCACTTTTTCAAACAACTTTGCGAAAGGTTTTGCGAAAGTAATAGAGAGTACCAAATTTGCATATCAACGCATTTAGCTTTCGCATCGTAATGGCTTTCGCATCGCAATAGAGAGTAACCCCCCAGGTAACAATTTACGTGTTTTATCTGATACTCAAACAAACCCAAATTTTTTATGAACTCTTGAAGCTGTTATTAAATACTTTCTTTACTTAAATACAATAAAATATAAGAATTTATATACACACAGTATATTTATATACCCACAAGGACAAAGGTACCTTCGCGCACATCTCCAATATGGGTATGGTTTTACCTGATATTTGTATCGGTTTTGTATTCGTAGCTTGTAAAATAGCTATATATTTAAGCTGCGATGTATTTAATGTCATTATTTCAGTTATAGCTATCATGGAGATAACAATTAAAAATAAATCGCTCTGCAAATTAATGTGGGAAAACCTCACTGATGGTAGTACTCGGTTGGACAAGGTAGACCAAATGATGTACATAATATCTACTACATATGGTTTATCTGTAAACACCGATTTATCGAAAAAACTTGAAAATTTTTTTAAATTATATGAAAAGAAGATACGTGAATGCAATAAATCAATTTCTAAATTTCAGAATAAAAATTAGGATTGGTTAGATATGGGACTATCTACGGAAATATACCCAAAGAAGTTTGGTCGGCCAAATAAAGATTACGATAACGTTCGACGCAGGAGCAAAAGGATTAAACAAGAAGACTTGATAAATACGTATTCGGAAAATGAAATCAAAGATTCATTCAAATTGATTTTAGCGAAGACTCAACTTAAAGAAGCAGGCAAAATCGTAGATGTGCTACCAGTTGCGTCTCCAAAAAGATTAAGACGGATGGTGGAAAGCATTCCAACGCCAAAATATAGTAAACATTTTACGGTGGAAGATGCACTAGCACTCATTCTTAATTTGGGACTTTCAAGAAATAAATACGATATCTTAAGGAAGGATGATTAAAGAAAAAAGTGGGCCTTTGCCATCAAGTACATTGTTGTTAAAAAGAAAATCGGAAATTTTGCCACATCCGATAACAGTGGATAGCCGAAGTGCAGTCATTAGTTTGTCAGACTTTCTTCATAATACAGCATCAAGACTCATCGCTAATTTTGACGAAAGAGACTTAGATACATGTAATAATTCTGAACTAACACTAATATACAAATGGGGATGTGATGGATCATCTGGATTTTCAGAATATAAACAGCCCAGTGCATACGATAATGACTTCTCCAAAGTTTTAATGGCATCTTTAGTACCATTAAGGCTTCGACTACATAATGAAATGCCTTCAACAAGTAAAAATGCATTTAAAGATGTGTGGGTAAATACTACTCCAGGCTCAAAGTTTTTATGCCGACCAATACGTTTTGAATACATCATTGAAAACAAAGAAACAACTCAAAATCTGGTTGATGGTATAAAACATGAAATTTCTAATATGGAACCCATTGACGTTCATATATTAGGACGAGTAACAACAGTATCTTTTAGACCTTATTTAACATTAAAAGATGGAAAAGTTGCAAATGAAATAACCGATACAAAATCTTATTTGATTTGTAATATATGCGGAAAGAAAAATTCCGATTTTAAGGACATTGAGAATTATACTCCAACTAATGAAGATGCCCTTAAGCTTGGAATATCACCACTTCATGCTCGGATTCGATTTATGGAGTACATTTTACATCTATCTTACGACAATAAATATCGCAGTGTACCAGAACTTCAGAACGTTCCAGTTGCGAATAATTCTGCTTTAAAACAGATACGGTTGGAAGAAAAGAAAAGAATTCAAGATGAGTTTATGAAACGTGGCTTAATCATTGACAAACCTTTATATGGCTATAGAAACTCCAATAATGGCAACACTGCCAGGCGATTTTTTGATGACCCTGAAACCACATATTCTATAACTGGTATTAGCTTTAATCTCATAAGACGTTTCAAAATAATATTCTAATAAATGAATTATATCCATGGAAATCAATAACTCCAACCGTACATAAAGTGCTAGCACATACAAAAGAAATAATAGAAAACAACATTCTTCCTCTGGAGGAACTAACCGAAGAAGCACAGGAAGCAAGAAATAGAGATGTTAAGCAATATCGACTTTTCAATACACGTAAATGCTCTAGAGTTGCTCAAAATAATGATTTAATGCATCATTTGCTATTGTCTTCAGATCCAGTCCTACAAGGCATAAGATTGAAATGGTTGCCAAAAATAAGTATTGAAATCGAGAAGGACGATCCCGAAGCAGAGGAAATCAATATCCTGCTAGGCCATGATGTCTCAGATTATTTTAAAGCAAATTCTTGAAGTAAAATCCAAATATAAATTAAAAACAACATATGTATGTATATAAACATACACTTAGATACGAGTAATAAATAAAATGAAACTGAACTTATTAAATATATTTTTAATACAATTATCAGAATCAAAACGAGAAATTTAGTTGTAAGTTTTCATACTCATACATACATATGTAGATTGTATATATATCTCTTGATACATAAGTATTTATATTCATACAAACAAATATCTGATATCATGGCAAAAAAGTCTCTGGAATTCTCTGTCAAATTATATTCAAAACTTAGGCAATTTATATGCGTTTAAAAAGGAGCTAAATAAAAAAATGTTCGTAATTTAATGTTCTAATGTTAAATTAACTACTAATTTTTTTAAATAAATAAATAACTCAATCTATTTGTCCTTGTAGGTATATAAATATACTTATATTTATGTATATAAATTCTTATATTTTATTGTATTTAAGTAAACAAAGTATTTAATAACAGCTTCAAGAGTTCATAAAAAATGTGGGTTTGTTTGAGTATCAGATAAAACACGTAAATTGTTACCTGAGGTGTTATATTTGTGTATACATTTTAAGACTGATATAATGGCAAAGGAATACATATTATATACCGTTGAATAGACAATTATATCTACTATTGTAATAACATAGAAAAAATTAAGAAACACTTGCAGTAAAGAAAATAAGATCAATAATTTAGACAAAAATAAACTGCCTGTTCCAGGATGTCACTCATGTTCGTTCGCACGCATTTTAAACGACAAACAGCTGTTTTTCGTTCCACTAAAAGCCTTTAGGACGACAAGTCGAAAGACAATGAGTTCGAACGATAACGTAAACATTTCAATACAAATTTGCGCCCCAATAAAATTTTTTTCAGTCATTTATACGAACTCTAATGTCAAAAGCAGGCACTTGTATTTTAATTGTCGACTGAGACAAAATAAAACAAATTATTTTTATTTACACAAATAAAATATTTTGCTTTGCCAATGAGTAATATTATATTGGCTTTGCTGGCAATGGATTTGTTGAATAACGCGTCGTTGGCGGTCTCCCTACGTCTGGGCTTGTAAGTAAGCCGTTTTGCGTCCTTTGACTGGTCTTTGCGATACTCTTCTCTAGGTACATATGTATATGTGTTCGACAACAGCTTCGATGATTAAAGATTTTCTTTCCTACCACCACTTCCGCTAGTTATAATGAAAGTTGGTTAGAAGCTATCGGTCTTATGTATAAGAAAAAACGGCCAAGCAGTTAGCATAATTCACATTAGGATTTAACAGTGGGTGAAAACTACATTATGCGCCGATTTTTAATGCCAAATTGTGTGGACGAACTCGTTAGCACCTAGTTCAATGTCGTCACTTATGCTGATTTCATACCAGTTGTTTCTTATACATAAGGCCGTATTTATTCATCTAAGCAGTTGCTCTACATACACAGAGGTGAAAATCCTTAGTCCTCGTCCATACAGTTAAACATTTGCTGCAAAACTTTGGAGTTTGTCGATGAACGGGGAAAGAGGAATGGAAAAGTGTACTTTATTTCATGTACATGCAATTCTTGTTGAGTACGTCATTCTCGTCTCATTCTGAGAAATATATGAGAAAATGTATTAAGTTGCGAAACAAAAACTTCACAGTGTGGACACGAATGCAGTTTTAAAAGAGAAATCAAAAATGTTTCGCAGCAAATGTTTCACTGTATGGACGAGGACTTAAGCCATCCGGCTATACAGAAAACTTACTGAGCGGAGCCGGAATTTGGTAATAATATACTGAATACATAACTATAATAAGTATATATGTATATGTATTTACATATCTCCTTACCTAGAGGAGAGAGTTCTTAAGATCGGATGAAGGTCAGTTTAACAAAAAATATACTTCTACTCTACGAAGTCGCTGTTGCGCATACATGTGTACTTACATATATACATAGGTATGCACAGAAGAAAAAATTATTGCACCCGTCCAAAGGCCGGCTAGGCAGAACACTATTTTTGGTCTGTTGGTATTTTTGAAAGACCTAAAGATAATGACAATCACCCAAATGACAATGAATAATTACCTAAATAAATGGGATGTTGGTAATTTTTCCATTTGGGTGATTCTTCACAAAATTTTGCATGACTTGTGTTTTTTTTTAATTATGTGTAATTTTTATACTTAACAAAATTTGTTTTGTTAAGTTTCATTATTTGAATTTATTTTTGGGAGCCACTTGTTGCAGGTTAAAATTAGAACAGAGTTTCATTTTTTAAAGTACAATTTACACATTTAAACGATTTTTTATACCCATTTGACGATGAATATGTGAAATTGTTGATGTGGCAACATGGATATTTGACAACGGGTATACGGCTTACGTTAGAAACGTAAAACCAGGTGAACGACAAGTCGAATGTTATTGGGGCGCTGATTCGAACGAAAGTGAGTGACTGCTTATCTTTCGCCTAAGTTTTCTTTCGACATTCTGGAACTGGCTGAAAAAATGTAGAAAATTAAAATTTTTAATCAAAATTGGATTTCGAATATTTCAAAAAGTATTGAAGGTAGGAGAATAATTCTTTTTTCAGTTTGCAAAGCTAAATTTATACTATTGATAAAAATTAAAATAATTCCCAATTTATAATTTTATAATACTTTTTTCTTATTGGGAAAAATTGTGTTAGAAAAATTTTAGAATTTTTAGAAAATCTCCTCTCCTGCCTACATTTATGTGTAGGATGTCAACGAGTTTCTTACAGGTTACTTACAACAAATTTATTTATAATAAAAAACCTAAAAATTTACAAAAACGACCGTGCAATTTTTTTGCCACATCCGAAAATCGGATTTTTTGAAAAAAAAATTGCTAGTTTTCGACCAATGCTGAATGTAGGGTGCACCAACAACAATCTCCAAAATTTATTTCACAGCCTTTCTCAATGTCTCCTTTCTCAGAAACAATCAAAGTTTATATCAAATACTTAATAATTTTTTAAAATATTCCAAAAAAATTAAGAATACTTTTTCACAAAATATACCAAATTTTTTCATAATTTTTAAAAATCCAAATTGCAAAATTATTCATTGCTACAATTTTTGAGATATCAAAAAAATTTTTTTTATATGAATTGTAATGAAGTTTTCTTTCACAAACAATAAAACAAACTGATTTTTGCCAAGTAATAAAGAAGTTATGTACTAACGAATAAAAAAAGTCAGGGCCAAAAATTAAAAAATAAATTTTTCAAGTCAAATAACTTGGAAACTGAAAGAGATAAAATGGTACTCTAAGCATGTTTTATTTTTATTTCTTAACGTAGATTGTCCCGCTGAAAAAATTATTGAAATCGGTCCCTATTTACAAAAGTTACAAGCTCCGAAAGAATTTCGATACCCGCACTTTCCCAATTTGATGCTCTTTGGAGCTACCCTGTCTTACAACAGGGTGCCTCAAAATATGCTTTCTAAAAATTTCAACACTTCTACTTTCCAAAACAGTTGGTTTGATTGAAATCGGTTAACTAGTTCAAAAGTTGCGGACTTTTTACCACTTTTTTTTTAATTCACGCCACTGTGCGTCGTGAGCGCAGTATACCGACGCCAGCCAGTAGCATGTACTTCCCAGTTCCACGCTAACCGCCGTTATGTCCCTGCCGCTGAAGTTAGATTATAAAAATATATTAAGGTCGTTCCTTGCCAAGATGCAGGTTCTATTGTTACCTTCATTCTTGACGGCTAGCATCTTAAAATCTTTGGTCCCCAGTCCGCAAACCCTGCCACCACTAATCCAGGGTTCTTGGATAAGGACTATGTCAACTTCTCATGTCGTCATGCGAAGCTGAAGAGTAGCTGAAGCTGCTTTAGAGTGGTGAAGATTTATCGCAAGCAGGTTCAACATCCACTACGACATCCATCTCCACGACCGTTCTATCGGACTCGTCGTCAGTTTCAAGAAGAAGGTCACTGTCTTCGCCGTAATCAGCGTTGAACAGGCCTGAGGCGCCTCCGAGAATTTCAGAGTCGGATGTAATGTAGCCATCCTTTTCCGAATATTCTCGTAAGCTGGCCTTCTTCTCCTCCTCCACAGATTCCTCCTTCACAGCGATTACACACACTGTCTTGGAACTATCCGTCACTGGAGGATGATCTCCTTATACACCTTCAGCGTAACCTATCCAAAGGCGTACGATATAATATTATTGGACTTGGCCAAGTGAGGGAGGGTTTCAGCGTTTAGTATAATAATAACCCCAAGTCTGTACCCCTCAGCCTCACCTCCCCATCTTCCAACTGCCGGTTGGATGTGAGGGATTGCAGTCCTTTAATAATTTAATCGCTGCTTCAGCCGTATCTGGGAATGCCGAAATCCATGCATGCGCACGTGGTCGGGATGGAATTTCGCTCTTGTCAACAAGGTCAACTTTCGCACCCGGCCACGGTTCTCCCATCCTGCTGATATCTGCCTTGTACAGGTCCGCCGATCCCTGGTCTCCAAAGGCCATCAGCTTGACCCTGCCTTTATACCAGCCTGCATCGCGACAGACGGGAGGTATGCCTGGATTCTCCGCAAGGACCTGGTAGTACGTGGTTGCCAGCTTAGCTTCCACAGTGCTCTATTTGGGGATGGCATCATCCATATCTCCCCTGTCGACAACAGCCATTATGAGGTTGTCTTTTGCAACCTCACTAAACGACCTAACGCCAATATTGCTATTAGCCTTAGGCCGCTTAGGCAATGGTTTGTCGTCCGGCGATCGCAGTCTTTTACCAGACGGTTTTGACGACGTGTAGCACCGCTACTACTGGAGGCAGGAGTATCCATGTTTTCAAGGACACCTTTGGCCCATTTAAGAGAGGATTTTTGTTCCTCAGACAGTTTGGATAGGTCTTGAGTGCCCAACGTATTTACAATGCGTAGACATAACCTTTTTTGGTTATGCCTCATTTTTGATTGTTGGACATGCTTAGTCAAAGCCGGCGTGGCCGAGCTCGAACTGCTGCATGCACCAACTATCTGCCTACTGTTCTCGGCAGTCTTCGTCTGAACGAGTTTTCTCGTACCAGACGGGCCAGCCGTAACAGCTGATTGTATTAAACCGGTCCTCTGTCCTTCCGCGCTAGAAAGCACCGTTAGTCCATCGGTCCCGGTAATGTTTGTTGTTTTATTTTTGTTGTTGTTTGTGATCTTTTTCATTTTGGTCCCACGACTATGGGGGATTTGGAGGCCACCACGTCATAGCCCCCGATAACGTGGTGAGGGCGTCGTCTACTTGCTGAGGTGCCCAGGTATCAGCATGGCTCCGTTCTAATACAGTCTTTTAACCCTGACTTCAAAAATCCGATGGGCACGGGTCGCATTAAAAACCCGGTTTAGGGTTGGATAACCTTTGGTCTACAGACCAAAGTCAGTCAGTTATCTTCACCAAATACCGTAGATGACTATTCAAGGTCAGCTATGGTATTGGGTTGAAGATATAGACCACGGTCTGTAACTAAGCCACCACACCACGACAAGGTAGTTATCCCGATGGGGTTGCTGATTTTCAATACCAATCTATTTTGGACCATTTTTGGCACACCAGTCAAAGACCGAAGTCTCTAGAGCTTTTCTGGGAGCTTTGGAAACCAATCCAAGTTGATGCCTAGTGGAGACGTAGGGTTAAGAATGTAAAATATGTTGAATTTATAGATAAAAAGGAAAAATTAGTTTTAGTAGGTTATTATACCCTTTACCAAAAATGGAAAAGGGTATATATAGGCTTGTTATTCAGTGTGTAATTTCCATAATATTCATATAGGCTTGTCATTCAGTGTGTAATTTCCATAATATTCATATGCGACCCATAAAACATATATATTCTGGGTCCTTATGAATAGGGAAGATGAAAAAGCGATGTCCGTCCGTCCGTCCGTCTGGTTACGTGAAATCGGTTTTCCGAAGCTCCCAGAAAAGCTAGAGACTTCGATCTTGGACTGGTGTATCAGAAATGGTCCAAAATAGACTGGTATTGAAAATCAGCGAAATCGAGCAGACAGTTTCAGAGCTGGAAAACTAAAACTTGATTTTGCCATATAAAAGTAAGTAGATAACACAACTTTTTTAATTTTTTTGTTAAATAAACTTATTTTATATTTCAGTACGAATAAAATTTGTATTACAAATATAAAAAAAGAAAAATATTCCAAAGACGTTTCCAGGGTTGGGAACTTTAATTTTTTTGTTATATAAAAATAACCTACTAAAACTAATTGTTCCTTTATCTATAAATTTAAAATATCTTAAATTCTTAAAAGAAAAAGATTGGTGTAAGAAATCAGAAAAATTTTAAATTAAAATTCCAGGGTTGGGAAACGTACACTTTTTGTGATATATAAAATTAACTAGGTATAATAATTTTTTTTTTATATTTTCATTTATAAATATATTTTATGTTTTGGAAAGAATAGTTGGGTATAGAAAATTTGAAAAATAAAAACCACCGCTATACAGCTGGAAAATTTAACCTTTTTAGGGTTCCGTGCATAAAAGGTGAAAAGGAACCCTATTATTTTCGCTACGCTGTCCGTCTGTCTAGCACAGGGTATTTTCTCTAAACACTCTTAATACTAAAATTAAAAAAAATTTAAATTAAAGGTTGTTCCATCATTTTATGCAATTTTGACTATGTAATTTTGATAACTTGCTGTATCTTGGAAACCGTAAGAGCAAAACTCTTGAAATTTTCAAAACCGGTAAAACCAAAAAATTAAAATATTATAAAATCGCTAAACCGAACAATGAATAAAAATCGCCAAAATGAAAAAAAACCCAAAAAACAGAAAAAATATCGCCAAAATGAAAAAAAAAATAGCCAAAATGAAAAACCCCAAAAACAGAAAAAAATCGCCAGATGAAAAAAAACGCCAAAATGAAAAAAATTTCCCAAAATAAAAAAAACCCAAAAACAGACAAAACCGCTAAAATGAAAAAAATCGCCAAAAAACCCAAAAATAGAAAAAATACCGTCAAAATGAAAATAAATCGCCAAAATGAAAAACAAATCCCCAAAAACAGAAAAAATCGCCAAAACGAGAAAAAAGTGACAAAACTAAAAAAAAAATCGTTTAAACTGAAAAAACTTCAAAAAAGCAAAAATGCCACATTAAAAAAAATCTCAAAACCGAATGTACGGAACCCTTCGTGCGCGAGTTAAAGTCGCACTTTACTGAATTTATTTTGATATTAAAGTAAATAAATAAAACTAGTATTTTCCTTATTTATTTTTTGCTTTGTTCACTTAACATATTTTATATATTTTTTAAAGAACAAGATTGATATAGGTTAGTTAGGTTAGGTTAGGTTAGCAGGCTGCTAGTGAAGAATGAAAATATAGGAGTCTAGCTCACTTGGGTCCAATACGATGATCCCTATGTGCTGCCTGTAAGTTGAAAGTATAAGAATAAGGGGGGAGACCGGAAGTATAGGGAGAATATAGATGGAGAGGATATAGATGGAGAGTAGAGTAGAAGTATTTCATTTTCATTCACTCGTGATCTTGAAATATTCGCCTATATTCCGTGGAAATTCTCAAGTATTTATAAAGATTGATATAAGGAACCAAAAAAATCTAAAATGATGATTCCAGGGTTGGGAAAAGTACACTTTTCTTATATATAAAAAAATTAAATAAAGCTAGTTATTTCATTGATAATTAAATATATTCTATATTTTAGAAAGAAAGAAATTTGTACTCGTATTAAAACCAGAAAAATTTCAATTATTCCAGGGTTGCAAGTTGGAAAAAAAAATTTGGGTAAAAAAATAACCAAAAATAATTAGTGTTTCAGTCAAACATATTTCATATTTTAGGAAGATCTGTACTCAAGCAAATTCTTTAGTCGAAAAAACCAAGAGGTCACTTACTAAAAATTGCACTATAACAAAATATTATATATTTTATCACAAAACAAATATGTAAGTATGTACTTACATATGTATGCATCTGTATACTACATATACATACATACGTTGATAAGGGTATATAAGATTCGGCACAGCCGAATATATCACTCTTACTTGTTTTCAGTGTAAAAGTTCTGAACATTTTTTGAGCATGACAACACTTAAGCTATGTACAGACGGTTATCAGATCTTACAATATTGTCAGTAAAATGTGCTCAAAATTTCTTACAACCGTGTGAAATGGCAATTTTTGTCAGACGTCGTTGCCAGAAAACTTATTGTCAGTCCATTGCAAGACTAGCAGCTGACAACAAATTGTCAGACATCTTACACGTGTCAACACATTGCAAAATTATTGCCAGATATTTGTCAGACATTTTAATATTGTAAGATGCGCGAAGTTTGTGCATTATTATTATTTCTATGGGCAACACTGCACACTCTTGATTTTAAAGAAAAAATATATAATAAAATATATGCAGCCAAAATCATTGCAATTGCTTCTTTATGGTCCATAATAATTTATATTTTCATTTTTTAGATTTAACACAGCCACAAACGATTGATATTCAACAATTTCAAAGAATTGCTTTGAGTCTGGCAACGCATAACAACAGATCTGGCAATTTTTGCATATGACAACCTGTGAACTAGCAATTTTTCAGCTGATGATTTTTTCAGATGAATTTATTGTCATACAACCGTCTGGCAATAAATTTTAAGATTTTCTGACAAATTTGATACAAGCGTGTGAACTGGCAATCTACCTTGTGCTGGCAATTTTGGATTGCCAGTATATTGTCAGCACATTGCCAGATCTCACAATATTGTTAGATCAGACAATCGTCTGTACATAGCTTTACAGAGGCTAATTAAGTTGGCCTTATGGTGTGCAATGGATGTCAAAATCCATTTGCAAAAAGTGTTTTTAGTTTTATTGACATTTTGCTTCATATTTTATTCATATGTATATATTTTCATATCGTCACCTTAAATGTGAACGGACGTAACTACACTTTTATGATTTTTATAGGAGAAACAAAAAACGTTTCAAAATCAATAATAATAAAGCACAGAAAAAATGTAAAATCAACTTCAATTAATATTTTAGTTAAAAATTTGTACTATTAAATAAATCCTGTACTGATTTTCGTCCTGCAAACAAATTGATAATATCAATTAATGAATTTGTAAAAATGAGGTTTTCGTGCTGTTTGAGATTAATTAATAGAATTAATTGAAAGTAGGCGTTTATTTTAAAGAAATGATTAATTGGTCCAGTTAAATTAATAATTGAATTTAGAGATTGTAAGCAATTAAATTGTTCATTGAAAGAATTAAAGAAAATAATTGAATTGTGGAAAACTTTCAATTAAATTAATTAATTGGCAAAACCAAAATTTTAATTGAATGTTACGATTTCAATCAACTAAATTTTTAATTGATTTTATAAAACGGGTTAATTGGAATTTACCCCTACCCCCACTATAAATAAAAAAAAACAATTTTTAATTTTGTTATTAAAAAATTTTACATTTAATTTGCAATATGAAAATAATAATTAAAAAAAATATAATGGCTGTATTCGATGTTTGATGCAAATTGTCTAGCGTAAGTGCAAATGCAAAATATTGTAGCTTATCTGTCAAATCCAACAACAAAATACACACACAATCCAGATAAAAGCTACGATATTTTGCATTTGCACTTACGAAAGACAATTTGCATCAAACATCAAATTCCGCCAATATAATATACAATTTATAATTATAAACAATTTTATAATTCATTGTATAAAAAATTGTTACGGAAATTACGAAATTTCGAGTACAATCAATTTTTTATCTTGAGTATCTCGTGTTTAATGGCAGAAGCCTTAATGCATTTTTTTTATGATGGCAACTCAAAATAAAATACCTGGATAAAATTGTAAAATATAAAATACAAAAAATATTTTAAAAAGCATATCAAACCCAGTTAGAATTGATATAAATGGATATTTTACATCGTCAAAATATACAAAAATTTCTTTGATGCTAAGGATATCCCCAACAATTAACATCTTTGGCTGAATACATTTCCCTTGCAGTTTTAAAAGTTTTATTTTAACGTCCAACTCCTCTCTATTGGCAGCAACAACTGCAAAAGCTTCTTGAGAGTCCAATATGCTATACTTTTTTCTAAACTTTGCACCACTTTCGTCCGTGCTTACTTTAAGTTGAGGGGGAAATAAATTGTGGTAAAACCACAACATCATAAAGTTTTTCGAGTCTGAAAAATAATAAATTTAATTAAATTAAAAATGTGCAATATATGCAGGAATATTTTATATTATTACTTTCATCAACTCGTTCGCTTGCAGCAATTTTTTAGAAGCTGCTGCACAAGAAATTTTAGTTTTTAAAATTATCATTACTTCGTCGGAGAAGTATGACCAACGATCCTTAAAGTTTTTGGCAATAGGGAACTTTATTGTAAAATCAATGTCGATCTAAAAATAAAAAAACAAGTTTTTTTTTGTATTTACATGACATGTATTTATTAAGTTAAATACTTCCATACACAACTAATAGACAAATTTATAGAATCCAACATGATTGGATTGTTTCGATTAACTGAATCCTCAATTTTAAAATAAACATCTCACATTTAATTTGTACTTACCAAAAGCTGACCAGAAGCCTTTGCATATTCAGGCCAAAGTTTAAAAATTTCAGCAGTATCTTTCGAATTAGCAATTTCATTAAAGCGTAATGGGGCCCACTTTCGCCAATAAATATAAAATTCGTCTTCAGATATTTTTGACGATCTTAAATGTTCCACATCTAAAGCGTAATTTCCTATATTATCTAAAAAAAATTGTTTATTGTAGTTATTTATTTGTAATATTTTTATTTACACAAAATTACTTACCGGAAGTGTTTTCTTTTTCGTCAATTTCATTTAGTTTTAAGACACTTCTGGATAATCTTTTGCAGTTGGCAAGTTTATTGTAATCTTTTTCCAGTTGTATACAATTCCTAGAAAATATAATTATAGGAATAAATATCAATTTTTTTAAATATATCGCAATGGACTATTTATCAACTTCTCCGTAGGAAATATACGGCAGATTTTTCTTTCGAGATCTGAGCAATCAGACAGTGAACACTGAATGTTTTTCGACTCTATATACTTCGTGATATTCTTAATCAGCAAATTACGCTGTTCCTCGTGAAGAATTTTGTTTGTTGTATAATACTTCAAAATGTTATTGCCATTAGTTGTGCTTTCTAAAATATGCATTACTGATGGCGGTTTGATGACTGCGGTATCATTGCTAGGTATTTGTTGTTGATTTGCAATTTTCTAAATGGTATTCAAATTTAGCTTGCTCGCCAATTGTTAAATTTTTAAACAATTTGCATATGTGGTGCGTCTTTAACATTTTAAGTACGTAAATATCAATCCTTTGTTCTAAAAAAAATTACATATTGCATTTTGTTTAAATAAAATAAAAAATATATAAAATTACTTACGTTTAAAAAAGTCATAAAGGTGTACTAAATCCCATTCCGTAAGCAGTAAAATAAAATCATCATCAGCATCCATTTTCTATTTTTGGTAAGGATTATTATCCTTAAATACCTTTATAAGACTGTTTAAGCCTTAAAAATATTTTACCTTGAGAAGTATATTGTTTTTCGAAAGGCGGTCCAATTATATCTTCAAGTTTTATAGTTACGTATTCTGTGGAAAGTGATAAGTATTCAAAAGCTGCAAAATGGGTATTATATTCAGCACAAATTCTTTTGCAACAAAATATTAAATCATTTCTTTTTGTAGTAATAATAAAATAAATTTCAAAAAAATCGAAGTCATTCGAAAATGTTGCTACAATATGTTTGGATGATATCTATAGCCCCAAATTGAAGCTTGTGAATAAAGAGAAATGTCTGCTATAGGCATTTTTATTTTTTGGGAAACCATTATTTTAAAATCTTTATTGCAAAATGGTATTTGTAAAATAATGTCACCTTTAATATAAGTTTAATTTAAGTTGTTTTATGACCAATTATATGTTATTAAACTTTTTGTAACAGGGGTTACCTTCGGGCTAGTAATGGTCAATTCCAATTGTAAATAAAACATATATTTTATTTTATTTTTAAGTACCCAACGTTTCGTTTGTTTTTTTTTCAAACTTCTTCAGGGGTAGTTTTTATTCATAAGATCTAGCAAAAAATAGTTCAATCAGATTTTGAGTTCTACAATTAAATAGCAATTAATTTTTGACTTACAAATATATTGTCACTATCAAATTATTAATTAAAAATAGAAAAACTGGACTCCACGACACAGAATTTGTATAAATAAAAAATAAATAAATAAGTAAACACAATACAACACAAATTTATTCGTCAATCTTAACGCTAATATCACAGAACTTCAACTAAATCAGACTATTGCGGCAGAATATTGTAGTTTGGTATTATCTTTATCCTCCTTTGTGTTCATTGTCCTTTGTATTTTTTGTTGTATCCGCAAGCTTTCAAGAGTGTAACGTTTGTTCTCTTTCTTTTCTTTGTCCAATATTTTTATATTTTCTAAGTCCGCTACATGATTGCACTCTTTAACATGTAGTGATAAAGCTGTTGCTTCCTTTCCTTTTCTTATGTCTGCCTTGTGCTCATTAATTCTCGTCCCTAGCATTCTTCTTGTTGTGCCTATATAAACTAAATCACAGCTTTCTCTCTCGTTTCCATTACATTTTACTTCGTAAACAACATTGTTTGTTTTTAACTTGTCAATTTTTGTTTTGTTGTTTGTGAACAAGCTTCTTAAGGTTTTGTTCGATCTATGTGCAATTGTTATTGTTTTGTCTTCAATTATGTTATTTAAAGTTTTTGTTTCTGTGAGTTTTGGTATGTAGGGTACACTGTAAAATTTTTTGGTTTCTCCGTTCCCCCTTTTTTTTGTGGAATTTTTATTTTCGTTTTTCAGAATTTTATTTATCAAATTATTTATTATGTAGGATGGATAGTTATTTTTACCCAGTATTTTCCATATTGTGTGTATGTTATGTCTTTTATATTTTTTGTCGCTTAGGTGTAGAACTTTTTTAATAAAATTAGTAACCGTATTCAGTTTCATTTGTAACGGCTGAGTTGAATGAAAATTTATTATTCTTCCTGAAGAAGTAGGTTTTTTGTACCAATTTGTAATAATTTTGCCATTATCATTAATTATATATATGTATGTCCAGGTAAGGTATTGCACTGTTTTGTTCTTTTTCTACAGTAAAGTAACGGATTTAATACTAAAACCTCAACAAAGTACCGTATATATATAAATTGTTAAAAGAATGAAGCTTTATCAAGAATTTTGTTGCGGAATCATAAACAGTTTGAAGATCAATACTGTAATTATAACTAGTGGGTTTGTCAGTCTCAATGTTAAAAGTGGCGCTTGGAAGAAAATCCTCATTATTTGCAGCAGATGTAACATTTTCTTAACTATATTTCTTGAAATGATTTATTATATGTTTCTTAAAAGCACATTTATGGAAAAATGTTGACAACAATTATTGAATGTACATTCGTAAACAATATTTTTCGGAACTACGTGTTCTTTTAAATGTTCAAAAAACTTATTGGGGGAGTCGAAAGAGTTAACGCACAAAAAACACTTCAAAAACATATTTTTATTTATGCACTCTTAGTTTCAATAAACAAATAAACTACGGTTACAATTCCCTTTAAGTTTAAAGACATTAAAACATTATGTACATAGAGTACATACTAGGGTTTCCAATTTCCCGGACTTTTCCAATTCCCGGGAATCGAGAAGTAAAATTTTGTATTCCCGGGAATTCCCGGGTATTTCCAAAAATATGAATTTAATTAAATGACATCAATAAAAATATAATAAAATGAAAAAACATACAACATTTAAAGGAAAACAAAAACAACTTTATTCGTTCATTTCAAAAACAACAATATTTAAAAAGAAAAACAAAAACAAACATGCACATATAACATAGTTAATGTTGATTACTACTAAATTGAGATCGATTGTTTTATAATACTATCTTAATAAATTTTGTTTTCTCTCAAGAAAAAAGATTTTAGTATTATTAAAGCGTTTAACAGTTCATCAGAGGTTCTATTTCTAATCTTAGTTGAAATATTGCCTGCTATCGAAAATACCCTCTCGCTTTCTATAGATGTTGGTTTTATAGTAAGCAGCGCATCATATAAAATTTGTAAATTTGTTGTTCTGTTTCCTGTTACTTCATAGATGTCAAATTCTTTTTTTAATACATTTTCGAACTTTCTTTTTTTCTTTGGATTTGTTTTTGAATTTGATATTGCCTTTTCAAGCTGTTCTTTGAAGGTAGTAAGTGGCTCATCACCTGAAGTAGATGAATCGTGATCACTGTAATTTTCAACTTCAAAAAGTCTTTTAAAGATTTCATCAGCAGTTGAAAAAAGGGTTGATTTATCAGCGTATAACATGCAATTCGATTTATAGTTATCCGAGTCATTTAAAAATTTTAAAAAGGAATATATTTTAATATCTCGCCTTTGATTTATACGAGATTTCAATGACGCTAACAAATTTATTGATAAATACGTCGCATCCTAAATGAATTTCTTTTCCTATTTCTTCTTTAGCATACCGTTGCAAAGAAGATGTTTTTAGTGGACTCATTTTGAAAACTTTCATTATATTTCTTGTATTTTTTAAAATATCAGAATATTTAGGAACTATAGTATAACAAGGCACTTCAACTTCTTCATCGCAATCGGAGTTGTCTGAGTCTTCGGATAGTTCTACACTGTCTTTTTTTTGTAAAGTACGTCGATGGCAGCAAGGTGTATGGCGTGATTTAAACAGAAAATTCCATGCACAGGGCTATTTTTTACAAAAGATTTCATAACATTTGGCCCGTCAGAAATTGTACACATAACGTGTTTTTGAAAATCTAAGTTAAATAGCTTTAAATGTTTGTCAATCATAGTTTTGATTTGAAGAGCTCCACATCTCCCTGGAATGTACACCAACCCTAAATTGTACATTTTATTCTGTGGACCATACAGGCACAAATTAAGATACCGCCTTTGATTAATGCTGGACCACTCATCAAATACAACAGAAAACCTGCCTTTTTCTTCCACTATCTTTTCAATATCTTATATTATTTCTTTTCTCACTTTTTCCACAAAGGATAACATACATTTTTTTACGGTGGTAGGATTTTTTGGTAAATCTAGGCCAATTTGCTTAAGTGATTCCCTTATAAAACTGCTATGAGTTATAGCATGGATGGAAATTCCATCTACAGCTGCTAATCTAGATACTATTTCCTCTAGAGACTTTTTAGGTTGAAAATACTTTGTGACGCTTGAAGTTGTTGGAGTCTCCTCGGAAACCTCTATTACATCTGCTTCCATGATTACATTGTGCACCTGTCGCAAATGTCGCAGCAATCCACTAGTACTTCCACCTTTATATGTAAGCCTTTTCGGGCAAAGCGACATTGAGCGTAATAATCCTTGGTTTTAGAAAAATATTTCCATACTAATGATTGCCTGGACTGCTCCATGTTTATCTACACATGTGAACACGTATAACACAAGAAGTTTGAGTTTAATAGAAAGTATATAATCTATAACGTTGATTAATACTTACAATTTTGTATTTTTTACCATTGCTAATAAAATTGTTGTGTGCTAAAAAAACATTTCACAATGAATAGCGTTACAGAGTTGTATTTTTAAGTAATAAGACAACGAACAGCAATGTAAAAAAAAGCAATATTCCAAAAACGTAAATACTAAATTCCCGAAAATTCCCGTTGAAAATTTCCCGGGATTTGTAAAAAAATAATTCCCGGGAATTCCCGGGATTTTTTTCCCGCGTAGAAACCCTAGTACATACACAAAAAACTAAATACTTATGTACATAAAGACTTTTATAGCATAGACAGACGACAGCGTTAATTTGCATTAACTGCCTTAATTCAAATTAACTTGTGAATTATCCCCATCCCAATGCGATTTGATTTGAAGTAAATGCACTAAATGAAAGTGAATTAATACTGAATTTACCTATTTCAATATGGCAACACCGTCAACAATCAATCAAATGTTGCCTGATGAGTGCATTAGATACGGACTGCTTGAAAAGGTGTGCGAATTGGCTACGAGTACATTCAGTTAATGGGTTTTGTTTTGGATAAAACAAATCATCGGTTGGTTATTGGTTTGCTGTAATCTTAATATATTTTGGATACACCGTGCCGCAAGCCAATAACCAAACGACGATTTATTTAATGCAAATACTGTCGTCTGTGAGCGTAAATTTTTAATTCACATTAGTGAGCTTTTAATGCAAATTAACACTGTCGTCTGTCTATGCTATTAGTTTATAATTACCGTTTTTATTTATTTATTTTGTATGTATCTATGTATTTTATTTTTTTTATACAGGGTGTTTTTTTAGAGGTATAGAACTTCCAAATGAAATAAAACACAAGAAAATCGTTTTAATGTCCATCAATTTGGCTTTATTGGAAGGATAATTTTATGCCATTAATGTTTAAATATGATTTCGGGCATGTGGCCGCCGCGGCTGGCTCGAATAAAGCCAATTCTACAGGTCCAATTTTCAACCACTTTTTCGAGCATATGGGGCCGTATGTTGGCAATAACGCCACGAATGTTGGCTTCCAAGTCCCCTAACGTTTCTGGTTTGTTGGCGTAGACGAGCGACTTCACATATCTCCAAAGAAAATAATCCAATGGTGTCAAATCACACGATCTTGGTGGCCAGTTGACAGGTCCATTCCGCGAAATTATGCGCTCATCGAATGTTTCCTTCAATAAATCGATTGTGACGTGCGCTGTGTGGCATGTAGCGCCGTCTTGTTGGGACCACAACTCATCCACATTCAAAATCTTCCATAAAGTTGATGGACAAAGCTCCAATTGCTGTGCACGGTGGCGAATCGATTCATTCGGGTCCTCTTCAACACTTTGCTCTACAGCGGCAATTGTTTCTTCGGTGCGCACTGTTGGACGTCTCTGCGGATGCGTATTATCACATAGAGTAAACGTAGTGCGAAAACGATCCATGGTTAACCGAATTAATTGCTCTGATGGACGATTATGTCGACCATAAAATGGACGGAGCTTGCGGTAAACTTCGCGAACTGAACCATTATTTTCGAAATAAATTTGCACGATTTGCAAGCGTTGTTCTTTTGTCCACCTGTTCATGATGAAATGGCAAACCAAACTAAATATTAATCACTTGACAGCTGACAAAATGGCCGCCAGTTAAAAAAGTGATGCCAACTTAAAGTTCTATACCTCAATAAAAAACACCCATTATTAAAACAACCACCGCGAGTACGTTGTTCACAATTTGAGATCACTTTGAATCACAAAGTATACAGAGGTGACACTAGACGGAAGATAATTTGTGTTTTCGGATTTCGCACTCACACCGAACCCGTGTCTTCTTTAAGCTTCTTTCGTAGTTACATTGGTTTAACGTTTTTGTATTTTATTCTTTGAGTCCTCATTCGCTATGAGATTTTTGCAATTAAAATGTTAAAATTAACATTTATGAACTAAAAAGCTCAAAGTTAAATCAGGAATCATTTGAAAACAAATCTTAATAACTTTTTTAATACTAATAAACATTTTCACATTCAGTTTTTTAATTCAACACAACAAATTCCTTGATTTAATTTTGTACAAATGTTCACTCGTTCAAATGTATTTTCACTTTATTCTTTGTGGTATTATTCGCTATATGCTTTTTGGAAGTAAATGGTAAAAACTAATATTTTTTAATGAAAATGCTTAAAATGATGTCTGTAATTATGTGGAAACTAATTTAATCACTTTTTTGCCACTAATAACATTTAACACATTAAGTTTTCTAGTTCAACACTACAAAATCTTTCATTTAATTTTGTAAAATGTCCTGTTGGTTATTTCACAAAGTACACAAGTGTAATAAGTAAGTTAGCAACTTAATAACAAATATACTACAGTTGTCCCTTTCTCGCCGAACCCGTGTCGTAGCTGATTTTAGCTTTTTTCATCACTCACTTTCTTCACCTCTGTATACTTTGTGCTTTGAATACTGAATAAAATTTTAGCTTCTGCTCTTTTCTTACCCTTATTTACCACATAAGAAGAACATAAACTAAAACATTTTTTTCATTAAACAAAGTTAATTCAAACAATTAACATTTTTTTGGAATTTTTAATAATACGTAAACGAGTTGAATGTGTGTGTATATGTCTGCATATTTGCGAACATGCACACAAAGCGTTCAACTGTTTTCTTTTCAAAATTAATTTTGCTTTTCTCTACAAAGCAAATAAGAACACAAAAAATTAAAAACACAAACTAAAATATTTTTTTCATTAAACAAAGTTAATTAAAACAATCAAAAAATTGTTTGAATTTTTAATAATGCGTACAAAAGTTTGATATTCGTCTGTATGTTTTCATATTTGCAAACATACAGCCAATCATTAAAATTTTTTAGTTAATTATTATTTTTCGAACTGTATTTGTTTCTTAAATTCTTATGAATTGAATTAGGCTACTGTTCGTAACGCTTTTTAAGTCAAATTAAACTTTTTTGTTTTCAATTACCAAAATTTAATTGGGACATTTATAAAATTGCTTGAAACAGCATTACTTGATTTAATTAAAAGCATTTTGGCTAAAATTTTTTCTGTGAGTGTTCTAGAAAGTATTCTTCGAAATTTACTTGTAGTATGGATACTTATATGTTTTTAATCATTTATTTCCTTTTTATATATATGTATTTAAGCTTTTATTTTAGTTATGTACGTTCTTTGCAATGAAAAATAGATGCATTCATAATTACGTCCGTTTGAATTTCTTTAATAAAGTCGTAATTTTTTATCGCAGAGGTTTAAATATTTGCGAGAACATATACAGGGCTATCATGAATAAAATTTCACGTGAACTTTTTCCCAAGGAAAAATTCCAACTAATAGCAAATAATAGGGAAAAGAAAAAATTCTAATTGGAAAAGGGAGAAATTTCACGTGGAATTTTATTCATGATAGCCCTGATAGTTTCATAAAATGAACCATAATCAATCAAAAACTCGATTTCGAATTTTTGTGTAGTTACTTCCGTTTGCATTTAAGGTGACGATATGTGTATTATATACATACATACAAATGCGCAATGAAACCTAAAATATGCATTAAAAATCTGCATAAAATTATAAGTAAATCAAAAGAAATCCTAACAGTTATTACTTGTTTCAAACGCATTAGATAAGTGAATTCATAAATAATACAACTACAATATATTATTCTGTTCAATTCTCAAACTCCATACATAAAAAGGAACGGAATTTATGTTGTTATTATTTTCAGTGTTTTCATATAATGTTTGGCAGCTGGGCAGAAATCAGATGAACCACACAGATGATAGTGAAACCACTTGTATTAGCAAGATCAGCTTCGTGCTTTTTTATGCTTTTGGGTTTTAGTTTTAAACATGTTTGCCGTATTAAGGGATTCATTTATATTTTAATTGGTTGGAGGCTTTGCCAACTATTTGTCGCAATGTGGTTTTACTTACATAAATACACTGCAAAAATAAGTGAAATACAAAATATAATAATAGTTGAAAAATATAAAAAAATAGTCTTATAAAAAAATATGCATCTTAAATATGTATTTATTATAAAATATGCAAAAATATGTACTTATTAAAATATGCAAAAATATGTCATATGGGTGATTCCATTCTGGCGTTACATGCCATTTGCACGACAAAAGGTTGAAAAAAAGTTTTAAAATTGTGTTTGAAAAAAAAATTTTCTTACATTTGAGAAGTGATTAAATAGGTCTATTTCAGTGAAAAAATGCTAACAATCAAACCTAAGGATTTCAAGATATTCAAGATAACTGCGAATTGGTCAAGTATGTTTAGACAAAACTTTTTTGTTAGGACTTGGACTGATATACATTTATTTTCCAAGCTTTTAGATTAAAAAATCTTTTAAGACGGGTTAAACAGTCCAACCCGAATCGAAAATTACCCTAATAACCAGCCCAAAAATATATTTTTCGAAAAATATCAGTACCATATACAAAAAAAAAGTTCCCGAACCGGATACAAAAAATATGCTTTGTTTGACGCAGGTAAATTAGCTTTTTATTAGTTAAGGAATTTAAAAATCGGTTTAGTGGTTTGGAAGTGAAAGCGAATTAAACAAACGAACAAACTCAACACCAAAATGTTAAGTAAATTTCAAATAAATATTGTACTATGCAAAAAAATACTCACAATCTGGCGTTCGTTATGTTACACACTTTTGAAAATTAACATTATATTAAATATTTGTTTTATAAAGGATTTTTTTATTATTATCACATAAGCTAACCACCAGGGAAATCAAAAATATGCTCTAAAAAAGTGTTTTATGCGAATTCAATATGCACTAAAAACTTGTAAATATGCACTTAAATGATCAAACAGAATTGCGGCGTAAACACATTTTCCATACAAACTGACACAAAAAAGTATATCCAGAAAGCAGACGAGAGATAATGATCAAACAGAATTGGGGCATAAACACATTTTCCATACAAAATGATACAAAAAACTAGCCTCAGAAAGCAGTCGATAGATAGAATCTATTTTATTTTGGGAACGTTTTTTCTTATGCTCTCACATATAAATAAATATTCTCTCAAACATGTTACCATACTTTCAATAAATTTCATACATTTTGTGAACAAAACTACAAAGAAAAATAAGCACAAAAGAAAATAAAACAAAAATTAGAGAGCATTTGAAGTTACTGCCGTAGTTTTTATTATGGGCTTTGTTAATTTTACAGCGATTTTTCCTGAAGTTGCGGACTTATTCCGTTTAATCATATAGAATTTAAGTTGATTTCCTTTTAAGCTAATTGGGCCTAATATTTCAATGCAAATAAAAATCCATTTATTTACAGTTTTTCCCGACGTTTCGTAGATTTTTTGTCTACTTTTTCAAGGGATCGTCTATTTAAATAATAAAAACAATTATAAAAACAATTTTGCTTTGTGTCATTTTAACTTACAATTCATGGAATAATTAATTACATAGGTACATATACATATTTTACATATTGAATAACAATACTCAACATTAAAACATATATAAACAAATATAACATTTTTTAAACACAACTTAACTTAATATCACAGATCTGTTTCGTTTAAAGCTACTTTGTAGTTTGTGTTTATGTTTGCTGTATCTTCTTTTAGATTCATTGTTTTATTTATTTTTTGCTGTATTCTTAATGTTTCAATAGTGTATCTTTTTCTTTCCATTTTTTCTATATCCAAAATTTTAACTCCTTCGAAGTCAGCTGAGTGTCCAGTTTGTAATACATGTTGTGCTAGTGCTGTTGTTTCCTTCTTTTTTACTATGTCCATTTTGTGTTCTCCCATTCTTGTATCTAAACTTCTTCTACAAGAATGGGAGAACACAAAATGGACATAGTAAAAAAGAAGGAAACAACAGCACTAGCACAACATGTATTACAAACTGGACACTCAGCTGACTTCGAAGGAGTTAAAATTTTGGATATAGAAAAAATGGAAAGAAAAAGATACACTATTGAAACATTAAGAATACAGCAAAAAATAAATAAAACAATGAATCTAAAAGAAGATACAGCAAACATAAACACAAACTACAAAGTAGCTTTAAACGAAACAGATCTGTGATATTAAGTTAAGTTGTGTTTAAAAAATGTTATATTTGTTTATATATGTTTTAATGTTGAGTATTGTTATTCAATATGTAAAATATGTATATGTACCTATGTAATTAATTATTCCATGAATTGTAAGTTAAAATGACACAAAGCAAAATTGTTTTTATAATTGTTTTTATTATTTAAATAGACGATCCCTTGAAAAAGTAGACAAAAAATCTACGAAACGTCGGGAAAAACTGTAAATAAATGGATTTTTATTTGCATTGAAATATTAGGCCCAATTAGCTTAAAAGGAAATCAACTTAAACCTGGATACTGGCCAAAATAACAAAGACATATAGAATTTATTTTATTTTGACAGCGTTTTTTCTTATGCTCTCACATATAAATTAATATTCTCTCAACAATGCTACCATACTTTCAATAAACTTCATACATTTTGTGAACAAAACTGCAAAGAAATATAAGCACAAAAGAAAATGAAACAAAAATTAAATAGAATTTGAAGTTACTGCCGTAGTTTTTATTATGGGATTTGTTAATTTGGCAGCGATTTTTCCTGAAGTTGCGGACTTATTCTATTTGATCATTAAAAGTCAAAAAATATGCTCTTAAAAATAGAATAAATTGGTTTATTTTTAAATGAAAATATATTTTTTAATAAAAAATTCAACAATATTTGCATATAAAATAAGAAAAAAAAAAGAAAAAAATAGAAACATAATTAACAAACAAGTTTGAATGAAGTGCAGGTTAAAACAAAATTAGTACAAAAATTTTGACTAAAACAAATAATACAAATTAATTTTTATTGGGTGCATAAGAATTTAACTTTAATATCAAAAGATAACGATATCTTTTGATATTAATTAAGGCTTTGGAACTGTATTTTGGATAAATAAGACAAGATTTTAATTTATAATTTTTATTGCAATAAATAACAAAATATTGGCCTAGAATTTCAAATAAAAATCGTTTCTGTCTCATCTGAACTTGTATTGCAATTAACGTCCGTAAAACTGCGTTATATATAAAAAAATGTATACACTACATGGAACATTGGAACAGAGATTTAGATTTTTTTTTTTTTTTTCATATACATTTTTATTTATTGTATCTTCAAAAATGAACTAACAATAAGTAATCAAATCTTAAATCTAAATATAATTATTAGGTCCGACCAATATCGGACATAAGCTTAGTGATAGTTATAAATAATACATAAGTAGTGATAATCAAAAAGAAGTATTTTTAAGCAGTCCCATCTGGAGTGTTGGGTATAAGAGCCCTTGTGTCCCTTTTTTTTAAGCGGATGTGTCCAGTAAAGCTCAAAATATTACGGGCAAGCGGATTAGGATGTGACTCGAGTTTAGTTAAATATTTGCCTGCGTATTTTGCAATTTTTTTTTTGAGATTTAGATGGCGAAAAATAAAAATGTGGAGCAACCCCTTAATTTGTAAGCATATTAACCCATATAGCGCAGGGAAAAATGTTTCTTTAAAACTTAAATTTTTATTTCGAAAATGAAATTTTAATGAGTGCTAGAAAAAAAATTTCATATAATATTGTTTTTGTACATACATATGTACATAAAAATTACTTGCAGTTTTTTTACCGGGCATGTTCCTATGTGTTTAGTACCAGTATTACTGGCACCAACTTCAAACGGCACTGTAGGTAACATATATAAAAATCTTTTATTTAACTAGATCTATATTATTTGTAGCTTTTTAGTGCTTATTTTTGAAGTCGGTTTGATTTATTTTTAAAAGTTTTATTTTTACCTTTTTAGTGCTTCTTTTTGAAGTCGGTTTAATTTTTTTAAGTTTTATTTATTTAGAAATATGGTCCAGTTTCGCAAAAATCGATTAGGTAAAAACACGTGAAATATAGTATTAAATTTTATGGGGCGTGGCTACGCCTACTTTTTTAAAACAAGATTGTGTATTTTTAAGAGTTCAAGGTGTGTGCCAAGTTTCGTACAGATCGATAAAGTAAGCGCACGTGAAATTAAGTATTAAATTTTATGAGGCGTGGCTACGACCCTTTTTTTAAAACAAGATTGTGTAGTTTTAAGAGTTCAAGGTGTGTGCCAAGTTTCGTAAATATTGGTTAAGTACAAGCACATGAAATATTATACTAAAATTTAATAGGCGTGCCCCGCCCACTTTTTTGAACGCAATTTTGTGCCTTTATTAAAGCTTAGGGTGTGTGCCAAGTTTCGTAAAAATCGGTGAAATAGAACCCTGTGAAATATAATATAAAATTTTAATGGGCGTGACTCCGCCCATTTTTTAAAAAGAAGATTGTGTCTACTTTAGAGCTCAAGGTGTGTGCTAAGTTTCGTAAAAATCGGTTAAGTAGAACCACGTGTAATGTTATAATACATTTTAATGGGCGTAGCCCTGCCCATTTTTTCAACACAAAAATTTTGTAATTACAAGAACCAAAGATGTTTGCTAGGTTTCGCAGCAATCAAATGAGTAGAAGATCACAAAATCAAATTTAAAAAATTGTGGGTGTGACTCCGCCCACTTTTTTCAAATGGGACCAATGGGAAGCTATACCCTCTCAGACAACAAAAAAATTTTTAAAATCGGCTTAAAATGCACCGAGTTATGAACCTACACAAAAAAAAAAAAAAAAAATTGAGACGAATTGTTAACCTCCTTCTTTTTTTGAAGTCGGTTAAAAAGTAAAGAGAAAATGCTCCTGAAATTAAGTAAAACTCACCAAAACGAGTATCCTAACTTCGTACCCCGTTATTTCGCCATCAGAACTAAGGAAAGCCTCGAACTCTTAAATTTAATTAATATTAAATATTTCTCATTTATAATACAAGAAATCAAATCTGTCATGGTGGACTTTTTTTTGGAAGTGCCCATATGCGATGTCATTTTTTTTTTTCAAATTTTTCAATTCGGAAAACTAAATTATCCAGATTAATTTTGATTTGATGACTACACATACATATGCATTCGCATGAAATAATTATAATTATATGAAGTTAATTTTTATGCTTTACCTTTAATTAACCGACTTCAAAAAAAGAAGGAGGTTAACAATTCGTCTCTATTTTTATACCCTTTACCAACAAAAATGGTAAAAGGGTATATATAGGTTTGTCATTCCGTTTGTAATTTCTATAATATCAATAAGCGACCCATATAATATATATATTCTGGATCCTTATGCATAGGGAAGACGAATAAGCGATGTCCGTCTGTCCGTCTGTCCGTCTGTCCGTCTGTCCGTCTGTCCGTCTGTCCGTCTGTCTGTACGTGAAATCGGTTTTCCGAAGCTCCCAGAAGAGCTAGAGACTTCGTTCTTGGACTGGTGTGTCAGAAATTTTTCAAAATAGATTGGTATTGAAATTCAGCAAAATCGGGCAGACGATTGCAGAGCTGGAAAACTTAAACTTCATTTTGCCATATAAAAGTAACTCCCGAAAACAAATTTTTATTTTTTTTAATAAATGTACATATTTTACACTTCAGTACGACTAAAATTGGAATTTTAAATTAAAAAAATACAAAAAAATTAAAAAGACGTTTCCAGGGTTGGAAAACTTTAACTTTTTGTGTTATGTAAAATTAACTATGTCTAAAACTATATTAGTATTTTCTCGAGAACCGTAAGAGCTACAGACCTGAAATTTGGACACAGTATGTAGACCTTTGGCCGCTACAACAACAAATACATGATAATTGGAAATTAAAGGGTGTTCCAAAACGAGCAACGAAAAATTTTAAAATCCCATGTAGTATATATACAATTGTATGTATATACACTTGAAATTTGTAAGGTTAGTGTATTTTTATACAGACTACAAAAATTAACACAAAAATTTAAAAAAATTTAAATTAAAGGGTGTTCCATCAGTTAATGCAATTTTGACTATGTAATTTTGACAATTTGCTGTATCTTGGAAACCGTAAGAGCAAAACTCTTGAAATTTTCAAAAACGGTAAAACTGAACAAATAAAAAATTATAAAATCGCCAAACCGAAAAAAATCGCCAAAAACAAGAAAAAATCGCCAAAACGAAAAAAAGCACCAAATTAAAAAAAATTCTAAGACTAAAATAAATCGCAAAAAAAAAACGGAAAAATTGCTAAAATGAAAACAAAAATCGCCAAAATGAAAGAAAATCGCCAAAATGAAAATCGCCATAATGAAAAAAATCACCAAATCGAAAAAAACCCAAAAAAAATACAGAAAAAATCGCCAAAATGAAAAAAAAATCGCCAAAATGAAAAAAATCGCCAAAACGAAAAAAACCCCAAAAAACAAAAAAATCGCCAAAATGAAAAAAAGCCAAAAACAGAAAAAAAAATCGCCAAAACGAAAAAAGCACCAAATTAAAAAAAAATTATGAAACTAAAATAAATCGCAAAAAAACGGAAAAATGCTAAAATGAAAAAAAACTCGCCAAAACGAAAAAAAAAAACAGAAAAAAATCGCCAAAATGAAAAAAAAATCGCCAAAATGAAAAAAAATCACCAAAACGAAAAAAAAACGCTAAAAAACAGAAAAAAATCGTCAAAATGAAAAAAAATCGCCAAAACGAAAAAAAAACCTAAAAAACAGAAAAAAATTGCCAAAATGAAAAAAATCGATAAAAAAAGAAAAAACCTAAATAACAGAAAAAAAATCGCCAAAACGAAAAAAAGCACCAAATTAAAAAAAATTTCTAAGACTAAAATAAATCGCAAAAAACGGAAAAATTGCTAAAATGAAAACAGAAATCGCCAAAATGAAAGAAAATCGCCAAAATGAAAAAAAATCGCCAAAATGAAAAAAAACCCAAAAAACAGAAAAAAATCGCCAAAATAAAAAAAAGCACTAAATTAAAAGAAAATTTCTAAGACTAAAATAAATCGCAAAAAAACGAAAAAATTGCTAAAATGAAAAAAATCGCCAAAATGAAAAATATCGCTAAAACGAAAAAAAACCTAAAAAAACAGAAAAAAATCGCCAAAATGAAAAAAAATCGCCAAAAAAAGAAAAAAGATCGCCAAAACGAAAAAAAAATAAAAAACAGAAAAAAATCGCCAAAATGAAAAAAAATCGCCGAAATGAAAAAAAATTGCCAAAATGAAAAAAATCACCAAAACGAAAAAAAAGAAAAAAAATTGCCAAAATGAAAAAAAAAACAAAAAAATCGCCAAAAAAACCCAAAAAAACAGAAAAAATCGTCAAAATGAGAAAAATCTCCAAAATGAAGAAAGGCCCAACAACAGAAAAAAATCGCTAAAATGAAAAAAACCTCCAAAAACAGACAAAATCGCCAAAACGAGAAAAAAGCAACAAAACTGAATAAATCGTTTTAACTGAAAAAAACTTCAAAAAAGCAAAAAACCTTCCTTTCGTGCGCGATTCAAAGTCGCACTTAACTGATTTTTTTAATATTAAAGGAATTAAATGAAACTAAGTTTTTGCTTATTTCGTTCTTGCTTTTTTCACTTAACATATTTTATGTATTTTTTAAAGAACTAGATTGGTAACAATAATCAGAAAAATCCAAAATTATGACTCCAGGGTTGGAAAACTTACACTTTTTGTTTTTTTTCTTTTTCTTTATAAATTGAATATATTTTATGCTTCTGAAAGAAAAGTTTGAAATTTGAAAAATGAAAATTATAGCTCCAAAGATGGAAACTTTAAAAAAATTATAAATTTTTTCACAAAACAAATATGTATGTACGTGTGTATATACTATATATATGTACGTACGTTGGTAAAGGGTATATAAGATTCGGCACAGCCGAATATAGCACTCTTACTTGTTTTTATTGTTTTATAGTATTTACACGAACTGTTAACTCTTTTTTTTAATAAAACAATTTAAAATCAAAACTTTTGTATACTAATTTTCTTACCTGTTTACCGGTCTTTCCTTAATTGTAAAAACCGAAACCGAGTTTTTCATAATTTCAAATATTCGAACTATTCGAAAACCGGTTTCTGGAAAAAGTCGCATAATTGATCACCCTAATACGTATACAAACTGCAACGTTTAAAAGAGAAAAACTCTTGTAACTAAAATATTTATATTCTTATTGTACGATTTTATATATTGTGGCCCTATTTAATAAATAAAATAATCAGAAGGATAATTCTGTCATTAATTTTATAGAAAATAACATAATTCTCTTGATATTTTTAAGAAACAAAGTTCATATTACTGCAAAAAATTTTATTGAAAACTAGTGTTGGTATAAAAACGGATAGTTTTTTTTAACGATTAATTGCGTTAGTTTTTAATCTAAATTAAATTAAATTTTATGTATGAAGATGGGTTTTGTGTTCTTTAAATAATCGATGCACCTCTTCTCTTAAAATGATGAATAAAATGTCTTCCCAGCTAAAAAAAATATGTATATAAATATGTATGAATATGTATGAATTCATGTATGGAAATATGTATATAGCATTAAACATGGCAAAAATATTATATATGAATTGACATATATATATATATATATATATATATATATATATATATATATATATATATATATATATATATATATATATTTATTATATTATATTGATACATGGACTAATATATGAAATTTATTATAATATATGAGGTCATATATGGAAATTTAATTATGAAGCTCTTCATATGTGAATCCATATATAGAAATAAGATGTAAATATGAAGCCATATAAAAATGTATGCATACATGATATCTCACAGAAGATCGTTTTTGCAATCAAGAAAGCTTGCATTTTATTAACTCGAATTTTTTCTCTCTTTTTTTATCACAGCACAAAAGGAGTGCCCTCCTTTTCCAAAGGAACTGCCTTTATGTTCCAACAGTATCAAGACTAATTCAGGCCAAAGATTTATTGAAGTCTAAAAACTATTCTTGTTATAACTTCAACATTTCGTCGGTTGGTTTCTTGTTTGCGGCACAGTATATTCAAAATACATTATGTCTAACTACCAACTACTCAACCGACGATTTGTATCTATGTGCTCCTATTTTTATTTCTTTGTGAGTGAATTTTTGTTAATAAAATTTA
The DNA here is from genome assembly GCA_944452675.1 of Tachina lurida. NCBI lineage: Eukaryota > Metazoa > Arthropoda > Insecta > Diptera > Tachinidae > Tachina > Tachina lurida. The sequence goes on from OX101754.1 coordinate 82,102,496, forward strand.
AATAAACAAATTATAATTTTTGGTACTCTCGGTATCAAAAAAGTACTAAAATTTTTTTTTGATACCGAAATGCAAATCTCATTTCTCATTGCAGGGTATACACGATACTTAATTTCGTACTTAGCGTATTATGAGTTGTAGTACGGGTTTTCAAATACACGTAACTACAAATCATACTAATTCATTTGAAAGAAAATGTTTAAGGCAATACACACGCGGATAAATGAATAATGTGGTGGATTTATTAATAATAAGTGAACTGCAGTTGAAAAGAATAAAAAAAATAATGCAAAAAAGTCGTTAAAATAATGTTTTATGTTCTTTTTTAATTAAAATATCCGCTACATAAAGCTAATTTTAAAATTGAAAAGCAGAAACACTGCGTATTCTAAATCAACTCCTCATAAAACAAATTTTGCTGTACAACAACATGATACACAATACTTATTATCGTAATTAGCGAAGCTAAGCCCACAAAAATCAAAAATTTTTGATTTTCGACAGCAGTACGACAGCATGATATACGTTACTAATTTCATACTTGTACGATTTATCGTACGATTTGTAGGAACGTGTATACTCGCCATAAGAATGCAACCAGTGTGTAGCGATTAGTGTTTTTCATACGGGATTTCCCGGGAAAAATTTCCCGGGATCCCGCACATTTTCCGGGAAAGAAATCCCGGGAAATTTATGCGGGAATTCCCGGGATTTTTTGATTTTGTTATGGCAACGTAATTTGTATGTACACATTCCTTGATGAGTTTCATTATTCACTTTATGAACGCGATGGTGTAATAATAAGGTGATGGCAATATCGCAATAGCTAAAGCTTTACAACAACTAAGGTCGAGTTTACATCTGGCACACATGCGTTCTGAGCTTAGATGCCTTTGTTTGGAAAAAGCAGAACGCGACGTTCAAAATTTAATTATAAAACTAAAATACAGAAATGAGCAAGGAAATAAAGCAAAATTACAAATAATTACAGGTTCTCTTTGCTAAATAGTACGGTTAACAGCATTAACAGCTTATTCTGTACTAAAGTCCTATTTCCAAAGAGATATGTCCTTATGCAAAAATGATTGTTAAAGTTAAAGCATGCCATACAAAATTCGTTTGTTAAACCAACTTTAAGTTTAACAATGATTTTTTCATAAGGGGGATATTTTGTAATATTTTTTTTAATAATACTCTTATAATTACTTTTTTATAATATTGGTATCTATGTATTGGTATTATATAAAGAACGGAAAAGGTATTCTTTTTTGACTAACGTGTGTATAAAGCGTTATTATTTAATCGATCTCATGAATTATAATGTTATTTTGAAATAAATTAAATTTAAAAATATTTTGTATTGTTTTGTATTGGGCGGGAATTCCCGGGATTTCCCGGGAAACCGAAAAATCTTTCCCGCTTTCCCGGGAAATGAAAAAGTCCGGGAAAAGAAAAACTCTAGTAGCGATGCCACAACCAAAATATTTTTGGAACCAAAATATGAAAAAAGTAACCAAAATGCGACAAAAAAAAAACAAAAATTTCTATATATTTCATATGTGTACTGCTTCCCATTAAATAAAATGTTCCGAATTCGTAACGACTGGTCGACAAAATCTTCCGATTCCGAAGTATTACCGAAATCGTAGCAATTTTCGTATGAAATGGTTGACGACTTCGTAACGATATGTCGGTACGAATTCGTTGCAATAAGTCTGTACGAATTCGTAACGACATGTAGGTAGGTTTTTTTTTGTACCAGAGTACCGCTTCACCGTTATGTTGCTGCTATTGTCGAAATAATTTGCACATACTCACGATTTTTAATATATGTTACAATCCTTATTTTTCATCAATATATACATACATACATATTAGGGTTTGGGATTTCCCGGACTTTTGCACTTCCCGGGAAACGGGAATTAAAAAATCAAGTTCCCGGGAATTCCCGGGATTCCCGGGAAAAGCTAATTTTCTAAATTAAATACATTTATTAAATTAAAGTTGGTGCAATTGACGACTGTTACCACAATTAGTAGACAATTTTCTAATAAGACCTACATTCATTTTAATAAGAATTTGCCTTGCTTGTTTCTCATTCTTTTTGAAAAAATTCCAGGCGGTTTCTTATCGTTAAGTACAAGCAGGTTACAGTACCATACTGCGCTGCGCCGAATTTTGAATACCCTGAGCCACAGTATGTCTAAGTGACTTTCATTTTATTTCTCCTAAAATATTTTCTGCAGGGTTTCCATAATAGCGTCTACTTGTAATCAATTTCAGTTTCGTCAACTCAGAGTTCTTACAGCTTAAAATTTTCATTACACTTTTCAAAATTTGTTCACTAATTCGGCGAATAATCATTTCAAGTTCGCTTAGCATCGAATTATTTACTTTAGGAAACGATTATATCATTGCAATCATTGATACTTATACAATTTATTAGACTTTTTTTAGGAGATATGGTATGACCTCAATTTAATGGAATTTTTATGAAATTTCAGACTAGATTTGAATATCTCAGTTTTTTATTTTATATTAAAAAAACATGGACATTTTACTTCTTGTTTATCGGAGTCGAAAGAATTCGTTCTTTTTTACAGTTACATTTGAAACAAAAACTCAATTTAAATTTTAAGATTAAAAAATTTCCTTCGAACAAGATATATGTAAGTGTTTAAACAGACGATGAAAAACGTGTCAACGTTCGTGTAAATTTAGTCATACAATCATTCAAACGAACTTTTGTAATATATAAAAAAATAATAAGTTTTTATATTAAAGTAAAATTGGATTATAAATTCTGTATACATATTTATGAAATAACATGCACTTTTAATTTCCCGTTTTCCCGGGAAAATCCCAAAAATTTCCCGGGAATATTAGACAGACATTTCCCGGGATTTCCCGCCCGGGAATTCCCGTTTCCCAAACCCTAATACATATGTATTAAACAAATTTTCACAGACTTTTACTTATGTACTCAAAAATCAAAGTTTTACGGTCTGGCACACGATGTCACCAGATATCGTTCGATCGACAACTATATTGCAAACAACAATAACTTTAGAAAATTTGTTTTTGTTTGCAATACAAGTTGTCGATCGAACGATTTCTCGTGACATCGTGGGCCAGGCCGTTAATGTTAAAAAAAAAATTGTTCAGAATAGCTACCGAAATTTCTGAACGAGTTCGGTACGAGAAGTCTGACTTCAGAAAAAGTTGAAACATTTTGTTTGGGGGGTTTATTTATACTTCAGTTAAGAAATATACATACCTGTGGCAACATGGAATAATCGCTTAAGTCGACTTAATCAAAAAAGTGTTGTGTTATCGTTATATTATTATTTTTTATGTAGGACCACCACTCAATGGATAACCCCTACTCATGCAATGCATTGTGCTAGAACTAGGAAAATAGGTTATGGAGAGGAGGATAAAGGGAGTAGTGTCTGTGGACATTCGATTTAAACTTTCCCACGTTGAAAGTGACAGGAAACACTTCCGCAGGTAGTTTATTCCACATACGAATAGTACGGCTATATACTTAGTTGCATATATAACATTGTAACCACTGCAACTTTCAACTGGGGCGTAATACAGGGTAATAAAGATAAGTTTGCTGAAGTATATTTAAACGATTATTCCATATTGCCACAGATATAATTATTATAAAATCAGTTAGTATAAATTAACCACTACATTTAAACGTTTACTTCTGTTTTATAATTTAGGTGTTAAAGTCAAAAAAATAAATTTTTATAAATAATAAAAATTTTAGATTTTAAAAACCCCCGATATATCTAGAAAAGATGTCACATCTTCTAAACGGCTGGACCGATTTGCTTCAAACATGGCTAAGAACCATCTCGATCAAGTCACCTTTCATGTACGTGGACATGGACAGACACACAGATACATAGACACAGTAGATTAGTAATGGCGGTCTGAGTCCTGTTTTGGGAATTCAAAACCGGGAAAAATCAAAAAGGGTGGCAACCCTGTTACAAATAGGGGGATTTTGGGGATTTTCTGGGCTATATGTGTGTGTGTGAGTTGGATTTTATGTTTATGTATGTACACTTGTGTGTACAGCTTTTGTTGTTATTGTATAGAAGCATTGTACTTGCAGGGTATGGATGTATGTATATATATGTGGGTGTGTGTGAGTGTGTTTATGTATGAGTATGTGTTTTTGTATTTACTTGTGTGTTTGCCGGTGTCCGATACTTTTGTTGTAGTGGCAGACAATCATTATACCCAGTAGGTAATGTTGATAGTGAAAATGTAATGACTAGCTTTTGACTACCTTGTCATCAGTACTACTCTATAATTATTCTCCATACAATACTTTGAAACCCTACTAATAAAAATACAATTCACTAGGTAGTGACTACGTAGTTATTATGGGAATATGGAGACATACTAACCAGGCAGTTAGTTACTGGTACATTTCTATAATTTACGTACATACAAATGTATGAATATTGACAATTCCACCTCCCTCCTTCTTTTATACTGGCGGATAGTAGAAAACTTATTATACCAAAGTTGTAACTAGAATTTTAGTGTTGACACAAAGACACTTGCTCCGAGTCTGACTACAGGCTAGTTACAAGGGATCTGTGTATTTGTGTGTATGTAGTGATTGTTATTTGATAGACTTTGGGTTGCTGTTTTGAGTTATCATTGGTATGCTTATGTAGGGTTATTGTATGTATGCATTTATGTTTGCGATCTCTGGGGAAATAATCTAATAGCTTAAAAGAGTGGCAACCCTGTTGTGAATGGAAGTGGATAGGGAATGTATTTGGTAATGTATGTATATCTTGTTGTATTAATGTATGTGATCGTATTTTTTTTTGTTACTTTGAAGAATATCATTGCTTGTGTGTATTGTTTGGTCTTCGAGAGTTTTTCATACATATTTACAAACGAATGTGTATATGTTTTCTAGGCTATTGACGTTGCTATTCTTATGGAGATAGAAAATATTTTGTTGGCATAGGTTTTATATGTACAAGTGAATTTCAGATGTTAAATGTTTTGAATCAAATCAGGTTGATAAGCAGATTTTTTGAATAGGGGTAATGATATTTTTATTTCAGTATATTTTACTTTAATGTAACAATTATAGGAAATAGCTTTTGGAGACATACACCAAAACTTATAGAAGCATCTACTTTTACGTGTCCCGATTTTGCTCGTACCTTTGTATTACAAACTGATGCTAGAGATTTTATTCTGAGTGTTGCTATGTGTATGAATTTCATCATATATCGTAATACCAATAGAGAATTGCGGAAATGTGTGTGTGTGTGTGTGTGTGTGAATTTCATCATATATCGTAATACCAATAGAGAATTGCGGAAATGTGTATGTGTGTGTGTCTGTGTGTGTGTGTATATGTGTAATACCAATAGAGAATTGTGGAAATGTGTATGTGTGTGTGTATGTGTGTGTGTGTGTGTGTATGTGTGTGTGTGTGAATTTCATCATATATCGTAATAAATTAGATTTTGATGACTACTACGCGATTCTCATATAAAGTATATAAGTAGAAGAAATAATGTAGATTGTCATCAGTCTGCTTTGATATCTCAACAAGTGACAACCTAATTTCCCAACCAAAATTTCTAAAGTGTTTAAAATCCAAAAACTATAAAAGTGCTAGAACTAATTACTGTTTGTTAAACAAGTTTAAAGTGTATAAAAAATAATTAAATAAATTGTTTATAACTAAAATAAATTGTTAATAAATAAAATAATTAAATAAATTATTTATAAATAAAATAATTATATTAATTAATAAACAAAAATATATAAAATGAATACTAAAAGTTGTGCAATCTGCAATAAAGTCTTTATGACTCAAACAAAACTAAATCAGCATATGGAAACGCACTCATATGGAACTAGTACGCTTGATCTTCAAAAAAAAAATATTGTGAGGATTGTGATGAGATGATCCCATCAAATGGGTACATGGCTCATGTCAGAACCACAAAACATAAAAACAGTTGTCACCTAGAACAGATTGGAGATCTTCTCACTAAAAGAGCGAGCAACTTCAATGGGAGGATCGAGACATATATTCTCCTCAACAAAAATGAGGGTGTTATGCTTCCGGAGCAGTTTCTGAAATCTGCCAGGAGCTCTATACTACAACAGCTAATTGAATGTAGTAGGATACATACTACATTTAAATTTAATATGGAGCTCACATGCGATTATATGAAGACGGTGAATGATGAGATGAATGTTTCCCAACTGGTACATATTTCTAAAATGATGTTGGTGACTTTGTCTGATGACATAGAGGATATGTACAAGAAACAGGCCGAGGAGCTAAGAGCTAAAATAGAAGAATTTCAAGAGAGGGATAGCGGATGGACCTTGATTTCAGTAAATTCCCTTGAAGTTAATATAAACAAGGCGTCCATAATAAGAGGATCGAGCTTTATCCCTCTCCCAAAAAATATTGCAGCAAAACATGCATGCATAAATATCGAAAACTCTGACGTTTATTGCTTTAAATGGTGTCTCATTGCGGCTTTGAATGTAAATAGCGGTCTGAGTCCTAAACAGCGGAAAAACTGTAGAAATTACAATATAACAAACATTTCTGCTGAGAATATTAATATAGGGGCAGTTGTATTAAATTTTGAAGGTCTAGAGTTTCCACTCCCATTGAAGCAGATTAAACAATTCGAACGTCAAAATAATATGAGCATCAACGTATTAGGTCACAATGGAACATCGCTTATAGGACCATACTACATAACAAAAGGAGAAAAACTTGTTCATATTAATCTCTTATTACTCCAGTCCAATGAAAACTTCCACTATGTGCTCATCACGGATATATCAAAGTAAGTTTCATTTGTGCATTTAAGAGAAATATGTTTTCATATCTATTTAAAAAGTTACTTCTCATTGGTATATTTATTTATTTCTTATTTTAATTTCCTCTTTTCCTTAGACTCCTTCGTTCCAATATTACATATCATGATCATAAGATACATATATGCAACACCTGCCTATTTTATACACATGACGATTATGTGTATCATCACCACAAAAATGTTTGTGGGAAAAAAGTCATCAGAATGCCCGAAGATAAATCTATCATCAAGCTTCAAAACTACTACAAACAGTTAGATGTACCATTTGTAATCTACGCAGACTTCGAGTCTATTTTGGAAAAAGTAGATGATCCTGTAAGTAAAAGCACTACAAATGTACAGAAACATCATGCGTGTGCATTCGCCTATTTTATTAATTGTAGCTTTAATAGAGAAAATAATTTATATAGACATTATTTTGGTGAAGATTCGGCGAACATATTTATCAAAAAAATAGTTGAAGATTGTACAGATATTTATCTAAATTATTTACTTAAAGTTAAGAAAGTGTTCATGACCCCAATAGAAATAGCTCAATATAATAATGCACAAAATTGTCATAAAGGGTGTTTTTTATTGAGGTATAGAACTTTAAGTTGGCATCACTTTTTTAACTGGCGGCCATTTTGTCAGCTGTCAAGTGATTAATATTTAGTTTGGTTTGCCATTTCATCATGAACAGGTTGACAAAAGAACAACGCTTGCAAATCGTGCAAATTTATTTCGAAAATAATGGTTCAGTTCGCGAAGTTTACCGCAAGCTCCGTCCATTTTATGGTCGACATAATCGTCCATCAGAGCAATTAATTCGGTTAACCATGGATCGTTTTCGCACTACGTTTACTCTATGTGATAATACGCATCCGCAGAGACGTCGAACAGTGCGCACCGAATGAATCGATTCGCCACCGTGCACAGCAATTGGAGCTTTGTCCATCAACTTTATGGAAGATTTTGAAGATTTTGAATGTGGATGAGTTGTGGTTCCAACAAGACGGCGCTACATGCCACACAGCGCACGTCACAATCGATTTATTGAAGGAAACATTCGATGAGCGCATAATTTCGCGGAATGGACCTGTCAATTGGCCACCAAGATCGTGTGATTTGACACCATTGGATTATTTTCTTTGGGGATATGTGAAGTCGCTCGTCTACGCCAACAAACCAGAAACGTTAGGGGACTTGGAAGCCAACATTCGTGGCGTTATTGCCAACATACGGCCCCATATGCTCGAAAAAGTGGTTGAAAATTGGACCTGTAGAATTGGCTTTATTCGAGCCAGCCGCGGCGGAAACATGCCCGAAATCATATTTAAACATTAATGGCATAAAATTATCCTTCCAATAAAGCCAAATTGATGGACATTAAAACGATTTTCTTGTGTTTTATTTCAATTCGAAGTTCTATACCTCTAAAAAAACACCCTTTATATGTAAGAAAATATTAAATAATGATAAAGTTAGAGATCATTGTCATCTTACGGGTAATTATCGTGGGGCAGCTCATAGCGAGTGTAATTTGAATTATAAAACACCTCATTTTATACCGGTTATCTTGCATAATCTTTCTGCATATGATATACACTTATTTTTCAAAGAACTTTCTACTATAAAATATTCCACAATAAAAGTGATTCCCCAGAACGCAGAGCGTTATATTTCTCTTTCAATTTTCATCAGATTAGATGAAAAACATGGATTCGAAAAAGATTTATAGACTCGTTTAGATTTATGGCTTCGAGCTTAGATACGCTAGCGAAAAATCTTGATAGCCTACCCATAGTTAAGAATTATCAAAATGTCAAAATTTTTGATATCTTTTAAAATACAGGCTGTAAAAGTTTATCGTAAGCGACAGTTTATGTATGACGTAAAATATATTTGAATACTATAAAAACCATCTTCCGAAAACTTTAATTTTTGTCGCTTACTGATAATTGAAAACAGGGCTCCATATACACACATATAATTACATATAATACATAGTATATAATACATAGGTATTCATTGTATCTACCAAGGCCTATTTATCAGGTCAACGCAACTCTACAAAAACACAGCAATACAAAAAACAACTTTATGTTTAAGTTGTCAGAAACACACACAAACATGAACTAAAGTATATGGTGCAAATAACTTTTGACAGCTTAAACACGAAAACACAGATTATCATCAGGACGATTGCGTTGACCTGATAAATAGGCCTTGGTATCTACATTACGTAGGAAACACATAATTGTAAAAAAAATACATTTATAAAAGGAATTATTCTCTACACTGAAAAAAAATTTAACAAATTAGCATTTTTTATTTTAAGCACTACTACTTACTATCTCAAGTTTAAAAACATATATTTATACTAAAATTATATATATCAAGTCAAATATGAATATCTGAAGAAGTTAATTTCATAATTAAAAGAATAGTATATTATACATTTATTTTTTTCTCGTAATGAAGTTTAAAGAATTTCAAGTATGATATTTGCTGATGCTGCATGTGAAAAGCAGAATAATATACATACATATGTACGTGTATATTTTTGTATGGGGCGACAGAAGAATGATGACTCATTCTACTTGTGCCCAACTTATAACATAATTCTTTTTAACATTAAATACATACATACATGCATACATACATACATATAGGTAAAGTTAAAAATGCAAATAAACATGAAGCAAAATTACAACGACGTCAACTCAAAATTATTTTAAGTATGGGTGTAGTTAATTTTGAAGATTTGGTGATTTACACAAGGTTTAAATAAAAAAACGTTTTTTAAGCTAAAATTCTATTATGAATACAATTTTAGTGAATTTTGGTTAAACAACATTCAAAATGCTGTTTAAAATTTTTATGAATACGGCTGTAAGCATTTAACAAGAGACAATGCAAATGTTATTATAATGTTTAAGCAAGATGAGAAAAATATTAAGCTCGTCTATAGGGATTATGTTGTCAGTAATATGAAAAGTTTCAATAAATTTGTATAGTGTTGTAAGGATAAATATGGATTTTTGATGATAAATTAAATGATGTTCGTTATAGAAAACAATTTGACTATTTTATAACTATATAAATTACTGCTCATAAAAGATTAACTTTAGTTATTTCATCTGACCTGAAACTTCATTCATATAAATGTTATAAATGACTAGATACTTGTAAACTGATAACTCAATCTGAATCAGATAACCTGATCTAAAAACCAGACCAGCTACCTTATAAGGTGATCTGAAAACCAGACTAGGTCCTGAAAAGCTGATCTGAAAACCAGACCAGTTCCTGATAAGCTGATCTGAAAACCAGACCAGCTACCTAATAACCTGATTTGATACCTGATAACCTGATCTGAAAACCAGATCAGGTCCTGATAAGCTGATCTGAAAACCAGACCAGGTCCTGAAAAGCTGATCTGAAAACCAGACCAGGTCCTGAAAAGCTGATCTGAAAACCAGACCAGGTCCTGAAAAGCTGATCTGAAAACCATACCAGGTCCTGAAAAGCTGATCTGAAAACCAGACCAGGTCCTGAAAAGCTGATCTGAAAACCAGACCAGGTCCTGAAAAGCTGATCTGAAAACCAGACCAGGTCCTGATAAGCTGATCTGAAAACCAGACCAGGTCCTGAAAAGCTGATCTGAAAACCAGACCAGGTCCTGATAACCTGATCTGAAAACCAGACCAGGTCCTGATAACCTGATCTGAAAACCAAACCAGCTCCTGAAAAGCTGATCTGAAAACCAGACCAGGTCCTGAAAAGCTGATCTGAAAACCAGGCCAGGTCCTGATAACCTGATCTGAAAACCAAACCAGCTCCTGAAAAGCTGATCTGAAAACCAGACCAGGTCCTGAAAAGCTGATCTGAAAACCAGACCAGGGGGGTTACTCTCTATTGCGATGCGAAAGCAATTACGATGCGAAAGCTAAATGCGTTGATATGCAAATTTGGTACTCTCTATTACTTTCGCAAAAGCTTACGCAAAATTTTTTGAAAAAGTGGCACCACGGACATTTCAAAAGAAAATATGGCAAAGGTTGGCAGTACTGAAATGTCAAAATATGTATAAAAAACGACATTTAAAATCAAAATTTAAGAAAAAGTGAAGTGTAACAGCTTTTAATTGAAAATAAAGTGATGGATTCTGTAGCGTTATGGTTTTATGAAGAAAACGTCCATGTATAACGAGTTGCAAAACGAGTCTTAAAGGTTCAATTAGACGTTACATAACCATAGCCATAGAAAACAACCTTAACGCCATAACTCTCACCATAGAAACCAATTGAATTTTGGTTTGGTTATGGCTATGGCATTATGGGTATGTAATTTAATTTAAGCTTAAGAGATAGTTCCGGTATACTTTCCTTAAATGACCGCAGGTAAGAAAAAATCTGTAGCGGTATGTTATTAAATACATATTGCTTTATTTTAACTTTGTACAAAATTTGCGTTTCTGTATGTTCTAAACACTGTTCAACACCAGCTAAAAGTTTATAAAACTAGCCGCTGCCTTAAAATTACTTGGCCAAGCTGGATACCAACATCAAATTGGCCAGGACCATACCTTACGAATATAGCAGCAGTCAATGTCCCCTCGCTTAAAAGAGCTCTACGTAGCGATTGAGAAAATACAAAACTGTGCTGGAAATGCTTTTTATTTTTACGCATTTTCACTTGGTGTGATTTTTAAAATCAAATATGAATACATACATACAAACATACATGTGTAATATTATAAGTACTATAAGTATGAGTACTATAAGTGTCACATTTCATTATAAACAACCAGCTATATCTCTTACAGGAGGTCCATTAGAATTTAGGTCGTCTGTCAATTTTGTCCACAAATTATTTGCCATTTGCTCACATGCAATCCATTAAAATTTCAAACTACCGTTGTTTTGTTTTTAATTTTTTGGCTTTTTCCCTAAAAACTACGATTTAAATTAATAGTGTTTTCACACTGCAAGTTAAAACCTGGTTTAACGTTAAAACCATAAACAGCTGATTTTGCATTCACACTGCAAGTTTGTTAAATTTAGGTTTTAACTCACAGAATGTCTAATAACTTTGCTCAAAATAAAATAAACCTCCTGCAGAAATGCGTGTGTTTGTTGTTGTATTTTTTTCTACTTTTTATAACACTTATTTGACAAACTGTGCAACTGTTTTTGTTTGTATGAAAAACTAAGGAACTTTACAATGGCGCTCTAAAATGGAAATTATTTTATATTTTGTAAATAAATATTTTAGAATTATGGAATTAGTAATACAAAGTGAAGAAGTGCTTGGAAATCAAGTTATTGTATATAAAAATTCACAAATAAATTACAAAATAAAACTTTTTTATCGGTGGATCGATGTCAGTCATATCGTTTATTTTCACTTACCAGAGGTCAATGAAAATATTTTTGTTGTTTTCCTTCCAAAAAACTCTTATTTTTCCTTAATTGTTTACTTATTGTTGCTGCTGCATCCATATTTAAGTTGAAAATCTTGCAAGCGACATCTCTTGTTATGCACTGGCATAAACATTATCAGCTACTTCCGGTCATTTTAACTTGGCAGCACTGAATTTACCACAGCGAAAACAGGGTTGCATTTCATAAAACCAAAATAAAACCAATTCAGAAATGGTTTTAAGTTGGATTAAACAAAAACAATTTGTATGGTAAAACCAGGTTTTAACAGTTGGTTTTACCATTAAAACCAACTTTTATTAAAACCAATTCAGTGTGAAAACACTATGAATATTTTGGTTTTAAAAAAGGTTTATTAATCAAATTTCCATAGAAAATTAGTTTAATAAGCCTTTTATAAAACAAAAATATTTTTTATGAATACGACAGTCAATATATAAAAATGTTTTTCAACGTACTTACATGTTTTTCTCACTTTGCGTTTGGTATTTAGCTAACGCAAGATTTTTGCGCTTATCGAGCGATTTTGACAGGAGCTTTCGCATTGTAGAGTACGGTGATACCAGACTTGCGAAACGGAAAATAAAAGATGCGAAAGGTAAATGCGCAAACGCATTAGAGAGTACCAATCGTGCGATTTCGTACCATTTTTCTTTCGCATCGTAATAGAGAGTAACCCCCCAGGTCCTGAAAAGCTGATCTGAAAACCAGACCAGGTCCTGATAAGCTGATCTGAAAACCAGATCAGGTCCTGATAAGCTGATCTGAAAACCAGACCAGGTCCTGAAAAGCTTATCTGAAAACCAGACCAGGTCCTGATAACCTGATCTGAAAACCAGACGAGCTCCTGAAAAGCTGATCTGAAAACCAGACCAGGTCCTGAAAAGCTGATCTGAAAACCAGACCAGGTCCTGAAAAGCTGATCTGAAAACCAGACCAGGTCCTGAAAAGCTGATCTGATAGCTGATACCTGATCTAATAGCTGATACCTCTTATTTGATATTATTAAACATGGATGAGAAAATTTTAAAACAGTTGGTGTTGACAAGAAAATATCTAATGAAATTTAATGGAATTTTATAATATTGTGAAATTCAATTCCTCTTGTGTAGGACCTCTCAAAGATAACAAGACTGTGTATGTTTAAGCGATATGAAAACAAAAAAGAAAATTTTTTGATCTAGCGAAGTAAATCCAATAGAGAAACAAAATATAAAAATGTAGACATTTGTAGTTACAATTTATATTTAGTAAATTTAAGCTGAAATAAAAACCATTTACATACTTTAATATTTTTTCAATATTTTATTTAACATTTTTCTTAAAAATTTTAGTACTAATACAAATTTAGCTCTATGTATAAATAAAAATATATATGTAGATATAAAAAGAAAAAAGATCATTAATCGAATATTTGATTTTATTTTACAGATAATTTAGGTGTAGGTATAAAGTTAAAAGTTTTAAACCATTCAATTTTTACATGTTTTTGTGTGAATAAAATACTAAAATTAATAGATAAATTAAGAAATAAACAAATAAGTAAATAATAAATAAATAATTACAGAAATACATTAATAAATAAATACAATTAGTACAAAATTAAATTTTCGTCGTCATCTTACATGCAATTTAGTAGGAAGCATTCTATTCTACATCCATTGTTTCATTGTTTCGGTCTATGTAATGTCCCCAAGCGCGCGTTTTAATTTCATCTTTCATTATATTTCTTTTATCATCAGAAAAGCTAAGTGCTATTTTATTAAGTTTTTGGGTATATAGTTGATGTGTTTTAGATCAAAACAAAAACATTTCATCCGAGATAATTTTGGATTCAAATAAGCAACTTTTGTAATCATTAATGGACAACTTTTTAATTACAGACTTTGACCCCTTTAGATTTTTTAACAGCTTCCGATCGAAGAGTTGACAGAGAATACATTTTTGCTCTTAAACCAACAAACTCTGTCATCATTGTTGCCATTTTGGCATTTTCGCTGCCAGATCTGGCATTTTCATTAACCGAAAAGCATTCAACTTTGAAAAAATTCTGCCGGATGCTTTTTGGCAGAATTTGCTTAAAATAAAAAATGCTAATTTGTTAAATTTTTTTTTCAGTGTAGAGAATAATTCCTTTTATAAATGTATTTTTTTTTTTTTTACAATTATGTGTTTCCTACGTAATGTAGATACAATGAATACCTATGTATTATATACTATGTATTATATGTAATTATATGTGTGTATATGGAGCCCTGTTTTCAATTATCAGTAAGCGACAAAAATTAAAGTTTTCGGAAGATGGTTTTTATAGTATTCAAATATATTTTACGTCATACATAAACTGTCGCTTACGATAAACTTTTACAGCCTGTATTTTAAAAGATATCAAAAATTTTGACATTTTGATAATTCTTAACTATGGGTAGGCTATCAAGATTTTTCGCTAGCGTATCTAAGCTCGAAGCCATAAATCTAAACGAGTCTATAAATCTTTTTCGAATCCATGTTTTTCATCTAATCTGATGAAAATTGAAAGAGAAATATAACGCTCTGCGTTCTGGGGAATCACTTTTATTGTGGAATATTTTATAGTAGAAAGTTCTTTGAAAAATAAGTGTATATCATATGCAGAAAGATTATGCAAGATAACCGGTATAAAATGAGGTGTTTTATAATTCAAATTACACTCGCTATGAGCTGCCCCACGATAATTACCCGTAAGATGACAATGATCTCTAACTTTATCATTATTTAATATTTTCTTACATATAAAGGGTGTTTTTTTAGAGGTATAGAACTTCGAATTGAAATAAAACACAAGAAAATCGTTTTAATGTCCATCAATTTGGCTTTATTGGAAGGATAATTTTATGCCATTAATGTTTAAATATGATTTCGGGCATGTTTCCGCCGCGGCTGGCTCGAATAAAGCCAATTCTACAGGTCCAATTTTCAACCACTTTTTCGAGCATATGGGGCCGTATGTTGGCAATAACGCCACGAATGTTGGCTTCCAAGTCCCCTAACGTTTCTGGTTTGTTGGCGTAGACGAGCGACTTCACATATCCCCAAAGAAAATAATCCAATGGTGTCAAATCACACGATCTTGGTGGCCAATTGACAGGTCCATTCCGCGAAATTATGCGCTCATCGAATGTTTCCTTCAATAAATCGATTGTGACGTGCGCTGTGTGGCATGTAGCGCCGTCTTGTTGGAACCACAACTCATCCACATTCAAAATCTTCCATAAAGTTGATGGACAAAGCTCCAATTGCTGTGCACGGTGGCGAATCGATTCATTCGGGTCCTCTTCAACACTTTGCTCTACAGCGGCAATTGTTTCTTCGGTGCGCACTGTTCGACGTCTCTGCGGATGCGTATTATCACATAGAGTAAACGTAGTGCGAAAACGATCCATGGTTAACCGAATTAATTGCTCTGATGGACGATTATGTCGACCATAAAATGGACGGAGCTTGCGGTAAACTTCGCGAACTGAACCATTATTTTCGAAATAAATTTGCACGATTTGCAAGCGTTGTTCTTTTGTCAACCTGTTCATGATGAAATGGCAAACCAAACTAAATATTAATCACTTGACAGCTGACAAAATGGCCGCCAGTTAAAAAAATGATGCCAACTTAAAGTTCTATACCTCAATAAAAAACACCCTTTATGACAATTTTGTGCATTATTATATTGAGCTATTTCTATTGGGGTCATGAACATTTTCTTAACTTTAAGTAAATAATTTAGATAAATATCTGTACAATCTTCAACTATTTTTTTGATAAATATGTTCGCCGAATCTTCACCAAAATAATGTCTATATAAATTATTTTCTCTCTTAAAGCTACAATTAATAAAATAGGCGAATGCACACGCATGATGTTTCTGTACATTTGTAGTGCTTTTACTTACAGGATCATCTACTTTTTCCAAAATAGACTCGAAGTCTGCGTAGATTACAAATGGTACATCTAACTGTTTGTAGTAGTTTTGAAGCTTGATGATAGATTTATCTTCGGGCATTCTGATGACTTTTTTCCCACAAACATTTTTGTGGTGATGATACACATAATCGTCATGTGTATAAAATAGGCAGGTGTTGCATATATGTATCTTATGATCATGATATGTAATATTGGAACGAAGGAGTCTAAGGAAAAGAGGAAATTAAAATAAGAAATAAATAAATATACCAATGAGAAGTAACTTTTTAAATAGATATGAAAACATATTTCTCTTAAATGCACAAATGAAACTTACTTTGATATATCCGTGATGAGCACATAGTGGAAGTTTTCATTGGACTGGAGTAATAAGAGATTAATATGAACAAGTTTTTCTCCTTTTGTTATGTAGTATGGTCCTATAAGCGATGTTCCATTGTGACCGAATACGTTGATGCTCATATTATTTTGACGTTCGAATTGTTTAATCTGCTTCAATGGGAGTGGAAACTCTAGACCTTCAAAATTTAATACAACTGCCCCTATATTAATATTCTCAGCAGAAATGTTTGTTATATTGTAATTTCTACAGTTTTTCCGCTGCTTAGGACTCAGACCGCTATTTACATTCAAAGCCGCAATGAGACACCATTTAAAGCAATAAACATCAGAGTTTTCGATATTTATGCATGCATGTTTTGCTGCAATATTTTTTGGGAGAGGGATAAAGCTCGATCCTCTTATTATGGACGCCTTGTTTATATTAACTTCAAGGGAATTTACTGAAATCAAGGTCCATCCGCTATCCCTCTCTTGAAATTCTTCCATTTTAGCTCTTAGCTCCTCGGCCTGTTTCTTGTACATATCCTCTATGTCATCAGACAAAGTCACCAACATCATTTTAGAAATATGTACCAGTTGGGAAACATTCATCTCATCATTCAATTACCTGTTGTAGTATAGAGCTCCTGGCAGATTTCAGAAACTGCTCCGGAAACATAACACCCTCATTTTTGTTGAGGAGAATATATGTCTCGATCCTCCCATTGAAGTTGCTCGCTCTTTTAGTGAGAAGATCTCCAATCTGTTCTAGGTGACAACTGTTTTTATGTTTTGTGGTTCTGACATGAGCCATGTACCCATTTGATGGGATCATCTCATCACAATCCTCACAATATTTTTTTTTTGAAGATCAAGCGTACTAGTTCCATATGAGTGCGTTTCCATATGCTGATTTAGTTTTGTTTGAGTCATAAAGACTTTATTGCAGATTGCACAACTTTTAGTATTCATTTTATATATTTTTGTTTATTAATTAATATAATTATTTTATTTATAAATAATTTATTTAATTATTTTATTTATTAACAATTTATTTTAGTTATAAACAATTTATTTAATTATTTTTTATACACTTTAAACTTGTTTAACAAACAGTAATTAGTTCTAGCACTTTTATAGTTTTTGGATTTTAAACACTTTAGAAATTTTGGTTGGGAAAATAGGTTGTCACTTGTTGAGATATCAAAGCAGACTGATGACAATCTACATTATTTCTTCTACTTATATACTTTATATGAGAATCGCGTAGTAGTCATCAAAATCTAATTTATTACGACATATGATGAAATTCACACACACACACATACACACACACACATACACATTTCCACAATTCTCTATTGGTATTACACATATACACACACACACAGACACACACACATACACATTTCCGCAATTCTCTATTGGTATTACGATATATGATGAAATTCACACACACACACACACACACATTTCCGCAATTCTCTATTGGTATTACGATATGATGAAATTCATACACATAGCAACACTCAGAATAAAATCTCTAGCATCAGTTTGTAATACAAAGGTACGAGAAAAATCGGGACACGTAAAAGTATATGCTTCTATAAGTTTTGGTGTATGTCTCCAAAAGCTATTTCCTATAATTACTACATTAAAGTAAAATATACTGAAATAAAAATATCATTACCCCTATTCAAAAAATCTGCTTATCAACCTGATTTGATTCAAAACATTTAACATCTGAAATTCACTTGTACATATAAAACCTATGCCAACAAAATATTTTCTATCTCCATAAGAATAGCAACGTCAATAGCCTAGAAAACATATACACATTCGTTTGTAAATATGTATGAAAAACTCTCGAAGACCAAACAATACACACAAGCAATGATATTCTTCAAAGTAAAAAAAAAATACGATCACATACATTAATACAACAAGATATACATATATTACCAGATACATTCCCTATCCACTTCCATTCACAACAGGGTTGCCACACTCTGCAGCTATTAGATTATTTCCCCAGAGATCGCAAACATAAATGCATACATACAATAACCCTACATAAGCATACCAATGATAACTCAAAACAGCAACCCAAAGTCTATCAAATAACAATCACTACATACACACAAATACACAGATCCCTTGTAACTAGCCTGTAGTCAGACTCGGAGCAAGTGTCTTTGTGTCAACACTAAAATTCTAGTTACAACTTTGGTATAATAAGTTTTCTACTATCCGCCAGTATAAAAGAAGGAGGGAGGTGGAATTGTCAATATTCATACATTTGTATGTACGTAAATTATAGAAATGTACCAGTAACTAACTGTCTGGTTAGTATGTCTCCATATTCCCATAATAACTACGTAGTCACTACCTAGTGAATTGTATTTTTATTAGTAGGGTTTCAAAGTATTGTATGGGGAATAATTATAGAGTAGTACTGATGACAAGGTAGTCAAAAGCTAGTCATTACATTTTCACTATCAACATTACCTACTGGGTATAATGATTGTCTGCCACTACAACAAAAGTATCGGACACCGGCAAACACACAAGTAAATACAAAAACACATACTCATACATAAACACACTCACACACACCCACATATACATACATACATCCATACCCTGCAAGCACAATGCTTCTATACAATAACAACAAAAGCTGTACACACAAGTGTACATACATAAACATAAAATCCAACTCACACACACACATATAGCCCAGAAAATCCCCAAAATCCCCCATTTGTAACAGGGTTGCCACCCTTTTTGATTTTTCCCGGTTTTGAATTCAAAACAGGACTCAGACCGCCATTAATAATCTACTAGACACACACTACAAACTTATAACAAACCTTTTTTTTGGTCGGGGGTTAAAAAATAAGGCATGTAATAATATTGTTAACAATAATAACAAAAATTTTAAATTAGAAAACCCCCGAATATGTCTAGAGAAGATGTGATATCTTCTAAATGGCTGGACCGATTTTCTTGAAACGTAGCTAAAAACCATCTCGATCAAGTCACATTTCAAACAAAAAAAATTAAATCGAAATCGGTCCAGCCGTTTGGTCTGTACGTGGACACGGACAGACACACAGATACACAGCTACACAGACACACACTACAAACTTATAACACCCCTTTTTTTTGGTCGGGGGTTAAAAAAGAAAAAAGTTCTAACGCTACAGTTACACGACCAAGATTTACATTCAAGTTTTTCACACATACTGGTTGTCAAAAGTAATCTATCTATATAATTAATAGGCGAACACGTTTTTTGTAATCCCTTTTACGCCGGAACTATTGCACCGATTTTGGAAAGATTTATGTCATTTTAAAGGAATTTCTGCACAGATGTGCAGAATCTATATTTTATTGAAATCGGTTTAGTATTTTGGGAGCTATAAGCGTTTTAAGTTGCTACTACTACATGCAAACATAGTACACACTCATTTGTTAGTTTACACTGTGTATGTGTGTGTGTGTATTTGTGTACTATTTTTCATGTTATTCCATTTTTTTTTCTCTTATTTGTTATTGTATGAAAGCCATAAAACCAGGGTGGCCGATGACATTTTTCAAAAAGTTGTACCAAATAGGGGATTTATCAAAAAAAAGGGGGAAAATTAAAAAAAGACGTGAAAACTACACAAAATTTTTTATTTTTAATGTATTATTATATAATTCACTCTAAAAAAGGGGAAAAAAAGTGGCAAGGCAGTCGAAAAAGTGGCAATTTGCCACTTTAGTCGGTCAAACGGTCACGCTGCATAAAACTTATAGGACGAGAGTTCAATAAATTGCATTATGTTTAATAAAGAGATTTTGTTTCTGTTTAGAATGCGGACGATTGTATCGTCCGTTTGGTATATCTAGTTTAAATTGAAAGCTGTGACGTAGGCTGCACGCAATTTTCAAGCAATTTTCAAGCAAATTTATTTTCAATATGCCGTTGATAAGAAAACATCTTAAACACACATTTTCATGGCTTCTATTTAGGTCTATAAAGCGCAACACATCATTACATTTTTTACATATTTTTGTTCCTAATAATATTTATTTAAAGTTAATTAAAGTTTTTTGGAGGAACATAACATTATGTGTAATAAAAGAACATAAAAATACTATGCCGGCAGAATATTTGAAAACAAAAACGAAAAGTGTGCTCATTGAAATTGGTGTCAGTTGTTTTTTGCCTATAAATTTGAATACACAATTGGAAAGAAAATTTGAAGTCAAAGTTCCATCCAATTCTAAAAGTGTGATTGTAGTAGTGAAAAAGTGTGAATGTATTGAAATTTGAAAGGCAAAACTTGATCGTGTAACCCTCAAGTAAGTAATACAAATAAAATGTAATTTAATTACATTCGTATTCCAAAAACATGAGTGGTTAGATGTTAAAACATATGTATGTATGTACATTAGGGTGGCCCTTAGCTATATGGGTAAATTTTCTTTAACTTTTCCTTACTCTCATCCCCTCAATTGGTGACAATAGGAAAAAAATACGATCGGCAAAACTTCAACCCAATTGGTGAAGATTAAATTCTGCCTCAAGCCGACTAAAGTTCGGGGAAAACCATAATATCTCTGAAAATCTGACTTTAATGTATTGTAACTGGAAATATATTAATTTTACAACAAAATAGTGCAAGAAAAAATTGTTTGCAATGAAGTTTGCATCATAGGTTACCTCAACAAGTTGTCCCCTAGTCTCGTATTATCACAAAAAAATTTTTTTTCTTTGTACATAATCTTCTATATATATAAAAATGAAATGTTGTCCGTTGCTAAGCGCGTAACTTGAAAATGGCTTGACCTATTTCGCAAATTTTCTTTTGAAATATGTGTAATAGTCTGAAGAAGGTTTTTATGGAAAGAAACATTTTAAAATTAGCTTGGAAAATTGCAAAATTCCGAAAAAACTAAAATTGAGTTTTTCTATCGTGAACTTAGTCTGTGCAACTCCGGGAGTGTTTAAGGGTATTACCTTTTTTAAAAATGGTACCAGGAGGGCGATAGGAAGGAAATTTTTCAAACTATCACCAGGACGGCAATAGGGGGGAAATTTCCGCCTCTCCGAAACGTTCTAAGATCTTCGTCCAAGAAGTCACATAGGCTATGTGAATTCTTAAAACTAGGATCGGCAGAGCGATAGGGGGGAATTTGTGCCCCTCCGAAACGTTCGAACCGATTTTAATGAAATTTAGAACATAGATCTGCGTCTAAGCGGTCATATAGGCTATGTACATTTTTAAAACGTTCAAACCGATTTTAATTAAATTTAGAACATCTAAAAAGTCACATAGCCTCTGTACATTTTTAAAACTGGTACCAGGAGGGTGATAGAGGGACATTTCAGCCTATTTCCGAACAGATTTTAAGAAAATTTAGAACATAGACAGATCTGCATCTCAGAACTTACATAGGATCTGTACATTTTCAAAACTAGAACCAGGAGGGCGATACCGGGGAAATGTACATATGTCCCTCCTAAACGTAAAAACCGATTTTTATAAATTGTCGATCATACATAGATAGATCTGGGTCTAAAGAGTCACATAGGCTATCTTAATTTTTAAAACTAGGAAAAGAGAGGCGATTGAGGGAAATTTCTGCCCCTCCGAAACGTTCCAACCGATTTTGATTAAATTTAGTACATATATAGATCTTTATATAAAAAGTCACATAGGGTATGTACGTTTTTAAAACTAGTACCAGGAGGGCGATATATGGGAAATGTCTGTCCTCCGAAACGTTCAAACGAATTTTAATAAAATTTAGAACATAGATAGATCTGCATCTAAAAACTTACATAGGCTATGGACATTTTCAAAACTAGAACCAGGAGTGCGAAAGGGGAGAATTTTGTGCCTCCAAAACAACTAAACCGATTTTAATGAAATTCAGAACGAGGAAGTAGGGGACAATATCTGAGTCTCAACTCGATATTAGTGAAATTTAAAGTATAGATATAGATATACTCTATGTATCTTCTCAAAATAAAGACAAGCAGCCGGGCAGAAGATGAGACCTGCTCCTCCGAAACGTTGAAATCAGTTTTAATGAAATTAAAAGCATAGAAGACATATTCTATGTTCCTAATTTCTGCTCCTCCGACACCTTCAAATCGATGTACATGAAATTTAAAAGACAATGGAGGTAAATTTTAAAGTCGATCGACGTAGGGAAGCACACCGGGTGTAGCTAGTTTTATATATATGTTAACATATGTACATATGTACTTATGTTGACATTTAATTATTTTAATAAAAAAATTGGCAACTTAAATCTGCAAATTAAAAAACTTTGTTTGTTGTTAGTTAGGCACGTCTAGATGCATTTCGTTGCTGCTTAAACAACTCATTAGTATACTTTTACCACAACTCAAAATATTCAGGGCTATCATGAAAAAAATTCCACGTGAAATTTTTCCCAGGGAAAAATTCCAACTAATTGCAAACAATAGGGAAAACAAAAAAAGTTTAAAATTTTTAAACGCACTAATAATCCCAAATTATTATTTTACTTATTAAGTAAAATAATAAGTAATAAGTAAAATAATAATTTGGGATTATTAGTGCGTTTAAAAATTTTAAACTTAAATTTTAACAACTCCCATAAAAACATTAAAAAATTGATTAAGAAATTATTTCTGATTAAAAATTCACTATAGTTCAATTAAATCTAATAATGTCTCATTTAAATTCATCATGGGCACGTGACGGAAATATGTTCACTTGGCGATCACTGTTCACTTGGCCAGAACTGCTTCAGAATGCTGGAAAGCTAAGTCAACTGTAGAAAGCAAAAACAAAGTAACATAAAGCCACTACAATAATACTTATATGTATGTACCGATGGTGCATCGAATAAGTAAAAATAATTAATGTGATGATCGTAAAAGATAAGTAAGAATAATTAAACATACATAGGTAGAGTGATATAACTTCGTGCTAACCTAAATAGAAAATGGAAAAACAGAAAATGAATAGTGATACTTACAAATGTGTTTGCCAAAGGCAAATCAATAATTGTATACACAATCAATTCTCATATTCCATTTCGTAGAAATTTAAGTTTAATAGCTGATGTTAATAATAATCTCTACCCCAGTAGATAGACATGGGTGCTGATGAAGTGCGTGGCTGCACAGAAAAATATCGGTATTTCCCCCAGCTAATAGTGTCTAGTTTAATTTTTCTTCTATTCTTTAGATACTCACATTAATTAATAAAAATATTTCATTCATAAGAATTGAAATTACTGAACTCAAGCCTGATTAAGAAATTATTTCTGATTAAAAATTCACTATAGTTCAATTAAATCTAATAATGTCTCATTTAAATTCATCATGGGCACGTGACGGAAATATGTTCACTTGGCGATCACTGTTCACTTGGCCAGAACTGCTTCAGAATGCTGGAAAGCTAAGTCAACTGTAGAAAGCAAAAACAAAGTAACATAAAGCCACTACAATAATACTTATATGTATGTACCGATGGTGCATCGAATAAGTAAAAATAATTAATGTGATGATCGTAAAAGATAAGTAAGAATAGTTAAACATACATAGGTAGAGTGATATAACTTCGTGCTAACCTAAATAGAAAATGGAAAAACAGAAAATGAATAGTGATACTTACAAATGTGTTTGCCAAAGGCAAATCAATAATTGTATACACAATCAATTCTCATATTCCATTTCGTAGAAATTTAAGTTTAATAGCTGATGTTAATAATAATCTCTACCCCAGTAGATAGACATGGGTGCTGATGAAGTGCGTGGCTGCACAGAAAAATATCGGTAGTTCCCCCAGCTAATAGTGTCTAGTTTAATTTTTCTTCTATTCTTTAGATACTCACATTAATTAATAAAAATATTTCATTCATAAGAATTGAAATTACTGAACTCAAGCCTGATTAAGAAATTATTTCTGATTAAAAATTCACTATAGTTCAATTAAATCTAATAATGTCTCATTTAAATTCATCATGGGCACGTGACGGAAATATGTTCACTTGGCGATCACTGTTCACTTGGCCAGAACTGCTTCAGAATGCTGGAAAGCTAAGTCAACTGTAGAAAGCAAAAACAAAGTAACATAAAGCCACTACAATAATACTTATATGTATGTACCGATGGTGCATCGAATAAGTAAAAATAATTAATGTGATGATCGTAAAAGATAAGTAAGAATAGTTAAACATACATAGGTAGAGTGATATAACTTCGTGCTAACCTAAATAGAAAATGGAAAAACAGAAAATGAATAGTGATACTTACAAATGTGTTTGCCAAAGGCAAATCAATAATTGTATACACAATCAATTCTCATATTCCATTTCGTAGAAATTTAAGTTTAATAGCTGATGTTAATAATAATCTCTACCCCAGTAGATAGACATGGGTGCTGATGAAGTGCGTGGCTGCACAGAAAAATATCGGTAGTTCCCCCAGCTAATAGTGTCTAGTTTAATTTTTCTTCTATTCTTTGGATACTCACATTAATTAATAAAAATATTTCATTCATAAGAATTGAAATTACTGAACTCAAGCCTGATTAAGAAATTATTTCTGATTAAAAATTCACTATAGTTCAATTAAATCTAATAATGTCTCATTTAAATTCATCATGGGCACGTAACGGAAATATGTTCACTTGGCGATCACTGTTCACTTGGCCAGAACTGCTTCAGAATGCTGGAAAGCTAAGTCAACTGTAGAAAGCAAAGACAAAGTAACATAAAGCCACTACAATAATACTTATATGTATGTACCGATGGTGCATCGAATAAGTAAAAATAATTAATGTGATGATCGTAAAAGATAAGTAAGAATAATTAAACATACATAGGTAGAGTGATATAACTTCGTGCTAACCTAAATAGAAAATGGAAAAACAGAAAATGAATAGTGATACTTACAAATGTGTTTGCCAAAGGCAAATCAATAATTGTATACACAATCAATTCTCATATTCCATTTCGTAGAAATTTAAGTTTAATAGCTGATGTTAATAATAATCTCTACCCCAGTAGATAGATATGGGTGCTGATGAAGTGCGTGGCTGCACAGAAAAATATCGGTATTTCCCCCAGCTAATAGTGTCTAGTTTAATTTTTCTTCTATTCTTTAGATACTCACATTAATTAATAAAAATATTTCATTCATAAGAATTGAAATTACTGAACTCAAGCCTGATTAAGAAATTATTTCTGATTAAAAATTCACTATAGTTCAATTAAATCTAATAATGTCTCATTTAAATTCATCATGGGCACGTGACGGAAATATGTTCACTTGGCCAGAACTGCTTCAGAATGCTGGAAAGCTAAGTCAACTGTAGAAAGCAAAAACAAAGTAACATAAAGCCACTACAATAATACTTATATGTATGTACCGATGGTGCATCGAATAAGTAAAAATAATTAATGTGATGATCGTAAAAGATAAGTAAGAATAATTAAACATACATAGGTAGAGTGATATAACTTCGTGCTAACCTAAATAGAAAATGGAAAAACAGAAAATGAATAGTGATACTTACAAATGTGTTTGCCAAAGGCAAATCAATAATTGTATACACAATCAATTCTCATATTCCATTTCGTAGAAATTTAAGTTTAATAGCTGATGTTAATAATAATCTCTACCCCAGTAGATAGACATGGGTGCTGATGAAGTGCGTGGCTGCACAGAAAAATATCGGTATTTCCCCCAGCTAATAGTGTCTAGTTTAATTTTTCTTCTATTCTTTAGATACTCACATTAATTAATAAAAATATTTCATTCATAAGAATTGAAATTACTGAACTCAAGCCTGATTAAGAAATTATTTCTGATTAAAAATTCACTATAGTTCAATTAAATCTAATAATGTCTCATTTAAATTCATCATGGGCACGTGACGGAAATATGTTCACTTGGAGATCACTGTTCACTTGGCCAGAACTGCTTCAGAATGCTGGAAAGCTAAGTCAACTGTAGAAAGCAAAAACAAAGTAACATAAAGCCACTACAATAATACTTATATGTATGTACCGATGGTGCATCGAATAAGTAAAAATAATTAATGTGATGATCGTAAAAGATAAGTAAGAATAGTTAAACATACATAGGTAGAGTGATATAACTTCGTGCTAACCTAAATAGAAAATGGAAAAACAGAAAATGAATAGTGATACTTACAAATGTGTTTGCCAAAGGCAAATCAATAATTGTATACACAATCAATTCTCATATTCCATTTCGTAGAAATTTAAGTTTAATAGCTGATGTTAATAATAATCTCTACCCCAGTAGATAGACATGGGTGCTGATGAAGTGCGTGGCTGCACAGAAAAATATCGGTAGTTCCCCCAGCTAATAGTGTCTAGTTTAATTTTTCTTCTATTCTTTAGATACTCACATTAATTAATAAAAATATTTCATTCATAAGAATTGAAATTACTGAACTCAAGCCTGATTAAGAAATTATTTCTGATTAAAAATTCACTATAGTTCAATTAAATCTAATAATGTCTCATTTAAATTCATCATGGGCACGTGACGGAAATATGTTCACTTGGCGATCACTGTTCACTTGGCCAGAACTGCTTCAGAATGCTGGAAAGCTAAGTCAACTGTAGAAAGCAAAAACAAAGTAACATAAAGCCACTACAATAATACTTATATGTATGTACCGATGGTGCATCGAATAAGTAAAAATAATTAATGTGATTATCGTAAAAGATAAGTAAGAATAATTAAACATACATAGGTAGAGTGATATAACTTCGTGCTAACCTAAATAGAAAATGGAAAAACAGAAAATGAATAGTGATACTTACAAATGTGTTTGCCAAAGGCAAATCAATAATTGTATACACAATCAATTCTCATATTCCATTTCGTAGAAATTTAAGTTTAATAGCTGATGTTAATAATAATCTCTACCCCAGTAGATAGACATGGGTGCTGATGAAGTGCGTGGCTGCACAGAAAAATATCGGTATTTCCCCCAGCTAATAGTGTCTAGTTTAATTTTTCTTCTATTCTTTAGATACTCACATTAATTAATAAAAATATTTCATTCATAAGAATTGAAATTACTGAACTCAAGCCTGATTAAGAAATTATTTTGATTTTTCTGCAACTGAATATGTAATGCGTCACAAACGTAGTCAGTTCTGTTTTAATTCAACCCAAATTTTCTACGTGAGAAAAAATTTCTATAATTGATGACGATAATCGTGCTGACAAATCTTGGCAAGAAATTGCTAAAAAATTCAATATACCACCGAGGACTCCTTCTACAATTTAAAAAATCGGGAGAATTTGGTTTCCTGAATATGAAGACATTGAGTAATGTTTATCCAAATGGTTTACGACATGTCGAATTCAAAAAATGCGTTTAGGAGAAGCAATGCTAAAAAGCAAAGGTGAACACTTTGCCGCACGTTTGAAACACAACAATTTTAAAGCTAGCAACGGTTTCGAAAAGTGCAGGGGGCAAATTACGGCATTCGATACGATTCGAAATTTAAAAATATTTCCATTTAAACTCTATTGAAATATTTCATAATTTCGTTCGATAACGAGTGCCGTAATTTGGCCCCAGGTCAAGCTTGTTTGGATTGGAATACACTGCTATCAATCTTGTTGGCAGAATATGAGCCGCACAATATTTTTAATGTAGGTGTTAAGCGAACCCTTATAAGTGATTATAGGGTCAACCATCTTATCTTATAGTATGTTCACACGGACAGCAATTATCGAGGTTCGCTCTCCCATTCACGGTTCGCGGTCGAATCTTGATTGAATCAACATGGTTCGCCATACAAATTTTTGAGAGCGAACCAACTTGGTTCATTTTGAACCTAGCTGCGAACCATGAAGAAATTGCTATCATCGCTAGTTTTGATAACAAATTATCGCTAATTTATCTGAACTAGCTATCAAAACAAAATGAGTACATACACACACATACACATTTTTAAACAAAAAAACACACAAAAAATGATTGCGAGTATGAATTAATAATATTAGAACACATTTTATTAATTATTTTTGCTTAATTTGTTTATCTACTGTAAAAAAGCAAATAACACAGAATATAAAACGCGTATCAACTATTCACGTATATATGTATGCATGTATGTATATACATGAAAACAGTGATGCCAACTTTTGATACTCAAGGCGCGTAAAAATTTTTTGAAAAAGCGCTAAATTGAAAAAATATACATTTAGCGCAAAATAAAGTAAAATTTTTTGAATAAGCGCGAAAAGGAGCTAGTTTTAAACTGTTTCTGTTTTAAATCAAAACATCAACAAATTTTGTTAAGTAATTTAATAAAAATTAATATGTACCTATCAAGATCAAGACATACATAAGTACATTAGCTCGAGATATTACATTTCATATTACATTTTAATAAGGTAGATATAAATAGTGTACCTACATATATACATAATAGAAGTATATATGCATACCTATGTATCCATGTTTACATAAGTACATACATACAAAATTTCAATATTTTGCTCTTTCAAAAACATACATTATCCTGTTTTTAAGCTATACTGAATATCTTTCAAATCACAAAAAATTCGAAGAAATAGAAGATTATTCTATATTATTCTTCTTGTTTAAATTGGTAAACTACCAAAATAAAATGAGTTAAAAGTCGATATTGCTAAATTAAAGGAAGACAAAGTTCACAAAGACTAAAGTCTAGCCATATTGAACAAAAAGTAAAAAGGGGCTAAAGGGCTGAAATCAAATTCGATCGAAATAATTTCATTTCCGTAATTAGGTTCTGCAGAAAACAAAAAACGAAGAATTTGCTCGATGAATAATACTCGGAATTGTAATTTTCTCTATGTGAAAGTACAAAAATCTCTTTATTACGAGTATCTCTTTATTTCAACAAAGAAATATTTTTTTCAACCATTTATTTAAAATATGTTTGTTTTATTTAATTTTTTTTACATATTTAAGAAATTTTCTCAAGTCTTAAAGAAAAAATGCATCATCATAAAAACTGAAATATTCTATTCCTTCAAATAAAATTAAATAAAACTTTAACACATACACTACGTTTGGATATGAAAGTGGATCTGAAGCAATTTTTCGGCAAAATCTTGACCGCTCTGGGCATCCAAAATTGAAGTTATTGCAATTGCAGACAATGAATGTATAATTTTTTTTAATTTGGTTCACTTCAATAAACAAAATTGATACTTTGGTATTTTGTTGATCTTCTAATACGAGCAACAATGTGTTTTTTGTTGTCCAATATTGCCACATTTAAATTGAAAACAATCGAATTGACGTTTTTTCGGAATGAACAAATCGATCGAAATCTGAAGAAGGTAAAAGAAAATCGATCGAAATGAAAATTCGTAATCAAAACAATTTCGAAAATGAAATGATTTCTGTGACAGGCCTGATGATTATAAAAATTGCTAGATTTTCGTGTTTTATACGCGTTTTGAGTGACTAAAAACGGATTAAATCCAGCACGAAAAGTTCTAAGTTGGCATCACTGCATCAAAAATATTTGTCAAAATGAACCACGAATGGTGTCGTCTGAACACCAGGGTTAGCAATCGTGGTTCAGAGAGCGAACCAAGTGGTTCATGTTGCCGTCTGAACATAGATTTATTCTTTTATTCATTTACTTTTCATATTCACTTTTGTCATTCTAACCCCTAGTTTTCAACTTAATAATTAAGTACGTAATTAGCTAATTTTTATTTAAAATTAAGTTGTAATTAAATACGATTTAATTTTTTCAGTGGTTAATTAAAGTTCTTGTTAAATTACGTTGAAAGTACGCCAGCACTGCAAAATTTCTAAAGAACAGCTGTTAAACATAAACAAAAAAGTTATGTTATCAACATGTAGAAAATTAAAATTGCATAAAAACTCATTTTATGAAATCAAACGAACATCATAATACAATTTTCTATTCCATGATATGAAACTGTATTGTATATGTTATATATTTAATGAAATTTAAACGAAATTCTTTTTAATACGACCACATGATGTTTTCAACCCGACCACATGATGTTCATGTGTATGTTTTCATGTGTATGTTTAGGTTGGCTATTTATTATTATTTAAATATGCACTAAAAACACAATTTCGTATTTAATTAGAACTTAAAAATAATTACAGTTTGATTACCAAGTCGAAAAATGGGGGTAAGTAAGTTAGAACACAGTTAGTTTTCTATGCATTCATTCTTAGCTTGGATTTGAGTAATAAAGAACTATTGTAATTTTTTATTAACTGAAAAATACAACAATTGTGGCGACGAGGATTTATGGACATATTTTTCTAATAAATTTCATGCAAACCTTTTTGTCGCATGACTAAACACATATAAAAAGAAACATTTAAAATGTCAGACGAGAAAATTTTAAAATTGCTTGCAGATCAGCAAGCCGCTATGAACAAACAAACAGCATTGTTGTTCCAATTAACACAACTATACGTATCACAAACTGCAGGTACATCAAGCAATAATACGCCATGTAAATCAAGAGCCACCCTCAATGACTGATTTCGTTTATGAACCGGAAAACTGTTTAGTTTTCGAATCATCGATTATCATCGGAACATCCCCGTTTTTGAACTTTTTAAACTAAAAGAGTTCAAGGTAGATCAGTTCAAGTGCTTAATTTTTGTGCTGGGGCTTAAGTCTACCAAGGATAGTGACATTCGTACGCGTCTGTTAAGGCGCCTTAATGACGAAAAAGAGTCGAAAAATTTAGAAAACCTTGTAGCCGAAACGCAAATGATTCTAGATTTGAAGAGCGACACATCAATGATTGAACAACAATCACACACAATCAGTGCTATAGCCGTACCAACCGAACAACAGAAAACGCTTCTCAAGACACCATGCTGGTTTTGCTGTGACTTTCACTACGTGAAAAACTGCCCATTTTCTCAACATACCTGCGCAAAATGTAAGCAGAAGGGCCATAAAGATGGCTATGGCAACGCCTTCGGTAAGCGTAAGCCAACCAAGTCAAAACGTGAATATTTTCGTCCAAACTCAACTTGAAAACTGTATTTGCAACGAAAATTACAAATTTTCGAAAACTACGTAAGTATGTCACAGTGTCAATTAATAATTACCCCATTCAATTACCAAGTCGATACAGCTTCCGATATAACCATTATTTCAATTTCGACGTGGAAAGAAATTGGTCAACCCAAAGCTTGGGAAACCAAAGACACAGCCAATGATGCAAATTCTAATTCAATTCAACTCTTAGCAGAATTTACAACAACAGTAAACAGTTTCTATCGGGAATGCCATCAAAACGCTCCGATGTTACATCTCGAACATAATGTATGGTAAATGAAATCTGAACAAACTTAAAAGTAACAAAAAACAAGTGCACAGTGGGGACTTTTGCAAAATAAATGGTAATAAATCTGAACTTCTAAACTACTGATTGGATTTACATGAAACTCCATAGAGGAAGACTTAGGCTTTGTAACACATGTCTTAGCAGCCTTCGGCCTTAAGCTGGACGCTGGACAGGAGTTACAGTGGGCCTAAGTTGACCACATGGGACTAAAAAAACTTCTGAGGCTTGTAACTTTTAGAAAAATTATCCGATTTTTATGGAATAATTTCCTTAGATGTGTTTTTATATCTCTCATAACTTAGAAGATATTTGACTTTAGACAAACTTAGAATAATGGAAATATTGATAGACGCAGTTTTTCAAAGAATACGAATGGTTTGCACTGGTGTAGAAGGAGCAAAGGCATACATTGATGATGTCATGCTGGCAAGTAATTTGATCATAAATCAAATCTTCAAAAATTACTCAAAGGAATCGATGAATTCGGGTTTCGGCTCAAAAAAAAAAACAAAATCAAATATTTAGGCCAAATAATTGACAAAACTGGAATTCATCCAGACGCAGACAAAATAAAGACCATTCAGGACCTGAAAATCCCTGAAAACGTCTCAGAGGTGTAGTAAATAATATATAGTAGGCTGTAGTTTTTAAACAAATTGTCAATATATGAAAATTATATATTTAGTTTAGTTTGAAAAATAAAAGAGAAAAGACTATAACGTCAGGTGTGGTCGGACGAAAAATTAAAATTTTATAGGAGAAAAAGACTTCAGCCAAAAATAAGGAAGAACCGAAGCGATATGTGACCTGAAGGCATGTTTATAGAACGAAAATTTTTTGAATTTTGAGATGGTTAATGGCGTTATTTATAGAAAAGATGGTAATAATTTGAGATTTTACGTTTCTAAGGAAATGGAGATTGAATTTATTAGATATATATATATGTAGATGAACAAATTGGTCATTTGGGCAGTGAGAAATGCTACCTTAGAATGAAGGATAATTATTGGTTTCCGAACATGAAACAAGGATTTGATAGTTTTTGCAGGAATTGTATAAAATGCATTATGTACTCGGCTCCACAGAGATCAAATGCTAGGAGACTACATAGTATCCCTAAAACACCTCAACCTTTCCACACAGTTCACTTGGATCATCTTGAACCACTGCCTTCTCTACAGTCAAAGAGAAAACATATCCTATTAGTGGTAGATGCATTTACAAAGCTTACAAGGCTATATCCGGTACTGACGACAAGCACAAAAGAGGTGAATGCAGCACTTACAAAGTATTTTGATTATTATAGTAGACCTGTTAGGTGTATTACAGATCGCGGTAGTTGCTTTACATCAAGAAAGTTTGAGGATTTTATGGCTGAAAAAAATATTAACCACATTAAAGTGGTGGTACATTCGCCACAAGCTAATGGGCAAGTGGAACGGGTGAATAGGGTACTAATAGGAATGCTTTCTAAGTATAGCGAACCTATTGCCCTGCTGACTGGGCCAAACAGTTGGGTAATATAGAATTTGCTATAAACAATACAGTGAACAGATCGATTGGCACGACACCAAGCAGAGCATTATTTGGCACAGGTCAGAGAGGTGAGATAGTAGATAAAATATCAGAGTATATAGATGAGAACTTTGCAGCCCCAGGAAATTGTATTGAGGATATACGGAGTAAGGTTGAATCAAATTTAAGGAAATCACAAGAATATAATGAGAAAAGGGCACTGGAAAGAGGACTTAAAGTAAAATCATACGAAAAAGGGGATTTTGTAGTAATTAGAAATGTGGACAGCTCAGTTGGTATGAACAGAAAGCTTCTTCCAAAATATAAAGGGCCATACATTGTGCATAAGATACTACCAAATGATCGCTATGTAATAAAAGATATTGAAATTCCGTATGATGGAATAATTCAGGCATGTAACATCAAGATGTGGAGAGAAAATTATGATCAAAATGAGAAGAACAACTCTACCTAGAGTAGGTTAATTTGTTAAAAAAAATATATGTATGTCATCGGGTCGATCACAGGTCAGGTTAGCCGAGTTGTAGGAAATAATATATAGTAGGCTGTAGTTTTTAAACAAATTGTCAATATATGAAAATTATATATTTAGTTTAGTTAGGTAAGATGGTTATTGGGATCCATTAATCACTATGGAAAATACGTCCCAAATATGAGAAAACTAAGAAAACCACTTGGTGATCCCTTAAAAAGGAAAACGTTTTTAAATGGACACCAGAATGCCAGGAAGCTCTTTACAAGTTTAAAACGATTCTCACCTCAGATTTGCTTACTCATTACAATCCAAATCTTCCTATACACGTAGCAGCCGACGCTTCAAACCACGGTATCGGTGCAGTTATTTATCATACATTCCCAGACAACGGTTTCAAGGCTATTTACCACATATCACGATCATTGACTATAGTTGAAAGGAATTATAGCCAGATAGAAAAGGAGGGTATCGATCTAATTTTTGCAGTTCAAAAATTTCACCGTATGATTTTCGGTCGCAAGTTCACTTTACACACTGACCACAAATCCAAATATTGTTAGAAGAGGCTTCTAACAATATTTGGATCAAAAAAAGGCATTCCCCTATACACCGCAAATCGTTTACAAAGATGGGCGCTCACATTATTGGCATATGATTTCGATATCAAATATACAAGTACGCAGCATTTTGGTCATGCGGACGTCCTTTCTAGACTCATAAATTCTCATGAAAAATCATCAGAGTTTTAAAACAAGTACATCGTGGACATTTCACAATAGAACGATGCAAATCAGTAGCACGCAGTTACGTTTATTGGTCTAATATCGACAAGGACATAGAGGATTTCATTAAAAAGTGTGAACAATTTCAACTAGCAGCAAAAACTCCAAGTAAAACGGACCTGTATTCTTGGCCAATTACGGCTCGAAGCATTGAAAAACTTCATATAGACTACGCTGGTCCGGTAAAAGGAAATTATTACATAATTATAATAGACGCTCACTCGAAATATCCGGCGATTTGTGAGACAAAAACTTCTACAACATTTGTCACTCTGAAGTTCCTTAGTGAGAACTGCATCCAATTCTGAAACCCTGAACAGATAATTTCCGACAATGGTATCCAATTCTGCTCCGAACAACTTGAAAGCTGGTTCAAAAAGCGTGAAATACAACACATAAGAACAGTTCGTTATCATCCAAGCTCAAATGATCAAGCGGAACGGTTTGTGGACACGTTCAAACGAGCCTTAAAAAACCAGAAGGAGAAGATAAAGTACAAGAAATAATAAACACGTTTCTAGAAGTATACCATTCCACACCTAATCCAAATTCTCCAAACGGATCATCTCCAGTAGAATCATTCATAGGACGAAAGATGGATTCCTTAAGAAAACTTCAAATTTCATCGACCAAAAGAAATTATGTAATGGAAAGTCAGTATAACCGCAAACATGGCACTAAACCAAAACATTTCGAAAACGGCGATCCTGTACAAGTTTTGGAATTTAAGAACAACAAAAGCTTTTGGGTTCCAGGTGAAATTATAGAAAGAATAGAAAATGTTATATACAACACCGCCAAAAACTGATAAGGGTACACGCTAATCAAATACGACAAAGATCATCCACTGACGACAACATGCAGATGTTGTCCAATAAAAATCTACCTCTCGATATACTGTTGGATGAATTTAAAATCAATACATCATCGTCAGATGAAATTTTTCATACGCCTCCAAGCACCATCCAGATGCCAAACCGTATAACTGTTAGGAGATATCCAGTGGAGACAATGCCCAGGAGTCCGCCTCTTACTTAAGAAGGGAGATGTTAAGGCAACCCTTATAAGTGATTATAAGGTCAACCATCTGGCAACATCAACGCATCTGACACTTTATCTTATTCTTTTATTCATTTACCTTTCATGTTCACTTTTGTCATTCTAAGTACGTTAGAACACAGTTCGTTTTGTATGCATTCATTCTTAGCTTGGGTTTTGACTAATAAAGAACTATTGTACTCTTTTATTAACTGCAAAATACAACAGCAGGCGAAACAGGATTATTTTCAAATTCGCGACAGAATCTAAGAAATGCAATGGTATAAAACATGGTAAGGAAAGGCTACCTATTTTAATTATTGTTAATATTAGGTTATGCTAGGTTATCAGTCTGCTGGTAAGGAAGGGTGATATTAGAGTCCAGCTCATTTGCGTCCAATACAATGAACGCTTTGTGCTACCTGTGAGTTGAAGAGAAGATAGTGAGAGATGGTAATAGGGAAGGGATAGTGATAACTGAAAAAAAAACACCATTTTTAAAAATGGTCCAGCTAGATCCACAATATTTTGGGAATCATCATAAAACATATCAAGCTTTATTTTCAGAGGGGCAACAAAATCACTTTTTTCCCTTCCATACAAGTTGGTTGAGTCGCTCTAATATACATAAATATCAGAGTGCGGAGATTGCTCGAATTAAACTCGCTCGCAAACAAATTCAATTCGAGCGAGTTTTATTTTTTGTATTGAAAAGACCTTGTCTGCTCGCGAGTTAAAAAAAATAAAACTCGCAAGCGCATTTAATTTTTGAGAATCGAAAACAGGACTCGCGAGAAGAATTCAAATAGATTTATTTCGCGAGTCGAGTTAAAAAGAATTATTCGCAAGTTTTATTAATTTTGTTTGCTCAAATTCTGTTTTCTATAGGTCGCAATGTTGAAATTATATTTTATTACTGACAGCTAAGCATTTGCATAACTTTTCATGAAGCAGAAGGCTTAAAAATTTTAAAAATACCTCATGACATGAAAGTAAGAACATATATTTTTATATATGTATATGCATTTGTAAGTACTATACTTTTCAAATTCGCATATAAATACATATACTTTTTCGAATAAACAAAAAAAATTTTTTTGTAATAACTACTCGTTTTGAACTTGTTTATGCTCGTTTTGCACTCTTTTAAAATTTGTGCTTACCAGTTTTAAAATAAAACTCGCGAGTACAAATTTTAAGGCTAGTCATTTAATGCTTACGAGTCGAGCACAAAAAGAGTATGAGTTTTATAAAATTTGTGCTCGCGAGGTCTAATTTTGAACTCGCGAGCACAAATTTTAAAACGAGCGTGTTAATAAAAATTGTTCTCGCGAGCAGAATTTTCTCCTACCCTGATACATATATATATAAAATTATGTACAAAGAAAAGAAATATTTGTGATATAAAAATTTTCATACTTGTTGGTTTTATTCAATTCTTCTCAATACGAGACTAGGGGAAAACTTGTTGAGGTAAAATATGTTGCAATCTTCATGGCATTATTTTGTTGTAGAATTAATATCTTTCAAGTTACAATACATTAAAGTCATATTTTGAGAGAAATTATGGTGTTCCCATAGCTTCAGTCGACTTGATGCAGAATTTAATCTTAACCAATTGACTTGAAATTTTGCAGATCATATTTTTTTACCTATTGTCACCAGTTCCGGGGATGAGACTACATTAAATCCAAACATTTTTAACAAGGGCCACCCTAATGTACTTACGCATTATAGAGTCAAGCTTATTCCTGCGTTTAGTTTTAACTAAATTAAGCTCCGAAAATATCCTTTCAGAAGCAGCCGACCTATGCGGCAATAACATTAAAACTAAAATAACATTAAACAACAAAACTAATGAAGTCGCCAAAACATTTATCGTTGATAATTTGCATGTTTGGAAACTTCCCAACATTCAACTGTCTATCCATATCTACACTTTTTATATCCAACTTAGAAAATCTGAGCAATTTCTATTGGGATACAGTTTCTTTTTATTGATCACGACAGTTATTTATATGCAAATTTAATATACCATATAAAAATTGTTATTTTTGTGTTGAAAAAAAAGTAACCAAAATGGAGGAAAAGTTTACAAGTACAATTTTGGTTAAAAGTAACCAAACCGGCAACGCTGAGAGTGTGTAATCCTTGCGCTGCAGTCCTCTCTCTATAACACCAACCACATCCAGGCTGTCAGATGTGGGGATTTCTCGTCAAACGTGGCGATTTTTCAACTTGTTTGGCGTCTAAATTTTTAGTTTGGTGACATGGCGATTTTTCTGGCGATAAATAAATTCGTTGGCGATGTTGTGGCTATTTTTTTAACAAAATTTAAATTAAAAATTTTTGTAATTCAGGAAAATTAGTTTGTTGAATGAGTAAAAAAAAATAAATCCTACTAAAACTCGTCTGCAAGAAATGAAACCAATTTGATTTTGATGATTTTTCTTATATTTATTAGTTATTTTAATTAATTCGTTTTGAATTTGGATGAGAAAAATTTACAAAAAATAATTTTTGGCGACTTTATTTCTACTTTTGGCGATTTTCTATTAAATTTCTACACGATTATTTTCTAAAAAATTATATAAAAAAAAAGTGTTATATAAAATTAAATTTAGTATCAAATATTTAAGAAAAACTGCATAAAATTGATTTTGGCGACTTTTGGTGATTTTAAAAATCAATATGGCGAAATAGGCCAGAAAAAATCTGACAACCCTGACCACATCACGAAACGCACTCTCAAAGACCTGATTTTTCGATAGGCATGTTGAGCGCCACTAATTGTGTTTCTAAGATGCAGAACAATCAGTCGTTGTAATGTTTTACATTACTTTTTTTAAGAGATTTTATTTCAGTGCATAAAATAGTGCCGTACATGCATCAAATTTATGCAAAAGTAATGTAAGTTACCCAGGTCTGGTTGTATTCATCTGTTTTTGCCATTGCGCTGATTTACACGGGCATAATTGTGCTGGCATAACATGGCGCTTTGATGGTGAGAGATGCAAAGAGAGAGGTTTTGGTTTGGCATAATTTTTCAACCAGCTTCAACCCCGCATTAGCAGCACAAAACAAAATACATACACAACTTAAAAAACAGCAAATGAAATACAAAAATAATAATAATAATGAAATAAATGAATACAAAAAACACTAACACACACAAACCTGTGTATACGTATACATTTTATACCAGATGAATTAGTCTCGTGTAATCTGGAAAAGAACAAAAATTTTGCGGCTTAAAAATTGTTCTCGTGTAAATTACCTCATTCATCCATTATTTTTGCACAAACAAAACGCCTGTTGTTTTTGTATTTTATTAGTTGTTGTAGACTTGCATATACTTTATATAAATATGCTTTAGTATAACCAAAGAATATAAATTATATAGAATGCCCATCTGAGCTAAAAAATGAAAAATTTTTTGCTTACGCTTCAGATGCGGGGGGAAAGTATAAAGCGCAAGCAAACACGCAGTGAGAGCATTAGTTTCAAGGGTGACCGATGACATTTTTCAAAAAGTGGCACCAAATAGGGGAGGATTTATCAAAAAAAGGGGGCAACATTAAAAAAATCGACACAACTACATTAAAGTTCTTATTTTTAATGTATTATTATATAATTCACTTTAGAAAAAGGGGGACAAAAAGAGGTAAGGCAATCGAAAAAGTGGCAATTTGCCACTTTAGTCGATCGAACGGTCACACTGTACGATACAGCGACATAGCTTCGAGTTCTTGCTACAGCTTGTCAGTTTTGCAGATTTCTCTGCATTTGGCTGATTTTTCATTGAAAAAACTATAAAATGAAATTTGCAGATTTTCTGAAATGCTTGTGTAACATCAATATTTCGTGTTTTTATTTACTCCGTAACAGAAATAACCATGGTGTCACTGTCAGAAACATACACATAAGAAACACTAACAAATAAGTAGTGTTTGACGTTTAATTTTGCAGTAACCATACTACCAACATAACAATGGTAAAAACAAACTAGCTAATCTGTGCAAAGATGTATGAATATACATACGTATAAACATATCGCACTCTAAATCATAAACAGTCACGCATATGTGCCATTATTTTAAAGAATTTGTAATATCGGCATATGTTTTATACAGCAAGATAATTTATGTTAATTCGCAAATTAAATAAAAAATGCATACATGACGAATATATAACCTCCTCCTTAATTGAAGTCTGTTAATAATTCGAAAACAAAATGAAAAACAGTTCAAAATATAGGTGTTTTTATTGTTGCAGATTTTTTTCCGATTTTTTTAAATTATTTTGCAGATTTTTCAGATTTTTTAGCCAATTTTTCCAGATTTTTTGTAAAATGTTCTGGCACCAGTGCTTGACGTTGTAAACATTCACCCCTATTGTGAATAAAATGTGAAATTTTTGAACCCATGAAACTTTCATTCCCCATGAGAGGAAATTTGCTATCGGGAATTTCATGGGAACGTTTGTTCCCGCTATTGATTCGCAGTGAATGTAAAAAACGTTAAGAAAATTAGACAAATTTATGTTTGATAGTGAGAAATACACAAATTTTTTGTTTCAGATGCAATGTTTTTAAGCTATTACATTTTAAGCTATTACATTTAAGTTTCGTATTTGTATTGAGCCTTATTTTCGATATTTATCGTAAGTGAGATTTAATTGAAAATAGACCTTTTTATTTAAATTAAAATTTTATGGGCCTATCCATAGTTAAGAATTATCAAAATGCCAAATATTTTATAACTTTTAAGATACGGGCTGTAAAATTTTATCGTAAGCGAAAATTAATTATGTAAAACAAATTTGAATATTATAAAAATAATATTCTCTTCTAATTTAAATACGATATAAAAATTGTTAATTTTGTGTTAAAAAAAGTAACCAAAATGGAAAAAAGTACACAAGTACACATTGGAAAAAAAGTAACAAATTTTTGTTACAAGTAACCAAAACGGCAACGCTGATCATAGCATACGCTGTCTACGAGACTGTAAAAAAGCAAAATAAAAAAAATCAAACATAAATCCACATACGCTTTCGCTCTCAGCAATGCGAGCGCAGCATACACTGCAGAAAGAAATAAGAGTGCGTACGCTGGACGGGTAGTAATGGAAATACCCGCCATAGAAAATTTTAACTTGTATGAGATGCGCATTCTATATGATTTATATTCTTTGGTATAACTTACCCTCATCCCTAAATAAGAGCGGCAAGCGTCGCGTTAGCAGCAGGGTATGTATTTTCAGTACAATCAAATAATATTTTCGCATATTTACGTTGCAGTCTGTCTAATGCATTTGCATGAGTGTCAAATGTCCAGCGCAAAAATAATTTCAATGCCATTGGATGTTATGTATATTGCGGTCAAGTTGACTTTAAATGTTTACTACGCAATGTTAGTCGTAGTGATAGTTAGAACACGCTACATCACGAGTACGAGTACATATTTTTAACTGTGAAATTTCAAAATATTTGCCATTTACAATATTAAAATGCGTTTTTAATTCTAACCACAGTCAAGGCAATTTTATTTGCAACATCTGAATCATTAACGAATTTAAACAAAAAGTTAAATTTTGGATATTAGACAAATGTTAAATTTATACAAAAAAGTAAAAAGATATTGAACTGAAATGATATTTTTGACTTTAATCAAAATGCGCTAACTTAGCGCTTTTTTTATTAAAAGCGCTAAGACGAAAAAAAGCGCGTTTGGCAGAGTTAAAACGAGCTAAAAGTAGCGCGAAAGGCGCTAAATTGGCATCGCTGATGAGGATTAAGTCTAATTTTGTTTTTTAAATCAATTTCTCTAGAGAGAGAAATGTTCACTCAAATTATATTTTGATTTGATTAGTAACGATGTAAATTAAATAAAAATTTATCTTCCATCAGGTGGTCGGACAAAAACCTCAATCATTGCTACTGTATCTCCGGGTCATAAAGATATTGAAGAAACTCTAAGTACACTAGAGTATGCACATCGCGCTAAAAATATACAAAATAAACCCGAAGTAAATGAGAAATTAACAAAGAAAATTATATTAAAGGAGTACACCGAAGAAATAGACAAACTTAAGCGTGATTTAATGGCAGCTAGAGATAAAAATGGCATTTACCTTGCGAAAGAAACTTATTCAGAATTGACTCTTAAAATGGATTCACAAAATCGTGAACTAAATGAAAAAATGTTACTACTGAAGGCTCTAAAAGATGAATTAGCTTCGAAAGAGAACATTTTCAACGAAGTGAGCTTAAATTTAGTGGAGAAGACGGAAAAGTTAAATAAAGTTGCTGAAAGCTTAAAAAGTACTACCAGCGTTCTAAAAGAAACAAAAAAGATTTTGCATACCACTAAAAGGCGTTATAAGGAGAAGAAAGCAATAGTTGAGTCTCATGTAAAAACAGAAGAAACTTTAAAAAGTCAAGCAACCAAAATAATGGAAGTAGCTGATGTTGCCACAAAAGATACAGAAGCCCTGCATGTAAGTTTTTTTATCTTGATTATCGTTATTCCTATACCCTTGACAACAGGTGAAAAGTTTATAGTATTATCCATATTAAAGATATTCAACTACAATTTTATTACTCTTGCAACTGAGTAAAATTAATTAATTAATTTACTGCCTGTTCCAGGATGTCACTCATGTTCGTTCGCACGCATTTTAAACGACAAACAGCTGTTTTACGTTCTACTAAAAGCCTTTAAGACGACAAGTCGAGAGAAAATGAGTGCGAACGATAACGTAAGCATTTCAATACAAATTTGCGCCCCAATAAAATTTTTTTCAGTCATTTGTACGAACTCTAATGTGAAAAGCAGGCACTTGTATTTTAATTGTCGACTGAGACAAAATAAAACAAATTACACTGTGATACACAAAAAATATTCAGGGATTCTAATGTACCAATTCTATTTTGTTGGAGTCCATGGATGACGAAAATACCGTTGGTTTTTTTTGGTCACTTCATAAACTGATTTTATAACGGTAAATGTAGTGAAAAACGGGGTTTCTTAGATTTTCAGTTGTAACTTCTTTGTTTCCCAACGGATTTCTTTTAACTTTTCGTTGGTGAAAAGAATCGAATATTATCTTTCAATAAAGATATAGTTTTTGTAAATCGACTAAGAAATGGCTAAGTTACAGTCGTTGAAGTGTACAAAAAATCCATTAAAAAGTATTCTTTTGTAACTCATAAGCAACTTATAGCCTGAAGAAAACAAAAAAATACTTTTTTAATTGGTTTTTTGTACACATCAACGACTGTAACTTGGCCATTTCTTAGTCGATTTACAAAAAATATATCTTTATTGAAAGATAATATTCGAGCCTTTTAACCAACGAAAAGTTAAAAGAAATGCGTTGGGAAACAAAGAAGTTACAACTGTTTAAAACTGAAAAGCTAAGAAACCCCGTTTTTCACTACATTTACCGTTATAAAATCACTTTATGAAGTGACCTAAAAAAACCAACGGTATTTTCGTCATCCATGGACTCCAACAAAACAGAATTGGTACATTAGAATCCCTGAATATTTTTTTTCTCAACTTTTGTAGCACAGTGTTATTTTTATTTACACAAATAAAATATTTTGCTTTGCCAATA
Source organism: Tachina lurida (assembly GCA_944452675.1). Taxonomy (NCBI): domain Eukaryota; kingdom Metazoa; phylum Arthropoda; class Insecta; order Diptera; family Tachinidae; genus Tachina; species Tachina lurida. Next base: position 82,145,958 of record OX101754.1, read on the forward strand.
AGTGATATAATACTGGCTTCGCTGGCAAGGGATTTGTTGGGTAACGCGTCGTTGGAGGTCTCCCCACGTCTGGGTTTGAAAGTAAACCGTTTTGCGTCCTTTGGCTGGTCTTTGTGATAATCTTCTCTAGGTATGTATGTATGTATGTATATGTTTTCGACAACAGCTTCGATGAGTAAAGATTTTCTGCCTACCATCACTTCCGCTAGTTATAATGAAAGTTGGTTAAAAGCTATCGGTCTAATGTATAAGAAAAAACGGTCAAGAAGTTAGCATAAATCACATTGGGATTTAATTGTGGGTTAAAACTACATTATGCGCCGATTGTTAATGCCAAATTGTGTCTAGGAACTCGTCTAGTTCAATGTCGTCACTTATGCTAACTTCATGCCAGTTTTGTCTTATACATAAGGCCGTGTTTATTCATCTAAGCAGTTGTTGTACATACACAGAGGTGAAAATCCTTAAGCCATCCGGCTATACAGAAAACTTGCTGTGCGGAGCCGGTATTCGGTATATTATACATACATAAATGCAATAATTATACATACATACCCTGCAGGAAATGGAACTGACACAAGACTAGTCACGTGACCGGTCCCCAAGTGATAGGGACCAGTCCGAGTTCTAACACTTCCTATGAAGCGGACCAGTCACTTTTACATGGTGATGGCCTAGGATGGGGTTAATTGATACTTTGTATGCACCTTGTGACTTGTCACTGAACTATCCCATAGGGACCTATTCGATGTATAATAATATAAATATAAATTATTTATAAATGTAATTTCGACATTTAACTGTAACAATTACCGCTTATTAATTTTTTTTTATTGTTACAAATTCAATGACATTTTATTTTTAATCTGAAAATTTTTTGAGATTCGAGCCGACAACCTCGTGCATGACAGGCTGGTACACCACCCACTCGACTACAGGGCCACTCATATTTCAAAAGTATAAATACCATTTAAGCTTAGGTTAATATCTAAGTTTAGTTACGGGACTGCTTCCAGAGTCACATTGAAGGGAGCAATTAACATTTTATTTACACTATTTGATAGGTCCTGTATTTGAGCACATCGAACATGTTCTGTGCAGTTTACTACAATACTAGACCGAGACTGAATTAAATTGGCTCAAGATCAAGACGATACATCACGAAAATGGTCAATATGTCACCATTTGAACGATATTACTTTTTTTACCATACACTACTACGTAAATTTGATAGCACCCACATTTTCTCCAGTTGCAAGACGAGTACGTTTGGATCAATTGTCACCAAATTTTCTGCAGGGTACATAAATGCAATAATATATATGTATTTACATATATCCATACCTAGAGGAGAGAGTTCTTAAGATCGGACAAAGGCCAGTTTAACAAAAAAATATACTTCTACTCTACGAAGTCGCCGTTGCGCATACATGTGTACTTACATATCTATGTATGTGTGTATGCACAGAAGAGAAAATTATTGCACCCGTCCAAAGGCCGGCTAGTTAGAACACTTTTCTGGGTCTGTTGGTAATTTTGAAAGACCTAAAGATAATGACAACCACCCAAATGACAACGAATAATGACCTAAATAAGTAGGCTGTTGGTCATTTTTCCATTTGGGTGATTCTTCACACATGACTTGTGTTTTTTTTTTTGAGTCTTTATTTATCATAAATAAAAACCAATGAGTAATTATGTGTAATTTTTATATCTAACAAAAATTGTTTTGTTAAGTTTCTTTATTTTAATTTAGTTTGGGGCGCCACTTGTTGCAGGTTAGAATTAGAACAGAGTTTCATTTTTAAAGCACAATTTACACATTTAAACGATTTTTTATTATCATTTGACGATGAATGTGTGAAATTGTTGATGTGGCAATATGGATATTTGACAAAGGATATACGTAACCTGACCAGACATCCCGCTTTAGGCGGGATTATCCCGCTTTTCTGAGGTTGATCCCGCCTTGAATTTTTATCCCGCTTTATCCCGCTTTTTAGAGTTTTGAAATTTCTTATCTCTTAATATATTTTATTAATATGTAACTGATAAAAATTTATTCCAAATATTTTTTAGTGTAGTTATTGTTTATTTTTTTTGGATCTGGCAGCTCCTCAAATGATAAAAATACAAACGTACACACTCAAAGATCCTTTTATTACAGTGCTTTATATGTGCAGACATTCTGCTGCTTTAGGAATTTATTACCAAGAGGGCTTATTAGGAGAATAACAACTGACATTCACCAAACTGTCAATAATAAAATAAAAAGTTCTTGCTTATTTTTTTATAAAGAGTTTGACACATTGGTGTAGTCAGTTGATGATAATATGGACTAACAAGGCCACTTGCTATCATTCGCCTTAAGTTTTTGTACATTGTTTTGTATAAAAATCGTATTTTGTTTTGTAAATGAAGTCAAAAAATCTTTAATTTTATTTATTTTACGTTACTAAATAAAAATTTTTGTTAATAAAAACTTTTGTTTATTTAAAATCGATTCTTTTGAGTTAAAAACTGTGTTTCCTAAGTACATACGAAACTTTTTATGTGCGTATTACACATCCCGCTTTCAAATAGTTGTTTATTTAAAAATCCCGCTTTTTGGCCGTATTTTCGTCAAAATCCCGCTTTTTGAACGATCGTGTCCCGCTTTTTGTAAAAAGCTTCTGGTCACGTTAGGTATACGGCTTACGTTAGAAACGTAAAACCAGGCGAACGACAAATCGAATGTTATTGGGGCGCTGATTCGAACGAAAGTGAGTAACTGCTTATCTTTCGCCTAAGTTTTCTTTCGACGTTCTGTAACTGGCTGTTAATTTATAGATGTGAACCACCTATTTTGTTTAGTTTGCTTCAAAGCAAAACAACAAGTTTCTTTAATATTAAAATACTGGAACAAAATGTCAAAACTTCAATGATTAGTTCTGTAATTAATTTAATAATATCATATCCTCAATTTTACAATATCCCAAGAGGCACCAGCTTTGGATTACACTATGGAACATTTTTGGGATTATTGTCTGGGGGTTGAGAAATTCCAAGTCAGGGTGATGGTACTAGGTCAGTATAGTAAAACCCTCAAAGGGTTTGGCGTTCGTATGTGTCAGTTTTTTTTATGACCTTTTAATTTTTTTCCTTAAATTTTTTTTTAAATTCATAAAAAATCCAAAACGGAAAAAAGGATCAAGTGTTATTAATTTCGTGTAAAGTCACATAACCTATAAACAAAATGCGACATAGATCATAGAAATCGATTAACGCGTTCTGCTTTTATTTACAATTAAGTGAAGGTATCCCATTTTGACGAGAATATTGATATTTGTTTTTATTCAAAAAAGTGTCATTTATCTGGAGCAAATTTCACTTCACTTAATTCACTTAATTGTAAATAAAAGCAGAACGCGTTAATCGATTTCTATGATCTATGTCGCATTTTGTTTATAGGTTATGTGACTTTACACGAAATTAATAACACTTGATCCTTTTTTCCGTTTTGGATTTTTTATGAATTTAAAAAAAAAAAATTTAAGGAAAAAATTTAAAAGGTCATAAAAAAAACTGACACATACGAACGCCAAACCCTTTGAGGGTTTTACTATACTGACCTAGTACCATCACCCTGACTTGGAATTTCTCACCCCCTAGATTGGCTGTTGTACTGTGTTATCAGTCAATCCAATTTTATAACAAAATTATTCTTTATCTAATGTATTAACATGAAGAATTTTTATTTGTTGTTGGTTAATCACCTCCAGATGAATTTTGTTTCTGCTTGGCATATTATGTCAATAATAGATGGTGTCAGAGTGAACGTTATAAACCGGGCTAATACTTTCATGCAAAGTGTATATTTTTTAAAAAAACTTATTTTGTTTTTGTATTTTTCAATATAAATGAAAACTATTATAATTTGTATTCACTTATTTTTGCAGTGTAGTTAAGTAAAACCACATTGCCACAAATAGTTGACAAAGCCTCCAATAAAAATAAAATTTATTTTGTGACTTTTATTTACTCCTCACGAAATAACAATTACTTTTTGATTTCAATTTTTTTTATATTTTTTTTTGTATATTTTAGGTTTTATTGCGCATTTTTTATGCGCATAACTTAGATTTTATAGTGCATGAAAATAACAAGCCTGGTAATTAATAATATATAAGAGTAGTGCTAAGCAAAAAATATTTTCAAGCAGTTTCATCTGGATTGTTGGGTATTCGAGCCCTTTTTAAGCGGATGTGTCCAGTAAAGCTCAAAATATTACGAGCAAGAGGATTAGGATGTGACTCGAGTTTTGTTAAATATTTGCCTTCGTATTTTGCAATTTCTTCATTCACTTGTGGCATATTTAAATCAAGATGTAAATTTCAGTTTTTTTATGTGCCATGGAGCCGATGTTATTAACCGTGAAATTTTGTATATCAAAAGTTTGTAATCTAGACTGAGGGTTGAATTTCTACCAATCAGCCAATGTACCTGAGTTAATTTTAGTTTCATTTGTGTTAGCTATGAGTCAATGTGGTATTTCCAAGTAAGCCGTCGGTCAAGGTGTATACCAAGTTATTTCACATGTGAGTATTGATGAACAATTTGATTTTTGATTCTAATGGAGGAACAAGTATTTCTGCGTAAGTAAATGTTACTTGAACACACTTTTGTTCGTTTATCTTAATTCTCCATACGTTTAACCATAGTTCCAGCTGGGTAATGTGTTCCTGAAGATATCGGGATGCCTCGTAAGGGTTTTCATGCATACTAAGGCAGGTTGCATCATCGCCAAATGTAGAAGTGTGGATATTACTGCTCACAGGCTTATCACAGGTATAGATCAAATACAAAAATGGACCCATTATACTCCCTTGTGGCACATCGGCTGATATAGTTTCGGACGTACTCATAAAGTCTCCTTCTACAACAGTGAACTTAAGCGCAAGAATGTAACTTTTCAATAGATTTATAATGTTTATTGGTAGGTATGCCTTCAATTTTAACATTAGGTCATCATGTCACACTTTATCAAATGCCTGAGAAACATCAATAAACAGGACAGAACAATACTTCTTTTCTTTAAAAGTTCTTGTTATAAATTGAACCAATCGATACGTTTGTTCAATTGTAATATGCTGACTTCTAAAACCAAATTGATGGTCCGGGAAGCAAATATTATCTGTTCGAATTGGGGACAATTTTGTCATGAGCAGGTTTTCGAAGAGTTTTGACATTGTTGACAGTAAACTTATTGGTCTGTATGACTGAGCTTTGGTAAGATCTTTGCCCGGCTTTGGAATCATTTTGACCTTGGCAAGCTTCCAGTGTTGTGGATAATACTTCAGTCGAAATATGGCATTAAAAATAAATAGCAGGATTCTAATTGCAATGCGAGGCAACTTAATCAGCGTATAGTTACTAATTCCATCAATAACAGGAGCTTTCTTCGGCTTGAGTTCAGCAATTAGTTTTGTACATCACGCGTCTTAAACTTTGTGGATCGAGGGGGTAGAGCAACTACACTCGGCAAATCAGCAACCGCAGTACATGTGTTTGTGGTAAATGCGGATTTTAAGTGTTTTTTTTTATTTTTTTTAATACATATTTTTATTTATTGTATCTTCAAATATGAACTAACAATAAGTATTCAAATCTTAAATCTAAAATATAATTATTAGGCCCGACCACTGTCGGACATAAATTTAGAGATAGTTATAAATAATACATAAGTAGTGATAATCAAAAGGAAGAAAAAATAAAATAAAATAAAATAAAAAGTATTTTCAAGCAGTCCCATCTGGAGTGTTGAGTATAAGAGCACTTGTATCCCTCTTTTTTAGGCGGACGTGTCCAGTAAAGTTCAAAATATTACGAGCAAGCGGATTAGGATGTGACTCGAGTTTTGTTAAATATTTGCCTGCATATTTTGCAATTTCTTCAACCACTAGTGGCATATTCAAATCACGATGTATATTTGAGTTTTTTATATACCATGGAGCCGATGTTATTAATCGCAAAATTTTATTTTGCCTTCGTTGGATTCTCTCGACATTGGAAGCTGAAGCAGTGCCCCATAGTTGAATTCCGTAGCACCATATGGGTTTCAAAATAGACTTGTATATCAAAAGTTTGCAATCTAGACTGAGGGTTGAATTTCTACCAATCAGCCAATGTACCTGAGTTAATTTTAGTTTCATTTGGGTTAACTTAGAGTCAATATGATATTTCCATGTAAGCCTTCGATCAAGGTGTATGCCAAGGTATTTGACTTGAGAATGTTGAGGAATATTTTGATTGTTGATTCGAATGGGGGAACAGGTATCTTTTCTTAGGGTAAACGTTATATGAACACACTTTTGTTCATTGACTCTAATTCTCCATAAGTTCAACCATATTTCAAGCTGGGTAATGTGTGCTTGGAGATTGCGGGATGCCTCATCAGGATTTTTGTGAATACTCAAACAGGCTGTATCATCGGCAAATGTAGAAGTGTGGATGTTATTGCTCACAGGCATATCACAAGTATATATTAGATACAAGACTGGCCCCAGAATACTACCCTGTGGCACACCAGAAGATATAGATTCGGGTACACTTATGAAGTCTCCTTCCACAACAGTAAACTTTCTATCGAGAATATAACTTTCCAAAAGCTTTTGTATATTTATTGGTAGGTATGTCTTCAATTTTAAAACTAGGCCTTTGTGCCATACTTTGTCAAATGCCTGAGAAACATCAATAAAAAGGGCAGAACAATACTTCTTTTCTTCAAAAGTCCTCCTTATAATTTGAACCAATCTATGCGTTTGCTCAATAGTGCTATGCTGACTTCTAAAGCCAAATTGATGGTCCGGGATGCACCCAGTATCAGCTAAAATTGTGGACAATTTAGTCATGAGCAGCTTTTCGAAAAGCTTTGAAATTGTTGAAAGTAAGCTTATAGGCCTATATGACTCAGCCTTGGTAAGATCTTTGCCTGGCTTTGGAATCATTTTAATCTTGGCAAGTTTCCAGTTATGTGGAAAATACTGCATTCGTAAAATGGCATTAAAAATAAATAGCAAAATTCTTATTGCAATATGAGGCAAGTTCATCAGCATCTTGTTACTAATTCCATCAAAACCCGGAGCTTTCTTTGGGTTGAGTTCAGAAATTAGTTTTTGCACATCACGCGTCTTAAACTTTATTTGTTGAGGGGGTAGAGCGACTACATTTGGCAAATCAATTACACCAGTACATGTGTTTGGGGTAAATACGTATTTTAAATGGGCAGCAAATATGTTACCTTTTTCAGTATCGCTTCTTGCCCAACCTCCGGTAGATGTGCGCAGAGGTGGTTTAAACTCAACGGGTGTTTTAAGCTTTCTAGCAGCACGCCATAAAGAGTAATCAGATGCTGGTGTGACATCAAGATTTTCCAGATAGTTTTTAAGAGATGCACTTTTTTCATGTGCAAGCAGCTCTTGGAGACGTTTAGTGCACTCTTTAAATCTAATTTTATTCTGGGGTGATCTGTGCTGTTGCCATTCCCTTCTAGCTCTTCTTTTTTCACATACGAGACGTTCAATATCTGTAGAATATAGTCTATTAAACCCAGTCTGCGGATAGGAGGTAGTGGCATGTTTAGCAGCCTGCTTAATATTTTCGTTAAGATTGGCAATGTTAGATTCAACATCATCAGGTGTTCTTAGTGTAATGTTTTCCGTGCAATGACTACTAAGATATTTTTTGAATCGCAGCCAATTTACACGATTTATCAAATTGGCATATGGGTGAGGTAAGTCACTTCTTAATGGGCTACAAATTGTAACGATCATGGGAGAGTGATCGGACGAGAGATCTAGAGAAGCTTCGATTTGAATTAAATCCCTAGAGATATTTTTCATAACGCCAAAGTCTATTACATCCGGAATTTTATGTATGTCAGTAGGCCAATAAGTGGGCTCCCCACTTGAAATGACATCCAAGCCCATTTTGGAAATTGTATTGAACAACGCTCGACCTCTGGGTGTAATAAGACGCGAACCCCAGAACGTGTGTTTAGCATTATAGTCGCCAGCTGCTACGAAACAAGGACCCAGAGATTTGTAAAAATCCTCGTATTGATGCTCAGTAATTGCGAATCTAGGAGGAGAGTAAATTGATGATATGACAAAATTATTGGAAAAATTTTCAATACAAATATTCGTTGCTTGTAAATGTTCTTCACAAATGTTATCAATAATATAATGCTTGAGTCTTGACTTTATTAAAATTGCTGATCCACCGCATGCTCTTCCTCTCGGGTCCTTTGAATCATATAAGGTGTAGCCATAAATTTTAAAAAGGCTTCTCGAAGTCAAATGAGTCTCAGAGACCAACATTATATCAATATTTTTTTCCGTGAGGAAGTGCTCAAGTTCATTTTTATGTTGGCGAATGCCGTTTGCGTTCCAGAAACATATTTTTAACGTGTTCATGGTTTGTTAACTAAAGCTTGAAGCAGAGTATTCTGCATTCGCAACATTTCTTGCATCATGCTAGTCATATTTGTTGTAAAATTGTTTATAGTTTGCACAAGATTTTCAATAGTGGCTTCAAGGCGATTATAATTAAAGTTTGAGTGTGTATTTGTAGAATTATTTTGCGGTGAAACATTTTGTGTCGGAATAGAACTAGCCTTAGCAGCATCTGCATACGATACACGGGAAGTAACTGGTTGGCTCATTTGCTGAAAAGTGGCAGAGTAAACGTTTGCTGATTGAGCTGGAGCTAATTTAGGTTTTTGCACCATAGTCTTCTTTACCAAAGAGTACACACGACAACCTCTGTAGTTAGCAGTGTGATTTTCTCCACAATTACTGCATTTTTTGTTACTTTGATCTTTCGGTTTATTGCAACTAGCAGTGCCGTGCAACTCGCCGCACACGACACAAACAGTAGGTAATTTGCAGTAAGTTTTAGTATGGCCATATTCTTGACAATTATGGCACTGTACGGGTCCTGAACGCTTGTGTGGTTCTTCAACGGTTATTTTTCGATATAAGAGATATCTTAAATTATATATTGGATGGGTCTCACTCTTTTTCAATTTTATATCATTTGGCTCAAGTTCAACGCGAAATAGAGGTTGAGGGATCTTTTCCCTATTTATTATTTTCGATACATTTTTTACTTTAAAGCCCTGGAGGACGAGAGCATCTTTTACTTCTTCGGGAGCAACATAGGAATCTATGCCCTTCAACACAATCTGCATACCTTTAGCACTCTTGAGCTGATATGTGTAGAAATTTGTTTTACTTTTTTCAAGTTCAGAAACCATTGTGCGAAAATCTTTTTCTTCATAAATTTGAATTTTCGTTTCATCAATATTACCACGTTTTATTGGAACAATGTGAAATTTATTCTCACCAATGACCGAAATTAATTTTTTAATTAGAGCGTTTGAGTTTTTTTCTCTTAAATAGATTGGTGGCGGCTTGGAGGTTTTATTCGCAGATTCAGCGGGTTTTTCATTATCATCTTGCAATATTTTAAAACGGTTTTGCCGATTAGTAGAGGATGCGCTGTTATCCCTGGACATCTTTGGAACAGATGCAATTTTAGTAGAATTTGGGCTGCGCCCGCGCTTTAAAATTGTAATGTATCTGTCCATTCCGACTTGGACCTTGGGCTTTGGGGTGCTCTTATCTTCAGTGACAAACTTGTTTAAGTGATGACAACGAGCCCGAAGCGGATGATATCGCTGAATTAAATTTAGAAGTACTAGGCAATAATGTCAACGATTCACTAGTTGGCATTGGACAAAGCAAATTTGATCGCTGACGAAACTGTGGTTTTGCCGCTAGAGAAAGTCTATTATCAGATTTTTGGTTTTTATTAAGAGCTTCAGAACTCACAGCAAGTCTATTATCAGATTTTTTATTTTTATTGTTATCATTATGAGCATCAAAACTCACAGTAAAATAGGCATTTCTGCCGTTAGAACTCACTTCACTATTTTTTTCCTTTGGGGTACTCATAAAGAGTATTCCTCAAGGGTACTTTGTATGTTTTTTTGTTTACGGTTCTTTTTTGATTTTGTTATTTCTATATGTAAAAAAATATTAGCAAAGCAAAAAAAAAGCTTATTTATCAAAGTTAATATGTACTACGAATATTTTTTGTATGATTTTTTTTTTGTTTTGTTTGTATGTAAGAAAAATTCCGCTATTACGTCTGTTCACTATGAAGGTACAACGAGAACTGATTTTAAGTCATAAATGTGCAGGGCACACGGGGGTTGGTTAAAATATGAGTATTGGAAATTGTGACTTACCGGGAGATGGTTGGTTCTGGTACAATAGTAATTGTTTCTGGGACTTTTGGCAATAATAATTCCGGGTGTAGTAAGCGGAGCTTTGGTACTTGTTGAGTTTGACTTGTTCAGTTTGACCACCAATTTCTACAACAAATTCTGTCAATGATGATGCAATACTACCTTGAAAATAAGCGGGAGTGATAACAGCAGACTGTTCCCGTATATTCAATTCCACATCGAAGTAGCAAAATTACTTATAAGTTAGTTGCTTTACGGCAACTTGTTTTCCATTTATTTAAAAAGAAACAAAAGCGAAATAGGTATGTTCACGTAGTTTTATTTATCTTTTGTTTATTATGTTTGTTTTACCACTTTTCAATGCACTGTATTGATCGTGTCTAATAAGGACTTAAAATATGTTAATACAACCTTTAAATGCACGGTATTATCTAATAAGACTTATTCGCACGAACTTTTTGTTTCAATCTTCAAAAATTAATACTTTATTTCAATATACCGGCTTAAAAACGCTATGAATATTTTTCAACACTTCATGAAAATTACAAAAAAAATGTATTAGAACACACGAATCAGTAATACATATAATCAATTATATTTAATAATAACTCCAACTAATTTGCCAAAAACACTTCACTTGTTTTCAAATTGATGTCCCAAATATGACATTTTTCAGCAGAGGCGGTTTAAACTCAACGGCTCTTTTAATATTTCTAGCAGCTTGTCATAAATAGTAATTAGATGCTTGTGTAACATCGAGACCGAAATAGCTTTTGAGAAATGGATTTTTTTCAGATGCTAGTAACTATTTATTGAAGTCGTTTAGTGCACTCTTTAAGTCTGATTTTATGTTGAGGTGATCTGTATTGTTGCCATTCCCTTCTAGCTATTCTTTTTCACATATGAGACGTTCAATATCCGTAGAATAAGTTCTATTAAACCCAGTCTGCGGATGGGAGGTAGTAACATGCTCAGCAGCATGTTTAATCTTTTAGTTAAGGTTGGCAATGTTAGATTCAACATCATCGGGTGTTCTTAGCGTAATATTTTCCGTCCAATGACTACTAAGATATAAGATACAAAGGTGACGAACTTGGTTACCTTTCCACAGAGGATAGTTCAGTCCAAAGTGACCAGAAAGAAAACCAGTAACAAGCCGTAAATTATTCCAGTTGAGGTTCAGGATGCCATTATATTTAAATGCCTGCATCAAAGCTTTGGCCTGCCTTAAGCCAGAAGAAGACAGCCACATTTCCTTATTTATTTTATTTTTTTATTTATTTATTTAATACAAGTCTATGGAGAATTCCTTGCAGACTTAGTTTTCAAGAATAGTTTATATATAAATTATATTATTGATTTAAAAAGGATATCACATTGGATTTGATAATATTAACATACAAAGAAAAGTCAATAAAATGATACATTTCGTTGAAACAGCTGGACAATTTTCTCATCGGATCAGCCATAGCATAGTTAGTTCGGCAAGCCGCAATATAAAGTGGGTTATAAAGCGTAACGAGCATTGAGGAATATTAAAAGTTATGTTATTCAGCAAAAACTCAGAATTGATATTGCCGTTTATAAGGTGACAATAAAAGATATGTTAAGCACAGTTCTTCGGCTTTTTAAAGTTGGTAAATTAATTTCAGCTAATCTCATTGAGCAAGATGGTAGTTCCAAATGATTTCTTTTTTTTTTTTTTTTTTTTTCATATACATATTTATTTATTGTATCTTCAAAAATGAACTAACAATAAGTAATCAAATCTTAAATCTAAATATAATTATTAGGCCCGACCAATATCGGACATAAGCTTAGTGATAGTTATAAATAATACATAAGTAGTGATAATCAAAAAGAAGTATTTTTAAGCAGTCCCATCTGGAGTGTTGGGTATAAGAGCCCTTGTGTCCCTCTTTTTTAAGCGGATGTGTCCAGTAAAGCTCAAAATATTACGGGCAAGTGGATTAGGATGTGACTCGAGTTTAGTTAAATATTTGCCTGCGTATTTTGCAATTTCTTCACTCACTAGTGGCATATTTAAATCACGATGAATATTTGAGTTTTTAACGTACCATGGAGCAGATGTTATCAAACGTAAAATTTTGTTTTGCCTTCGTTGGATTCTCTCGACATTTGAAGCTGAAGCAGTGCCCCACAGCTGAATTCCATAGCACCATATTGGCTTCAAAAGCGACTTGTATATCAAGAGTTTGCAGTCTAGGCTGAGTGTTGAATTTCTGCCAATTAACCAATATATTTGAGTCAATTTAAGTTTCATTTGGGTTAACTTAGAGTCAATATGATATTTCCATGTAAGCCTTCGATCAAGGTGTATGCCAAGGTATTTGACTTGAGAATGTTGAGGAATATTTTGATTGTTGATTCGAATGGGGGAACAGGTATCTTTTCTTAGGGTAAACGTTATATGAACACACTTTTGTTCATTGACTCTAATTCTCCATAAGTTCAACCATATTTCAAGCTGGGTAATGTGTGCTTGGAGATTGCGGGATGCCTCATCAGGATTTTTGTGAATACTCAAACAGGCTGTATCATCGGCAAATGTAGAAGTGTGGATGTTATTGCTCACAGGCATATCACAAGTATATATTAGATACAAGACTGGCCCCAGAATACTACCCTGTGGCACACCAGAAGATATAGATTCGGGTACACTTATGAAGTCTCCTTCCACAACAGTAAACTTTCTATCGAGAATATAACTTTCCAAAAGCTTTTGTATATTTATTGGTAGGTATGTCTTCAATTTTAAAACTAGGCCTTTGTGCCATACTTTGTCAAATGCCTGAGAAACATCAATAAAAAGGGCAGAACAATACTTCTTTTCTTCAAAAGTCCTCCTTATAATTTGAACCAATCTATGCGTTTGCTCAATAGTGCTATGCTGACTTCTAAAGCCAAATTGATGGTCCGGGATGCACCCAGTATCAGCTAAAATTGTGGACAATTTAGTCATGAGCAGCTTTTCGAAAAGCTTTGAAATTGTTGAAAGTAAGCTTATAGGCCTATATGACTCAGCCTTGGTAAGATCTTTGCCTGGCTTTGGAATCATTTTAATCTTGGCAAGTTTCCAGTTATGTGGAAAATACTGCATTCGTAAAATGGCATTAAAAATAAATAGCAAAATTCTTATTGCAATATGAGGCAAGTTCATCAGCATCTTGTTACTAATGCCATCAATACCTGGAGCTTTCTTAGGGTCGAGTTCAGCAACTATTTTTTGTAGTTCATGCATCTTAAACCTTAAGGGACGAGGGGGTAGAGAGACTACACTCGGTAAATCGGCAGCACCCGTACATGAATTGGGAGTGAATACAGATTTTAAATGCTCAGAAAATAAGTTACCTTTCTCACTATCGCTTCTTGCCCAGCCTCCAGTCGAAGTACGCAATGGTGATTTGAGATCAACGGGTCTTTTAAGATTTCTAGTAGCGCGCCATAAAGAGTAATTAGATGTTGACGTTACATCAAGACCTTCTAAGTACTTTTGCAGTAATGCAGTCTTTTCCGACGATAGCAGCTCTTTGAGTCGTTTAGTACATTCTTTAAGTCTGATTTTATTTAGGGGTGATCGGTGTTGTTGCCATTCTCTTCTAGCTCTCCTTTTTTCACATACGAGACGTTCAATATCCGTAGAATAAATTCTATTAAAGCCAGTCTGCGGATAGGAAGTAGTGGCATGTTCAGCAGCCTGTTTAATATATTCGGTAAGATTGGCAATATTAAATTCAATATCATCAGGTGATCTTAGCTGAATGTTTTCTACGCAGTGACTACTAATATATTTTTTGAATCCTAGCCAGTTGACCCTATTAATCGTTTTCGCATATGAGTTAGTTAAATCACTCCTTAGTGGGTTGAAAATTGTAACTATTGTGGGAGAGTGATCGGAGGACAGATCTACAGAGCCCTCTACGTGAATTAAGTCCCTATGGATATTTTTCGTGACGCCAAAATCTATAACATCTGGAATTTTTCTTACGTCAGTAGGCCAGTAAGTAGGCTCCCCACTCGAAATGACATCTAAGCCCATTTTTGAAATTGTATTAAACAACGCTCTACCTCTAGGTGTAACAAGACGCGAGCCCCAGTGATGATTTCTATAAACGTTTTTTTTTAGGCAGAAGATGATAAACTGTTTTTGAACGGATTCTATACGATCATTGTGGATGTTATAGATAGGGTCCCAAACAATGCTGCCGTATTCTAATATTGGCCTAACAAGCGAGGTGTAAAGACTTTTTGTGATAACGTGATCGTCAAATTCCTTTTCCCATCTTTTAATAAAAGCCAGTACGCTGCGAGATTTATTTACAGGCATGGTTATATGTTGTACAGAATTCAGTTTTGCATTAAGTAATATTCCCAAATCCATTATCGAGTTAACACACTTTAATTTACAGCCATCAAGAACGTATGAGTAGACAGAGTGGTTTAATCTTGTAAATTGCATATGTTTGCACTTATTTAAGTTTAATTCCAGCATATTAAAACGACACCAATTATAAAAATTATCTAGATCAGTTTGTAAATATTGCTGATCAATAGAACGCTTAACACTTAAAAATAACTTAACATCGTATGCATACATAAAGACATTACAATGATTTGCTGCTTCAGGCAGATCATTAATAAAAAGAAGGAAGAAAACTGGACCGATATGACTACCCTGCGGGATTCCAGATGTAGCATTTATTTTTTTAGAGACTGCTGCATTAAATTTTACAGATTGAGTTCTACAACACAAATAGGACTTTATCCTGACATCTAATTTATGCAGTAACAGCGTGTGATTAACTTTGTCAAAAGCCTTGCTAAAATCGGTGTAGATAACATCTGTGTGCTGTCCGTTGATAAAGGCTCTATTCACTAACGTTGTTAAATGGTGGAGTATATTAGTAACAGTAGAAAATCCTTTCCGAAAACCATGTTGAAGCGGTGACAATAGGGAGTAGACTTGATGCGTGAGACTATCCATCAAACATTTTTCAAATAGTTTTGGAATATCACTCAATTTAGCTATACCTTTGTCATTACGTACATCTGATTTATTTCCGGATTTAAACAACGGTATGATATATGCGTTTTTTTTTTTAATTTTTGGAAAGGTGTTGCCAAAGCAGTTGCGCACTTTGTCAAAATACAACTTGGTATGCCATCTGGACCACTAAAAGACGATGACTTGGTGTTTTTCAAACAGTTTAAAATATGAGATGTGGTGATAGTGCACGGAGATATGTTATTTTTTTGAGTTATGTTGTACATAACTACAATACATAACATTTCCAGCATCATACAGAACGTCAGAATATGTGGTCGCGAAGAAGTTGGCGAACAAATTACTGATAACATCCTCATCAGTCGATTCTGTATGGAGATATTTCATGATTTTAGGAAAACCTGTGGCCTTCTTTTTAGTGTTGACAAAAGTAACACTAACATTACATTACTCTGTAATATCAAGAAGAAAAAGGTAAAAATGATTTAGGATCTTGAACAAAGTTGCATTTAACATTACTGAGGTAAGTTCTATACAGTTCTGAATTAAGTAAATTATATTCAGCCCGTGCAACTGAGTATTTTCCATTATAAAAGGAAGACCCGGAGATTTTGAATTTTTTGAAGTATTTGTTTTTTAAAATTTTCCAAGCAGAAAGATGCCTGGAATTCCACGGCGGGCCAGATTTATTGCGTGGAACGTGCTTTGGAATGCATTCCCCCATATAATTGAATAAGGTCTTATAAAATATGTTTATCAAATGATCAATTTAATGCGATGAAGTTATCGGAACCGACAATAATTGAAGCCAGTTGGTGGTAAACAGGCAATTATTTAGTTCAATGTAATTGGCCCGTTTGAAACAGAAAATTTTATCATTATTTTTTGCTGAGGTATTTCTTACTAAATTATTGGTGAATAAGTTGTAGGATATCTCACTAATGGGATGGTATCTATCCTCTGGTAAAGTAACTGGGTCAATACGATTTACAAGACATTTGTTTGGCTCATTCACAAATACTAAATCAAGAAGCTTTCCATAAACGTTGCAATTTCCATTTATTTGGTTTAGATAGCGGTCGAAGTGCCATCTTCTTTGATCAGAGATGATACAGTCGACCGACTTACGCCACAAAATGGCTCTGGGGGCCCATAAAAGGATCAGCAGAGACCCTCTTGGCCAGTTCATCTGCTTCCTCATTCCTTGGATGACCGCTGTGACCAGGTATCCAATAAATGGAAACCTTGTTTCATAGGGATGGCTTTTGTAATGAGTCAAAGCACTCTAAAACTAGCCTGAAACGGAATTCCAATGAAAGGAGAGACTTAAGAGCTGCCTGACTATCGGAAAACATAGCTATATGCGCACCTCTAATGCCCCTATTTAAGTTAATGTTAACACATTTGATGATTGCCTGTATTTCTGCCTGAAATACCGTAGGCCATTTGCCCATGGGCAAAGAGGTTTTTACGTTGGGCCCTAAAACTTCAGCACCAACTCCATCCTCCGTTTTGGATCCATCCGTATACCAACATAAACTTCTGAAATCAACATCGGTATCGTTTTCGTCCCACACTGGCCTGGGTGGAATCGTGACAGTGAATCTCTTGTCGAACCACAGTTTATCCTGTCACTAGGCATTCCTAGCAGTCCTAAACTGGGCATTGTACTCAGGACTGACTAGTGCCCGTTACCAACACAACAAGCAAATGTCCCGAGACCCATCATATAAGCGGCAATTGCCGCAGATGATTTAATAAAGATTTGTATGGGTGGTAGTCCAATCAATGCCTCAATGGCTAAGGTTGGACATGACCTCATTGAGCCTGTTGCAAGAAGACACGCCAATCTCTGAACTTTACAGAGTTTAGTTGTCGCCACAACCAGGCGAGTCTTTTACCACCAAACAATCGCGCCGTACAATCATTGTGTAGATCCACATAACCATTTTCGGGCTCATCCCAGGGGCACCCAGCACAACTCTTCACCGCCCAGATCGCTCTAGTGGCTTTCTGTGTTACGCATTCAACATGTCAACATAGCATTATTATACAAATCTTTAGTGCTAAACGAAGAAAAAAAGTGCTAAATCCAGTACTAAAATTGCTAAAATGGCAAGCCTGTTTCCCCATTGCTTACTCTCTCTTTCAATTCCTTTGTCGCCTCGTAGCAGAAGTGATGCCAACTTAGCCCTTTTCGGGCTAGATTTAACACATTTTCAGTCACTCAAAACTCCAACAAAAAAAATTTGGCCCGAAAATATAAAACGCGTTTCTCTAGCACTTTTTACAATTATCTTTCAGCCCTTTTAGCCCCTTTTAATATTTTACTCGATATGTCTACATTTAAATTTTTTCTTCCTTTAACCTAGCAATATCGACTTATGAAATAACGTGACAGCATTGTTTTACTAATATTATTCTCTTATTTTGCTTTACCAATTTAAGAAAGAAGAAACAATATGGAAAAATGCTTTATTTCTTCAAAATTTTTTGTGCTCTCAAATATTTTCTGTATAGCCTAAAAACATATTTTTATTTAATAATTTTAAAATTTACTTACATACGTATGTATCCTACTACTGTATGTATGTATACTACTACTGTATATATACATATACACTATTTAATCTACGTATGTACCTTATTGAAATGTAATATGAAATGTAAATGAAATATGTATGTACCTTATTGAAATGTTATATATCAAGCTATGTGTTCATCTCATGGTAGTTATTTATTTTCTGACAAATTACTTTACTTTGGCTTTGATTTTCAACAGAAACATTTAAACCTAGCCCCTTCTCGCGCATTTTTCCAAAAATTTTACTTTATGTTGCATTAAATGTATATTTTTTCAGTTTAGCCCTTTTAAGACCTTTTTTCAAAAATTGTTACGCGTTTTGAGTCTAAAAAGTTGGCATCACTGCGTAGCAGTGTTGCCATAAGATGTAAGAGGAAAAGTGCTAGATTGCAGAAATAAAAGTGCTAAAATGCTCTACAGCACACACAGCAAAGTGCTAAAATCAATTAACATTTTTAGTTTCTCTTATTTCTTAAGCGGCCCATACACTTGCAATAAAATTATGAATTTGTTGTATTCTATATCATCGCTAACGTGTATATCATATTCATAGGCGGCACAATACATTTTTTCATAACCGAGAAAGTAGAATTATATTGTGTAATGTGTTGGCAAAATTATGTACAGTATTTTTCGGTTAATTGACCCTACGGTTAATTGGGTTCCACGCTTAATTGAACCACATGATCGGGCAAAAAAATATTGCATACGAAAACACATGTAAATTTCCTCGGATAATTGAACCCGGTTTATTGATTTTCCCGCTTAATTGGTTCAAAATTCATGTCATCAAAAATAAATTTCCTCTTACTTTTACCCGGTTAATTGCATTATTATTGAAAAACAATCTAGCATTTTTGCACATACATATTTGACATCATTTGTGAAAAACACTGGGTGGCATCTCTACTAATTGAAATAATAATAAATCCCTGCGTATACACTAGAGTTCGACCGATTAATCGGCTTCGGCTTCGGCCTTCGGCCAAAAATTGGTAATCGGCCAACATTTGGCCTACGGCAAAAATCGGCCGATTAGCCGAAGCCGAATATTTTTCATTCCAAGCTTAAAAAATAACATTATTTTTGGTCGTTGCTCGCCGACAGTTTGTATTGTGTTTAACGTTTTGAAAGGGTCGCTTTGAAATACAACCCTGTTGCTTTCTATTTTCTTTTACTTCGACGTTCTTGTGAGTGATCAAATGAAAAAGCAATCTAGAAATTTCAAAATAGTTTTATTTTTCTTGTTATGTATCCAATAGATATTACAGCTATTTCAGTGATCTCAAAAAAGCAAACTTTTTTTCTTAATTCATATAAAACAAGTATCATTTTTAAAATTTAAAACATTCGGCTTCGGTTTTGGCCGAAGTTTAGGATTTTAGCCGAAGTTCGGCTTCGGCTTCGGCCAAAAAAAAACGCCTTCGGTCGATCTCTAGTATAGTATACACATACATATATGTACATTTTTTTCTGTTACTTGCATTTTTTTCGTTTAAGGTAAAAAAAAAAATATTTTTAAAAACTTAAAATGCACATATGCGATTTCTTTTAATTCATTAGTAGTTCCAATTATGCGTGATTTCTGTAATTGAACAAACTGTTCAATTAAACGGGATACTGCAAATTTTGATGTGCAATTAACCGAAAAATACTGTATATACTAATTATTATGTTAAGCATTTTAGTGTGAGAAAAATTTCGTCATTTTTTTTAAGATTTGTAACAATCATTCAATAGTAAAGGTAAAACCGACAATAATATCGATGATGTTGCGTAAATTGTGAGAGATTTGACCTTAGCTTAACCTAAAGTGAGCGCTTATTTAAAGCTTTCTTCAAGCTGATCAATAACCTAATTAACACTATAAGCTCTTAAAAAGAATAAAACTTAGAACAAGTTTTGTTAATTTAGTATTTCAAATGGTGTACTTTATAATATTTGTACCCATATGTGTATCTCAGAGCGGTTCAGTTATATGATTCCTGTCATACTAAACACTTAATGAAGATAAATAAATTTGATAAACATAAAATATTAATTGACTCGCAATTTGTCTTAAGGAATTATCTGTGGAAAATTTATAAATTTAATGAAATAAAAAAGTGCAAAAAATGCCAAATAGTTTTAAGAAAGTGCTAAACTAGCACTAAGCATTATTTTCAAAATCTTTAGTGCTAAACGAAGAAAAAAGGGCTAAATCTAGCACTAAAAGTGCTAAAATGGCAAGCCTGGAACCAAGTGGCAAAATTTTTGTCATACAAAAATTTCAAAATTTGAATGAAAAAAACTTTGCAACTTGCTACAATTTTATTATGAATACGGCCCTACGATTCTACTGGTAATGCAAATTAAATTTCATTATCAGTAAAAATTTACTGAATTTTTTCAGTAAATTTACTGCTTACTGCAATTTTTAATGCAGTACATATGTGTATACTGCAGTGTGCCCATTTACTAACCAAATAAGTTAAATAAAACAAAAAAAAAACCAGCAAATTCCTATGTATTTACAATATTGAAAGTTTTGATACTTTTAATTGATTAATTAAAAAAATATACTAAAACCATAAGTACTTCCAACTTAAAAAAATTTTTCTTTACTATATGTTTACACATATCCGCTGTGATCGGACTCACATTGCTTTTTTTAAGTTTTTTGAGATGCCAAAAAATTTCTTGAAAATATAAAGGTTTTTAAAGTTTTGTTTTTTATAAATACGTACATAATTTAACTTTTGCAGTATATTGAATGAAAATATTAAGTGATGTTTGTATGCAATAAAACGATCTTATATTTTCTCAATCCCTTATTGCTGCAACAGTGTCTAAAGGCTCAGTTAGCCGACAGTAATGGAATGGAACTGCGACGTAGGAAATAGCTGATCGATATTTTTATATGAAAAATAGGTTACATTACATTACATCTCTATAAACATTTTCATTACTTTTCACATAACAATATCGATCACCTTGTTTCCTACTGTTGCAGTTACATTTCATTATAGTCGGCTAACTGAGCCTTAATTGTGTTTACTGCCTCTTATGTACGACTATGCCTTTTAAAAGGCTTCAAATTTTAATAAAACAATGTACAAATAAGAAATATATTTATTATTGGCCTGTTTCTACATAACAAGTCAGTTCTCAGACAAGCAAGCGGTACACAGGCGAGTACGTAACAAAATGAGTTTTTATAGTACACTTGTCTAGCTTACGTTATATTTGGTATCACTTTTTGTATTTTTAATTTCAGTATTGCCATGGTATACAATTTGGTATTTGAGTTAATTTTTTTCCATACTAGAAGCATTATTGAATGGCAGCCCTAGTAGAAAATCATACAAAATAAAAAACAGCTGCTTTTAAATTACAATTCAATATTGGGTCAGTTCGTTTATTTTTCAAGCAAAATCGAGTAACTGAATAAATCCTGAGAATTTTTCACCAGAAGCAATAAAAAAATTTTGGATAAATCAAAAGAATCTGCATCATAGAATTTTAATTAATAACATCGATAGTGACACACTTTTTATTTTTGGTAGATATATTATATTTTTTTCAAAAATTGCAAAAACATTAAGATTTGGCTGAAATAATTGAAAAAGCTTTCGCGCTTCATTTCTTTCAAGAAGTTAAAATTATTATATTTGCTTAAATAAACATAAAAAAGAAGAAGGATATCATCCATTATATATGATATGTACACATATCGTCAGGTAGTTACTAATTTGCAGCATTTAATGGAAATGCTCCCAATATTCTTGCTTTGAATACAACTAGAACCAAGGTAATATTGAAAAAAATATACATTGAAATGTGGTTCAAAGTACAGCAATTTATATATAAAACAAAATAATGGACCTTATCGTGGTTGGCATTTTACGACTTCAAATTCGACTATTTGTAGTTGATTAAAGAAAACAAGCTATATTTTTCGTTAATTTAGTACAATACGCCTGACTTTCGCGGCAAAGTCGCCAATAACAATAAAGTGCAGTGCTTAGTTAACTTGAAAATTACGGATATGATGGAACTTTGGGATTTAATATCTTTCAATAGATTTGAAATGTGGAAAATGTATTAGAGATATAAAAAATATATTTCATATACATAAAACAGATATATACTCTTTTTTTTAAATATGCTGAAAACGAGTGAATTAATTTAGGTAAAAATAAAATTCCCAAAAAAGGAAAGCGTATTTTCGGCAACCATTTATTCAGTAAGAACTTCCAGTTCTTCAGGCTCAAATTGCTCGCTCATGGTTTTGTATAAGCGAAAAAAAAATCATATAATACAGCAAAATTCAGTAAAAAGGTACTCGAACAAACCTATTATTACTTTCCTTGAACAAATTTATGTGAAAAAAATTTAAAGTAAAGTTGTGATGAAAATATATGGTATATAATGTAAGAATGTTTGTATTTATGGTTACAGTTTCCATAATGGTTCAATTAGATGATTGTGTGGACATTGATTTCTTCTTTAGGTAATAAAAACCTATTTAAATTTCCACACAAGTACTTTTTTTTGATTGTCTGTATTTGACATTAGATACAATTGAAATTGTTATGTAGAAACAACAAAATAAAAAAGTATTACGTTTTTTACTCAGAAAAAGTTGACACTTGTTTTATGGAACCCAAAAGCCAACTTTTGTACTAATATGAACAAAATGTCTGAGTTACTTGTAATGTAGAAACATGCCATATGTATGTGATATTTTTTTTAAGATCTCTAATAAGGCCCAATTCGTACGAGGATTTAAAAATCTTGTTTGATTTTTGATTCTCTTTAAAAGTTGCTTCCAAAAACATTTTACATTCATACGATGATTTTTTCCATGTTTCTAGTTCTGAGTTTTTTTCTTCCAAAAATTGTATCAGTGTTGCCATTAGATTTAAAAAAAATTCGTTTTTCCCTACATGTTAAAAAATTTGTTTTGTAAACCTTTTGTAAACCAAAATTATTTCTTCTGAATATTTGGAGCTACAGTAGATAACTTAAAACTTGACATATGTTTGTATGTATATATGTAATTATTTTGTATTAAATTATTCAAAGTGACTACTTCTGCCTTCGAAATTAATGCATACCTTTCTTTAGTTTTTCCGAAATTATCTTGTAATACAAATATAACACATATCTATATGTATTTGGGTTTTCTCCAATCATGGAGTTTATTAAGATTTAAGTTAAATAGTTGTAAGTAATATCCTTAATTATTAAATCATTGTTAAATAGATGCTCATTTCCTATTTCCTGGGGTGCTTGCCATTAGAAGAATAGATGGAAGATCCTATCCAGATACAGGCACTGTGACACTAAAATAATTAGAAAAAAGTCTATGTAATTACGAGCAAAAAAAAATTTTTTAAACGGAGCAAAAATATATTTTGTGTATAGTTATTTTTACATTTATGCACAAAAATGCAATATGAGAATACAAAATACCTACATTTTGGCCAAAATAAGATATTTGTCTGATATTCCCTATACTCCTATATTAGCGACAAAAATACCTACAGGTCACACTGTTTTCTATTAAAAAAAAAGCTGTTGTCACATTCAATGAAAAACTAAAATAAACTAAATAAACATACCAAAAATTAAAATATGTGTAACGAAAATTTGAAAAAAAAAAACTCGGAGAACGGAAAATGTGTTTTTTTCCACCCCCTTGCTTTTCTATACAGTTCGCCTACAAACTACAAAAATCGTGTTTCAAAAAATCATTGAAAAATCAACGTGTGAATTAGGGCTAAATCTAAATATGAATTTTATTTTATTTTTTATTTTTTTATTAAGCATTAGAGTCTGAACACAATGTAACGATAATTTATTGCGGTGCGGTTTTTCATACGATTTTGAAGTAAAAATCCGCAGTGCGGAACGGTATAAAATTAAAATCTATTTTATTTTCTTTGCGGACTTTCTTATTCTCTCAATTTTTGACTCTCTTTCTGACGTTGCCATAGTCTTTGAATAATTGGCGGTGTTCACAACATTCACCCTTATTCCATTTGTCGACATCGACGTCACTTTAACACAATGCTAAAAAATTGGGGCTTGTATACCCGTTCTCGAAAACAATTGACTCCTGTTGGCAGGCTAATGCCATTTTCTAGAATTAAGGGAACGGAAATATATTGTCATTAGCACAAAATTCTTCTCGAGAGCGAGTAAACAAGCCCCAATTTTTTGGTATTGTGTTAAAGTGACGTCGATGTCGACGAATGGAATAAGGGTGATTATTGTGAACAAAAAAATGATTTTGAAGTTCAAAAAATTTTGTCATAAAATATAAAAGTATAAAAAAATATATAAAATATATCTGCCAATGTATAAAATGATAATCGTTTTTTGTTTTTAGTTACTGCTATTACAAAATATATATATGTAAATATGTTCCCGTCGTTCCTATAAGGAACATAGGGCCTCCATTACAAAATATTAATCTAAGAGTAATTTTTTTTAGAAAATTTTATAAAAATTTTTGTAGTAGTACCTTTTGTAGTAGTATTAGTGAAAACTGATTATGGCCATGAGGCTAGGTTTTCGTGTTATGAATGAATAAATTAAATTAAAAAAAAAAAATGTATCCACAAAAAAATTAATAAAAATTTAAACAAACAATGACAAGTATTGCCGTAGCCGTCTTCCGTTGTATTATGTTTATTTTTCTCTCCCGCAACGAGAAATCGCACCGCAAACATTGTGTTTAGACTCTTAAACACATAGACCACAGCAGGCTACAAAGCTACACGACCAAAAGTGCCGCTGGCAACAAATGTTGCCTGATAGCCAGCTAATTAATTATTTTGAAAACGGCAGCAACACCATAAATATATATTTCAGTGGTGCCGCTTTTAAATATTTCACATTTATAAAAACAAAATAGTTTATTCAAAAATATGAAATATGAAAAGAAATTAGTTTATTTCTTTATATTTTTTTTTCGAATTTCGCTATTTATAGCTTTAGTAATTTCTTCAATACATTTAACAATTTTTCGCTAACTTGCGATTTTATAAATGTTAATGGCTTTTGCGATTTCTAATAAATTTAAGCGCTTGCTTCCGATTTTGCAAATTTTCGCGATTTTTTGCAAACTTCGCGATAAATGCGACTTTTTACATGCTTTCAGCATGCATTTTCCAAAAAGTTTTGCCGATTTTTAAACAATATTAGACAATAAGACAAGTTTTTGTAAATTTTCATAATTTTCGAGATTTTTTGCATTCCTTAGGGTTTTAGCGATTTTTATATTAATATTACTATTTAGAATTTTGAAAATTCTCGCGATTTTTTTGCAAAGTTCGCGATAAAAGCGCTTTTTGCGTGACTTTTAGCTTCCTAACAGTTGTGAAGATTTTAAAACATTATTAAACTTTGTCATCATCCCGCTGTTAGAAACTTTTTGCGAATTTTCTTAATTTTTGCAAATTTTTTGCATTCCTTATAGTTTTAGCCTCGGTTAATTACCTCATCAAAAATGTAATGATTTTTGGGGTAATTATCCGAGAAAGGTATTAAAGCGAAGACGTTTAATTACCTCATAGAGTTAATTATGAGAATACGCTTAAATACCTTTAGAAATGCATTTATCCGAACTCACTTTGGTATGTACATATGTAGTACATAATTACTTCAAATAAAATGCACATACATATCGCACAATAAATCATAAAGAGTCACAACTCAAAATTATAAAAATCCTTTTGCATTTTTATAAACCAGTTAATTGAAGAAATCTATAACGACCTCAACAATTTTTTTGCAGTACAGTCTTCTTGAAGACTGTCACATACTTGCGTCATTTGTACAGTATCAACAGTTGTTTGCAACTACTCAGCATCAGAAATTTTTTGAGTTGTGACTCTTTATGATTTAGTGTGCGATATGTATTTCTTCAAATAAAATATTTTGTTACAAAACAACAAAACCAATTAATATTATAAAAAATAAATAGACACATTCGATACAATTGCATAAGGATTTCCTTTTTAAAGGGCTATTAGACGGGCATACTTGTCTTAAGACATGTACGATGGCATACTTTGAGTTTTGCTATTACACTATCGAACGCTGACGGCATACTTCATATTAATTGTGCGACAGACATCAAAATATCGAAAATTTTTGAAACCCTACATACATGTCTAACGTACTCGAATACATGCTATTAGACAGTGAGATGGTATGCCATCGTACATGTCTTAAGACAAGTATGCCTGTCTAATAGGGCTATTAGTTTTGGGCAAATAAACGAAGATATTTTAGGGAAATTTCATTTTGGGGTAAAATATTTCTGGGTAATTACCCGAAATGGGAAATTAAACGAAAGTTAATTAAGCGTGGACTTTTGTGTGAAAATGAATGTAAAAAAACGGGGATTCAATATTTGGGGTAAATAACCGATGGGTAATTAAACGGGGTACTGTATTCGATCGAAATTATGGCTTGTCTAAAATTTTGCAATTTTTTTTCGAATCGTATTTTTTTCGCTTTGCTTTTATTTACTTTTGAATTTAACATTAAAATTTTTTATTTTGCAATACAAAATATTTCTTGGCAATAATTTGTTTTACATATTTTGCTATATTGTCAACACTGTTTGTAGCCAGGGCTGCGAGATAAAATTAACGAAAAATCGTCGAAATCCCGATAAAGAGTCTAAACCAGTGTGACCCTTTTAGCATTTTCACTGCTAAATTTAGCATTATGTAGTTTTATTTAGCAGTGAATTTTTTATTTTGCATTTAGCATTATTTTCAGCATTTTTGTATTCATTTTTTAGCATTATTTAGCATTTTTAATTTTATAGATTTCATTTACTCTTTTCCATTTATACAAGTAAAACCCCTGTCAATTAATGTATTTCATTATATTTTGTTATTTTTATACAAATGTATAATGATAGAAACCGTGTAAACAGCATAAGACGTCTTAAGCGGCTATTAAGCTGTCGTACTTGGTATTTAAGAATGTTGTGTTAATGCAAAATTAGTGTTTTTCAGCTTGGTTTGGTTTTCAAAAAATTTTGAATTTTTGTATTTGTCATCATACCATCATACTTGTTTAATAGATTTGTCAAACTCAGTGCAAATTTGATGACTTTGTTAGAGCGCGCATTATTATTATTATTGAAATGTGCGAAAGTCTGTCATGTTCATATACGGAGTATGACCGTCTAATAGCCGATTTAATTTATTTTAAACGTCAAACACCTAATAATAAGAAGAAAAGAAGTATTCAAAATTATGTTTTTTTCGGGATCGAACACTACAAAAGTCATCGTTGCGGAATCCGGCTCCTGGACATACAATGAAAAATAAAACTGAAAAAAGTAACTTAATACATTTTTTAATGCAAAAAGTATTTGTTAAATGTCTTTCACATTATGTTGATAGCTGGCATGCTAATATATTAAAACGATCAAATAAAAGTGTAAAATTATTTTATGTATTTAATTTTTATATGAAAATTACCAACAACAAATTGTACACTATTATATTTAATACAATCATAGAAAGATACAAGAGGTTTTATGAATTCAGCAATTGTATTTTGTATGTTCCTGAGTTGTTGTTTTTACTTTTGAATCAACTTTGTTTGTGTTATTAAAGTTAAATAAAATACTTTTTCGTAATTATAAAGGTAAAATTATAAAAATTCATTCCAAATTTTTAGCATTATATTTTAGCATTTTCAAATATTTTTTTTAGCATTTTTAGCATTATTTTAAGCCTCATTTAGCATTCAAAATTTTTTTAGTTGTGGCCACACTGGTCTAAACACAATGTTTGCGGTGCGGTGCGATTTCTCGTTGCGGGAGAAAACAATAAACATAATATGTACAACGGATGACGGCTACGGCAATACTTGTCAGTGTTTGTTTAAATTTCTATTAATTTTTTTGTGGATACATTTTTATAAAATTTTGTAAAAAATTTACTATTTGTTTAATATTTTGTAATGGAGGAGGACCTATGCTCCTTATAGGAACGACGGGAACATATGTACATATGTATATATACACATACATTTATAATATTTTGTAATGGCAGTAACTAAAAACAAGAAATTATTAACATTTTATACATTGGCAGATATATTTGATATATTTTTTGAACTTTTATATTTTATGACAATTATTCAAAAACTATGGCAACATCAGAAAGAGAAAGAGAGTCAAAAATTGAGAGAATAAGAAAGTCTACAGAGAAAATAAAATATATTTTAATTTTACACCATTCAAAATCGTATGAAAAACCGCACCGCAAGACATAAATTATCGTTACATTGTGTTCAGACTCAAACTATGAAATAATGGTCATTTTGTACTCGAAAAATCGTCATAAAAATCGGACAAATCAAAATGAACTTTTTAACGTGTATACTAGGCCGTCCAATTTGTATGGATGAAAAAATTAAAAATCGTATAGTAAAAACAAAATCTACATATATATTTCTAAGAAAATTTTGCGAAGAACCCATGGGTTTAAAATTAAACCATATACTCCGGACATGAAAATGTATTGCCTTTTCCTGAGCTCCTTCTTGTGTGGCTATTGCTTGCCTTATTAAAAGACATTGGGTCTAATGCGTAAAAGCTGAGCTTTAATTTAAAGGGCCTTGAACACGAACAAAATGCTTGCAGTAAAGTTCGTATACGTATGCTTGTTGGCTTGATATTACCATGCTTGATGGCTCACCAAGCATTAATTTTATTTCGATTTTGTGCTGTTCGTTTGGTTAAAAAAATATATCTAAATAAAGAAATTAATAACAATAATGGCAGCAGTATATATTTATTAGCGTATTCCATCAGGAACATAAGCTGTTTACGTAGAATCTCCGTTCGTTTCTGTCTGTTGCAATGTGTCTAAGTTCGTTGAAAGATTTCCCTGTCTCAAGGAAGATAGTGCGTCTCCAAGTAGTCTTCCCCTCGAGCGTATACCTTGTGGGTTCCATTGTAGTGTTGCGCGGCATACTTCGTCATATGATTTGCGTAGAGTGTGACCTAACCAATTGTATTTTCTTCTTCTGATTTGCTTATTGATGTCTTCCTGCTCAGAAATTTGTAGTTGTTCATTTGATATTATTCTTGGCCACCAGATTTTTAATATATTGCGCAGGCATCTGTTTCTGAAACTTTGCAGTCTACTTTTAATGGTTTGGCTTACCAACCATGTTTCGGAGCCATATAGAAGTATCGACTTAATACAGGCGTTGTATATGTGTATTTTTATTTTTGGTGAGAGGGCGTTAGATGACCATACTTTTCTCAGCTTATAGAACGCCTTATGTATTCGCATACCTACGTCGTCAACTGCACCGCCTTCGGGTGTGATGTTACTTCCAAGATAGCAGAAGTTATTAACTTGTTGAATTGGGTTGTTGTTCAGAGTGAATGTTGTTTGCTGGTTACTTTTAACTGCGATACACTTTTTTTTGCTGCGTTTATTCGTAAACCAAATTCTTCGGGGCAGGTCATCAATCTTTCTCTGCATGTTGTCTTTCGTTGTGGAAAGTAGGACGATATCGTCAGCGTATTCTAAATCTTCGAGTTGCTGGTTTATTCTCCAGTTGATACCCATGTTTTGACCATTTGTATATGCAAGAATAACATCAAGGGTTGTGATAAAAAGGAGCGGAGAGAGAAGACATCCTTGTTTTACACCGCTTAATGTGTTGAATGGTTGACTGCTTTTCCCGAGGTGTAGTACACGCATCTTTGCATCGGTGTATTGGGCTTTTATTAGGTTAATTAGCTTCTGCGGAACGCCTTTACTTTCTAAAGCTCCCCATATTTTTCCTTTGTTTATCGCGTCAAAAGCCTTTTCAAAGTCGATAAACGTTAAGTATAGCGTTGGGTTATACTCGTTACATTGTTCTATTATGAGGCGTATACTGTTTATTTGGTCTACACAAGAGCGGTTGGGGCGGAAGCCGGCTTGTTATTTTCTGAGGTGCACATCCAAAGGCTCGAGCATACGGTTAAGTATTACCTTGTTAAATATCTTACATACAGAGGGTGTCAGTGCGATACCTCTCCAATTACTGCATGATTTTAAATCTCCCTTTTTAGGTATTTTAATTATAATACTTTCTTTCCATTCCTGGGGAAAGGTGTCAGTCGTCCATATTTTTTGGAATAGAGGCAGTAATATTTCAGCGATGGTAATAGGCGCAGATTTGAAAAATTCGGCGGGTAGGTTATCAATGCCGGCAGCTCTTCCAGTTTTTAGTTGTGTAATGGCTTTTGCTATTTCATAGAGAGTGGGGGGATCTATGCAGATTGTTGTCAGTGGGGGTGGAGTTCTGGAATCGATTGCATCATCAGTTGTGATTGCATCATCACTTTGTGAGGAGTTTTCTGCGTTACAGGGATGGTTTAGGGTTTCCTCAAAATATTCCTTCCATCTTATAAGTTGTTCATCGATAGAAGTTAGCATATTTTCATTTTTATCTTTTATATGTATATTTGTGTTGGGTTTTTCACCGGAAAGTTTTCCGATCACGTTGAAAACGGTTGTTAGGTTACCTTGACTTGCAGCGTTTTCAGCTTCAGTGGCGAGGGTGTTGAAATAGTTTCTTTGACTTTCTTGATAAGGTTTGACAGTTTGGATTGCAGCTCGTTTTTACGAGAGGGGTCTTTTTCTGATAGCATCATTACTCTGGTTTTACGCCGTTTTTCCAGTACGCTCCAAAAGTCAGCTGACAGCTATTCTTTATTTTTCTTTTTGGAAAAACCAACAATTTCGTTAGCAGAGTCGCTGATAATAGCCTTAATCCTCGTCCATTCGTCATCTAAGTTAGAGCTTAGTTGAGAGATTGGTGGAATACTTTGATGTTTTTCAGCAATGCAAGAAACCAATCTCCTATTAGCGTCTTCGTCTTTCAGCTTGTTGACGTTGTAGGGTCGTCGATCTCGCCCTAATGTATACATATGTTTTATTTTATATGTTTATTGGGAAATTTAAACTATTGTCCTATTTTAACCCCTTATAACTCTTTTCCCCTCACTGCTGAAACAACAAATGAACAACATTTTATACGAACTTGGCTTATTTCACATTTATGTTTTCTTGAGAATATCAATTTACACAGATATCAATATAAAATAAAGAGTGGACAAAATTACACCAAAATCTTTTAAAAGGTAAGTAATACATAAATTGTAATAGTCGACTTTTCATTAAAAAAAAACTGAAATATTTGGACTTTTAAAAAATCATCAATTTTAAGGAAAAATCGTCAAATCGTCATTTTGCTATTTCCGGCACCAAAAATCGTCAATATGACGATAAATCGTCAAATCTGTCAGCCGTGTTTGTAGCCATAAAAATTAGAAATTAGTTTAATTTGACTATAACAGCAAATGTAGCACGGACAACAACCTGTAGCCTGTTGCCTTGTTGCCTTCAAAATAATCATTCTCATATAGACATGTGTATTCTATCATTGACATTTCGTAGCCGGTAGCTTGCTGTGGTGAATTTGTTTAATGCTTTTTATGTTATGTTTTTGATTTTAATTGTTTTTATATTTTTAAATAAAATAAATTCCAAATACATTTTTATGTTTTCTTTTAAAATTTTGGTACTTTTGTAGAAAAAAAGTTTTTCTTTTCGAAAAAAAGTTTTTTTCAGATTTAAGAAGTTTTTAAAAAATATATGTGGTAACGCTGCTTGTACATTAGTCTATTAGGGCCAATTTCACCAACCCTATTTAAATATCAATTCATGTTTAAATATCGATTTTCACTAATTTTTTTATGGAAAATTGACTTAAATATGAATTGATGTTTAAATAAGTTGGTGAAATTAGCCTTTAGTCAAGAGATTCCCGGTTCGACTCATCCCAAACACATTTAGTTTTAATCCATGGGTGAACATCATGCAGCAAATTTTTGCAAATCGAATTCTCGCGTATTCTTATTCTTTTTCATTTAGTCTTATCTGAGACAAATTTTTGCTTATCTTTTTACTCATTTTTCTCAAATGCACTGCGAGAATTTTATTATGTGTGCTGTTTATGTTAAAAAATGCGTTGTTCCTATGAAAATTAAAAATTCTTTTCTCTTACAAATTGGTTTTTAGTAGTTTTAAACTCAGAATTAAAGTGAATAATAATGACATTCATCCAAACACACACATACAATAACAAATATCACTGAAAATAAAATTTCAATCAACAATTTTTTTCTTTGATTCATTAAATTGCTTGATTGACTCTATTTTCAATAAACGTGCATACAATTTTATTTATCAATATTGCAAAAATCGCCATCACAGAAAATTCAAAAGATTTTTTTTTATTGAATCAACGATTTTCGTATTCAAATATGAAAATCATTTGTTTCTGTGTACTTTTATTGGACAAGGAACATTTGGTAATGAGTTTGTGTATAAAAAGCATAAGAATAAAAAATTTATATTTAATTACAGTGATGGGAAAGTTGGTACGATCGTACTTTTTTTGATACTATTTTTTTATACATTTGATACTCTCACGTTCAACTTAGAAATGCAGTCAGAAGACGCGTGCGCATGTATTTATTTTTACATATATACAACTAATGTTTTAAATCAGTTTAAATAAAATTTTAAAAAGTTCTAAGGGCAAAAATGTACTTTGGTTTAGCTAGTTTTCCACAAAAACATGTTTTATCAGCTAAAACCAACAGATTTGCACCACTTTTAATTGAAATGTTAAAATGGGGACTTTTGCAAAATAAATGGCAATAAATCTGGAACTTCTGGCTTAAACCAGAAGGCTGTCAAGAAATGTCTTATTAAGCCTAAGTCCTCCTCTAAAGATGTCGAAGCTTCAGAAAAAATTAAATGGACTATATATACATCGTTAATATTTCATTACAAAAATATAATGGACTATACAACGTGCAATCAGTAGTTTAGAAGTTCCAAATTTATTACAATTCATTTTGCCAAAGTTCCCACTGTGCAGTGAATAAAACTAAAACCACATTAGATGAAAACATGTTTCCCGATATATCGAGAGTAGTTTACGAAATTATGTCCATACCTAACTCCTCTGAAAGATTTTCTCTTACCAAAATCTAAAAACTTTAATATTTGCACCTACATACCGTTACCTTAATATAGAAAGGCCCAAAGTCATTAATTTTTTTCAAGGTTGGCAAACGGTATCGTAAAAATACCGATACCGATTCAAATACCGCTAAAATTAGATACCGGTATCGTTACCGATACCGAATTCCATTTCGATTAGAAAATACCGGTATACAGACTACCGTTTACGTCTATACCGGTACGTACCGGTATACCGATTCCGGCAAAAAAATAAATGATAGTTGCCAAATTTTTATTATGTATTACAACTTTTTTCACCATGAGACAACTGCTTTTTATCAGTTATATTTTTGTTTTTATTTCGACCATTGTGTTCGTTTTGCTGTACTATTCCAGATGCCAACCAATCCCATTTGTCAACCAATATTATTGGCATGTTCATAAAACATAGAATCTCAAGAAAAAATACCAAGGCCAAAACTAAAAATATTTAAAATGTTTTGTAATGGATACTATGGTTTCAAAAAATATAGCATAGATAAGAACCTTTGTTTTTCGTGCATTGTTTCGAAGTCAACTAAAATTAGCAGTTTCAATCCAACTTATTGAGCTGTAAACCATAATATGGGCAAAAATATATTTCAATTAACTTTCTTTCTTTGGCGTTGGTCTTGTTTATACACTTCGCCGTAATATATAAGGTTGGTAGAGAAGAAACTTCTAAACTTTTATATTTGAAGTTAAAGATTCCTCTCTTGAGATGAAAAAAAGTACTTTTTTGTACCAATTTTGTACTCTGTAGCTCGTTTCTGTATTTCTCGCATCGTAAAAGTTCCGCAAGAAACGAGGGAATCGTAACAAAAACATTGTAAATTGAAACAAAAAATGGCTTTTCTCACATAAGTGTTTCTGTATATTTACTTTGCGAGAACTACATATCTGTCATTTGAATAAATTTCCAGCAATTATTGGAAGGATGTGAAAAAGTGTTTCTGTAATATTTTGTGAAAACTTTCTCGCAAGAACTGTCAAAACAACTCGCATTTTGAATTGATGCGAGAACAACAAAATGTGAACAAAAACATATGAATTTTTGAATTTGTGTGTAAAAGTATAAAAATAATTTAGTCGAAAAGATATGCAAAGAATTGTTGAACTAAAATAATTATTAACGAGTCGATATGATAATGTTTATTAAGAATTTATTTTGTATTATATTCTTATGTAGAGACAATTGATAGAAAAAAAATTATTTCAAGCATTTTACATTCACTTTATATTCATTTTCATTATATTATTTTCATTTTCTTGTAAATTACTTAATTTTTTTGTTATTAAATAATATTTTTGTTACATTTTGTTGTCATTTGACACTTGATTACTGGAAATATTCCAGTGAAAACAGATTCAGTGCTGTCTGTTTTCACATTCAAATACAGAAACACTTTTTTCTCAGAAATTGAGAAGCGATGGAATTTTGTGTTTCACACTTCATGTGAGAAATTTTGCTATGCGAGAAATACAGAAACGAGCTACTGTGTTGATATAAATCTAATAAATTGTACTTTCATCATCTTGGAAGATTAAATACACCGAAAACGTATAAATAGAACGCGAAATACATCATACAGGTAGTTCTTTAACAAAAAGTCTCCTTAAAAAAATATTTAAAACAGTCCTTCGAATCACTCTTATTCAATTATGTTTTATAAACAAAGTTGTAAACAATATAGGTCCAGTACAAAAATATTGCCTAAGAACGTGTCAAAAGTAGAAAAGTGTCGAAAAAAACGAAAAAATTATATTTGGTGAAAAAATAAAGACATATATTTGAAATTTACTGAAACAAGATATATATGCTTCAAAAGGTCTTAGTCTCTTCTTTCTGTATCCGTTTATAAATTTAAAATCGGTTGATATTGAACTTAGTTAGAGGCTGATAAATGTCTACGGGTACGAAAAACCGGGTTTATACCTGTAACTCAAGATTTTGGAGGTGGAATATTTCAAATACAATTTTTATTGTTGTACTCGACAATACCTAGCCGAAAAATAGTAACACGTCCCAGGTATTTCGATTTCATCAAAATTTGTCACACAGTGTAATATATCAGTATAGACAAAACTTTTATTTTTACTATTTTGTTTAATTAACCAAAATGTATACTTTATATATGTAAAGTTTGAACTGCAGTCCCCTTGTTTCACTTTTTTAATAAATTATTTTCTAATAATAGTATAAATACATATATAGAAACAAATAAGTTTATACGCTTTTATACGAGTACATACATATGTATGTTAATGTAAAAATACTCCCTTTTTGAAGTACTTTAATAAAAAAAAGATTTTTTGTTATGTCCAATGCCTGAAATAATAAATTTATCAGTAATATCGGTATACCGGTATTATAAACTCGATAACGGTATGTACCGGTAATACCGATACCGAAATAAAAAAAATACCGATACCGCTACCGATACCGAAATTTAAAAAATAATTGTACCGGTATCAATACCGATACCGTTAATTTTTTCGGTTTCCAACCTTGATTTTTTTAATCGAGCTTTTTGAATTTTTTCGATACATTAGATGTTCCATCGAAATCTATAAAAAATAATGAGTTAGGGCCTTTCTATATTAAGGTAACTATATGTACATATCGATGTCTTAATATAAGAAAGGCGAATCTCGAATTTTTGTATTTTATAAGTAGCAAAAACTGAAGAAAATCTAGCATGCACATGCAGAAATATTTTTTTAAGTTGCCATAAGTCCTTGATTTTGAACTCTAACGTACTAAAATCTTCAAGGAGGATGCACTTATACGTTGTTTCCCAGAAAACGTTAAAAACGTGATTTCGAAAAAAAATTAGATACTCCTTTTTTATTTCCTTGTAAATGTATTTTATATAATTTTTTGTTAATTAAATTTGAATAAAATAAAGTAATAATTTTTGGTACTCTCGTCATCAAAAAAGTACTTAAAAAAATTTTATTTGGTACCGAAATGCAAATCTCATTTCCCATCACTGGTGTGAAAGCACAAAAGCTCTTTTGTAAAAGTTTGCACATTCTGCATATGGCTTGGACGTAGCTTATATAGACCATTAACTGATATGGGAGAACTGAC
Source organism: Tachina lurida (assembly GCA_944452675.1). Lineage (NCBI taxonomy): Eukaryota > Metazoa > Arthropoda > Insecta > Diptera > Tachinidae > Tachina > Tachina lurida. The sequence goes on from OX101754.1 coordinate 82,182,057, forward strand.
AGAAAATATATGCAGCTTCTGGTGTACAGTGCACAGTGAGGACTTGCAAAATAAGTGGTAATAAATCTGAAACTTTTGGCTTAAGCCAGAAGGCTGTTAAGACACATACATATGTGTTGTATTTACCCCTCTAAAGATGTCGAAGTTTCAGAAAAAATTACGTTAATTTTTCATACAAAAAATGATTTCATGCAAAAAATATGTGGCTTAGTATAAAAAAGGCGGTACTCGAATTTTTGATATTTTATAGGAGAACGAAAAAAATTCAAAATATGCGCTGTTATATGCACAAATATGCAAAATATGCAAGAATAAAATCAACAATTTTGTTACTTCAAAGTATTTTTATTCAAAGAGATATTTATTACAATGAACAATATTTAATATTTATTTATTTATATTTAATTTTCAAAAAGAAATGATATTCTATTGTCACATAAAACAAATGAATACATGGAAAATATGCGTTCAACATCAGTAGATGTAACAGGAGCGTATTTAAATGCGAATGGAGACCGCTCATGTCCATTTTCGTCCATGCTCTGACATGGATGCCCCAACATATGACTGAGCAACGATGTTCGCCATGAGATTCGCCGTCCGCAACCATTTACAATAGAAAGAAAAGGAACAGAACAAAATTGGTAAATATTCTATCTCCGTTGCGCTACCGCAAAATACTTTGATATGCCTGAACATGGACATCGCCCGTGTTCACCACAACAAAGAAGTTGATGAATTTTTCACAGTTGCTCTGCTGGCGTCATGTTCATGTCATGTCCAAGTTGATAGCTCGTTGATAGATCGAATATCTGCAAGCAAACAATCATAAGCCTCCGGTGGCTATAGTTTCAGTTCGATTTTGTGGTAGAGGTTATAGAAAGTAAAAGAAAAAAATTAATAACATGCAGACATACATGTGCAAGAAAAGGAAAGAAATATATTTTATGTGAATTTCTTCTACACCAGTTTGAGCTATATGAGTCGTTATAATGGGTGTTTTTTATTGAGGTATAGAACTTTAAGTTGGCATCACTTTTTTAACTGGCGGCCATTTTGTCAGCTGTCAAGTGATTAATATTTAGTTTGGCTTGCCATTTCATCATGAACAGGTTGACAAAAGAACAACGCTTGCAAATCGTGCAAATTTATTTCGAAAATAATGGTTCAGTTCGCGAAGTTTACCGCAAGCTCCGTCCATTTTATGGTCGACATAATCGTCCATCAGAGCAATTAATTCGTTTAACCATGGATCGTTTTCGCACTACGTTTACTCTATGTGATAATACGCATCCGCAGAGACGTCGAACAGTGCGCACCGAAGAAACAATTGCCGCTGTAGAGCAAAGTGTTGAAGAGGACCCGAATGAATCGATTCGCCACCGTGCACAGCAATTGGAGCTTTGTCCATCAACTTTATGGAAGATTTTGAAGATTTTGAATGTGGATGAGTTGTGGTTCCAACAAGACGGCGCTACATGTTACACAGCGCACGTCTCAATCGATTTATTGAAGGAAACATTCGATGAGCGCATAATTTCGCGGAATGGACCTGTCAATTGGCCACCAAGATCGTGTGATTTGACACCATTGGATTATTTTCTTTGGGCATATGTGAAGTCGCTCGTCTACGCCAACAAACCAGAAACGTAAGGGGACTTGGAAGCCAACATTCGTGGCGTTATTGCCAACATACGGCCCCATATGCTCGAAAAAGTGGTTGAAAATTGGACCTGTAGAATTGGCTTTATTCGAGCCAGCCGCGGCGGCCACATGCCCGAAATCATATTTAAACATTAATGGCATAAAATTATCCTTCCAATAAAGCCAAATTGATGGACATTAAAACGATTTTCTTGTGTTTTATTTCAATTCGAAGTTCTATACCTCTAAAAAAACACCCTGTATTTAATTACAAAAGAAATAATTAGTTTTATATACCAGAAAAAAATTAAGTTTTCCAGCTCTGGAGCTATGTATTTTATTTTTCTAATTTCTATGCCAAACTATTTCATTCTAAGTCATAAAGTATATAAAACATGTAAACAAAAAGAAAAAACTAACTTGACCTAGTTACTTTTGTAAAAAAACAATAAATTTACCTACCCTGGAATCAACCTTTTAGATTTTTCTAATTTAAAAAATTAATAAAGTGCCTTAAATGAACAAAGAAATAAAAAAAATTAATTTTATACTCTAATATTTAAAAAAAATCAAAGGTTCCATCTTTGGAGCTGTAATTTTCAGTTTTCAAATTTTATACGCCAAAGTTTTCTTTCAGAAGCATAAAATATATTCAATTTATAAAGGAAAAGAATAAAATTTTTAGAACTATTTAATTTCACATAACACAAAAAGTGTAAGTTTTCCAACCCTGGAATCATAATTTAGGATTTTTCTAATTCCTTATACCAATCTAATTCTTTAAAAAATACATAAAATATGTTAAGTGAACGAAGCAAAAACGAAATAAGAAAAAACTTAGTTTCGTTTAATTCCTTTAATATTAAAAAATTCAGTAAAGTGCGACTTTGACTCGCGCACGAAGGGTACCGTACATTCGGTTCTGAGCATTTTTTAATGTGGCTTTTTTGATTTTTTGAAGTTTTTTTTTTTCAGTTTAAACAATTTTTTCAGTTTTGTCGCTTTTTTCTCATTTTGGCGATTTTTTCTGTTTTTGGGTTTTTTTTCATTTTTGGCGATTTTTTTCATGTTGGCGAATTTTTTTTCATTTTGGCGATTTTTTTCTGTTTTTAGGACTTTTTTTATTTTGGAGATTTTTTTAATTTTGGCGACTTTTTTTCATTTTGGCGATTTTTTCCTGTTTTTGAGGTTTTTTTCATTTTTGCGATTTTTTTCTGTTTTTTGGGGTTTTTTTCGTTTTGGCGTTTTTTTTTCATTTTGGCGATTTTTTATCATTTTGTGACTTTTTTCTGTTTTTGGGGGCTTATTTTTATATTGGAGATTTTTTTCATTTTGGCGATTTTTTTTTCTGTTTTTTTTGTTTTTTTTTTTTATTTTGGAGATTTTTTTCATTTTGGCGTTTTTTTTTATTTTGGCGATTTTTTCCTGTTTTTTGGGTTTTTTTTTCATTTTAGTGACTTTTTTCTTTTTTTTTGGATTTTTTTCGTTTTGGCGATTTTTTTTTTCATTTTGGCGATTTTATTTCATTTTGGGGTTATTTTTCATTTTGGTGATTTTCTTTCATTTTGGCGTTTTTTTCATTTTAGCAATTTTTCCGGTTATTCGCGATTTATTTTAGTCTTAGACATTTTTTTTTGTAATTTGGTGCTTTTTTTTCGTTTTGGCGATTTTTTTTTGTTTTTGGCGATTTTTTTTCGGTTTGGCGATTTTATAATTGTTTGATTTTTTAGTTTTACCGTTTTTGAAAATTTCAAGAGTTTTGCTCTTACGGTTTCCAAGATACAGCAAGTTGTCAAAATTGCATAGTCAAAAGTGCATTAACTGATGGAACACCATTTAATTAAAATTTTTTGAAATTTTAGTGTTAATTTTTGTAGTCTGTATAAAAATACACTAACCTTACAAATTTCAAGTGTATATACATACATACATACAATTATATGTATATTACATGGGATTTTAAAATTTTTCGTTGCTCGTTTTGGAACACCCTCTAATTTCCAATTCTCATGTATTTGTTGTTGTAGCGGCCAAAGGTCTACACACTGTGTCCAAATTTCATGTCTGTAGCTCTTACGGTTCTCGAGAAAATACTAATATAGTTTTAGACATAGTTAATTTTACATAACACAAAAAGTTAAAGTTTTCCAACCCTGGAAACGTCTTTTTAATTTTTTTATATTTTTTTAATTTAAAATTCCAATTTTAGTCGTATTGAAGTGTAAAATAAGTTCATTTATTAAAAAAAAAAATAAAAATTTGTTTTCGGTAGTTACTTTTATATGGCAAAATAAAGTTTAAGTTTTCCAGCTCTGCAATCGTCTGCTCGATTTTGCTGAATTTCAATACCAATCTATTTTGGAAAATTTCTGACACACCAGTCCAAGAACGAAGTCTCTAGCTTTTCTGGGAGCTTCGGAAAACCGATTTCACGTACAGACAGACGGACAGACGGACATCGCTTATTCGTCTTCCCTATGCATAAGGATCCAGAATATATATATTATATGTATCGCTTATTGATATTATAGAAATTACAAACGGAATGACAAACCTATATATACCCTTTTACCATTTTTGTTGGTAAAGGGTATAAAAAGAATGAACCAACGGAAAAATAGAAATATTGTTGACTAGGCAAAGTATATTTTAAATCCAATAATTACACCAATTGCGGATGTTATTAATTTTGCAAGCAAACTATTAAAGCGTTTATATCCCAACAGAGAATATCAACTAGATTCCGATATTGAAAAAATTACAACAATTCTTTGCAGGAAGAATTGGAATCTGCTATCAAAAAAGCTCTAACAGATGTAAAGCAAAAACCCGATAATTTTAACGTTTTTCGACAAGAATTTATACTTAAAAAAAACGAACAGCAGAACAAGCAACATATTATTGCTTCACAATGAAATAAAAACAACAAAGGCTTCTTCAACTGAAATCTGGTAACTTCTGCAAAAAAAATAACATTTCGTTTAAACGACTCTACATTGAATGCTTTAACGTTTCTGAAATTTTATTACTTGGATAATTAAACAGTGATGAGCAGGGCTAATTTTTCTGGCTTTTTGCCAGAAAAAGCATTTTTTTTTGCATATTTTAGATTTTTTTGTAGAAAAATGCTTATTTTGGACCACCTTGCATAAAAAAGCTTATTTTTCAATCTGGCAACGCGATTAATATACAGGGTGTTTTTTTAGAGGTATAGAACTTCGAATTGAAATAAAACACAAGAAAATCGTTTTAATGTCCACCAATTTGGCTTTATTGGAAGGATAATTTTATGCCATTAATGTTTAAATATGATTTCGGGCATGTGGCCGCCGCGGCTGGCTCGAATAAAGCCAATTCTACAGGTCCAATTTTCAACCACTTTTTCGAGCATATGGGGCCGTATGTTGGCAATAACGCCACGAATGTTGGCTTCCAAGTCCCCTAACGTTTCTGGTTTGTTGGCGTAGACGAGCGACTTCACATATCTCCAAAGATATCAAATCACACGATCTTGGTGGCCAATTGACAGGTCCATTCCGCGAAATTATGCGCTCATCGAATGTTTCCTTCAATAAATCGATTGTGACGTGCGCTGTGTGGCATGTAGCGCCGTCTTGTTGGAACCACAACTCATCCACATTCATGCCATCCAATTCGGGAACAAAATAGTCGGTTATCATGGCTCTATACCGGTCTCCATTAACGGTAACTGACTCTCCAGCATTATTTCGGAAGAAGTATGGCCCAATGACTCCACCAGCCCATAGAGCACACCAAACAGTCAGTTTTTTTGGATGTAATGGCGTCTCAAGGGTCTCACGTGGATTCTCTTCACTCCAAATGCGGCAATTTTGCTTGTTGACGTAGCCATTCAACCAAAAATGAGCCTCATCACTGAACAAAATTTTGCGATGAAAATCAGCATCGAGATCAATCTCATTTTCGGCCCATACACCAAAATCACGACGCATTGCATGGTCTCACGGCTTTAATTCTTGCACAAGCTGGATCTTGTAAGGTCGCAAGCCAAGATCTTTGCGCAAAATCTTCCATAAAGTTGATGGACAAAGCTCCAATTGCTGTGCACGGTGGCGAATCGATTCATTCGGGTCCTCTTCAACACTTTGCTCTACAGCGGCAATTGTTTCTTCGGTGCGCACTGTTCGACGTCTCTGAGGATGCATATTATCACATAGAGTAAACGTAGTGCGAAAACGATCCATGGTTAACCGAATTAATTGCTCTGATGGACGATTATGTCGACCATAAAATGGACGGAGCTTGCGGTAAACTTCGCGAACTGAAACATTATTTTCGAAATAAATTTGCACGATTTGCAAGCGTTGTTCTTTTGTCAACCTGTTCATGATGAAATGGCAAACCAAACTAAATATTAATCACTTGACAGTTCCCATTTTAAATGGTATACATCGTGGTATTATGTAAACGTTTTATTCCTACAGGATTTTTTTGAAATTTGTTCAGCAGAAAGGAAAGGTATCAGGAAAATGAAACGGAACATGTCCTTTAATTTATCTTTAGCGATAAACTTTAGTTTTATCTCCAGTTACTAAAAATTAATAGTTATTATGCTGAGAGCACAATAAGCACAAACCTTCGTTTATACTTCAATTAGATTAGATATCCATCAAAAAATTAACCATGTATAAAAAATCTTGAGTAATGATTTTCCTAAAACATGAAATCTGTTTAACTGAAAAAAAATATTTTTGGTTATTTTTCTTACCGAAACTTTTTTTAAGCTCCAACCCTGTAACCATATTTCTGAGTTTCTTAATACTAATTTATTTCTTTATAAAATATAGAATTACCAAAGAAATAATTAGTTTTATATACCAGAAAAAATTTAAGTTTTTCAGCTCTGGAGCTATGTCTTTTATTTTTCTAATTTCTATGCCAAACTATTTCATTCTAAGTCATAAAGTGTATAAAACTTGTAAACAAAAAGAAAAAACTAACTTGACCTAGTTACTTTTGTAGAAAAAACAATTCATTTACCAACCCAGGAATCAACCTTTTAGATTTTTCTGATTTAAAAAATTAATAAAGTGTGTTAAGTCAACAAAGAAATAAAAAAAATTAATTTTAAATTTTAATATTTAAAAAAAAATCAAAGTTTCCATCTTTGGAGCTGTAATTTTAATTTTTCAAATTTTATACGCCAAACTTTTCTTTCAGAAGCATAAAATATATTCAATTTATAAAGGAAAAGAAAAAACTTTTTAGAACTATTTAATTTTACATAACACAAAAAGTGTAAGTTTTCCAAACCTGGAATCATAATTTAGGATTTTTCTAATTCCTTATACCAATCTAGTTCTTTAAAAAATACTTAAAATATATTAAGTGAACAAAGCAAAAACGAAATAAGAAAAAACTTAGTTTCATTTAATTCCTTTAATATTAAAAAATTCAGTAAAGTGAGACTTTGACTCGCGCACGAAGGGTTCCGCACATTCGGCTCTTAGCATTTTTTAATGTGGCTTTTTTGCTTTTTTGAAGTTTTTTTCAGTTTGGCGATTTTTTCTGTTTTTTTTTTGGGTTTATTTTCATTGCAAGATTTTTTTCATTTTGGCGATTTTTTTTCTGGTTTTGGGGCTTTTTTTCCTTTTTAGCGATTTTTTCTGTTTTTTGGGGTTTTTTTATTTTTGTAATTTGGTGCTTTTTTCATTTTGGCGATTTTTTTGTTTTTGGCGATTTTTTTCGGTTTGGCGATTTTATAATTTTTTGATTTTTTAAGAGTTTTGCTCTTACGGTTTCCAAGATACAGCAAGTTGTCAAAATTGCATTAACTGATGGAACACCCTTTAATTTAAATTTTTTGAAATTTTAGTGCTAATTTTTGTAGTCTGTATAAAAATACACTAACCTTACAAATTTCAAGTGTATATACATACATACGTACATACAAATTTATGTATATTATTTGGGATTTTAACATTTTTCGATGCTCGTTTTGGTACACCCTTTATTTTCCAAATCTCATGTATTTGTTGTTGTAGCGGCCAAAGGTCTACACACTGTGTCCAAATTTCAGGTCTGTAGCTCTTACGGTTCTCGAGAAAATGCCCTGCATAGTTTTAGACATAGTTAATTTTCCATAACACAAAAAGTTAAAGTTTTCCAACCCTGGAAACGTCTTTTTACTTTTTTTATATTTTTTTCATTTAAAATTCCTTTTTTTGTCGTACTGAAGTGTAAAATAAATTTATTTATTAAAAAAAAAATAAAAATTTGTTTTCGGTAGTTACTTTTATATGGCAAAATGAAGTTTAAGCTTTCCAACTCTGCAATCGTCTGCTCGATTTTGCTGAATTTCAATACCAATCTAAGTTGGACTATTTCTGATACACCAGTCCAAGAACGAAGTCTCTAGCTTTTCTGGGAGCTTCGGAAAACCGATTTCACGTACACCGGACGGACGGACAGACGGACATCGCTTATTCTTCTTCGCTATTCATAAGGACCCAGAATATATATATTTTTTTGGTCGCAAATTAAAATTATGGAAATTACACACGGAATGACAAACCTATATATACCCTTTTCCATTTTTGGTAAAGGGTATAACAAGTTAATTTACTTGGTATGGAGGTGCAATACTAAGACTATTTTAGAGTTATTAAATAGCAGCACGGTTTTTGAACATCTCGAGAGCGAGTAAACAAGCCCCAATATTTTGGTATTGTATTGACGTGACTGAAATAAGAGTGAATGTAAAATATATCTTAACCACAGAGTGTAGAGTAAAATATTAAACTATTGCTAATATCGAAAATAAAATAATTGAATCAAATTCTTTAATCGAAAAATACTGAAAGGTCACTCACTATTAATTGCTTTAGAGAAAAAAATTATAAATTTTTCATGAAACAAATATGTATGGATGTGTATGTATACTATATATATGTACGTACGTTGGTAAAGGGTATATAAGATTCGGCACAGCCGAATATATCACTCTTACTTGTTTTAATATAGTATGTATATCAGCAACTTTTGACTTATACCTGTATATAAATTATCTAGTTTTTGGTATAGAAACTGTAGAGCACCTTCAGCTTGAATAATAGCATCTCAACGACAAATGGCCTCAACAGTAATTTTTATTAACAGTAATATTCTTTAAAGGAATTTAGAAACTCAAAGTTTATAGGATCAAATAATTGTGAGGCCGACAATTCTTGTAAACTTAAACTTTAAAAGCTTTTGAAACAACCGGTCATTGCTACAGACTGCTTGTAATGTATAGAAGTCTTCATAAAAACCGACGCTTTTTTGTCGGTTTTAGGTTTCAGTTTTTACGGGTTAAAAACCGCTATCAAATCGGTGTGAGCTATGTATGAGTGTATTAGTGTTTGAAAGAAGCAATACATAGGAATATGCTGATTTTTGTTTGTTTTATTTAACTTGATAATTGCTTTATTATGGTTCCGTACACCAAAGGTGAAAAGGAATCCTATTGTTTTCGCTACGCTGTCCGTCTGTCACAGGGTATTTTCTCGAGAACCGTAAGAGCTACTGACCTGAAATTTGGACACAGTGTGTGGACATTTGGCCGCTACAACAACAAATACATGAGAGTTAAAAATTAAAGGGTGTTCCAAAACGAGCAACGAAAAATGTAAAAATCCCATGTAATATACATATATATGTATGTACATATATACATACATACTAGTGATGTAACGAATGTCAATTTTTAATATTCGCGAACACGAATACGAATATTTGAAACGATATTCGCGAATGCGAATACGAATATTATATGTGCAATTTATAGACATTAAATTGGGGTCTGCAATATGAAATATTAAAAAAAATTTATGAAAAAGGACTTCATACTCCTGTTGGCGTACTTTAAAGTTAATAAAAACTACCCAAAATTTTAATGATCGTCATTAGATAATAATACAAAGCACAAATTTCTATAAAAAATTTAATAGATTTGTACAAACTAATAGTTTTAGCCATTTATTTAAATTTCGTTTAGGATTTATGCATTTATTTATTTAATTTGTTTGGAAAAATATTCGTATTCGTATTCGCCTCAATTTGGCGAATACGAATACGGGTACGAATATCTAAAAATGACCGAATATTCGACAATTCGAATACGAATACGAATATTCGTACATCACTAATACATACACTTGAAATTTGTAGTTAGTGTCAAGGTGTATTTAATCAGGTGGCAGCGTTACTTCAGCTGATAATTTTTTGCTCTATGTGCTTTGTAGCTAACGAATGTCAAAAACTTCGTTTTGTTTTGGTTTTGGAACAATTATTTTTGTGCTTTTGACATTCTTCGGTTCTTTACACAGCTATGGTTGCCGTATTTTTGTATTAAAAATCCTTACGCAGTCACCTGTATAATTACACCATGGTTAGTGTATTTTTATAATACGCACCAGTGATGGGAAATGAGATTTTCATTCCGGAACCAAATAAAATATTTTTGAGTACTTTTTTGATCCCGAGAGTACCAAAAATTATAATTTTTAATTTTATTAAAAAAATATATAAAACATTTGTTTACGAAGACATAAAAAAGGAACACATAGATACAAATCGTCAGTTGGTTACTGGTTTCCCGCAAAGTATATTAAAAATACATTATTACTGCGCAAACCAATAACCACCCGACGAAATGTTACTAAACCAAACTAAAATTTCATTGTCAACGTCCACTTTTGCGCTTAGAACTTGAAAGAATTTAAAGGCAAATTTTGTAAATAGAAACGTTTTTTTCGTTTTGAAATTTGTATGGAAAAAATATTTTTTGAAACGAATTTTCGTTATTTTTCATACAAATTTGAAACGTTTAGAAACGAAATTTTTTACAAAATATGCCTATTAATATAAACTTTTTAAAATTTTCTTTAAACTGATTTAAAACACATACATATGTATATACTCGTAAATATGTTCATAGATCTACTTCAGTGTCACAGAAAGTATCATTGAGTGAAATATGATTTTCGTTTATATTTAATTTTGTTTTATTTTTTATTTTTATAACTAACACAACCCACGAAGCGATTAGCTTGTCTGCGGAAAACACCCAGGGTCAATGGCGGGAATCGAACCAGGCTTGCCATTTTAGCACTTTTAGTGCTAGATTTAGCACTTTTTTTATTCGTTTAGCACTAAAGATTTTGAAAATAATGCTAAGTGCTAGTTTAGCACTTTCTTAAAACTATTTGGCATTTTTTGCACTTTTTTGTTTATAAATTTTCCACAGATAATTCCCTAAGACAAATTGCGAGCCAATTAATATTATATGTTTATCAAATTTATTTACCTTTATTAAGTGTTTAGTATGACAGGTATCATATAACTGAACCGCTCTGAGATACACATCTGGGTACAAATATATTAAAGTACACCATTTGAAATAATAAATTAATAAAACTTGTTTTAGTTTTATTCTTTTTAAGAGCTTATAGTGTTAATTAGGTTATTGATCAGCTGGAAGAAAGCTAAAGTCAACGCTAAAGTGAGCCCTAGAGTTTAGTTGTCTGTTATACGATTATGTTTCAGTAGAAAATAAATATATTTAATACCCTTAGGGCCATTATTACAACTTAAAGTTAGTTAAAAGTAGGATTTTGTCCGACGTATAAAACGCTATTCATTAGTATAAATTTAATTTAAATTACCAGAAGGATACATTTGCCTTTAACTAAGCGCTCACTTTAGGTTAAGCTAAAGTGGTACTGATGAACAACTTTTTATACGTCCGATAAAATCCTATTGTTAATTAACTTTAAGTTGTAATAAAGGCCGTTAAAGACTTTAAATTTATAAATTAAATATTCCAAGCTACCAATACATACAATGTTATTGAATATGTTATTGTTCACATCGTTTGGGTTACATAAAAAGGTATAATCTCGCACAATTTACGCAACATCATCGATATTATTGTCGGTTTTATCTTTACTATTGAATGATTGTTACAAGTCTTTCGAAAAAAATGGCGAAATTTTTCTCACACTAAAATACTTAACATAATAATAAGTATATGCATAATTTTCCCAACACATTACACAATATAATTCCATTTTCTTGGTTATGAAAAAATGTATTGTGTCGCCTATGAATATGATATACACGTTAACGATGATATAGAATACTAAAAATTCACAATTTTATTGCAAGTGATTTTAGCACTTTGTTGTGTGTGCTGTAGAACATTTTAGCACTTTTATTTCTGCAATCTAGCACTTTTCCTTTTATATCTTATGGCAACACTGAATCGAACCCACGACCTCTGGACTGAGAGGCTAGCATCCCTACCACTCAGCCACAATGGCAGTTTTTTTTAAATACATACATATCTTTACTAATAAATGTTTGTTCCATTTGTCGAAAAAGAAATTAAATTCTTGGCAAAAATATATGCATACGTGCATCTTCTAACTGCATTTGTAAGTTGGCAGTGAGAGTATCAAATGTGTTGGAGGAGTACTACGGTACTTTTTCATGCCAAATAGTATCAAAAAAAATACGATCGTACCAGGTTTCCCATCACTGATACACACTACAACAATTAAGGTAGAATTAGCCGAACGTCCACGCAAGCTAACGATACAGCTGATCGTTTTTGTTGATTGAAAACAATGCAAACGATTACCGAAATTTGATGTAACGTTGACGGCACGTCTCAACCTGTATAAAATAGAATTTCCTAACGTTGTTAAGTGACGTTTGTAAACCAGTGATGGCACTATTGCATGTTAAATGGAATGGGGGTATTTTGGCTCTGTTTTTCGGTACTTTTGTTAGTAATAATATCTGTGCGAAAAAAAAAACAACTTAAAATAATACATAAATATATACACGTGTATATATATACTTGTGTACATAAATATATATATATTTATATGAAATTTATTTGCTGGTGGTTCAGCGATGTCTATATGCATTTCATTGTTGCTGTAACAAATCGTCAGTAGACTTCAACCACACATTTTGAACAGTCACAAACCTCTTATCTTATGTACAGACTTTCAAAAACTATTTGAGAATTCACAAATAATAATATTTTTGAAAATCACAAAAGAAAAATAAGCATAGTAGGCTTAGTAACTTATACAAAACCCAGCAAATAATTTATATTCGATATGAATCTATTCTATTTTTCTACACCTTTATACAATTAGAAATCCTTTGGATAACAATAAAAGTAATTATAAGGCAAAATGAAAAATAAAATCTAAATTTAACATTTAAGAAATTTATTATTCGACATATTGTCAAGTTTATTTTAATTTGAAATTTATTTGCTGGTGGTTCAGCGATGTCTATATGCATTTCATTGTTGCTGTAACAAATCGTCAGTAGACTTCAACCACACATTTTGAACAGGCACAAACAATGAAATGCATATAGACATCGCTGAACCACCAGCAAATAAATTTCAAATTAAAATAAACTTGACAATATGTCGAATAATAAATTTCTTATATTTATATGTAAATATGTATATAAGGAAGAAATATGCATATATGTATGTAAATATGTATGGGTGAGATGTATAAAAAAATTTAAATGGTATCAAAACCTCTTATTGTTTATGCAAATATGTAAAAATTATTTCATTTGTAACACACATATCGTTGGTCACAAATAGAAGTGTCTTATTAACTCGAATAATTGAATTTTACCGGAGAAGGAAACACATACATAATAATAAACAGTACAACTGCTTTGTTAAACTGCTTGTAAAAGTGTTATTTTTCACTATTGCAATACATTTTTGTGACGGGGTATATTTGTATGAAATGTATTGGAAACACTGAAAAGCTCAATTCCATGAAAATACGTGTTAGAGCCTTTCTACTTGTGACCATGACATATATTTTTATGTATATGCTACAATACAGGTTTAGTACCATTTACATAGTTTATGTACTTTTCCTTCGCTACAGTCACCATTTGAACTTTTTAATACCCATCACTGTTTTGTGAACAGCTGTACTTTTTTCATATTAAAACAACAAAACAAAGTAAAACGTACGCACGTTTTTAAACGTTCTATAAGTGCACAAACGTGCTAATGGTACGGTAAAGTACGGTACAGCAACGTTCGGCTAACACAGCCTTTAACACTAAAATTTAAATTAAAGGGTGGTGCATCAGTTAATGCAATTTTGACTATGTAATTTTAACAACTTGCTGTATCTTGAAAATCGTAAGAGCAAAACTCTTGAAATTTTCAAAAACGGTAAAACTAAATATTATAAAATCGCCAAACCGAAAAAATCGTCAAAAACAAAACAAAAATCGCCAAAACGAAAAAAGGACCAAATTAAAAAAAATCTAGAACTAAAATAAATCGGGAAAAACCGGAAAAATCGCCAAAATGAAAAAAACACCAAAATGAAAAAAATCGCCAAAATTAAAAAAAAAACCCAAAAACCAGAAGAAAAATCGCCAAATCGGAAAAAAATTGCCAAAATGAAAAAATCCCAAAAACAGAAAAGGTTGTTAAAATAAAAAAATCGCCAAACGAGAAAAAAGCGACAAAACTAAAAAAAGAATTTATAATATATTATAACATATCTTCATTACGTACTGTTGCCTTACACTGAAGCTGGTGCACGACAATTGGGTAACAATCTCCATCTCATGCAAATTATTATGGATGGAGATTTTAATACAAATTTTGCAAACCCACAGTCGCAAGCTTTATCAAAATTTTTATTTGACGTTTTCCTCTTGCATATGAGCAATTCTCCACAAACCCCCACAACTAATAATTCCACTACTATACATACATGCAGTTTTCCTTACAGTAGACTCAAAAATTTATACATCTTATTTTAGTTACCATAAGCCAATATTAAAAAAAATGTCATTACTAGATGTTTACACATCTCCCCTGTGATCGGACTCACATTGCTTCTTTTTTTAATTTACTGACTACCACGTGATTTAAAAAAGTCAACTTTAAGTTAGCTGAAAGTAATGTATTGTGAGACACTTGACTACCGCCTATCGCAATGTTAAAATAGTCAGTTGAGTACATTGAAAAGTAATCCCAGTGTCAGTTAGTACTATTTGCGAAATAGTTAGCTCAAACTTAGTTTAAAGTTAACGTAATTTCCGACAGGGTATGCAATCTCTATTTCCAAAATAAAACAGTTTCCTTTTTTTAATTGCTTATGGCCTCTTTCACCATTACGAAACGAAACTTTCAACTGAAAATTTTTATATTATATTATATATAAACAAAAACAAATTTTCATAAAATAAGAAACACGAAAAAGCATGCATGTTTAATTTTTTATCTCACTGTAGTTGTTTTAAAACGGTAATAGCATTAAATTTGTTTTTATTGTTAATAATTTTGTTATTTGTTCTACTTTGCTTCTTTCTTAAGCACGCTTCATGTTTTTACTCCAATTGTTTTACTGTTCACTTCACATTCTCTCAAAAAGAAATTTTTAGTTGTTCCTTGTTTTTTGTGGTACACATCACGTAATAACTTTAAAAAATTGTTTTTCTTTTAACAAGCATGCACAGTAATAAAATTTGATCGCTTGAACTTTAATCCATCTTTCGCAACCCATTTTTAAAAAAAACGCGATTTTTTTGTTTGTGCACATTTTAAGTTTGATCAAATTTTCGAGGTTGAACGTTCATAAATCATGACGGTAGGTATTTAAAAATGTCTATATCGTTGTCTTAAATGAAAAAACTTTGGTTGTGATTTTTGTGTATCTATTTTGCTGTTATTAAAAACCGACGGAACATGTCCTTTAATTTATCTTTAGCGATAAATTTTATTTTTATCTCCATTTACTAAAAATTTATAGTTATTGTGCTGAGAGCACAATAAGCACAAACCTTCGTTTATACTTCAATTAGATTAGATATCCATAAAAAAATAAACATGTATACAAAATCTTGAGTAATGATTTCTAAAACATGAAATCTGTTTACCTGAAAAAAAAATATTTTTGGTTATTTTTTTTTACCGAAACTTTTTTTAATCTCCAACCCTGGAACCATATTTCTGAGTTTCTTAATACTAATTTATTATTTATAAAATATATAATATATGTAATGGCCAAAGAAATAATTAGTTTTATATACCAGAAAAAATTTCAGTTTTCCAGTCTGGAGCTGTGTATTTTATTTTTCTAATTTCTAATTTTTTTGTTTGTGCACATTTTAAGTTTGATCAAATTTTCGAGGTTGAACGTTCATAAATCATGACGGTAGGTATTTAAAAATGTCTATATCGTTGTCTTAAATGAAAAAACTTTGGTTGTGATTTTTGTGTATCTATTTTGCTGTTATTAAAAACCGATGTTAAAAACTCGGGTGAATGATATATTTTGGTATAACAAACAATTTTGAATTTTTTCTTGGATGCATGGTTTTCCATTTAAGCAGACGATATGCACAACCTTAACATTCTATAAAATCTTAATAAATTATGGATCAAGAAGTGTTAAATATAGCGGATGTAATAAATTTTTAAAATTTCATAAAAATTAAATATAAGTTATAAGAAAATTTGTTCACGGGAAAAGAAAAACTCTAATAACAATGGACGATGCAAAACTCATCACTTTAGTGGAAAACTGTGACCGTTCTGGTCCGAAACAGCTGGAGGGTTATTATGTAATTCGATTCGAAACGAAAAATGTTCGAATTTGTATGTTATTAACATTGCAATTCGGACACATTTCCGTTCGATTCGGATTACATAATAACTCCCCTGATAATTTATTACAGAAAAAGGAACTATTAAAATTTAGAAACAGAACGGCAGCAACAGAAAGTAAAGACTAATGAAGTCTTAAGGAGCTACAGTAGGTTACGTATAACTGAACATAAATAGTTCTTTTGTATTAAATTTTTTAAAGTGACTACTTGTGCAGCAAAAAATATCGATATTTTCGAAAAATATATATCGATACTGTTCAAAAATATCGATACGATATATATCGATACATTTTTTTCATTTGCACATCTCTAGTCATTATTGCAAACGACAAAATTTATAGACAAAAATTACGATTGTCGGATCGTTAAAAGTTACTAATCGCACCACAGGTCACTTGGGTCCAATGCAATGATCCATTTGTGCTACCTGTTAGTTGAAGAGAAGATAGTGAGAGAGGGTGATAGGGAAGGGGTAGTGATAGAAAATACAGGTAGGTGAAGGAAGAGATAGAGGAAAGCTTCATTCTTTTACAACTCTGCTTTTTTGCACGCTTATTTGCAGTGCAAATAATTTAACGCCTCTAGTGTTAAATGAGGCGTAAAAAATTTTATAGCTGTGTTTATTAGTAGCCATTTTATTGGATATTTTACTTCGTCGATGATTCTGCTACACAATACCGACGAAGGAGGGCGCTCTGATGTTACATTAGGATTAGTATCTGCTGAAGTCGGTATAGATAGTTCAGTGACCAGTGACTATGCCTTTATCAACAGAACTTTCCTACAACAACTTGATACAAAGGGACTAATGCACGTCAGAAAAATGCGTAGAGTTGTTATTTTAATGACTGTTGGAGGCCGAGTTCGAACCCACGACCTTCGGTCTTGTAGTCAACGTGCTAACTACTTCCGCCAACGCCATTATTAAATGTAAGTGTAAGAAAGAAAGAATTCCTTCGACACCGATAAACAAGCAGTAAAATCTTCATAAAATTTTTTAATATAAAATAAAAAACTGAGCTGTTCAAATTTCTTCTAATTAATTCTTCTACGAGAAAAATTATTGCTCTGTTTTTTGAAATTTTTGAAACTGAAATTAGATCAGCGAGGCATTTAGTCAAAAGTATTAATAGGTGTATCAGACTTACTGAGTTTAATCACTATAACATAAGAAAGTGGAATACTTTGTATAAGTATCAATGATTGCAATAATCATGCAAGTGTAGTGAAATCTTTAAGCTCATAGAGGCTGCAAAAAACTTTGAGTTAACAATACTTTAAAGTATTATAAAACGACGCTATTATTTACACTGAAAGGAAACCCTTCATTCAGACAATGAAATTCTTCATTGTATTAATGAAATGTTTCATTAAAAGACAGCTAATGAAGCCCTTCATTGGATCAATGAAGAATGTTTCATTGTATGTATTTATGAAGTTAACTTTGGCGGCTATGTCATAAATAGAATGAAACTATTTCATTAGTTCAATGAAATAGTATACTGTAAGAATCGTTCTAAAAAATTCTAAAGAAGAATGAGAAAAAAAGCAAGGGAAATTCTTAATAAAAATACTATAAAATTGTTTACTAATTGTGATAACAGTCGTCAATTAGTATTTATATGATATCTTATAGTGTTTTTACACTGACTTGGTTGTAATAAATGTTGGTTTTAACGCTAAAACCAACTGTTAAAACCTGGTTTTACCATACAAATTGTTTTTGTTAAATCCAACTTACAACCATTTCTGACTTGGTTTTAATTTGGTTTTATGAAATGCAACAATGTCCTTGCTGTGGTAAATTCAGTGCTGCCAAGTTAAAATTACTGGCAGCAGCTGATAATGTTTATGCCATTGAATAACAATAGATGTCGCTTGAAAGATTTTCAACTTCAAAATGGATGCGGCAGCAACAATAATCAAAAAATTATGGTAAAAAAAAGAGTTTTTTGAAAGGAAAACAACGAAAATATTTTCATTGACCTCTGGAAAGTGAAAATAGACGATGTGATTGACATCGATCCGCCGATAAAAAAGTTTTATTTTGTGATTTTTATATACAATAACTTGATTTCCAATCACTTCATCACTTTGTATTACTAGTTCCATAATTTTAAAACATTTATTTACAAAATATAAAATAATTTATATTTTAGAGCGCATTGTAAAGTTTCTAAGTTTTTCATACAAACAAAACAGTTGTTGTACAGTTTGTCAAATAAGTGTTATAAAAAGCAGAAAAAAATACAACAACAAACACACGCATTTCTGCAGGAGATTTATTTTATTTTGAGCAAAGTTATTAGACATTCTGTGAGTTAAAACCTGAATTTAACAAACTTGCAGTGTGAATGCAAAATCAGCTGTTTATGGTTTTAACGTTGAAACCAGGTTTTAACTTGCAGTGTGAAAACACTATTACTGTGTAATAATGTATATTCTATTTGCTTGAATTCAATTAAAAATTCTTTAAAATTTGTCTTAGAACTGCTTTTGTATTAACTTTTATTAAAAAAAAATGCTTGTACATATTAATAAAAAAATGGAAATTTCACCAACAAATTAACGTAACGGGAAGTGCAAATGTCTGGGAAATCCCAAACCCTAATGCTTACATACAGGCATGCATACCTACATATATGTAGATATCAACCCAAATAAGTGCGCAAAGCGATCAAACAAATGTGCTGTAGATATTCGTATCAATACCAGCGTTGCCACAACCAAAATATTTTTGTAACCAAGCTATGAAAAAAAAGAAACCAAAGGAGAAAAAAGTGACCAAAATTTTTTATGTATTTAATATATGAGTACTTACTTATTTGTACATCAGTTAAGAAAGAAATCTGTGACAGTATGTAATAATCGCTTAAGTCCTCTTAATCAAAAAACTGTTTTTGGGACGTTTTCACGCAAAACTATTAAAAGGCTCCAACGCAAGATTAAACTCTTGTGTGATCCTTTCTTTGCACATGCAAAATTTCAAGCTTAATTAACTTTCGCTTAATTACCCAGAAATATTTTACCCTAAAATGAAATTTCCCTTAAAATCTCCTCGTTTATTTACCCAAAACTTCCTAAGTACATATTTATGCAATTCTGTAATCGAATATATCCACCTTATGTATTTATTTTTTGTAATATGAACTGTTTTTGTTATTTAATAAAATAATTATTCCAAGTAATAATGTACTAAATACCACAGTGAGTTCGTATAAATGCATTTCTAAAGGTATTTAAGCGTATTCTCATAATTGCCCTTATAATTACCCCAAAAGTCATGACATTTTTGATGAGGCAATTAGCCGGGGTTTACTGTATAACCATTATAAAATCATATAATAGTAGCTATTACATTTAAATTTTTAATTCAGCTTCATAATTGTATTGAGCCTTATTTTCGATATTTATTGTAAGTGACATGTAATCGAAAAATATACTTTTTTATTTAAATTAAAATTTTATGGGCCTATACATAGTTTAGAACTATCAAAATCCCAAAAATTTGATAACTTTTAAGATACGGGCTGTAAAATTTTATCGTAAGCGACAATTTACGTATGTAAACAAAGTTGAATATTATAAAATTAATCTTCTCCTGAAAACTAAGATTTTTGTCGGTTTCAAATAATACACTAAAGGTATTCATTTCAGTTTTTTTCTGTTGGAAAAACGGAAAAATGTAATTTTTCTTACAACAAACACAGGGAAAAAAATTCCACCAAAAGTTGAATTTAAAATTTTTTTTTACCTGTGTTTGTTGTAAGAAAAATTACATTTTATTATCAGAAAAATTAAACGGAACATGTCCTTTAATTTATCTTTAGCGATAAATTTTATTTTTATCTCCATTTACTAAAAATTTATAGTTATTGTGCTGAGAGCACAATAAGCACAAACCTTCGTTTATACTTCAATTAGATTAGATATCCATAAAAAAATAAACATGTATACAAAATCTTGAGTAATGATTTCTAAAACATGAAATCTGTTTACCTGAAAAAAAAATATTTTTGGTTATTTTTTTTTACCGAAACTTTTTTTAATCTCCAACCCTGGAACCATATTTCTGAGTTTCTTAATACTAATTTATTATTTATAAAACATATAATATATGTAATGGCCAAAGAAATAATTAGTTTTATATACCAGAAAAAATTTCAGTTTTCCAGTCTGGAGCTATGTATTTTATTTTTCTAATTTCTATGCCAAACTATTTCATTCTAAGTCATAAAGTATATAAAACTTGTAAGCAAAAAGAAAAAACTAACTTGACCTAGTTACTTTAAAAAAAAAAACAATAAATTTACCAACCCTGGAATCAACTTTTTAGATTTTTCTGATTTAAAAAATTAATAAAGTGTGTTAAGTGAACAAAGAAATATAAAAAAATTCAAAGTTTCCATTTTTGGAGCTGCAATTTTAATTTTTATAATTTTATACGCCAATTTTTTCTTTCAGAAGCATAAAATATATTCAATTTATAAAGGAAAAATAATTATTGAGACCTATTTAATTTTACATGACTTTTTTGATTTTTTGGAGTTATTTTCAGATTAAACGATTTTTTCAGTTTTGTCGGTTTTTTCTCGTTTCGGCGATTTTTTTTCTGTTTTTGGAGGTTTTTTTCAGTTTGGCGATTTTTTTCTGTTTTTGGGGTTTTTTTCATTTTGGAGATTTTTTCATTTTGGCAATTTTTTTTGTCATTTTGGCGATTTTTTCATTATGGCGTTTTTTTTTCATATTGGAAATTTTTTCTGTTATTGGGGTTTTTTCATTTTGGCGTTTTTTTTTTCATTTTGGCGATTTTTTTGCTTAGAATTTTTTTTCTTATGGCGATTTTTTTATGTTGGCAATTTTGTCCTGTTTTTGGAGGTTTTTTCATTTTGGCGAATTTTGTCTGTTTTTGGGGTTTTTTCGTTTTGGGGATTTTTTTTTAATTTTGGCAATTTTTTTTTTAATTTTGGCGATGTTTTTCTGTTTTTTTTGGGGTTTTTTTTTGTTTGGGCCTTTGAAGTTCTAGTATGAAATTGTGATTATTCGTAATATTTTCCCCAACGAATGTCTTCAATATTAGTATCATTTAAAAGCTTTGGAGAATATCTTTCAGGAGAAAATCTGCCGAAGGCCGGCAGTGCAGAAAATCGTTATTAGACAGGAAAACTTTGCCAGGCAGAAAGTCTTTATTAGGCTGCGCTGTGTAGGGAAACACCATGGTGGAGAAAATCCTTAAGCCCGGCCAAAGGCCGGCAGTACAGAAAATCGATATTAGACAGGAAAACTTTTCCAGGCAGAAAATATTTATTAGGCTGCGCCGTGTAGGGAAACACCATGGTGGAGAAAATCCTTAAGCCTGACCGAAGGCCGGCTATGCAGAAAATCATTATTAGACAGAAAAACTTTGCCAGGCAGAAAATCTTTATTAGGCTGCGCCGTGTATGGAAACACCATGGTGGAGAAAATGCTTAAGTCCGGCCGAAGGCTGTGTTAGTAAATACAAACATTCCTAAAATTTAATGTTTTCTTAAAGAGTCGCTAAAAAGTTTTTAAATGACACCAATATACAATTCAAAGGCCCATAACTCGGAAACTAAGCCTCGCCTACAATTTTTTACTTTAATATTTTTTCCTAATTTTTTAATTCTCAATCGGATACCATTTTTTTAGAGTTGCCCCTTAGCTTGATTTGTGCCCATTCCACCATATAATCACAATTTTATACCAGAACTTAAAAAGCCCATAACTCGGAAACTAAGGCTCGCCGCCAATTTTTTTATTTAATTTTTTCTTTTTATTTTTTAATTTTCTATCGGATACCAAATTTTTATTAACTTTGGAGTTATGTCACTAAACTTAATTTGTTCCTTATTTTGTTTAGAGCAAAAACAGAAATTAGCGACATAAAATTAAAATTTTTTAAAGTATTTTTTTGTTAAATTAAAGTAACTACATATTTTATATGTATGTATGTATGTATGTATGTTGCTTAAAAAATTAAATTTTAGTTTAAAAACATTCTATATGTAATTCTAATTTTATTATACATAATCTCTAAATTATTAGTTCAATAGTTCCTCAATTTACTCCTGTTTAGAAGCATTTTTTGTATACATTTCTATGCAAAGGTTTACCTAAACGATTTTTAATGGTAGAAATTGTTTTGCAAAATTTACTTCTACTTAAATCTTTGAGGTTTTTAAATTCTGGAACTTGCGATACTGCCCTATGTTCGTTATTTACTTGTTCTGTTTCCTTTTGAAAAAGTTTAACTGAAGCCAGTTAAAATAAAAGTTTTCAAAAAATAAAAGTAGTTTTTAAAACGGAAAGAACTCAATTAAAAAGTGTACTCAAAGGTTTGAAGGAATTAGTTGAATTTTTAGTTGAAAGGGCCAAAATAGCCTAGAGAGTACCACAGGGCCATCAAACAACCAAAAGTGCCACAAATGGCCCAATTGTGCCACATTTTGCATCACTGCTTCACACGACGAATTTACGCGGCGAACTCTTATCGACGAATTCGTCGACGTGGACGAAATTCGTCGTTCGTCCCAATTGTGTTCCTAGCATTATTCGTCTTCCCTATACATAAGGATCCAGAATATATATATTTTATGGGTCGCTTATTGATATTATAGAAATTACAAACGGAATGACAAACCTATACATACCCTTTTACCATTTTTTTGGTAAAGGGTATAAAAAAGTACACAAGTACACATTGGAAAAAAAGTAACCAATTTTGGTTACAAGTAACCAAAACGGCAACGCTGATCAATACATGTGCGCATAAAGCTATGTACAGACGATTGTCAGATATTACAATAACTATTGTACAATAACTACTGCCAATCAAAAATTGGCAGCAAAAGGTAGATTGCCAGTTCACACGGTTGTTCTGACATATTGTCAGAAGTTTATTTTAATTTGAAATTTATTTGCTGGTGGTTCAGCGTTGTCTATATGCATTTCATTGTTGCTGTAACAAATCATCAGTAGACTTCAACCACACATTTTGAACAGTCACAAACCTGACAAACTATTTGAGAATTCAGCAATAATAATATTTTTGAAAATCACAAAGAAAAATATGCGTAGTAGGCTAGAAACTTATACAAAACCCAGCAAATAATTTATATTCGATATGAATCTATTCTATTTTTCTACGCCTTTATACAATTAGATGATTTGTTACAGCAACAATAAAATGCATGTAGACAACGCGGAACCACCAGCAAATAAATTTCAAATTAAAATAAACTTCTGACAATATGTCGAATAATAAATTTCTTCAATGCTACATTTAGATTTTATTTTTCATTTTGCCTTATAATTACTTTTATTGTTATCCAATGGGTTTCTAATTGTATAAAGGTGTAGAAAAATAGAATAGATTCATATCGAATATAAATTATTTGCTGGGTTTTGTATAAGTGTTGATCATAGAAAGAATTCTCTTACTTACAATGACGCCACTTTCAGATGCATAAACTTCGCACATCTACAATTACGATCAAATAACGAAATATGGATATAAAATTAAATCATATCCATCAAGCCGTTTCTTGGCCAACAGTTGCCAACAATTTCACAACTGTTGAACTCAACAGCTACGTCTTGAATGCGACCAATGTGTTCACACGATTGTAAGATTTCTGACAATTTGTTGTCAGCTGCTATGCAATGGACCTACAATGCTTTTTCTGACAACGACGTCTGACGAAAATTGCCAAATCACACGGTTGTAAGAAATTTTAAACACATTTTACTGGTAATCTTGTAAGATCTGACAACCGTCTGTACATAGCATATAATGACGAGTATTACCAAAGAATATAAATCATATAGAATGCGCATCTCATACAAGCTAAAATTTTCTATGCGGGTATTTGCAGTCAGTGATGCCAACAATTCAGAGGCAAAACGAGCCAACCGAGTAGTCAAAAAGAGCTAAAGAGAGCTAAATTTAAAAATTTGAGATTTTTCCGTTTTAAATCTATGAATGTATTTATTATTCAATTTGTACTTCAAGATTTTTTAACATTAATAAAAATAATAGTAAGAAAAAATAAAAGATGCATTGCTAAAAACGGTGTTTATATGTACTGCAGCATATAATGCAAGATTTGCTTGCGCAATTTGCGTTTGTGTTGGAACTTCTGATATATCTGGCTAGGATAGCACAATATCTTTAAATGGAGCCAATACAGTTTTTATGCTTTCGAGTCTCCGAACTGTGAACTAAATCAAATCAAAATGCCAAAAATTTTATAACTTAAGATACGGATTCGTAAAGCAGCTCTGGGCGAGTCAACATCACGCGTCGTTGGCAATTATTTCTTAAATGCAACCAGGCCACTGTTGTTTATTGGCCTTCGAGAGTTTTGCGTCTCACCGCATGTGATTAATGGTTGGCGTCGGTTAACGGTATCACCGCGATATCCCGTTGGTTTCCATTAACCACATGCAAAAACAAAAACAATTATAAAAACAATCACCACAAAGGAGTGGATCTTGGAAACTCCTACTTCCTATACGAAGGTATAGGTCGTTCGCAGCAAACGAAGGAAGCTCCTACACAACAACAAAAAATTATCACCACAAAGGTGACACCATGGACTAAGTGTCCGAAGTCACCTTTTTTGACATACTACATAGTATGTCAGCACAACAGGAAGAAGAAGAAGAAGAACTTAAGATACGGGCTGTAAAATTTTATCGTAAGCGAAAATTAATTATGTAAAACAAATTTGAATATTATAAAAATAATCTTGTCTTCTAATTTAAATACCATATAAAAATTTTTAATTTTGTGTTAAAAAAATTAACCAAAATGGAAAAAAGTACACAAGTACACATTGGAAAAAAAAGTAACCAAAACGGCAACGCTGATCATAGCATACGCCGTCTATGAGACTGTAAAAAAGCAAAATAATAAAAATCAAACATAAATACACACCAGTGATGGGAAATGTGGCACAATTGTGCCATTTTTGGCACTATTAGATGTTAGCTGGCACTGCGGCACTCTCGCTCGTTTTCTGGCACTTTTTCTCAATTCGAGCCATAACCCTCAAAAAAGTTTAAGCGGCATATTTTTTCACATCGTTTTTTGACGAAAATCGATTATCTACGATCGTCACTAATCGATTTTCCTCAAAAAATTAAGTTGGAAAATTATGTTGCTTAAGTTTTTTTGCCGGTCGGTCAAGCGAACAGATAGACTGGAGGCGGAATGTATGGTGAACAGCGTGCTTGTTCACGTTGAAATAGCTTTATTTTTGTTTTGAGTAAACTATTGCTTTAATAGATCTTTTCTAAAATGATAATTAATATTTTCTGAGTATAGGAGGTTTAGCGCCCGTGGACTCTTCATATTTGAAAAAAATTTTAAAATTAGATCTAATTTGGGAACGTTTTGTTGTGATATTTATGGAATTCTCTATCTTTACAAAATAATGTATCATTCAAGGACCATATTATACTAGACGAACATCAAGTGCCAACATTTAAATTATATAGAAAGTGGTTTGGCACTATTAAAGTGATTTTGGCACTATTTAGAAGCAGATTCGGCACGAAATCAAGATTTCCAATTCCCATCACTGATACACACATGCTTTCGCTCTCAACAATGCGAGCGCAGCATACACTGCAGAAAGAAATGAGAGTGCGTATGCTGGACCGGTAGTACTCAGTGTGGCCACAACTAATAAAATTTTGAATGCTAAATGAGGCTTAAAATAATGCTAAATATGCTAAAGAAATATTTGAAAATGCTTAAATATAATGCTAAGAATCTGGAATGATTTTTTAATAATTTTACCGTTATAATTACGAATAAGTATTTTATTTAACTTAAATAACATAAACAAAGTTGATTCAAAAGTAAAAACAACAAAATTCAGGAACATACATAATACAATTGCTGAATTCATAAAACCTCTTGTATCTTTGCATGATTGTATTAAATATAATAGTGTAAAATTTGTTGTTGGTAATATTCATATAAAAATGAAACACATAAAAAAATTTACACTTTTATTTGATACGTTTTAATATATTAGCATGCCAGATATCAACATAATGGGAAAGACATTTAAAAAATACTTTTTGCATTAATAAATGTATTAAATTACTTTTTTCAGTTTTATTTTTCATTGTGTGTCCAGAAGCCGGATTCCGCAACGATGACTTTTGTAGTGTTCGATCCCGAAAAAAACATAATTTTGAATACTTCTTTTCTTCTTATTATTAGGTGTTTGACGTTTAAAATACATTAAAGCGGCTATTAGACGGTCATATTTGGCATATGAACCATGTCATCAAGTTTGCACTGAGTTTGACAGAAGATCTATTAAACAAGTATGATGGTATGATGACAAACACAAAAATTCAAAATTTTTGGAAAACCAAACCAAGCTGAAAAACACGAATTTTGCATTAACATAGCATTTTCAAATGCCAAATACGACAGCTTAATAGCCGCTTAAAACGTCTTATGTGTTTACACGGTTTCCATCATTATACATTTGTATAAAAATAACATAATACAATGAAATACATAAATTGACAGAGATTTTTACTTTTATAAATAGAAATTAGTATATAAAATCTATAAAATTAAAAATGCTAAATACCGCTAAGAAATTAGTACAAAAATGCTGAAAAAAATGCTAAATGCAAAATAAAAAATTTACTGCTAAATCAAAATACATAATGGTAAATTTAGCAGTGAAAATGCTAAAAGGGTCACACTGGTAGTACTGCAAATACCCGCATAGAAAATTTTAGCTTGTATGAGATGCGCATTCTATATGATTTACATATATTCTTTGGTATTACTATATGAACAATGTTACCAAATATGTAAGTATATATAAAAAAATCGTTGTGTATAAATTTAACAAATACCTAATTTATATTATGCATTTTATCATGGAATCTATTTCACGAAAGTTTTTCTATTTGCTCATAGCAACGTTATTAAAGAAAAACATATACATACATACATATAAAAAATGACGTAGCATGAATCTCTGAAGAATTTTTGACAAATTTGTTTGATCTGATTTGCTTCTCAAGTCAAAAATACATAATCCTCTATCCACATCGTTTTCGCGTGTTTTCTTGTGAGTTCGGATGTTAAAACACATGCTACACCGAATTTAGAAGAAAACAATTCTGCATAGAAATTGAAAACTATGAGTCAGCTTCAGACGCGTCATCAATATATGAGCAGCTACAAACATTACCATGTGAATCGGAATTATTACACTTTTTAGGAAGAGATGTTAGTTTCTATTTTCCGAGTCTTGTAAGAAGCGTGCCAGAATCCGGACCACAAAATTTAAGGGATGAAGTCGATCAGTCGACTTTAATGCAATAGTTAGGTGGAAAAACAATTCAAATAAGTATCCACATTTATCCAAATTAGCTTCAAAAGTATTAGCAATTCCAGACAGCAGCGCAGCTTCAGAGCGAGTTTTCTCTTCAGCTGGAAATATTTTAACAGAAAAGAGAAACAGAATAGAACCCAAAACTGTCGACAGCATCATTTTTTTAAACTCCTTATATAAAAAAAAATCGTTAAACCTATTAATATTTTGTTTTTGTTAACTCTTGTAATATTCCTTTTTGAACTGTAATAATTTTGCAATCAAAATGTTTCGATCTTTTAAATAATATATAAATATAAAAATAAAATAATATATATAAGTATATGTATATGTATGTAGGTTAGATACTATAATTTATTTTTAATTAAAAAATAATATAAAAAATATATAAACTTAAAAATAACCATAAAAGTTATAGCAAATCTCTTCCGCTGTTAAATGAAAATGAAAACTGACAGTTCTTCATACAAAACTTGCCGTTAAAGTCCCTGTTAATTTTTAATTGTACATTGTGAAAAGGGCCGTTATAATTAAAAAAATTACTTGGAAAAACAATAAACCATGTTTAGTTGGAAAACCTTGTTTAATAACTAACTGCCTTAAGTCTGTTAACCAGAGAGTGGACTATATTTCGTGCTGGATTTTCTCCAAACATTAAGCCATTCTTCTACTAATTCTGCTTTTAGGTCACATTTTTTTGAAATTGAGCGTTTTATCTCTAATTCCTCCCACACTGTAGGGCTTAGGCTTAACGACTCCCATTGGGGTGAAGATGAGTAAGTATATTCTTATTGAATTTTGTATTTAAATAGTTTAAAAAGTAAAACTAAAAAAAAAATTTTAACGGACTTCAAAAATTAGCACTAAAAAGCTAAAAATAATATACATATGTATATCTACCCAGTAAAAAAATTGGAAGTCATTCTAAAGGAACTACATTTTCATTGCTTCCAAAAAAGCGATATTTTTAATTTGCCGATAGTTAGCAGAAAACCAAGTGGAGGATTATTTTAGCCATACAAAACCTTGTAATTCCTCCATAGCTATAGAAAATACCAAGGTTGGCAAACGGTATCGTAAAAATACCGATACCGATTCAAATACCGCTAAAATTCGATTTCGGTTAGAAAATACCGGTATCCAGATTACCGTTTACGTCTATACCGGTACGTACCGGTATACCGATTCCGGCCAAAAAATAAATGATAGTTGAGTTGTAGTTGCCAAATTTTTATTATGTATTACAACTTTTTTGACCATGAGACAACTGCTTTTCATCAGTTGTATTTTGGTTTTTATTTCGACCATTGTGTTCGTTTTGCTTTACTATTCCAGACGCCAACCAATCCCATTTGTCAACCAATATTATTGGCATGTTCATAAAACATGGAATCTCAAGAAAAAATAGCAAGGCCAAAACTAAAAATATTTAAAATGTTTTTTAATGGATACTATGGTTTCAAAACATATAGCAAAGATAAGAACCTTTGTTTTTCGTGCATTGTTTCGAAGTCAACTAAAATTAGTTGTTATTCAGAATACCAAAAAAACAGTTGTTTAAAAGTTAAGTTGTTTCAGTTTCAATCCAACTTAGTTGAGCTGTAAAACGTAATATGTGCAAAAATTGCAAAAATATATTTCAATTAACTTTCTTTCTTTGGTGTTGGTCTTATTTACACACTTCACCGTAATATATAAGGTTGGTAGAGAAAAAACTTCTAAACTTTTATATTTGAAGTTAAAGACTCCTCTCTTGAGGTGAAGAAAAGTACTTTTAAAGTGAAGGAAGACATTTTGGCGACCACTGTTGTACCAATTTTGTACTCTGTGTTTATATACATATATTAAATTGTACTTTCATCATCCTGGAAGCTTAAATACACCAAAAGCGTATAAATAGAACGCGAAATACATCATACAGGAAGTTTTTTAACAAAAAGTCTTCTAACCAGGGACATAACAGTTATAAGAGAAATGACAAAAAGGTTATATTTAACAATTAAAATTGATGAATTCAAATATTGGTTATAATTAGGGCTAATTAAAATATGCAAATAAAAATTAAAAATATGCGCCAGGAATAGCACGAAAAAATTCAAAATTTGCATATGCAAAATATGCAAGAATAAAATCAACAATTTTGTTACTTCAAAGTATTTTTATTCAAAGAAATATTTATTACAATGAACAATAATGTGTTTTTTTTTAATTTTCAAAAAGAAATGATCTTCTATTGTCACATAAAACAAATGAATACATGGAAAATATGCGTTCAACATCAGTAGATGTAACAGGAACGTATTTAAATGCGAATGGAGACCGCTCATGTTCATGTTTCGTCCATGCTCTGACATGGATGCCCCAACATATGACTGAGCAACGATGTTCGCCATGAGATTCGCCGTCCGCAACCATTTACAATAGAAAGAAAAGGAACAGAACAAAATTGGTAAATATTCTATCTCTGTTGCGCTGCCGCAAAATACTTTGATATGCCTGAACATGGACATCGCCCGTGTTCACCACAACAAAGAAGTTGATGAATTTTTCACAGTTGCTCTGCTGGCGTCATGTTCATGTCATGTCCAAGTTGATAGCTCGTGGAGACGTAGGGTAACGAAAGGTATTTTTGAATCGAATATCTGCAAGCAAACAATCATAAGCCTCCGGCGGTTATAGTTTCAGTTCGATTTTGTGGTAGAAGTTATAGAAAGTAAAAGAAAAAAATTAATAACATGCAGACATACATGTGCAAGAAAAGGAAAGAAATATATTTTATGTGAATTTCTTCTACACTAGTTTGAGCTATATGAGTCGTTATATATTAATCTCGTTGCCAGATTGAAAAATAAGCTTTTTTATGCAAGGTGATCCAAAATAAGCATTTTTCTACAAAAAATCTAAAATATGCAAAAAAATGCTTTTTCTGGCAAAAAGCCAGAAAAATTAGCCCTGGTTATAACCAACGATTATCGTAAAATATATTTCATTTTGGTTATTGTAACCAATTAAAGTGAGAAATATTTTTTTTTTTGGCTACCAATAACTATTATTTAAATTATTTTAATTTTTTGGTTATTGCTACCTAAAATTATAGTACTTTAGGTGCAAATATGCAAAAAAAAAATTTACGAAAATGCAAAAATATGAGAAAATTATTCAACGGCTTCTATCTGTATCCGAAAACTATTTGCGAATTTTTGTAGTTTTTGCAATATGTGAAACGAAATTTTTTCGAGCATTTATTCTTTCAAAATTTAAGCCTTTAGTAATTATTTGCAAATTTTAGTAAGTTTTGCGAATCAGGTAATTTTTAATAAATCTTATTGCTCTTTTGCATTATTTTTGCAAATTAGGGGTGACTCAACCCAGTTACGTTATTGTCTGATAGAATAATTTTTTTAACTGTCTTTCCCTTTTTATAGTTCTGCCAAATTTTAATTAATCAGGGCAATTATGTAAAAAATTCCGCAGGAAATTTCTCCTAAGGAACAATCCCAACTAAATGCAAATGATAGGGAAAACAAAAAATTCTAATTGGAAAAGTGAGAAATCTCCAGCGGAATTTTTTACATAATTGCCTTAAATATCACACTTTGCTTTCATTTTAGCAAGTTATTGCAAATTTTCCTTATAATTCCTTATAATTTTACCTAAAGAATTTTAGGGCTTGTTTGCATTTTGTCTCCAATTTTCGCGATGAAGGTGATTTTAAGCCAAACCTTGCCTTTTTAGCATTTTACCGACTTTTAATCCATCTATTTATTTGATGTTAGCAATTTCGTATGCATTTGTATAATTTTGGCAATTTTTCCCATTTCTTGGAATTTCTTATGTCTTTAGGTATTTGTATGTAATTTTAGGTCTTGTTTGCTATTTTGCAATTTCACAATAAAAGTGGCTCTTCTCAATTCTTTATTTTTATTTGCAGTTTCAACTATTTTTAATAAGTATCATACTTTGATATCTTTTTGATGTTACCTAGTTTTTGCGAATTTTCGTCATTGTCGCAAATTTTTCCAAGTTTTTGGCGTTCCTTACAATTTTAAGGGTTTTTAATAAATTCTATCGCATTTTTTCGAATTTTCGCAGTTTTTTGCAAATGAGATTGCTTTGGTTCTTAAAATCTACTGAGTTTTTTTGTTTACAGTTCTTGCGGTTTTGGAAGTTTTTTTAACATATTCGCATTTTTAGCAAATTTTCGCAAGTTCTTGACGATTTTGGCGGTCTATATAATCAGTTTTGGAAGATTTTTTTGATTATTTTAATCCCTTGCGAATTAGTATATTTTTTGCAATAGTAATGTTTTAGTAGAAATTTGCAAAAGAAAAATACCCCATACTTAAACATAATTGGACATTTTGTCGAAAAAGAAAAGTAAAAAGCAAAATAATTAGTGTAAATACCTGAACTATTTTATTATGAAATTGATAAATATTTCTTATAAAAGATATTTAAATTTCTTGTCCTGCATCTTATACATTTAAAATACCGTTGTAAAGGTCGTGAGTAGGATGTGTAACTAGTATGTAGTAGTGTGTTTATAAGTGTATTTGTGAAGTCCTATAGCCCAATTATTATTTTTATCCAGCTGTACAGGGGGTCCAGCTTATAACTAGGCGTTCAAAGGAACTGCCAGAAAAAGTGAGAATTCAATAATTAAACTAGGCAAGTTATTGCCGGTTTGCGTTTAGAAATTAAAGTCTGATTTATTCAATAAATTTCCCTGCTTATATACTAGTTTTACAAATCTTAATTAGCCTTTCTAACCTACGTTTAATATTTACAATTATCTTTTGTTTCTTTCTTCATTATGACAATGGTAAGCATTATTTTAAACGACCAATCAAAAAAAAAGGGAATTTGTTAATTATCAATTTATATTGTGACTCAAAAGTATGTCACTCAATTTCTTGCATTTCAGCATTCTTATTATTTTGGGTTGTGTTTCAATGCTTGTGCATTGAACTGATATTACAGTAATGCAAGTAATTTCTGTTACAGTGCATTACTATAAATGTGGTACACTACACCCTCACCCTTAAGAGAAAAATTATGAAGTAATTTTTCTTACCATTCTCATAGTAAAGTTACAAAAAATGTTTTTAATGTATATGATAATGTATAAAAAAATATATAAATAAATTTATTTTGGTATATACTGTTTTCTTAAAGTGTAATCAAATTTTAAAATGTTATAAAATATGTTTGATTATTTTTGAGTCTAAATTAAAATTTATTTGCTTACAGATAAAATTTTGTTTAGTATTTACAGTTTATATTAATAGTATTCTTATGAATTTTATGTTTATTTACATATATAATTATTCTAGAATTTATATTTATAAATTTTTGTAGGGTTTCAAATTATTGTTGTGTATTTCTTTTGGTTTTCCTTCATATTCTATTGTAGTGTTTACACCGTTTCTACTTAATATTTTATAAGGTCCCTTGTATGGGCTTTGATTTTTCTTTCTATTTTCTACTTTAACTAGTACTAAATCTCCTATCTTTAAATTAAGTCTATTTTCATATTTATTGTTTATTATTCTATTTTCTTTTGCTTTTGTTGATAAGTCTCTAGCTCTTTTTAGTGTAAATTGTAATTTGTGTCGTAGTTCTTGTGCGTAGTCATCATAGTTATAAAATTTGGTATTGTTGTCTACAATATCAGATGGTAGGGATGGTAATTTTCCGTATACTAATTCATATGGCGAGTAGCCTGTGTCAATGTGTGGTGCCGTGTTATAGGCAAAAGTAAAATATGGAATCCACTTATCCCACTCATAATCATTTGCGGTTGTTAATAGAAATTCGTTAAGTACCCTGTGATTTCTTTCAATTGATCCTAGTGTTTCATGGTGATAAGGTGTTGAAAAATTTTGTTTTATTCCTAGTAATGAACATATGTTACTCATTATTTCATTTTTAAATTCTGTTCCTCTATCTGACTTAAGTACTTTAAATTGTCCGTATTTTAAAATAAATTGTTCAACAAGTGTTTTAGCTGTCGTAAGTGCATCTTTTGTCGGCATTGGGTGAGCACGACAAAATTTTGTCAGTTCGCACTGCATGGTTAAAATGCATCGGTAATCATTTGAAATACGAAGAGGTCCTACGGTGTCAATTGAAATTACTTCAAAACTATTGTTTGGTGTGTCTGTTAGTGTAAGGGGTTCCTTAATGTGTTTTGTTTGTTTATTTTTCGTACATTTGTCACAATATAACACAAATTTCTTTACCATTTTTGACATGTTTTTCCAAATATATTTTTGTTTTAACTTGATGATAGTTTTTCTAATTCCTAAGTGACCTGCGTGTGTGGCATTGTGGTATTCGTCAATTAGTTTGTATTGTAATATTGCATCTGTTGTTTTTATTGGGGCATTGTATATTAATATTTTTAGTTGAGGACTTTTGTTATTTATCTTTATCTTGGCATATGCTTCTTTTATTTCTTCTTTTGTATATATTTTAAATATTTCATCATTATTTGATAGCGCTAATTCTTTTATATTTTCTTTCTTCATTTTAGATATCAGTTTCCTCAGAATCGAATCTAGTTTCGCTGAGTTATCGCTGAATCTTGCTAGCTTATTAATTTCATTATTAATTTCATTATTTATATTTTGGGTATGTAACTTCTTCATAGTCGAATCTGGTTTCGATGAATTATCATTACATCCTATATTTATATTTTTGGTACGCAATTTCTTCATGATCGAATCTGGTTTCGATGAATTATCATTACGTCCTATGTGCACAATATTATTTTCAATAAATATATATTTTTCTTTTATATTTTCAAGCTTGTTAAATTTCAATTTCTTCATATTTTTGATGTCATTGATGGATATGCGTTCCCATATTTGAAGTTGATCAGGCTTCTGAGAATCATATTTGTCCATATTTCTTTCTGTTGCGCGCGCATTATTTTCATTTATATTATTGTTAGTTGCCTCATTGTTTTCTTTTATGTTTGCCTCATTAGTTTTATTTTTCATTGCCCTTGTAGTTACTAATAATTTTTTTTCTTTTTCATCGTTTTCTAATGGTATCATTTGTCTTAATATGTCAGAGTCAATTTTTATTCTTGAAAGTGCATCAGCATTAGTGTTCATTTTTCCTTTCTTATAAATAATTGTAAAATCATAATCACTTAAATCTAGTCTAATTCTTGTCATTTTAGATGAAGGATTCTTATGTGAAAAGAGTGAAATTAAAGGTCTGTGGTCTGTTACTACTATGAATTGTCTTCCATATAGATAAGGTTTAAAATGATTTATTCCCCAGTGTATTGCTAATAGTTCTTTTTCAATGACTGGTTTATTCATGTCATGTTTTTGTAATGCTTTACTTGCATATGAAATTGGTAAATCTTGTCCTATTTCTCCTTGTGATAGTACAGCACCTAACGCGTAGTTTGAAGCGTCAGTTGTTAGTATAAAAGGTTTTTCAAAATCTGGGTATTGCAATACAGGTGGGTTGATTAGTTTTTCTTTTAGTGTTTCGAAGGCATGTTGGCATTGTTCTGTCCATTTGAATTCTGTCGATTTCTTTAAAAGTGCGTTTAGATCTTTAGCGATGTCAGCAAAATTAGGTATGAATTTTCTGTAATAATTGCAAAATGCAATGAACCGTCTTACTTCGTCTGTGTTTTTAGGTATTGTATAATTTTTTATTGTTTCATATTTAGATGGGTCTGTCTTTACACCGTCTTTTGTTATTAAATGTCCCAAGTAAATCACTTCTGGTCTTAAAAAACAACATTTCTTTGGATTAATTTTTAGATTGTACTTTTGAAGTCTGTCCAGTACTTTTATTAAATTTTGGTTGTGATGGTTTAAGCTACATCCATATACTATTATGTCATCTACATAAAGAAATGCTTCGGATTCTAGTCCGGAAAGTGCTATTGTTAGCATTCGTTGAAAGCTGTTTGAAGAAATTTTTAGTCCGAAGGGGAGTCTTTTGAATTGATAGTGGCCTTGAGGCGTAGAAAATGCTGTAAGTGGTCTAGATTCTTCATTTAATTCAATCTGGTGAAATGAGCTTGTCATGTCTAGTGTAGAAAACCATTTGGCTCTACCAAGTTTGTCTAAAATATCTTCTAGTCTAGTTAGTGGAAATTTGTCGCTTATAATTTTGTCGTTCAGTTTTCTAAAGTCTACTACTAGTCTCCATTTCTTTTTGTCTTCCGTGTTCTTTTTGGGTACCAAGAGGAGTGGAGCATTATATGGGCTAATTGATGGTTCTATTATATTATTATCAAGCATTGTTTGTACTTGTTCGTTTATTATTTCAGTATGTGCATGAGGTAATCTGTAGTTTTTTATGTACACTGGTGTATTGTCAGACGTCGTGATGTTCTGTGTGTAAAAATTGTTGACGCTTAATTTTTCGTCTTCGAGGTGAAAAACATTTTGATATTTCCTAAAAATTTTTGTTAATTCTGTTTTTGCATAATTGTCATTATTATTTAATTGCAAGTCATTTATTATTTGTTCAAAACGTTTGGGGTTATTAACATTATTGTAATTTAATATTTCATAGTTTTTAAGTGTGTCAGTTTGGAGTTTAATGCCTTTTAAAATTATTTCATCATTTGTTGTATTTAATATTTTTACATGAGTCATGCCGTTTTTCGGTGCTATTGAGCTACTTAAAAATACGCCTGGTCTTAATTCATTATTAAAAATTACGCTATCTTCAGTTAAGTTTAATTTTAATGCTTGTATTATTTCTGTTCTTGGTGGTACTTTTATTTGTAGTGACGTAAATGATTTTGTATGCATTGGAAGTGTTATAGTTGTATTATTTGTAAATATGGAAATTGTGAATGTTTCGTAATCTATTTTGCAAAGGTATTTCTTGAGAAAATCTCTACCTATTATTCCGTCTGTTTCTATGGGAAAGTCTGAGTCTACTATATGAAATGGGTGTAAGCATATTTCATTTGCTAAATTTAGTTCTATTTCTATTGTACCTAGTGAATGGATTTCTTCTGTAGTAATGCCTGTTAATTTTCATCTTTCTTCTTCGTTTAAAAATTCATATTGGAATTCATTTTGCATTCGACAAAGTGATATGTCAGCTCCTGTGTCAATAAGAAATGTGAAAGTTTTGTTTTTGTACTTAGTGGTTATGAAATTTGTGTTATTATCAGATACTTTGTGTATTTTTAAATTTGGCTGTCTGGAATATCTCTGTATTCCGAGCCTAATGCGTTTCCCGAATCTTGTATTGTGTGTATATGTCTGTTGTTGTTATTTCTGTATGTGTTATTTTGTCTATTATTACTGTTTCCATTCCTATTATTATAGGTGTTATTTTTAGTGTTTGGATTATTGTTTCTATTAAAATTTGTATTGTTTCTATAGTTATTAAAATTGTTTCCTCTATTAAAATTGTTATTTCTGGAGTTAAAAAATTTATTGTTTCTGTTATTATTATTATTGCGATTTGTATTGTTAAAATTACTATTATTTCTATTCTGATTTCTATTATTAAATTTAATTCTCTGATGCATAATATGTGCTTGGGTATTTGCATTGCTGGATTCTTCTGCAATTTCTAAAGCTTCTGCAAATGTTTTTACTCTGCTTGCTTCTATTGTTTTGACTATTTCTCTATTGGCTAATCCATTTTTAAATGCGTTAAATGCAATGATACCATTTGATTTTATTATTGCATTTCTGCTTCCTTCACCTATGCTTGATATTTGTAATTCATTTAATTCTGAAATTAAACTTTCAATTTTGTCTGCGAATTTTCGTATGTCCCTTTGTTGTGATATTTTATTTAATTCATTTAATATGCTATTTGGTGTTTGTTTTTTCTTATAATTTTTCTTTAGTTCTTTTATTAATT
Organism: Tachina lurida; assembly: GCA_944452675.1. Lineage (NCBI taxonomy): Eukaryota > Metazoa > Arthropoda > Insecta > Diptera > Tachinidae > Tachina > Tachina lurida. The sequence goes on from OX101754.1 coordinate 82,219,676, forward strand.
CTTCTAAATTGTTTGTTATACTAGTTTGCTTTATTCTATTTTGTACTTTTTTATCTAATCTTGTTTTAAAAACGAATTGAAAGAAATTGGGCTTCTTAGCATCATCTAGGGTCTCTTGAATCAATTCCAAATTGGCTATGAATGGGTTAAGTTCTTCCTTTCTACCAGAGTAAATGGGAATTAGTTTTGCAATTGATGCAAGCTCTGAAGCGTTCATTGTCATTGTTGCAGTTGGTTGTGTCATGTCTGATTTTTTTGAAATTTTTCTAATTAATTGTTGATGTAGAGAGCTAGGTATTTCTAGTTCTAATCCTTTTCTTGTTGATATTTTTGTAAGTTTATCTCTTATATCTAAGAAAAATGCGTCGGCTGCGACTTTGTGTGAAGTTGTCAGTCGATTATAGTTTACGTTTAATATTACTCTTATTTCTTCAAATTTTGTTATTAGATTCTGTATGTGTTTTTCAATTGTCTCGTCTTTTGTTGCTCTATCAGTGTTTAAACATTTATAGGACTTATCAAAATTTTCTTTTATCAATCTAATTTTACTAACAATATTTTGCCATTCCATTAAAAATATATGTTTATTTAATTTTGTTTTATTGTAAAATTAAATTTTATCTAAATTGTCACTACGGCTAGCATACTTTTTTCTCAATGATCTTTTGTGTAAGATATATAATTTAATTAATATATTTAATGCGCTTAATATAACTAATATTAACATAAGTATAAATACTGAATCTATTTGTCTAGTGTGGTCTACAATTTCAACATTATTTACTACATTGGCATTTGGGTTAGATATTTTGGATGTTTTGCCTCCCATATTGATTTCTAATTATTTTTAAATATTATATTTTCGTAATAATAAAATTGTCTCTAATTCTGTTTTTGTTGGGTTCAATATTTCCTCTTTATCGGGAGTTCCTTCAATTCCTAAATCTTTCCACAGTTGAGTTAACCATTTAATAGAATACTGAATTTGTTCTTCAGTGTTTTCTTCTGTTAAGACCTGATTTTCTTTTAATATAGGTAAAGAGTTCTGTTTATGTTTTGGTTTTACCATTTTTCTATTTGTCTTTAATAATAATTAGATTTTATATAACTGTTCAAAATTTATTTTACAAAAGTTTAATTTTTTAGTAATTTAATTTGTTTTTTTATGTTAATTTTTTCTCTTTGGTTAATAGCTAAATTTAACTTATTATAGAGTACTGCTTTTTCTTTGCGTTTTTGAAATTTTTTTCTCCTCGCTTCTTCTTTTGAACTTTTGGTGTTTCTTCCAAAGGTTTCTTATGGATTTGTTGTCTTCTCCTGTATTCTTCTATGCTGATGGGCTTTGGGCCAGCATTAAGAGGTGTTGGTGTGTATATAGGTGCTGTTTTTGCTGTTGGTGAAGGTTCGTATTCTGTTGATTTATATTTTTCTTCTAGGTATTTTTCCCAGCGTGAAAAAATTTCGTCTATTTCTTCTGACATGGATATAATGTTTCTTTTAGGGGTTGGTAATGTAATGGTTTTGATCTGGGTTGTAGTTGCAGTATTGTGATTGTAGTTGTCTCAGGATCGTGGTCGTAGGATCACAGGATCGTAGTTACAGGATCTCAGGATCGTGGTTGCAGTTTTTAGTTTGTTCTAAGAAGGTTCTTTATGGTCTGCAGGATCGCCATGTAAAGGTCGTGAGTAGGATGTGTAACTAGTATGTAGTAGTGTGTTTATAAGTGTATTTGTGAAGTCCTATAGCCCAATTATTATTTTTATCCAGCTGTACAGGGGGTCCAGCTTATAACTAGGCGTTCAAAGGAACTGTCAGAAAAAGTGAGAATTCAATAATTAAACTAGGCAAGTTATTGCCGGTTTGCGTTTAGAAATTAAAGTCTGATTTATTCAATAAATTTCCCTGCTTATATACTAGTTTTACAAATCTTAATTAGCCTTTCTAACCTACGTTTAATATTTACAATTATCTTTTGTTTCTTTCTTCATTATGACAATGGTAAGCATTATTTTAAACGACCAATCAAAAAAAAAGGGAATTTGTTAATTATCAATTTATATTGTGACTCAAAAGTATGTCACTCAATTTCTTGCATTTCAGCATTCTTATTATTTTGGGTTGTGTTTCAATGCTTGTGCATTGAACTGATATTACAGTAATGCAAGTAATTTCTGTTACAGTGCATTACTATAAATGTGGTACACTACATTTATAATTTCTACTTAAGTAACCAAAAAATTAAAATTCTTTAGATAATTGTTATTGACAACCAAACAATTTTTTTGGTTGCTATAATAGTTATTTGTAACCAAAAAAAATATTTCTCGCTTAAATTGATTACAATAACCAAAATAAAATATCTCTTACGATAATGGTTAAAAATAACCCAATCGAAATAAAACACATTTTACAGTAACCTTTTCATTTCAAATAAAAAAATAACAATTATTTTCGGTCCCTGCTTCTAAAAAATATTTAAAACAGTCCTGTGAATTACTCTTATTCAATTATGTTTTATAAACAAAGTTATAAACAAAAATATTGCATAAGAACGTGTGCAAAGTAGAAAAATGTCGGAAAAACCAAAGAAATCATATTTGGTGAAAAAATAAAGACTTATTTGAAATTTACTGAAACAAAATATATCTATATGGTTCAAAAGGTCTTAGTCTCTTCTTTCTGTATCCGTTTATAAATTTAAAATCGGTTGATATTTAACTTAGTTGGAGGTTTATAAGTGTCTACGGTTACGAAAAACCGATTTTTACCCGTAACTCAAGATTTTGGATGTATCTGGAAAATTTCAAATACAATTTTTATTGTTATACTCGACAATACCTAGCAGAAAAATAGTAACATGTCCCAGGTATTTCAATTTCATCAAAATTTGTCACACAGTGTAATATATCAGTATAGACAAAACTTTTATTTTTACTATATTGTTTAATTAACCAAAATGTATACTTTATATGTATATGTAAAGTTTCGACTGCAGTCTCCTTGTTTCACTTTTTTAATAAATTATTTTTTAATAATAGTATAAAAACATATATAGAAACAAATAAGTTTGTATGCTTTTATACAAGTACATATGTTAATGTAAAAATACTCCCTTTTTGAAGTAATTTAATAAAAAAAAGATTTTTTTGTCCACTGCCTGAAATAATAAATTTATCAGTAATATCGGTATACCGGTATTATAAACTCGATAACGGTATGTACCGGTAATACCGATACCGAAATAAAAAAAAATACCGACACCGCTACCCATACCGAAATTTAAAAAATAATTGTACAGGTATCAATACCGATACCGTAATTTTTTTCGGCTTCCAACCTTGGAAAATACTCACCAGAATTAAAAAAAATCGATTTTTTAACGAAATTTATGAACTAATTTTAGTCTAAAATTTAAAAGTTATTTCCTTAAATTTACATGAAAACATTGTTTCAGGCTTAAATTCGTATAAAAAGAAACGAATTGTTAAAATAGGTAACTACTCGTATTTACTATTTTTCCTAGATGAAAATATTATCATAGAACACAAAAAAGGAAATTTTTCTTAAAATCGCTTCCAATTCGGTGACCAGGCATCGAAAAAGAGAAATTCTTGCAATGACAACCCTATGTAAAAATCATTAGATCTGATCGAAATTTGCACTACTTCCAGATCGCAAACTCTACATTTTCATGACTTTTTTGGAGTGTCTTTTTTTACTCGGTAGTTAAATAAAATATTTTTATATACTATGTTACCTATAGTTTTGGTTGAAGTTAGTGTCAGCAATATTGGTAACTAAGCACATAAATATGTACATATACATATATATATATGGCACCCATTTCAAACATCACTATAGGTAACATATAAAAATTTTTGAAGTCTGTTTAATTTTTTTAAGCTATTTTTACGTTTTTAGTGCATACTTTTAATAAGCAGAAACACATTTTATTTAATACTAAACTTATACGGGCGTAGCCCCGCCTGCTTTTTTTTTAACAAATGCTTGAGTATTTTTTAAAGCTCAGGGTGTGTGCCAAGTTTCGTAAAAATCGCTGAAATAAAAGCTTGGGAAATATAGTAGACTTGGGTCGAACTCGTTCACTAGTTCATTTTTGCCACAAACCAATGATCAAACCCATGTAATTTAAATGGGTTTGATCATTGGTTTGTGGCAAAAATGAACTAGTGAACGAGTTCGACCCAAGTCTAAAATATAGTATTAAATTTTAATGGGCATGACTCCGCCCATTTTTTTAACTTCCAAATTGTGTAATTACAAGAACCAAAGGTGTTTTATAGGCTTTGCAGCAATCAAATAAATAGAATATCATAAAATTTTATTTAAAAAAATTGTGTGCGTGTCCCCGCCCACTTTTTTTTACAATGGGACCAATTGGAAGCTATACACTCTCAGACAATAAAAAATATATAATTGGTCTAAAATGTACTGAGTTATGAAGATACACACCTAAAAAAAATAAATAGAGACGAATTGTGAACCTTCTCCTTTTTTTGAAGTCGGTTAAAATTTGGTATTTCAACATCTATAAACTACTAGTATTTCTGGCAACACTTATCAAAAAATATTTAAAAAAAATCGAGTGTTGCAAGTCATGGGTATGTCGATAGATATGCGGGATGTAACGAAGAATGCTCATCGATACATACAAGTATGAAATAAAGTGCGCAGGGGTATACGCAAGTATGAGAATGAATGGGCATCAATACGCACAGCATAAAAAATGTTCGATATGTGCTGAAGTATCCAAAATTTGTTGTATCGATTGTTTTTCTCTGGTTCGAAAAATATTTTAGAAACAAATGTTGTTTAGGTATGTGCAGTGCAGTACAACTTTCAATTAAATTTTCAATCGTGTCTGCAATTTTCTTTTTTTTTCTCATAGTGATGAGGGATCAAGTCCTCTGTATACAATATGGCATGGTTTGCAAACCAAAACACTTCTGACTTCATATCTGTCCGAAACAAACTGAAAATGCAAAATGCTCAATAATACACACTTGGAAGATTTGAAAAAGACCGAAAATCAAATGTATTAAATAGTATGATTTTCTTTTAAAAAATATGATTCTGTACTGTAGTCAATGTATTTTAATTTTTTTTTCTTTTTTAACTTTTTTTAATTAGAAAACTATTGATCGGCGTAAAGATGTAGATGCTAAAATTAAAACAGCTTGTGAAAGATTTTCAGAACGCATGTATGATAATTTTGAAATATTAGATGACAATCTAAAACATTTACAAACTCAACAATTTAGTTGTTATAACGATATAAAAGAAGAATTGGGTAAGTTTGCGAATTTAAGAATACATTAAATTTATTTTATGTATACTATTTTCTCTAACAGGCAAAATTAACTGCGTTGAATCGGAACTATTAAAAAATACGAGGAGTAAAATAAATGAAATTGAAAGTTTTTGTGATGACTTCTTAGAAAGATCTTCTTCATTGGAAGATATTTTCTCCAGTTCTTTGAAACATCTAGGTGGTGAACATCAGAATGCACTCATACAAATTATAGATCAGCTCAAGGAGAAGGAAAATAAATTTCAAAATGAAATTAAAAACAAACTTTCCTCTTTGCAATTATATAATGAACAACAAAAATCTTCGTTGTGCATTTTGCGCAAAAGTATAATTGAAAAGTTTACTACAAGCAACGCAGATCTAGAAAAACTCACGAACAAGCTGAATACAACAGCAGAAGAGATTAAATTAAAATCTTTAGAAAATTTAGAAGAACTAAAACAGATGACTAACACCCTAAACGAGGAACGCTCTTTAATGGAAGAGGAACAAAAACTAATGGAAGAATTTCAAGAAAATATTAAATCCTTACATCAGAAACGGTCAAATTGCAAAAATAAATTAAATGGCAATATAGAAAATGTGAATAAATACCAACAAGTTGTCATAAGCACTGCTCAAGACATTTCAGCATTGAGTAAAGAATTCTTGAATAGTCAGACAACTGAGTTTGAAAACAACTGTTCTTTAGGTCGGGAGCTAACTTCCCAAATAGACCTTGTTGTTGACCAAAGTTTTGCTGAATGTACGGCTATTGACATACAGTTAGACGATATGGTGAAGGAAACACTCAAGCAGGCAGATCGAATACCCTCCACGCAAGAAAAATATCTCAACAACATAAGTGATACAACTGAACAAAATAAAAGCAAAAGTAAACTTTTATGTTTAGAAAATTGCACAAAAATCAAAACAAATACAGAAGAGGTTTCTTTGTCTATGGATAATTATGATAAAAATGTGAACGACCATTTCAATACTCTGGATAATACAAATTCGACACTTCGAAAATCATTAGAAGAATATATGCGAGTGTTTAATAAACAGTTGGCTAACTGCCATCGCGATATGGATTCATTTAAGCGAAGCGAATTGAAAACTTATAATGCCACTGGGGCGACGCCATCAAAAAAACAGTTCAGTTATCCAAGAGTCTTGGCAGAAACTTCGCCTCATACTCGAATAGTGCAACGATTTCGCCAGCAAAATGATTGGTCAGACTTGGATACAACGGTGCACATAGATGAAGAGGTAATATAAAAAGTAGAAACAAAACTGGTTCTAAATTTTCTCACAATGATTTTTGGTTTGTATTTTAGGAAAGTGACAGCGATGTTGAAGGTGGTATTATTTGCATGCAGGAAACATCTGATGCTGATGTTGTTCTGAATTCAGCTCTCTAATATTAACTGTTTAATGTTAAACCCATTACTTGTTTTTTAAAATAAATTCTCCTATTTTTTATATTTTTTTTTTTTTGAAGTTACATAATATAAAATTAAATGAGATTGCACCAGAGAATATAAAGTATTGTTCCAAGGACTTTAAAAAAATTTTTTTTTGCCGAACGTAGGGGTCGCCTTTTTAGTTTTTTCGTTATATCTTCCGATCTTAAAGTTTGATATAGCGAATTTTTTTGTCTCAGGGAGGCCAATATTTTTGCTCTTAGGTCCATTGACTTCAAGTATACCGTTCTAGTACTTACCCCCTAAATCTAATTTATAGCTCGCGAAAAATCATAAAACTTTTGCTAAGAAAGTATTTCGATAATTACAGCACAACTATTTTATAAATTCATTGTTCCAGACCAGAGAAGAGATTGAATGCCTTATTTTGTTGTTTTGAATGCAATCACAAAAAACCTGCATATTGTTGTCAATCCACAACGTTTGAAAAACTCAATTCATGGCACATTCGAAAGAGATGAGTGCGGCGAATTTTATTGCCTGCATTGCTTGTTTTATATAAACTAGTGTTCGCCCAGTGGTTGAAAATCAACCATTAACGCACAGAGGTGAAGAATAGAATGAAAATATTTAAAGTTTGATGAATTTAAAACACAATTTAAAAACTATATTCAAATATACATATGTATAGACTCCAAGGTAAACCACTCTCTTAAACCACTTTCTTAACTACTAAATACGAATTTAAAATTTCATTTATCGGCATAAATAAGAATAGATTTTAAGCAAACTATTTAAAAAAAGTTGTTCACTTTTTGAACTAAATGTAATTAGATATTTGCTCCTAGTGTTTTCACTTCATATTCATTATTATTGCCCAAAACAAAAATAATATTCGTTTATTTTTTCATTGAACGCTTTTTCTCTAAAGTTTTAGACTTCCCATTAAAACGTTTGTTACAAAAAAGTTTATATTCCCTATTCTTTGAGAAAGACCCCATATGTATGTACGAATATGCAAGCCTAATAATATAAACATTCCATCATATTCCAACATTCCATCATTCCAGTATGTTCTTACTGAACACAGAAAGATAATGAAAACAATGAACAAAAACAAAACGCACACAAAATAAACCAAAAATAAAAAACTTACTTTGTGCTGTAGGTGAATTTAACTTTAATCAAAGTTATTAATAATTAAAAAAATATATTATTTTTAAGCATCTAAAGAAAAATAATACAGTACCACTCGTTATTTAAATATCCAAATTTTATTAGTTTCAGCAATAATCGTTTAAGTACATAGAAAGATGGAAATAAGAATAGAATGAACAAATAAAATACGTTTTTCCTTCTGAGTGTTTATGGAGTTGCCAAGCCAAATTGTTGTATTTTTTTTTTTAGCAAATTAAGAGAGAAAGAGAAATCATGGCTTTATGATTTGCTAATATTCTTAACTGTTTTTAACTATCTTAGACACAAAAATGTAGAAGAAAAAATACATTCTGCACTGCTCCTATTGTCAATCTATCTAACAAAAAAAAAATCAAGCGAATACGTTGAGTTTAAGTCAGTTAAAATGGTTCTTAACTTTTTTCACTTGCCTATTTATATATAGATTCACAATTATTAATTTCAGAAAATAAATCTGGATTCGAATAAACGCGACCAAAATTTATATCAAACTCATGGAAACAGCGCGCTAGGCAGAAAACAGTAAAAACCAACTACACAAAACAAGAGGTAGGGACTACCTACGCGCGTTTTCAAGGTTGACCAACACGTTACTGACATGAGATGTGTCGCTTTCAAATTAGACCAATACCAACACGCTCAGTGATGGTACACCAAAGATACACCTATTTAAATCTTTAAAATGGCTCTCCTGAACAAAATCGGTTTTTACCCTTAGGTCCCTTTCTATTTTGTGCGTCACATATACATAAATGATGTGGAAGTATTTTGTAGTTTAAATACGTCCCAGCTAGCATTTGGGTGATACTTTTTTGCAGAAATCTCTTATATGATTCTCCTCAGATCACGTTTGATGATTAAAGACTGATTTATCACTTGGGTGATTGAAAAAGGATTCACTTATGAATCATCTGTATGATTAAATTTTGATTTCTTGAAAATAGAGGAACAAAATGCAAAGAAACCGCAAAAAGGTGATTTAGTGATTTCATACTACCAGAAAATTACTCAAAAATTAATCATCAAATCGTATCATAAATGATTTCTTGGTATGATTCATCTGTAGGGTACCATTTTCTCACAACGGGAGTATCATTTATGATCGAAAAATGAGCTCATATACGGTTATTTTTCCCGTCAAGCTGATTCGGAAACGATTCGATTATGATACAAAATGCTAGCTGAGGTACAAAAAATTAAAGTATTTTGTATTTTAAATACATACATGACTAGCAAGTATTTTGTATTTTAAATACATAGCCTGAAAGTATTTTGTATTTTGAATACATGACCAGCAAGTATTTTGTATTTTTTATTTCAAATACCGCAAGCCATGTATTTTGCCCAACTCTGCATATAAACTCATCGATATATTTATTATACTTTAATATCTGAATGTAAATACTGAAGCTATGACAAATTTAAAAAGGTGACCCCTACGGTCTGGAACAATGAATTTATAAAAGCATTTAAATAGTTGTGCTGTAACTATCGAAATACTTTCTTAGCAATTCTTTCTTGTCCATGAGACAAAAAAAAATTCGCTGCATCAGACTTTAAGATCGGACTGTAAATATGGAAGACATAACGAAAAAACTAAAAAGGCGACCCCTACGTTCGGCAAAAATTTTTTTTTGAAATGTCCTTGGAACAATACTTTATATTCGCTGGTGTACTGATAACTTTTTTTCTGATACGGTCTACTGTACATACAGGGTGGCCCAGAATGGCCAAAGTGGTTTCAATTCCTTATAACTTTTTTATTATAACTTCTTTATTATTTTTCTTTTCAGTATTTTGTAAAGAAGATTTGGGGAATTTGTCCAACAACTGAAACCCACAGATTACCAGCAACGACTTGATTATGCAAATTATTTTCGTCAAAAAGCAGAAGAAAATCGTGATCTTATTCATGAGAAACGAAGCTCATTTCCAATTAAATAGGTTCGTTAATAGGCAATACTGCAGAATATGGGCTACGGAAAATGCTAGAGTAGAAAAAAAGCGAGAATTACGTCCACTTAAGTGAACCGTTTGCTGCGGTGTTTCGTCGAAAACGATAATTAGCTTATATTTTTTTTAATGAACACGATGCTGTCATTTCCATCACTGGTATTAGATATCGTTCTTGAATTGTGTACGGTTCCATTTTAAATTTCCCAAGTCTTCCCTACAAAATACTGAAAAGAAAAATTATAAAAAAATTATAATAAGAAAGTTATAAGGAATTCAAACCCCTTCGGTCGTTCTGGGCCACCCTGTATATAATTTTCCCCTTTACACTTTCTTTACTTTAACGTTTATATACTAGCCATCATATTAGAACTTGTGAGACAAGCAAACACGAGTGACCGCCACCAACCATCTACATCGCCATTATGATAATCGCCATTACTTTTTCGCAAAAGCAACAACAAAATCAAATACAACATCAAATTGAGTTTTATCAAATGCGTAGTGCCCGTTCTAGATCAAGTGACCGTTCTGAGTCTTCCTTGGCCTTGCCAACACCGCCATGTATCTTCGTGGCAAGTGGCAAAAAACCCAAAAAAGTTGGTCCATATGTAGAATCTACCATGGCTGCAACTCCCGCAAAAATTAATACACCAGTTTCAACACAGGGCTCTCGAAGTGTACCAAAATATGAATCGAATGGCAATCAATGATCATTTCCAATCGCTCTGCCAGTCAACGTAGCTCTTCGGTTGAAGTTGACGCAGCCAACATCCCTTACCGTCCCAGCACTGTTCCCAGGACTTGCACAAGTTTTAAGAAGTGCTAGAAGAAGAAGGCCGAGAAAACATCGCCACTAAGCTAATAACGAAAACGTAATATAGTGTTCATACCCACGCAGAAAAATAATTGGGTAAACGTTGGCAAAGCGTTTCCTAAGGTGGTTCAAACGTTGGCAAAACATCACAAGTTCTACTTTTGGAGTGTTGTGCCAACACAAAAATGATAACCTCATGATGGGGTGGCCCAACTATTTTTTACGTCGTTGGCTAAACACTACGAAAGCCACAATTTAAGTGCTTTCCCAGCATAATTTGTTTCTTAAGTATAATATATTCCCAATACTTCACACAATTACTTCAAAAGCTAATTCTACAGAATTCATTCTCTTATATTTCACAAGAAAATGTGGAATGCGTGTGCGCTTCAACAAAGCCTACTAATGGTATCTAAAAATGTACCTTTTGAAAAGAAAAATTATAAAAAAATTATAATAAAAAAGTTATAAGGAATTCAAACCCCTTCGGTCGTTCTGGGCCACCCTGTATATAATTTTCCCCTTTACACTTTCTTTACTTTAACGTTTATATACTAGCCATCATATTAGAACTTGCGAGACAAGCAAACACGAGTGACCGCCACCAACCATCTACATCGCCATTATGATAATCGCCATTACTTTTTCGCAAAAGCAACAACAAAATCAAATACAACATCAAATTGAGTTTTATCAAATGCGTAGTGCCCGTTCTAGATCAAGTGACCGTTCTGAGTCTTCCTTGGCCTTGCCAACACCGCCATGTATCTTCGTGGCAAGTGGCAAAAAACCCAAAAAAGTTGGTCCATATGTAGAATCTACCATGGCCGCAACTCCCGCAAAAATTGATACACCAGTTTCAACACAGGGCTCTCGAAGTGTACCAAAATATGAATCGAATGGCAATCAATGATCATTTCCAATCGCTCTGCCAGTCAACGTAGCTCTTCGGTTGAAGTTGACGCAGCCAACATCCCTTACCGTCCCAGCACTGTCTCCCAGGACTTGCACAAGTTTTAAGAAGTGCTAGAAGAAGAAGGCCGAGAAAACATCGCCACTAAGCTAATAACGAAAACGTAATATAGTGTTCATACCCACGCAGAAAAATAATTGGGTAAACGTTGGCAAATCGTTTCCTAAGGTGGTTCAAACGTTGGCAAAACATCACAAGTTCTACTTTTGGAGTGTTGTGCCAACACAAAAATGATAACCTCATGATGGGGTGGCCCAACTATTTTTTACGTCGTTGGCTAAACACTACGAAAGCCACAATTTAAGTGCTTTCCCAGCATAATTTGTTTCTTAAGTATAATATATTCCCAATACTTCACACAATTACTTCAAAAGCTAATTCTACAGAATTCATTCTCTTATATTTCACAAGAAAATGTGGAATGTGTGTGCGCTTCAACAAAGCCTACTAATGGTATCTAAAAATGTACCTTTTGAGTTTCAAAGAAAATCATACGATTTAATGAATTTAGCAAACTGGAAAGCTACACAATTCCGTTTCTTCTTGTAATATGCTAGTGCAATTATTTTAAAAATATGTATTAGATGTTGAAATGTACAAACATTTTTTAATTTTATCCCTCGATATTAGGGCTCTAATACGCAAACTATGAACATACATAATCTAATCCATATACCAGATGATGTAATTAACATAGGAGCTCCATTATCACAATTTCCAGCTTTTGACTTTGAAAATAGTTTGGGGTATTTAAAGTCAATTGTTAATGTCCGTAATTTCTACAAGTAGATATCTATTGGTGCCTAGATATCTATCGTGTAAGTTGAATTTTATAAGGCAAACTCGTGGGTAAAAACTAGGGATGTAACGAATGTTCGCATTCGCTTTCGCATTCGCAAATAATTCGCTTACTTTTGCTATTTGCATTCGCATTTGCATTCGCTAAAATGTATGCGAATATTTAAAGCGAATACTAAAGACAAAAATATTGGAAATATTTTCCAGTTTTTGAAAAAGAAAAGGCAGTGTTTGATTCGCGCGAAAATATTTTCTACTTAAGACTATTCTGTTAAAAATGGTAAGCACCATTCATTACTTCGTACAAAAGATTTGAAATGCAAAAATATTAACTAATCCTTCTTTGTTGTAAATTTTTTGCGAAACAAGTGCCACTCACATTATTTCGCATGAAAACTTAAAATGTTGAAGATATATGTATTTCATATGTTTCTCATAAGGTGAACAGAGTACTACTTGTGGAAAAAATTTTCATGAACATTCCAATTTTTTTTAATATGTATTTTGGTAGCATTTTACAGGAAATTTTGAACTTAGTACAAGGTCTTAAGGCCAAAGTAGGAATGGGTTGATTGCCTAACATTTTGTAAATTTATTTTTAATTATTATCTATACTTATTTTAATATGATTTCATATATCTTTCAGTTTAACAATTTTGAATAAATATTTGCTGAATTCAAGACTTAAGTGGGTCTATCTATACAACACAACTTCATGTTCTTAGACAAATTTATGTTCATGTGATTTTTTTAACGTATTGTAATATTTGCATTCGCTTTCGCATTCGCTTTCGCAAAAATTAAAATGTATTATTCGTTTTCGCATTCGCATTCGCTAAACTGGTATTCGTTACATCCCTAGTAAAAACCTTAGGTAAATTACCTTTGTGTAGAAATTACGGGCATAAATCAAATCAAATAGCGCAAATTCAAAGGAAATTACACATTTTCCATACTAACAGTTTCACAAATAATATACCATTAGTATTTCCTCGTGTTGAAAATAGAAAATATTCACTGGGAAAAATTATAGACATAGTTGAATCGAAAACACTATTTTCTTTTTCAAAATTAAGGGCTATAAAGCAGGGACCGAAAATAATTGTTATTTTTTATTTTAACCCATTACCCGCCGTAATTCATAGATGCTAAAACTAGTAAACTAGTAAACGGTTGAAGTTGTCAGCTTCACCGTGAAGTTGACAACCATTTACAACTAAATGATTAAAACTTTAAACATTACCAAAGAGGATGATATATTTTCTTCTTATTTTAAGAAAAGTTTTTAAAAATATACGATGCAGTTATTGAGATAAACACTTCTTAAAATACGTCCTAAAAATGGGACAATGGCGGGTATTGGGTTAAATGAAAAGGTTACTGTAAAATGTGTTTTATTTGGATTGGGTTATTTTTAACCATTATCGTAAGAGATATTTTATTTTGGTTATTGTACCAATCTAAGTGAGAAATATTTTTTTTGGTTACGAATAACTATTATAACAACCAAAAAAATTTGTGGTTACAGTTACATAAAGAATTTTAATTTTTTGGTTACATAAGTAGCAATTATTGCTACCTAAAATACGGTATTTTAGATGTATAAGATGCATTTCTAAGGGGTATGCAGGACAAAAAATTTAAATATCTTTGGCAAAGTTGACAAAACTGGCCGTTTTATTTATCAATTTCATAATAAAATAATTCAGGTATTTAAACTAATTATTTTGCTTTTAACTTTTCTTTTTCGACAAAATACGGGGTATTTTTCTTTTGTAAATTTCTACTAAAAACACGGGTAATTTGTAAAAATTGTGCACATGAGCAATAAGATTTATTAAAAATTACCTGATTCGCAAAACTTACTAAAATTTGCAAATAAATACTAAAGCCCTAAATTTTAAAAGGATAAATGCACGCAAAAATTTTTGTTTCACATATTGCAAAACTTACAAAAATTCGGAAAAAGTTTTCGTATACAGGTATACCCAGAAAAAAGATTGGTTGGAAAATGGTTAGGCCAACAAAATATCATTTGCATAAACTATATTTCAGTTCACACAATCAATTTTCTGTTAATCCAAAAAACAATCCATGTTTATTGCCATAAGGGCATAATTGTAATAAAGACATGATTTTGACAATTCTTAAATTGATTGCATCAACCGAGCGTATGCTTTTGTCATGACTTATTAACTGAATTAAGATTAAATATTAAGGTTTGGTTCATGATACAATTATACTAGGTATGTACTATAGACCTGCGTAAATAGTCTTGAAATGTAAATACGTCTTGTTTTTTAAATATATTCTCGTGGCTGTAGAATGCTAAACCAATAATAAATGCTGTCGCATTATAAGCAGTACAGTATTGAATTGTTCTCTCTTTTTAGTGCTCTTGATTTTATGAGAATACTAAATATGGTATTCAATCTCATCAAAAGTATGCAACAGCATTTGTGTATCTGCCAAGAGAGGGCTTCAGTGATTGTTGTGTCGAAGCACATTTCACTAGTGCACACCGAATGACAATTGTAAAATGAGCATACAAGTGTAAAATTATGTGTATGTGCAAAAGAAAAAACAAACAACGAAGAATCTATGTATGTGCGTCGTAGATTATTTGAGCGTGTTAGTTCGCATGCTACTGTTCTAAGCAGTGTGACCACATCCTAAAAATTTTTGATGCTAAATTGATTTAAAAGAATCTAAAAAATTATTATAGAGCTGAAACCTAATGCTAAAATTTAATACATACTTCTTTTTAATTACATTGTTTCTTTTAAAGTGCATATTTTTGCTATTTATTCCTTTATTGCATTACAAAATTGTATTTCCTTTAAATGAACCAAAAATTTGTTTAAATTCTTGAAAACCTGCCATGAGTTTAGCATACATAAGTGTAAAAATTTAATGTCTTAACGAGTTTTGCTATACAATTTCACATTAAAAACCACGCTAGGATGTAATTGTTAGTTCAAAATACATTATTTATTTATTTATTTATATATTTATTACCAATAACCTAGCCAATGCAGGCCATAGACGGTTACAAATTTCTACTAGAATAATAACATAAACATTATGGGCAAATTGTTTATATAAAATTGTATGATGGAATTCTTTAAAACCCTGTTAAATTTCATCACTTATACTAACTTTCAGTTTTTCATTTTACATAATGCATTATGCACTAATAAAAATCATTAAAAGCAAAGCAAAATTATTAATTTGCTGTTAGTTTTTAGAAAACAATCTTTTTTGAAAATGTATTTCGTTGATAAGCAAAATTTAAAAATTTGTTTTTATAAAATAATACTATCTAATTTACAACGAAAATTTACATTTGATGCGTGGTGATTTTAATTATGTATTTTGTTCCTCTGAATTCGAAAATCAAGGTAAATTTTTTTTGTGGAACAATTTTTGAAATATTTTAATTTTCAATAAAATTAATTTTTTAAGCTTTAGGTCAGTAAATTTTATATACATATGTATTTTTAGTTTTGATCAGTATTTTGTTAACCTTCGGTTAACTTCTTCAGGATGATTCTTATTTTATTTGTTTTGTAATTAGTTTTTGCCTTTTTTGTTTTCAATCAAAAAAAAAAATGTTATTTATGACACACATTGTTATTTATAATTGTAAAAACCATTTGTTTGATTGAAAACAAAAAAGGCAAAAACTAATTATAAAACAAATAAAATAAGAATCATCCTGAAGAAGTTAACCAAAGGTTAACGAAATACTGATCAAAACTAAAAATATATAAAATTTACTGAATAGGCTAAGAGCTAAATGAAAATTTTGAAGCTAAATCCAAAACAATAAGCTAAATTTAACTTAAAATAAGCTAATATGGTCACGCTGATCACAGTTCTAGTACCTACATCAACTTATATATTTATAAGCATAATTAACATTTCTCGTGTTACAAATACATCATGAAATGGGTTACTCGTAAAAATTACTAATATACCGAAAGTTGCATAAATTATACTGTTAAAAAGTGTGTAGATTATGGCCCCTATTATGAGCAACTTTCGATATTCGACTGTAGTCGAAAGTACCGATCGAACGAATTTTCATTTGGTATTATAACGAGCATTCCACAAAGAACGTTGTTATTGTGAATGAAGCCGGCAAAAAATAGCTAAGAATTTGAGTTTGTGTACTTAAAAATAAATATAGCTTAACACTTGGACTTTTTACTAATTTTTCCCATTAAAATACTGCATCGAAAGCTAAATTCTGTTCGATAGAAAATTCGTTGCTCAGCGAAATTTTCGGTGCTCATAATATGAATTTAACATTTGAATTTCGATGCTCGATACCCAGCGAATGTCGAAAATCGAATACAACTCATAATATGGCCTTATATTACAAAAAAATGCTAGAAAAATCTATATATATTATTGAAAAATGCTATAGAAAATGCTAACTGCTAAATCAAAAATTTTACAGCCAAATAAAAAAAAATATGCTAAATTTAGCTGCAAAAATGGTCACATTGGCTCTTCGTTTTATAATGTATTAATTTAAGACTAACAAATAACATAAAAATAATATCTTTCTCAATGAATATATGTACATACATATGTAGTTGTAAAAAGTTTTATTATCACTTAATATTTTATGAAATTTTTAGTTTGTGAAATGAAGTATTGTGCACTATGAAGTGTACAATAAAAACATTGCACACTTGACACAACTGTCTATTCAACTGTTGTACAATGATTGTGTGTGTTTTTTGTTTCCTTGTTCTCTATTTTTGTTTCACACTCAATTACGATCACCACTACAAACACTATTTGCTTTTGAAAAAAATACAATACTGTGCACATTTTCATAGCTTGTGCTCCCCTCTAGTTGATACGTGTATGCTTGTTATTTTCCATATTGTACTTTTGAGTGTGTGTGTAAGATGTAGATGGTAAGCTATTATGTGTTTAAGGCAGTGTCCCGCAAAATAAAATATGTATGTAGTGGTGAGAAAAATGAGAGTAAAATATATTTACACTTGAAGAAAACATTTATATAATTTAAGATGCATGCTGTGGTTATTCATTATTTGAATATTTTTTGAAAATAAGCAATTTAATAAAAACTTAAGTAAAAAGTAAAAAATAATAATCCATTCAACAATGTAGTCTACAAATTCCAAATTAAATGTATTCGCAGCGCAGTGAAAGCTATTAAAATGCCTTTTTAAACTATATTCCCTATTATTTTCAAGTGTTTCATAGCATAAAATGCATTGCATATTGCTAAAAGCATTTTTTATCACAAAATATTTCTTAGCTTACATAATTATTTTTTTGCTGTCGAAATTTATTCAATTTGAACTTAAATTTCGTTCCGTGTGCTCAAAAAAACTAAACAAAAAACTAGAAAAAAAATGAATACATGCCTGCACAACTTCATTCGTCGCTTGCTCAGTGACGACTAAATGAAAGAGCATAAGCATGTATGTGATTTTCATCTGCACAATTGTTCTATGGCTTGCGGGTTACTGGTTTAAGGGAGGTTTTTTTAAGCAAGCGCACACAACTAATGTAAATGCATGTGAACGTTTGTTTGTGTGCAGAAAAATAAAAGAGCATACACACAACGTGTGTGTGTATGTACATGCATGACGCTTGTATACGCGCCCATGCGTAGAAAGAAGCAAGCATCACAAATTTTTCAGTCACGAAGTATTTTCTTCTTTGCTCCTATACTTGCAATAACTGAAACAAATTCTTGCAAACAGTGTTGCTTAGCGTTTGTTTTAGAAGACTTCGCTGTAGTAAAGCATTTTAAAAATCCCTCATGTCTTGAAGTTCTTATAAATGGTCTTGTGCAGGACTTTAGTATGTACATGCACGACTACAACAAAATTCCAACACCAAAAAACACATGTATTTTGTTGGTATAAACAAACGATAAATTGTCAGAAACAAATGTCTTTTATTTATAAAAATAGCAATTACAGGGTAACTAAAGTACAATTGCAGACGCGGCATTCCTGCATGATTATAGTTATTCAGTGTTGCCAATATGTGTGTAGTTAAATAGTGTGTAATTTCTACTCAAATGTGTAGGTCATGGAATTAAATTCTTGTATAATCTGTGCGTAATTCTACTTTGGGTTCTATTTTTATTTATTTTTCTTTTAATTTTAACCTGCACAAAAGATGTGTAGTGTAATTTTCTTCAATGTGTAATTGCAGATACAGCCTTGAGTACAGCGTTACCGTTGGTGCTACTAAAGTAGCAATTTGCCACTTTTTTGACTGCTTGGAAACTATTGTGCTACCTATACAAAATGCACCCAAATTTGATACTTTTTCTAATTTTTGCCGCTTTTGATACTTTTTAGTAAATGAAGATGTACTTTTGTGTTCTTTCGGTTTTATTAATATATAAGTTATTCTGTTTTAATATATTGAGGTTTTTGTCACAGAGTTGAAGTTACGCGTATAAGAAAGCTAAACGAATAAAGAAAGCTGTGATGAAACTTGCAAAATATCTCAACTTGAAAGGTTAATACGAAAACAGCAATTTCTCAAATTGCTTGGATGAAAATTGATATCCAAAGTTGCTTACATTTGCTTCATATATATTTAGTTTGCTGCATAATAGTGCTCCCGCTAAGCGGTTTTTTTCTAAATTGGCATCATAAGAAAATAAATTATCTAACGGGCTAAAAGTTGAAACGTGTCATTCCGTGATATCTGCTTTAAGTTTGTATCAAAGTGATTTGGAAGACTGGATTCCAAATGATGAACTTATTCAAAAACTGGTATTTAATAACTATTAAAAATCTCTAAAAATTGCCTTTTTCAGTTAATTTAAAAATTCAATGTACAAAAAATTTATAGAATTGTATTGTGCCTGTCTATTCAGAATTAAATATTCAGATATTTAGCAAAAGTTAAATAAATTTTATCTAAAGTAATTAAGCATGAGTTTGTTTTTTTTATATATATGTGCCAATGCCAAATAAGCATTAGACATATGTATATGTATGTATCTTCAGAAAATTTAAGTAATTTATTATTATAAGCACAGATTATGTGAACTATTTTTATATCTTGTGGCTTTACTTTATCATAAAAATAGTTTTTTTTTAGTTTTTATATATGCAAACCCTGATTTTTATTCATGATGTTTTTCAAAATAAACAGATTTGCGTTAATTTGTCTTGGTTTTAAGGTTGCCCCGTTTTTTCTTAAAATACCCTTTTTGATGCCACCTTTTTTTAAAAATCCCCTTTTTGTGCCACTTTTTGAAATTTTACAACGGTAACGCTGCTTGTGTAAGTTCATTGGAAACACTATAAACATTTTATTCACACACATACACTTACATTTTTGCAGCTTGTAAACAAAGTTTGACATTTATCTGCAATGTATACAGTAACAGGCTGGGCTTGTGCATGTACCTGTTATAATTGTATCATGGTTTGGTTGGTATTCCCAACCGAATAATCGGTTCGTATTACCCTTTGTCTATTATTGTTAAATATTATTTATTTTTTAGTAAGTAAGTAACAAAAGACTATCAGCATTATGTAGATATAACGAAAAACTGGCATGAAGTTAACGTAAATAAAGAAATTGAACTACATACTTACAGCCATAGATACATATGTACATATGTATGTATGTATGTGACATTAATTAAGAAATTGGTCTAAGTCATATATTTCTTTGGCCGAGAAATTTTGTAGATTACATTTAAGATTACAGTTAAGAACATATCGCTCATTTACTCAAAGAACGTCATAACTCAAAAAAAACTAGTTTGCCAGAAAACGAGTTTAAAGTTTTCAATTTACATACAACTTAATGGAGAAACTAAATTTAGTTTTTCTCCCAAGAGCAGGGTAAACAAGATATTTGTATGAAATTTTTACACAATATTAATAACTATGTATATCAAGATTAATTCTGCGTTATTAACTCAAAAATCGCATTTTTTGAGTTATAACGTTATTTGAGTAAATGGGCGATATGAAAATTTTTGATTTAGCAGTTGGCATTTTCTATAGCATTTTTCAATAATATATATAGATTTTTCTAGCATTTTTTTGTAATATAAGGCCATATTATGAGTTGCATTCGATTTTCGACATTCGCTGGGTATCGAGCATCGAAATTCAAATGTTAAATTCATATTATGAGCACCGAAAATTTCGCTGAGCAACGAATTTTCTATCGAACAGAATTTAGCTTTCGATGCAGTATTTTAATGGAAAAATTAGTAAAAAGTCCAAGTGTTAAGCTATGTTTATTTTTAAGTACACAAACTCAAATTCTTAGCTATTTTTTGCCGGTTTCATTCACAATAACAACGTTCTTTGTGGAATGCTCGTTATAATACCAAATGAAAATTCGTTCGATCGGTACTTTCGACTACAGTCGAATATCGAAAGTTACTCATAATAGGGGCCATAATCTACACACTTTTTAACAATATAATTTATGCAACTTTCGGTATATTAGTAATTTTCACGAGTAACCCATTTCATGATGTATTTGTAACACTAGAAATGTTAATTATGCTTATAAATATATAAGTTGATGTAGGTACTAGAACTGTGATCAGCGTGACCATATTAGCTTATTTAAGTTAAATTTAGCTTATTGTTTCGGATTTAGCTTCAAAATTTTCATTTAGCTCTTAGCTTATTTTTTAGCTTTTTTTTGGAAACTCATTTAGCCTTTTTTTAAACTAAATTGTTAAAGACATAAAATTTTTGTAAGAATTATAATTTGTTACGGTTAAAAATATAAATTTGGAAAATATTTTAGAAAATACATAATGTAAATTGCTTATTTGTAAGAGAAATGGCACATTTAAAAATAGAGGAAATTGATTGCAATTTTGGAATTACAATGGCAAAAGTTACATTAATATTACCCATACGACTTTTTTGAGTTGAACGTCAGTAGCAAGAATTTACTTAAAACAAAAATTAGAAATATATTTACTGTAAATAGCACTACTTCACTAAAAAGGTTTCGTATTTCAGTATAAATGCTGTTATATTTTTGAAAGCTGGTTAATAGCCCATTCAGGCTGACACAAATTAAGTAATTTCAAGCTGAAATTACGAATGAAATGAAAAGTGTTTATACATTTGACATTTGAGTTGATTCTTATTCACTGCGGCATACATTGAAGTACTTTTTTCAGTTGAGTAAATTCTTTGTTACACTTATTAAAAATTTTCATAAATATAATAATTTTCAACCTTCGTTTAATTTCATATTGAATTTAAAAATTTTATTTCTCATAATTGTTGTTTCTCATAGTTGTAAATTTACTCATGTATAAATGTACACGATTATTTGCTATTTAATTTAACGATATTCGACATTTCTAGCTCGAGATATGATTGGTGAAGTTAAAAAGGGTGGACAAATTAAAAAATTTAAATATTGTTTATCCAATTTTTCGACCTTTTATATACATATGTTCAACAAAACTAATTTTTTAAGCTTTAGGTCAGTAAATTTTATATATTTTTAGTTTTGATCAGTATTTCGTTAACTTTTGGTTAACTTCTTCAGGATGATTCTTATTTTATTTGTTTTATACAGTATTTTTCGGTTAATTGACCCTACGGTTAATTGGTTTCCACGCTTAATTGAACCACATGATCGGGCAAAAAAATATTGCATACGAAAACACATGTAAATTTCCTCGGATAATTGAACCCGGTTAATTGATTTTCCCGCTTAATTGGTTAAAAATTCATGTCATCAAAAATAAATTTCCTCTTACTTTTACCCGGTTAATTGCATTATTATTGAAAAATAATCTAGCATTTTTGCACATACATATTTGACACTGGGTGGCATCTCTACTAATTGAAATAATAATAAATACCTGTGTATACACATATACATATGTAAATTTTTTTCTGTTACTTGCATATTTTTTCGTTTAAGGTAAAAAAAAATTATTTTTTAAAACTTAAAGTGCACATATGCGATTTCTTTTAATTCATTAGTAGTTCCAATTATGCGTGATTTCTGTAATTGAACAAACTGTTCAATTAAACGGGATTCTTGTAATTGAACGAATTGTTCAATTAAGCGGGTATCGGCTAATTGGTTCCCCGGTTAATTGAACAAAAAGTTGTGCAAATTTTGATGTGCAATTAACCGAAAAATACTGTAATTAGTTTTTTCCCTTTTTTGTTTTCAATAAAAAAAATTTATTTATGACACACATTGTTATTTATAATTGTAAAAAACATATAAAAGTTACTGACCGAAAGCTTAAAAAATTAATTTAATTGAAAATTAAAATATTTCAAAAATTGTTCCACAAAAAAAATTTACCTTGATTTTCGAATTCAGAGAAACAAAATACATAATTAAAATCACCACGCATCAAATGTAAATTTTCGTTGTAAATTAGTATTATTTTATAAAAACTAATTTTTAAATTTTGCTTATCAACGAAATACATTTTCAAAAAAGCTTGTTTTCTAAAAACCAACAGGGAATTAATAATTTTGCTTTGCTTTTAATGATTTTAATTAGTGCATAATGCATTATGTAAAATGAAAAACTGAAAGTTAGTATAAGTGATGAAATTTAACAGGGTTTTAAAGAATTTTATCATACAATTTTATATAAACAATTTGCCCATAATGTTTATGTTATTATTATAGTAGAAATTTGTAACCGTCTATGGCCTGCATTGGCTAGGTTATTGGTAATAAATAAATAAATAATGTATTTTTAACTAACAATTACATCCTAGCGTGGTTTTTAATGTGAAATTGTATAGCGAAACTCGTTAAGACATTAAATTTTTACACTTATGTATGCTAAACTCATGGCAGGTTTTCAAGAATTTAAACAAATTTTTGGTTCATTTAAAGGAAATACAATTTTGTAATGCAATAAAGGAATAAATAGCAAAAATATGCACTTTAAAAGAAACAATGTAATTAAAAAGAAGTATGTATTAAATTTTAGCATTAGGTTTCAGCTCTATAATAATTTTTTAGATTCTTTTAAATCAATTTAGCATCAAAAATTTTTAGGATGTGGTCACACTGCTTAGAACAGTAGCATGCGAACTAACACGCTCAAATAATCTACGACGCACATACATAGATTCTTCGTTGTTTGTTTTTTCTTTTGCACATACACATAATTTTACACTTGTATGCTCATTTTACAATTGTCATTCGGTGTGCACTAGTGAAATGTGCTTCGACACAACAATAACTGATGCCCTCGCTTGGCAGATAAACAAATGCTGTTGCATACTTTTGAAGGGATTGAATACACGTTGTGTGTATGCTCTTCTATTTTTCTGCGCACAAACAAACGTTCACATGCATTTACATTAGTTGTGTGCGCTTGCTTATAAAAAAACCTCCCTTAAACACATAATACCCTGAAGGAAATGTCGATGGTGAAAATGTACTGAGTCGCTTTTGACTTTGTCACCAGTACTACTCTCTAATTAATCCCCATACAATACTTTGTGCTATAGACATTTAGCATGTGCTTGTCATTGAAAATCTACTAATAACACTAAAACAATTGACTAGGTAGTGAATACATAGTTCTTATGGGAACATGGAGACATACCAACCAGACATTTAGTGGTACATTTCTATACCTTACGTACATACAATTATATGAATATTGACAAGTTGTTGCAAAAGCCACCAGAAATAGACCACATTTGTTGTCTCTCTTTCTTTTATACTGACGAATAGAAAATAAATTGTAGACAATGTACCTACTACTAGAAATTTAGTGTTGACATAGAGACATTTGGCCCCAGTCTGACTGCAGGGTAGCTTACCTTCTACATATTATACACACACTCAAACGTACAATATGTAAAATAACAAGCATACATGCATCAACACTACTTCTGTTGATTGTTAGTTCAAGTCAAGTCTTTACGACATTGCTTGTTAGCACTCATATACACGTACACCAATGCATCTATCGTGCTTTGCTTATAATACGACAGCATTTATTATTGGTTTAGTATAATGCAGCCACGAGAATGCATTTAAAAAACAAGACGTATTTACATCTCTAAGACTATTTACGCAGGTCTATAATGTATAGTATATGTTTGTATGTATGTATGTATATGTACACTTGATAGAATAAATATCCGTACACTTATTTCTTAATTATGCATCTGTATAAATCGGACGTAAAGCAATTGTAGATGTAAATTTTGTGTTATACTAAAGTAGCACTCTTCGCTATATTTTATTATACCCTTTACCAACAAAAATGGTAAAAGGGTATATATAGGTTTGTCATTCCGTTTGTAATTTCTATAATATCAATAAGCGACACATAAAATATATATATTCTGGATCCTTATGCATAGGGAAGACGAATAAGCGATGTCCGTCTGTCCGTCTGTCTGTACGTGAAATCGGTTTTCCGAAGCTCCCAGTAAAGCTAGAGACTTCGTTCTTGGACTGGTGTGTCAGAAATTTTCCAAAATAGATTGGTATTGAAATTCAGCAAAATCGGACAGACGATTGCAGAGCTGGAAAACGTAAACTTCATTTTGCCATATAAAAGTAACTACCGAAAACAAATTTTTATTTTTTTTAATAAATAAACTTATTTTACACATCAGTACGATTACAACTGGTATTTTAAATTAAAAAAATATAAAAAAATTAAAAAAACGTTTCCAGGGTTGGAAAACTGTAACTTTTTGTGTTATGTAAAATTAACTATGTCTAAAACTATATTAGTATTTTCTCGAGAACCGTACGAGCTACAGACCTGAAATTTGGACACAGTGTGTAGACCTTTGGCCGCTACAACAACAAATACATGAGAATTGGAAATTAAAGGGTGTTCCAAAACGAGCAACGAAAAATGTTAAAATCCCATGTAATATACATACAATTATATGTATATACACTTTTTATACAGACTACAAAAATTAACACTAAAATTTCCAAAAATTTAAATTAAAGGGTGTTCCATCAGTTAATGCACTTTTGACTATGCAATTTTGACAACTGCTGTATCTTGGAAACCATAAGAGCAAAACTCTTGAAATTTTCAAAAACGGTAAAACTAAAAAATCAAAAAATTACAAAATCGCCAAACTGAAAAAAATCGCCAAAAACAAAAAAAAATCGCCAAAACTGAAAAAAGCACCAAATTAAAAAAAATTTCTAAGACTAAAATAAATCGCATAAAACGGAAAAATTGCTAAAATGAAAAAAAATCGCCAAAATGAAAAAAATCGCCAAAATGAAAAAAAATCGCCAAAATGAAAAAAAGTCGCCAAAATGAACAAAATGCCAAAACGAAAAAAAACCTAAAAAACAGAAAAAATCGCCAAAATGAAAAAAAAATCACCAAAATGAAAAAAATCGCCGAAATGAAAAAAATCGCCAAAACGAAAAAAACCCCAAAAAACAGAAAAAAATCGCCAAAATGAAAAAAGCAAAAAAAAATCGCTTATATAAAAGAAACCCAAAAACTGAAAAAAATCGCCAAACTGAAAAAAAAAATCTCCAAACTGAAAAAAATCTCCAAAATGAAGAAAAGCCCAAAAACAGAAAAAAATCGCCAAAAAGAAAAAAACCTCCAAAAACAGAAAAAAATCGCCAAAACGAGAAAAAAGCGACAACACTGAAAAAATCGTTTAAACTGAAAAAATTTTCGGAAAAGCAAAATAGCCCGCCTGAATCGTGCGCGATTCAAAGTCGCACTTTACTGAATTTTTTAATATTAAAGGAATTAAATGAAACTAAGTTTTTCCTTATTTCGTTTTTGCTTTGTTCACTTAACATATTTTATGTATTTTTTAAAGAACTAGATTGGTATCAATAATCAGAAAAATCCAAAATTATGACTCCAGGGTTGGAAAACTCACACTTTTTGTGTTATGTAAAATTAAATAGGTCTAAAAATTTTTTTCGTTTTCTTTATAAATTGAATATATTTTATGCTTCTGAAAGAAAAGTTTAGCGTATGAAATTTGAAAAATGAAAATTAAAGCTCCCAAGATGGAAACAAATATGTATGTATGTCTGTATACTATATATGTATATATGTATGTATGTACGTACGTTGGTAAAGGGTATATAAGATTCGGCACAGCCGAATATAGCACTCTTACTTGTTTTTATAATGCATTCAAAAGCTTGTAGTTATTCAAACGTTTGTTACAATGCCGCAAAGACAATATGGCAACATTTTGAATCAGAAAAAGTGTCCGTACATGAATTGTCTGGTAAGACGGTAAGTTAACGGTGCTTTTAACAAAAACTAGAGTTTTTTTATTGTGTATGTGTATACTCTTATTTAAACGTGTGTGAGATATTTTGCGTTATTATACTGTTTTATGTGGAAAAATTAAGAAATTAGTCGGAAAAACAAAGAAATTGTTGCTGACGAAAGGAAAATTATTTTAAAATTAAGAAATGAGGGAAAGTCATACCGCGAAATAGGAAAAATAGTTGGACGAAGCCACTCTTCAGTACAATATGTCATTCAAAGCTTCAAAAACACTGGCTCAATTCTATCAAGACCTCGTTCAGGAAGACCTTCTGAGTTAACTACTCGGGAAAAGCGTACAATACTATCTTCAGTCAATCAAAATCCAAGAATAACTGCTTCTCAAATATGTTATATATAATATAAATATAAAGGAATCATTTGGAAAAGACATTCACGAAAAATATTAAAAAAAGTAAACTATCACGGTCGTGTGGCACGCAGAAAACCTTTTATTTCTGAAGCGAATAGAAGAAACGCATGGACTTTGCAACTGAACACATAAATAAGGCTTTCGAGTTCTGGGAACTTATTTTATTTTCCGATGAAAGTAAATTCTGCATTTTTGGAATCAAAGGAAGAAAAATGGTGTGGCGAAAGAGTGGTACCGCTTTTGAAAAAGAAAATCTGTTGCCAACAGTAAAACATGGTGGTGGTGGTGTAATGGTGTGGGGGTGTATGGCTGCTAGTGGTGTTGGGAATATATCATTTGTTGAGTCCACAATGGAGCAGATTGGATATCTAAACATTCTCAAAAAAAATTTGAAACAAAGCGCCGAGAAATTAGATATGGGTGAAGATTTTCGGTTTCAGCAAGATAATGATCCCAAACACACAGCGCATAATGTAAAACTTTGGTTGCTTTACAACACCAAAAACCAGATTAAATCGCCCCCTCAATCACCAGATCTAAACCCAATTGAACAGCTGTGGGATTTACTTGAGCGCAGAATTCGAAAGCATGGGCAAAAATAACGAGAGAAGATACTTCAAAATTAGTAAAATCAATGCCAAACCGGCTTGCTAAGGGTTTAAAAAGAAAAGGTTTTCCTACAAGTTATTAGTTTTTATTTATTTAAAAAAAAAGTTGAATAATTTTTAATTTTGCCTTTGTGTACGAAAACTTTTTCTTGTGAATTTTGCTGATATTTTACTTTTTTTTTGTTTTTTCAATGCTAAGAACTAAAAATTAATTTAAAAACATTTCATTAAATAAAAAGAAGTTTGTTGAAGAATTGTTTTGTAAGCATTTTTTTTTTAATTTCTCTCTTCATCATTTATATTTTTAAGATTTGAGTTACCACAGATCATGTGTACGGACATTTATACTAGCAAGTGTAAGTAGATATGTACAAACATATGTATGTACATACATACATACATACATACGCATAGACGTGCATACACATGTATGTACCCTATAGGAACTCAAACCCATTTGTAAGTAACTTCAAACTGGTTTTTTAATAACCACAACTGGTTGATTAAGTGACTTTTTTCCTTTTCGCCGACTCACTATTTTAACATAGGCATGTCATATGCGGTAGTCAATTGGCCATCTCTGCATGACTTTTAAATTGACTACTACCTACTTATTTTTCAACCAATTTGTAGTTAATTAATATTATAGCAAAAAAATATATATGTACATATATTTATATTATATATATACATATATGTATATATTCATATATATCTATGTAAATATATAAATACATATATATATAAATATTTATTATTATTTTATTCAGTAAAAATAAAAAATTCGTACATATATATGTACATAAATATATCCATACATACGAACCGGTCATAGAAAATATTATTGAAATTATTTAGTTTTTTTTTTCAACACAAACATTTGGCATTTGTTTTCATGGCATGCTTCTTTTTATTTTTTTTATTTTCTTTTCATTTACTTATTTTGCTTTTATTTGTTTCTTACGTGTGCTTCTATTCAATATGTTTGGTTGATATCTGCATGATATTTAAACCAATTTGTAGTCACTTGCAAAATAATTAATTTATAAGTTAGTGTTTTTTCTCAACTGACTATTTTATTTACTACAGGGTACATATATACTTATGTACACATATAGGTACTAACATATAAGTCAAGGTGTATTTAAACAGGTGGCAGCGTTACTTCAGCTGATAATTTTTTGCTCTATGTACTTTGTAGCTAACGAATGTCAAAAACTTCGTTTTGTTTTGGTTTTGGTACAATTATTTTTGTGCTTTTGACATTCTTCGACTCTTTACACAGCTAGGGCTGCCGTATTTTTGTATAACAAATCCTTACGCAGTCACCTGTATAATTACACCATGATATAAGTAGGTACATTTTTTACAGAAAGAACAAGAACGTTTTTGACAAAGATGTACCTACCTATGTATTTACATACATACATATGTATGTATGTATGTACTTATACATACATACATGAATACATACCCTCTAGTCAGCCTAGAACCGTATGTCTCTATGTCAACACTCTTTTTTCTAGCGACAATTGCACTAGTTGAAATGTCGACAACTTTCATTTTATGCGCGAGTAGAGATACGTTAGAGACAACAGTTCTAGTGTATTTCTGGTGACATTGTCGATGAACGCGTCAATAGTTTGTTATTCTCTTTTATTATGCTATGCAATAATGTTAAAAACTTACGTACACATGTATGTATTGAAGTTTATTGTCCAAACCCTTATAAAATTGTAGATGAGGGTCACTAAAATGTACTAGTGAATTTTTAGTTCAAATGTCTCCATATGGTCGTAAAAGAATACTGCTAAAGTCTACTGGAAGATTTTCAATGACAATCCTATGTTATATGTCAATAGGCGATTACATTGGCTGCGGTACACCTATTGACAATGTCACTAGTAAATCACTACAATTTTACTATTGACATCAAGCGAGGAAATGTCGATATTGTAGACTAGAGCTCCTAAAATTTACTAGTGAATCTTTGGTGCCAATGTCGTCATGTGATCCCAAAAGAACTACTTAGTCAGTATTGCTACAGTCTAGTGGTGGATTTTCAATGACAAGCTAATGTTAAATGTCAATAGATGATTACATTGGCTGGGGTACACCTGGTCAGTAGTACTAATGACAATGTCACTAGTAAATCACTACTATTTCACTATTCGCGTTCCCTGCAGGGTACATACATACACTTGGTATAAAAAGTCTGCGTACATAAACTTTGCCTATTAAAAAGAAACAAAATAATTATAAAAATATATATATATTATTTCAAAAACGAATTTTATTTATTAAATACATATCAGTCTTTAGAAAATAATGTAAAACTTAAGCAAAAGTAATTCACAGTTAACAACAGGATAATAAAAACAAAAAAATTCATTGAAAAACGTACGAAAAAGTCTTTCAAAATACGTTTTTATATATTTATAAATCGAATTTTTTAAAAGGTTTTAATAGCTGGTTGGATAGCATTTACGTCTCAGAATCTCCATTAATCTTTTTGGTATAGATTGAACTAGTTTTGTAGTTTCTTCGTGTGTTATATTGTTCCATTCCCGCTGCATAACATCTTTAAGCATTGCTTTTGAAGTTATTTGATGTTGTCGGATCTTTTTCTCCAGTAAACCCCAAAGATGCTCAATAGGATTGAGATCTGGTGATTGAGGAGGCGTTCGCAATTGCTTAGGAACATTGTACAGAAGCCATAGTTTCACTATATCAGCGGTATACTTAGGGTCATTATCTTGCTGAAAGATAAATTGATCCTGAAGGCCCAATTTTATTGCACTTTGCTGTAAATTGCTTCTTAAGATGTCCAAATAGCCCCTTTTATCCATAGTTGTTTCAATGAATTGCAGCTGGCCAACACCTTTTGCTGACATGCACCCCCAAACCATGACACCACCACCACCATGCGTCACTGTACTAGATAAGTGTTCTTTATTAAGAGCAGTGCCATCTTTTTTCCACACTATTTGCCTTCCCTTTATACCAAAAAGGCAAAATTTGCTCTCATCTGAAAAATTTACCTTTTCCCAGAAGTCTAGAGGCTTGTTTATATGCTCTTTAGCAAATGCTATTCTCTTTAGTCGGCTGAAATGTGAAATATATGGCTTTCTTGGTGCTATACGGCCATGGTAATCATTTTTTTTAGCAATTTTTGAACACTATCACTACTAATAACTTTTCCAAAATTAATTTCAACATCGTTTGCTACTTTTGAGGCTGTTACCTTGGGATTCTTTTTAACAGATTGAATCATAAACCTCTTTTCTCGTTCAGTAAGTTTGGATGGACGACCAGATCGCGGCTTAGATATGAATAGTTTAGTTTCTTTGTAATTATTTATCACCCTTTGAATAGAAGAATGTCATCTTTCCACAGTCTCACCGATCTTTCTAAAACTTTCTCCTTTTTTCCATAAGTTGACGATAATTTCGCGCTCTGCGGGACTTATCTCTTTTTCTTTGCGATCCATAACAACTATGCAATTAAAATGTTTGTTAAATACACCAAATACACGTAAGAACACGAATTTAAACAAAAACTATATGCAACGAATAATTACAACTTAAATAATCCCGTTAGATTATTTATGTACGCAGACTTTTTCTTAGCTAGAGATGGAACTTTTCCCAATTTAAGATCGATAAAATGAATGTTACCGAGCATTGTGAAACAGAGTTGCCATAAATAAATTAGTAAGGAGTTAGTCTGTTAAAAAAATCCTAATTTAGATTAGGTGTTTTAGTATTTAACAATAATTTGGAAAATAAAACTATTTCTAAGCATATGTACGCAGACTTTTTATGCCTAGTGTATGTACATAAATATATATACATACATACATTTACCCAGGTAGCATTTTGTATCATAATCCAATCGTTTCCGAATCAGCTTGACGGGAAAAATAACCGTATATGAGCTCATTTTTCGATCATAAATGATACTCCCGTTGTGAGAAAATGGTACCCTACAGATGAATCATACCAAAGAATCAGTTATGATACGATTTGCTGATTATTTTTGAGCAATTTTCATATTAAATCATTTAAATCACCTTTTTGCGGTTTGCATGATGTTCCTCTATTTTCAAGAAATCATTCTTTGATCATATAGATTAATCATAAGTGAATCCTCTTTCAATCGCCCATGTGATAAATCACTTTTTAATCATCAAAAGCGATCTGTAGAGAATCATATAAGATATTTCTGCCAAAAATGATCACCCAAATGCTAGCTGGGTATACACAAGTCTCATTGCTAAGCTATCCCTGCAGAAAATGCGAATAGTGAAATTGTAGTGATTTACTAGTGACATTGTCAGTAGTACTACTGACCAGGTGTATCCCAGCCAATGTAATTATCTATTGACATTTAACATTAGCTTGTCATTGAAAATCCACCACTAGACTGTAGCAATACTGACTAAGTAGTTCTTTTGGGACCACATGGAGACATTGGATCCAAAGATTCACTAGTAAATTTTAGGAGCTCCAGTCTACAATATCGATATTTCCTCGCTCCATATCAATAGTAAAATTGTAGTGATTTACTAGTGACATTGTCAATAGTACAACTGAATAGGTGTACCGCAGCCAATGTAATTGCCTATTGACATATAACATAGGGTTGTCATTGAAAATCTACCAGTAGACTTCAGCACTATTCATTTACGACCATATGGGGACATTTGAACTAAAGAAACACTAGTACACTTTAGTGACCTTCGTCTACAATTTAATAAGGGTTGGGCCAACAAACTTAAATACAAACATACCTACATACATATGTACGTAAGTTTTTAACATTATTGCATAGCATAATAAAAAAGAAAAACAAACTATTGGCAATATCAACAGAAATAAATTAGAACTGTTGTCTCTAACGTATCTCTACTCGTGCATAAAAGCAAAATTGTCGACATTTCAACTAGTGCAATTGTCGCTAGAGAAAAGAGTGTTGACATAGAGACATATGGCACTAGGCTGGCTAGAGGGTATGTAATCACTTTTTTCTTTGAACTTTTATCGGCGTCCCCACAATACCAACAAGCCTTATTTTTGAGGAGATGTTTCTACCTATGCAGAGTTTTGTGTATGCATGAGTGCGTTTTTATACCCTTTACCAAAAATGGAAAAGGGTACATACATATAGGTTTGTCATTCCGTGTGTAATTTCCATAATATTCATATGCGACCCATAAAATGTATATATTCTGGGTCCTTATGAATAGGGAAGACGATTAGCGATGTCCGTCTGTCCGTCCGTCTGGTGTACGTGAAATCGGTTTTCCGAAGCTTCCAGAAAAGCTAGAGACTTCGTTCTTGAACTGGTGTGTCAGAAATGGTCCAACTTAGATTGGTATTGAAATTCAGCAAAATCGAGCAGACGATTGCAGAGCTGGAAAACTTAAACTTCATTTTGCCATATAAAAGTAACTACCGAAAACAAATTTTTATTTTTTTTTAATAAATAAATTTATTTTACACTTCAGTTCGACTGGTATTTTAAATTAAAAAAAAATATTTTTTTTAATGCATGATTTTTATTTATTGTATCTTTATATATGAACTAACAATAAGTATTCAAATCTTAAATCTAAAAATATAATTAGGCCCGACCAGTGTCGGACATAAGCTTAGTAATAGTTATATATAATACATAAGTAGTTATAGTCAAAAGGAAAAAAAATAAAAGTATTTTCAAGAAGTCCCATCTGGAGTGCTATGAATAAGAGCCCTTGTGTCCCTCTTTTTTAGGCGGATGTGTCCAGTAAAGTTCAAAATATTACGGGCAAGCGGATTAGGATGTGATTCGAGTTTTGTTAAATATTTGCCAGCGTATTTTGCAATTTCTTCAGTCACTAGTGGCATATTTAAATCACGATGTATATTTGAATTTTTTATATACCATGGAGCCAATGTTATTAACCGTAAAAATTTGTTTTGCCTTCGTTGGATTCTCTCGACATTAGAAGCTGAAGCAGTGCCCCATAACTGTATTCCGTAGCACCATATTGGTTTCAAAATCGACTTGTATATTAAAAGTTTACAATCTAGACTGAGTGTTGAATTTCTACCAATCAGCCAATGTATCTGAGTTAATTTCAGTTTCATTTGTGTTAGCTTTGAGTCAATATGGGGCTTCCATGTAAGCCGTCGATCAAGGTGTATACCAAGGTATTTTATGTGAATGTTGAAGAACAACTTGGTGTTGTTTTTGAAATTTTCAAAAACGGTAAAACTAAAAAATCAAAAAATTATAAAAATCGCCAGAAACAAAAAAAAATCGCCAAAATGAAAAAAAGCATCAAACTAAAAAAAATGTCTAAGACTAAAATAAATCGCGAAAAACCCGAAAAATTTCTAAAAATGAAAAAAAAATCGCCAAAATGAAAGAATATCGCCAAAATGAAAAAAAAATCGCCAAAATGAAAAAAATCGCCAAACCAAAAAAAAAAACCAAAAAAAAAAAACAGAAAAAAATCGCCAAAATGAAAAAAACCCCAAAACGGGAAAAAATCGCCAAAAACAAAAAAAAGTCGCCAAAACGAAAAAAAAGCACCAAATTAAAAAAAATTTCTAAGACTAAAATAAATCGCGAAAAACCGGAAAAATTGCTAAAATGAAAAAAATAACCAAAATGAAAAATAATCGCCAAAATGAAAAAAAAAACGCCAAAATTAAAAAAAATCGCCAAAACGTAAAAAACAGAAAAAAATCGCCAAAATTAAAGAAAAATTGCCAAAATTAAAAAAAATCGCCAAAACGAAAACAACTTCAAATACAGAGAAAGAACAAAAAAAAACCAAAAAAAAGGAAAAAATTGCCAAAATAAAAAAATCACCAAAATAAAAAAAAACATCAACAAAAAATCGCCAAAATGAAAAAAGCCCCAAAAACAGGAAAAAAATCGCCAAAATGAAAAAAACAGAAACAAATCGCCACATCGAGAAACAAGCGACAAAACTAAATAAATCGTTTAAACTGAAAAAAACTTCGAAAAAGCAAATAAGCCACATTAAAAAATGCTCAGAACCGAATGTACGGAACCCTTCGTGCGCGAGTCAAAGTCGCACTTTACATTTTCCTGATACCTGTCCTTTCTGCTGAACAAATTTCAAACAAATCCTGTAGGAATAAAACGTTTACATAATACCACGATGTATACCATTTGCAATGGGAACTTTAAATCAAGACACTAAGCAGTTTTGCAACATCAATGATTATTAAATACGGGAAAATATAAAAGAAGTTAGTTTACTTGGTATGGAGTAGAGATCGACCGAAGGCGTTTTTTTTTTGGCCGAAGCCGAAGCCGAACTTCCGCTAAAATCCTAAACTTCGGCTAAAACCGAAGCCGAAGCCGAATGTTTTAAATTTTAAAAATGATACTTGTTTTATATGAATTAAGAAAAGTTTGCTTTTTTGAAATCACTGAAATAGCTGCAATATCTATTGGATACATAACAAGAAAAATAAAACTATTTTGCAATTTCTAGATTGCTTTTTCATATGATCACTCACAAGAACGTCCAAGTAAAAGAAAATAGAAAGCAACAGGGTTGTATTTCAAAGCAACCCTTTCAAAACGTTAAACACAACAGAAACTGTCGGCGAGCAACGACAAAAAATAATGTTATTTTTCAAGCTTGGAATGAAAAATATTCGGCTTCGGCTAATCGGCCGATTTTTGCCGTAGGCCGAATGTTGGCCGATTACCAATTTTTGGCCGAAGGCCGAAGCCGATTAATCGGTCGAACTCTAGTATGGAGGTGCAATACTAAAAATATTTTAGATTTATTAAATACCAGCACAATTTTTGAACATCTCGAGGGCGAGTAAACGAGCCCCAATTTTTTAGTAATGTATTGACGTGACGTCGATGTTGACTGAAATAAGAGTGAATGTAAAATATATCTTAACCACAGAGTGTAGAGTAAAATAAACTTGCTAATATCGAAAATAAAATAATTGAATCAAATTTTTTAATCGAAAAATACTGAAAGGTCAGTTACTATTAATTGCTTTAGAGAAAAAAATTATAAATTTTTTCATAAAACAAATATGTATGTATGTATGTATCTGTATACTATATATATGTACGTACGTTGGTAAAGGGTATATAAGATTCGGCACAGCCGAATATAGCACTCTTACTTGTTTAAATAACGAATGAGAAAGCAAAACGTATGACTGTACATCCAGTAGAGTACTCGTTTATCCCGTTTGCACGGGACTTCCCGGAGTTTGAATTTCAGCTAATAATATTAATGGCATACGTACATATGGATGTATGTACATACATAAGTATGTATGTACATACTTATATGCAAAAATTTATGTATGTGTGTATGAAACCACAAGAGTACTATTATTACTGCGTTTATACGCATGACTTATTTACATATAAAACCAATTTGTTGCCATATAGGTATGTAATTGTTTTATTGCGACTTAATGCTGAGTTACCCGACTGTAATGTAAAGTAACTGCAACAGTATGAAACAGCTGATCGATATTCTTATGTGAAAAGTAATACAAATGGTTATAGAGATGTATTGTAACGTAACCTACTTTTCATATAAAAATTTCGATCAGCTGTTTCCTACGTTGCAGTTACTTTACAATCCAGTCGGGTAACTGAGTCTTTACATAGCGTCTATACCTGATATTATATCAAATATTTATCTATCAGCAAACGTCAAATTTCATAGCAGAGAGAAACATATTATGTGTGGACTGCTATATTAGTATTACGAGCAGAGTTGGGCAAAATACATGGCTTGCGGTATTTGAAATACAAAATACAAAATACTTGCTGGTCATGTATTTAAAATACAAAATACTTTCAGGCTATGTATTTAAAATACAATATACAAAATACTTGCTCGTCATGTATGTATTTAAAATACAAAATACTTTAATTTTTTGTACGTATTTAAACTACAAAATACTTCCACATCATTTATGTATATATATATTTTGTTTTTACAGGTGGTGTTACTAGTTCAGGCTCACTCTATTCTTGCTAGTTGGAAGCACGTACATACGTGCTTATGTTGGTCCTCGCCCATACTTAAAATTTTTGTTGCAGCAATTCTTGAATTAATTGGTGAGAGGGGTGAGAAGATTGAGGATGGGCACATAGTTTCATGTGCTCGCAATGACAATGTCACAGGGTATACCAGAGATGACACGAGACGGAAGATAATTTGTGTTTTCGGATCTCGCGCTCACTCTGTCATTGCGTCTTCTTTAACCTTCTTTCGTGGTGGAATTTTGTAGCTTAATTTCAATTTATACTTTGTAACCTCATTCGCTTGACGATTTTTGTAAATAAATGATAAAAATTAATATTTTTTTAATGAAAATGCTTCAAATGAAATCTGCAATCATCTTAAAACAATTTGTAATTGCCTTTTTAATAGTTATAAGCTTTTTCGCACTTTGTTTCTTAATTCAACACAACAAATTCTTTCATCTAATTTTGCAAAATTGTTTACTTGTTGAAATGTTTTTCGTTTAACACTTTGTGGTCTTATTCGCTGAGTGATTTTTGTAAATAAAAGGTAAAAATTAAAATTTTTCAATGAAAATGCTTAAAGTTAAATCAGGAATAATTTGCAAACAAATTTTAATAGCTTTTTAATACAAATAATCTTTTTCACATTCGGTTTTTTTAAGTAAATGCAACAAATTCTTCAATTTAATTTTGTAAATGTGTATGTAAGTATGTATGTATGTACACGTGTATATTTCACAAAGCACACATTTTCTCTTGTTTGTTTTGATTTTTTTGGTAACATTTTAATAATAAATATACTGCAGTTGTCCCTTTCTCGCAGAATCTGCGCGACAAATGATTTTAGCTTTTTTCATAAGTCACTTTCTTCAACTCTGGTCTACTTTGTGACAATGTGTACACTTATGCAATTTCAAAGCAGAATTTTAAAAAATTGCAAGTCTGGACGAGGACTTGACAACACAATCTCCCAAGGCAAAAGCAACCATGTTGTTTTTGTATTGTTATAATTGTTGTAATAGTACCACCTGCAAATAAAACGCCTTGTGACAAGATGCTTCAGAATTGACAACTGAATTCTGGTGATGCCAACTCTAAAGCAAGCCATAGACCTTGCGACCGTTGGTACAACATGAGCAGGTTATGTATGAGATTGTAAAGTGTGTGGGGTCGTCGTATGAAGTTGTGTCTCGGTTGTACGAAAGATTAAAAAGATTTGATTTTTTGGCAAGTTGTTGCGCTAAAATGGAGAATTTCACAGATATAAGTAATTTTATTGAATTGTATAAAAGTTTGCTGTGAGCAATTGCTTTTGTATATGCATGGGAACTTTTGATAAAAGGTCATTAAATAGTTCGTCTGTCACCCACGTGCAATTTTTATAGTCCTTTGTATCACTTTCGTTTAATATTTTCAAAAGTTTTTTGTTAGAATACGTTTCTTTT
Organism: Tachina lurida; assembly: GCA_944452675.1. Lineage (NCBI taxonomy): Eukaryota > Metazoa > Arthropoda > Insecta > Diptera > Tachinidae > Tachina > Tachina lurida. Next base: position 82,257,915 of record OX101754.1, read on the forward strand.
TATATACTCGTAAACCACTCCTTTAACCAAATTCTTTTTTCTGTCCTTTTTTATCTTCTTCATTTTATTTTTTTCACCAAAAACAAATTCCACAATACGCGACATATGTCATTTTTACTCCAAAAAAATTTAAGAAATGAAGTTGTACGCTAATGTTGCCCACGTTGTTGTATACTTTGTGCAGAAAACACAAAACTTGGTAATCCAACGTGTTATACCAACGGTCGCAAAGTGTGTGGCTTCCATAAGAGTTGGTATAGTTGTTTTTTAGCGATTCTAATATTTTGTTATTGGTTTGACGAATCATACATTATAAATCGATCAAAATGCAAAACGCCAACAATGTAATGTATTTTGTAAATTATGTATTTAAAATACATAATACAAAATACTTGCATGTCATGTATTTAAAATACAAAATACTTCTACGTCATGTACTTAAAATACAAATACAAAATACGTATTTGTATTTCAAATACGTATTTCAAATACATGTATTTCAAATACTGCCCAACCCTGATTACGAGTATATGTATTAATATAATATCAGATATTATAATATTGTTTTCATAATATACAGACATACATATGTATACAGTCAAATCCCGGTAATTCGTAATCGCAAGGGACCGGCCATTTATTACGAATTATAGGGGTTTTCGATTTAGCGGCGTTTCGATTTAACGGGGTTAAAATAAAATAAATAAGAATTAACGGGGTTTTCAATTTATTTTTGAGATTTGTTGTTTTTGTAACACGGACAGAGTTTTATGAGTGCGGCTTTGACTTTTTTCTTTATTATT